>JANUYF010000004.1:119256484-120456484 GCA_026167975.1 Phrynosoma blainvillii | reverse complement strand
AATTCTGTTAAAATTGTATATTTTCTCCTTTTCTTTAACATTTGTATTGGGATTGCTTTATATATTTTAACCTCTTTTCTCCTCCCAGGACAAGATGAGGGGTGCAGCCACTTTTTCATGCTGCTGCCACCTCCTCCTCCTCCACTCACCTCTCTCTCTCTCTCTCTCTCTCTGTGTGTGTGTGTGTGTCTTTCTGTGGAGCCCCTTCTTCTCCTCCCAGGAGCTGCCCTTGTTTTTTAGCTATTTTGCCTTGGGTTCCTGTTATAGAAGAAAGGTAGGATATTAAATAAAATAAATAAATAAATAAATAAATAAATAAATAAATTTCTACTAACAACAAAAGAAAAGGTGCTGAATAATTTGCCCAATATGTAACTTGAGCTGTTTTCCCTCCCTCCCTCCCTCCCTCCCTCCCTCCCTCCCTCCCTCCCTCCCTCCCTCCCTCCCTCCCTTCTTTTCTTTCTTCTTTTCTCTTTTGGTGGTTTAGGGACTTTCTGTGTTAGAAATGTCTCCCAATGATTTGTATGTGTTAATTCCCTGTGATGTTATCTTCTCACATGTGCTAGACATATATACAAAGAACAAATGTAACACATACTAAAGGTGTGTACGTGTGTGTTTGCATGGGAGAATGTGTGCATGTGTGCTGTTTTTCATGAAGACATCCATGGACATTAAGGTTCCAACCTTGTTACATACCTCTCCTTGATTTTGGATTGTTGACACTGAAACATTCAGGCTATTTCCTATCAAAATTCTTTTGCTAAGGCTGCACTTGCACTGCAGAAATAATCCAGACTGACATTACTTTAACTGTCCTGGCTCAATGCTATGGAATTCTGAGAACTGTAGTTTCTTGTTGCACCAGAGCTCTCTAACAGAAGCTAAATGCTTCATAATTCCATAAGTTTGAGCAAGGACAGTTAAAGTGGTGTCAACTTGGATTATTTTTGCTGTGCAGATGCAGTCTAAGATTAAGTGGAAACAAAGTATAGATTTTCCTGTTTTGTATAATACAATATTTTCATTTCTTTTCTACCATAAGTTTGTTCAGTCTCATTTTTCCTCAGTTTGTGAATAAATTTTCTATGTCCACAGAAAATTCATATGCATTTTCATATATGCCATTTTGGATTCATTACATAACATTTGTTTGCACAGAGTACTGCATCACAAAATTCAAAATAAATCTGAAAATACGAGGATAATTAATTATGTTCTAGTTCACATATTATTAATTCAGGAAACTGAACTGAGTACTAAATGCAACTCTCCTCCTGTCTCTTTAGATGTCTTCATGTCACACATGGCAATGGATTGTATAATGTTGTGGTTTAAAGCTTTTTTGGAGCATCTAGACCATCAGTGATTTTGTGCTATATGGGCTGTGTATTGTTTTCCATAATCAGGAATGCTCCTTTCAAGGGTGTTTGTAGTCTATGGCTACTATTGAATGGATATGACTAATGGGTCTAAAGAATTAATGTAAACTATAAGCTGGGGGTTTATTAGATTTTTTTCTCCTGGACTTCACAGGTCTGTTCAGAATATCTGTAACCTTTTCTTACAGTCTTCATAGATGATTCCAACATACACACACACAGTCAGCCCTCCATATTCATGGTTTTTCAATTCATTGATCTAACCATCCATGGCTTGAAAATATTTTTAAAAATATATTAATTCCAAAAAAAAAAAAAAAAAAAAAAAAATATCAAACTTTGCTCCCCCCCACCCCCATTTTATATAAGGGACACAATTCTACTATGATATTGTATTTAATTGGACTTGAGCATCAGTAGATTTTGCTATCCATGGAGTGTGTGTGTGTCCTGGAGTTAATTTGGGGCTCATTTCCTCTTACATTTAACCCAGTTTGCAATTCACTTTCACTCCGGATTGGTGAATCGATTCCAGTCAATGTATCATTCCCACTATGGAAGCAGGTCTTTTCTTTATTCACTTTTTTTGGCACAATTGTCATTCCCACTAGTTTGTACCTCTTCAAAATGCCTGTCAATCATCTACGTGTCATTGGTGATGCAACCGGTAACACATTCAAGAAAACACAGGAGGGAGTTATGGGTGCCATGGCCAGAATTCTCCCCTAGGAAGCATGCATCCATGGGTGTTCTATGGAGGACTCTCCCCTGGTATGCATGCAACTGTGGATGTCATATGGAAGACTCTCCCCTGGATGCATGCAGCTGTGGGTGCCATATGGAGGCCTCCCCCCTTGGTGAGGTGCTGCCCTCCCAGCCTTGCAGGACTTGGAAGACATGGAGAGTTGAAGTGGTGCCTCCCTAGCCTTGCAGGACTTGGAGGACATGGGGAGTTGAGGTGCTGGCCTCTCAGCCTTGCAGGATTTGGAGAACATGGGGAGCTGAGGTGGTGACCTCCTGTCTTGCAGGACTTGGAGGACATGGGGAGTTGAGATGGTGACATCCCAGCCTTGCAGGACTTGGAGGACATGCTTCCTAGTCAAGCTCAGAATGGAGGCCATTTTGGAATTTTTCCTGGACAGAAGGTTGGAATATAGGACAGGTCCTGCGAAAGGGGGGGGGGGAATGGCAGATTTTCCCCAAAACTAGTGAGGGATGGGATACATCCCTGTACCAACCCACTGCCCCAGTAATCCCTCTCCTCCAGTTTGATGTGATTCAGGTCCATCGTTCCCACTTGCTGAACATGCTGGCTAATCACTTCTTTTCAAAAGAACTGCCAAAAAACTAGTGTCAGGAAAGAGCAGATCTTTTGTGTTTGCCTCACTTCATCATGATTGAAATCGAGTTCAGAACTGGTTTCAAGTGGGAACGACAGACATATAACCCAATCAGCAATTCGTTTTAAATCATAGTGGGAACGAGGCTTTGGAGTCATCCTATTGAACTCTGTGGGACCTAAAGCTGAATAAGTAGCATAGGAATGCACTTAAAACCTCAGACTGTACCTATCCTGCAGAGCATGGTGATCACCTTTCAAAACTAAATCTGCTTCTGCCAGCAAAACCTGGCCCCTTCCATCTTTTGTACATATTTGGTTTTTGAATCACAGTAGAACAGGGAAAGAGATGGAGAAGTGAGACAATAACTATTTAATCCCCTTTGGCACCGTGTTTGGATGCACATTTAAAGATCCACTAAAATGTCTTCTAACAACCCACATTGTTTTCCAGTGGCATTCTTATGGGCTAACAAATGCAACACACAATACACACTATATATATAGATATATAGATATGTAGATATAGAAAGTGAGAGAACCAAAGAAGATTGTAGGTTAGGAAATGATGTCAAGAAGGAAGGAAGAAGCTATTAGCTAGAAGTTCTTTCTCAGTAAAATTTGTGTGTGCTCATCCTGGCCTCTGATTCTCCTGCTTATGAGTCAGTCCTTTGATTCATGTGACAAAGTGTTTCTTCCTCCACTCTGCATTATCCATTCCTGATGAAAAATGACCACAAATAGAAATGCCAGAACCTGCCTGCAGTAAAGCTGGGTTGACATTCATTGCAAATGTAATACCAGCTAACACCTATGAGATGGCAAGTGGCTTTGTCTGTCCTTTATATATTTTGTGTCTCCATGATGTTTATATAATTTTTATTATTATTATTATAAATGCTTTAAAATACATAAACATACTTACATGACCTAACATTCAACATTACATATCACGTACATTAACAGAAACAAAAACTAAACAAAATTGACAAAACAATACTCTTTGCTCTCAGTCATACATACCAATGACTTCCTAAACCCTAAACCAAACCCTAGTTTCCAACTTAAACATAACTACCTCTCTTCTTTTTCCCTAACTGAGAGAGACATACCCAGTCTTTCTTCTTAATAATCCCAAACTAAACTGCTTATTTGTCTTTGCTCATCTATCTACGGACTGCTTTCCTTATCTATATTCAATTACTTCTCATTAACATATTTAAATAACATGATGTTTATATAATATATGTGTTCCCTGTCACAAAACAGGCCACTCTTTAATTCTTTGGGCAGTGTGCAAAAATAGACACCTTTAGACAGGAGGTGTCTGTTTTGTTCAAACACATCTGAATTGTTTGCTCAAAAGATCATTTTTCAACTGCAGTTTAAGTTGTGCTTTAGGAATGAGTTCCACTTATGCTTCAAAGGATCACTTTTCCTCCTTCCCTCAAGATAATAGTACTATCCAAATTTCCAGGTCTCTGGAGATGTGGGTGGTAATTATGTCCTAATCATCATTATCATTATGATCACCACCACCACCACCACCATCATCTGATGTCTGTGGATTTAATTGCAGCACATTTGCCTCTGCAAATAAATTCACTTGCAGATTGGCCTTGACACTATACAGTCTGCTAGTCATATTTTATGAATAATCTCTATATGGTCTCACTGGTATTTGTATAGTTCTATTTTTTTTATTATTTTATATTGTGATGATTGTCACATGAAAGTGATTTGTAGTGTTGGACTAGGATTCTGGGAGATCAGGACATGAATTGTAGTGATTTGAGTGTTGGACTAGGATTCTGGGAGATCAGGGCATGAATTCCTGCTCTGTCATGGAAACCCACTTTGGCAGGTCACATTCTCCTAGCCTTGGAAGAAGGGTATGACAAACCACCTTTGAAGAAATCTTGCAGAGATAGTTTCCCCTTAGGGTTGCTATAAGCTGGAAACCACTTGAAGACACACAGGGACACTAATAAAAACAGCAATAATTATTTTTCATATACGTGTTTACTATATTATATATTGTTCTAATTATTTGTTCTAGTCTTTTCAGGTATTACTCATGGTCTCATTCCAACCCTATCCCATCTCAGCTTTTAGTTTGTTATGGTGGTGGTGGTGTGCCTTCAGATTGTTGGCAACTTATGGTAATGCTAAGGCAAACCTATTGGGGGGTTCTTGGCAAATTTCTTCAGAAGGGGTTTGACATTTCCATCCTCTGAGGCTGAGAGAATGTGACTTGACCAGGGTCACCCAGTAGGTTTCATGGCTGAGCAAGGATTTGAACCCTGTTCTTCAGATTCACAATCCAATGCTGAAATACACCACCAGCTTTTAGTATGGTAGGGAAAAAAATGAATGTCCCCATGTTTTTCCATCCATATTCAACAGTGGTAATCCGCAGGTGATTTTAGCTGGGGAAACATTACAGAAGAATGTCAGACCCCAGTCATCAGTGCCATGGCCCTGTTCAATATCTTCTGCATCATTGGTGCTGTGACTTTGAACCAAAGAAAGAAAGAAAGAAAGAAAGAAAGAAAGAAAGTAGAAGAAGGAGAAGAAGTTCCTGTCTTCCTGTCACAGAACTTCAGTGTCATGTCTAATGTAGACTTTACTTACTCAGTGCATGTAAACAGAAAGCCAAATAGAAATGTTAATTGTGCAATTGCTTCCTCAAATAAATGCATTCCTTTTCTCCACATTATGAAATTGGGGGGGGGGGATCAGACACATATTATTATCATTTTGTATCACCCAGTCAAATGTTACATAACAATACAAAAACTGATATTATTCAAATTCTAACTTAGATAAAATTTATCTATGGAGTCAGCAGTAGCAAATTGAAATTATAAATTAATTTGTAACATAATAAATAGCTTTTCTGCTTTCTAGCACTCTCAAAGTGATCTTCAGATCTAACTCACTATGGGCCTGAACAAATTGCCAGAAATAATCCAGTCTGAGACCACTTTAACTGTCCTGACTCAATGCTAGAGAATCATGGGAACTGTAGTTTATTGTGGCACCAGAGCTCTCTGACAGAGAAGGCTCAATGTCTCAGAAAAAAATATAATTCCCATGATTCCCTAGCATTGAGTCAGGACAGTTAAAGTGGTCTCAGGCTGGATTATTTCTAGCAGTCTGTTCAGGCCCTAAATTAAAAAAAAATATAGAAGTTATTTTATATATGACACATCAAGCCAAATACAATCTACTAACTATATGCACTTATCTCCCACCACCAGCTACAACTAATATATGTGGAAACTATTATTTTCTTTTGTAAGCACATTGACTCACATACCTGGGCAGCCAGGTTTGCTGTGTGTGTTCCATTTCTCCAATTGTCTGTCCAAACATATGTATTTTTCCTCAAATTGGTTACATTGGCAAACTGTACTCCCTCCCAGTGTCTATTATAATATCACCTTTTTCTTTGCTGCTTGCTTCTTAGTACATTCCTTTAATAAACCTCTTCCTTTCATCTGAAGCCATTTCACATGACAAAAGCACTATAACTGTGTAATGTGAAATAGTCCATAGACTAGGAAGTTGAGTTCTGACCACATCTAAGAGCAACTTGTCTCCCATTTGCCTAGCCTCCCCAGTTCCCTTGCCAAATGTTCCATTTCCAGCATATATCCAAATTGTGCTGGGGGCAATGGGGGAGGCAAAGAAAGGATCCAGGTATCTTCCCACTGTGATGTGAAGTTTACAGAGGTTACAGAGGTTCCCACTGTGATGTGAGGTTTACAGTTGGTGGTTACCTCATTACTAGGGGAATCATTACTCATTGTTCATTGGCAATATCCAAAGACAGAGAAAAAGGTTGATGATAGATTACCATTCCCACTCCCAGAGATCACAGTCAGATAAAAGTATGGATGTCTTGCCTTTGCTTCAAGGCAGGAGTGTCATTCAATTTTATTTACAAGAGCTGTACTGTATCAATACTTGTCCTTTCTGTCAGGTCAGTTCTATATCCTGAAGGCTTGATCTAGATATTAAATTTAGGTCTAATCTGCATTAATAATAATGCAGAAATAATGCAACTCAACACTGCATTAACTGCAATAGCTCAATGCTATGAAATTCTGAGATTTGCAGTTTCTTATGGCACCAGAGTTCTCTGATAGAGAAGACTAAATATCTTACAACACTACAAATCCCAGAATTCCATAGCATTGAACCCATGGCAGTTAAAGTTGTGTTGAACTACATTATTTCTTCTGTGCAAATTAGACCCTAGACAGTCATTCCTTGATGGCTCTACCCTCAACCATACTGGTTTGTGGAGTGTATGAAAAATAAATGTTCTTAATTTGAATATGTTTTGGGGGAAAACACCATGAAATTCATGCTTTCCAACATCATTTGTTTCCTGCTAAAATGAGATGTGAGAAATAGTTTACCTGCCTCAATGGCCATTGCCTTGAACTATTACATGTTTCAGGTTATTTATTTTACAGATCTCCCATAGACCTATGTGAAAAAGTGATGTTTGAATATATTTCACATATAAAAGATCCAATGATGACTCCAAGTTAGTAACTAATTTTGATATTTCAGTTATTAAAAATTTATGGATGCTTGAGGAATTGGACATTTGTACATTTCTGTGTGCAGTGAGCTGATCCAAATATCTCAGACTAATGTAAAGATCAGAATGTAGTTGTTCACCATGTTTTGCAGTTCTGAGTTTGTAGTGTCATTCTTTGCAAGGTGTGTGTGTATGTGTAGATATAGGTATCTAGTGGCTCCACTTTAATTTCAGGGCCAAAGCACATGGGTTTAACTCATAAAAAGTAGCTTGCACAGTGGGGACCAGCAGAAGAGCAGTGCTTCTGGGTGCTCTCAAATTACAACCTTCTTGATGGAGTCTGCAGTTGTAACACTATGTATCTTGCTAAGAAATGAGGGGAAAGATACATATTACTGGGTTGTTGAGTTTTTGTTCTTGGGTGGTTTTTTTTCATAAATGGGGATCCTCACATACTTGTTCAGCTTCAGATTCATAAATGAGAACAGATGGATTGTGATTTAGTATTGTGGTTGGGTTGTCTTTTGCTATGGTTGACTCTAGCACATGTTAAAGATAATAATCTTTATCATTAACAATTAATGAGCCTTTAGCTGCATGATCAGCAAAAAATAAAATTTCAAATGATGGCTTCACATTGTGATTTTTCTCCATAGTATTATGAACTTTGACAAATAGCTCATTATTTGGCCAAAAACTACCCCTACCTCCTTCAGCAAAGCCACATATGCACTTTTCATAACTTCAGCAAAAATGGATGTGAGTCTTAAAAATTGACTCCTGGCCTCCCCTTAATGCTTATTGATTTTAGTACAGTGCTGTACTTATGGAGGTAAAAAAGGATACCTCTGAATGTTTCCCAGCAAAGAGACAACTTCTGTTTCTGCTACTAATGACAGATTCTAGCTGTTTCCT
Source organism: Phrynosoma blainvillii (assembly GCA_026167975.1). Lineage (NCBI taxonomy): Eukaryota > Metazoa > Chordata > Lepidosauria > Squamata > Phrynosomatidae > Phrynosoma > Phrynosoma blainvillii. Next base: position 120,448,290 of record JANUYF010000004.1, on the reverse strand, counting down.
TGTTATCAAAGAAGAGCTCTCTTTGGTAGGAGCTGGGTATACACACAGGTCAGGCTGCCAAGCTTGATGAACTCAGATGTTTTTCCTAGTGGTACTGTCATTTGAAGCTTTTAGATAATGGAACAAAAGCTTCCCCCGACTCTCAGTACATAATAGAAAACAAATACATTTTCTCCTAATTCTAGAGAACAGTCTCAAACACTATTACAATGATGGAGAAAGACAATTTCAGGTCAAACTTACTTTGACAAACAGAAAAATGTGGATGTGTCTGACATGTGGAAAAATATCGTCATCATTCCTCCTAATAACAAACTCAGCTGGTGGATGTCAACAGGACTATAGCCAAAATTGGACCCCTGTGAAACAAGAGGGAGGCATCAGCATGCTCAAGGGAACCCCAAGGTTTGCAGAATTTCAAAAGTTAAAAATCCAATATAAGTGTGCACCCCAGTCACACACTTGCACATAGAGCTCTGTGAGGACTAAGCATCCTCAGTTGCCATGAAATATTGAGGCAGTTGAAAATTCTGTGTTCTTTTTTTATACCACTGTTAGTATATAGTTTCAATGAGCAAGGAGCATGCCCAAAAGTAAAACAAAATTTACATTTGTCGAAATGATAAACAAGTTGGTAATACATAACTGTAAAACAGGGAATAATATAAAATATGAGGTAGTAATGATAAAGAATGTTACATTATAACAACTGAACATGGCTAGCAATGTACAATAGCTAAGGTACAACTCCTAAAAAGACAATAGGCACAACATTAAACAATAATTGAAGCAGTTAAAATATGACTAGTAATAAAAGCTATGATGAAATAATGAAATAGTAATCAAAATATCATACATAGTAAACTAGTGTGTTAAAAAATCAAAACAAATCTCAAACATTAAAGCTTACCTTGATAAAAGAGTTATTCTAACAATCTTAAGCAATTTAAATTTCCAGCCAAAAAAGAAAAAACATATTTATTATTCCTGAAGACAGTTCATGATTCTTAGCTGAGTGCAGCAAAAGTTTTAAGCAGGTCAGATCTGAATAGCAGGCATAGACTGTCAGGCAAAGAAAGACTATCTGTCCCTGGTCATTCCTCTATGTGTGTCTTCTTATTCTTTCTAGCTGGACCTTTATATAAGATTGTCACCATGCACATTTCTGACTTTACAAGACATTAAAGCCCAGAGGCATGCCCAAATTTTGCATACTTGAAAGCTGACTGTCTCCAGCTTTGATGTCCCCATTAATATTAATACAGGCATATGTTTCTGTTTGATAGGCTTTTCATAGGCAACTGACTATCTATAGTGTAAACAAAAAAACCTAGACTAAAGAGGCCTTTTGTCAGAACCAGCATTTCCTTTGTATGCTGCTGTTGTTTGCTGTTCCTTGTTTACAGAGGTTTGGAAGTAAAAATTGGAGAGGGTGTAATGGAATTCTGGCTGGTGGTGAAGAGGAATTATGCAAAAGAATAGTGAGGACAAACAATATAAACATAAAATGATAAGCATAGTATTATCGGAATAGGTCAGTTCCTAATACACACTATGAAGCTTTTTGAAAATATAAACAAGAGCTTCCCATAAAAACTGATGGTGAAAGGCAAGACCTGAAAAGGGGAAAGCTCAATAAAAAAGGCAACAGAAAGTTACAAAGTGAAAGATGAGTGGAAAGAGCAAAGGTAAAGGAAAAAGAAAAGTCAGGGGACCATGAAGAGACCTGTGTCTCAGCTGAGGAAAATACATATTTCCAATTTGTGAAGTATTCTCATCTACAGAGGAAGAAATACCAGCCTGTTTCTTAGCCAATTGTCCTCTCAACACAAACTCAGATAATATATACACAAACAGAGTAGATGGAGAAATTGGGCTGGAATCATGACAGAAGGCAGGAACAGAGGGTGGTTTATTGTTTTAGGTGCAAAGAGCTTTTTTGTCTCAGGTTTTGGGAGGAAATGCAGACTCTGAGGGAAGGATGAGACACTTTTGGATTTGATAGTTTTATTTACTTGGATGTTCACATGCCTAAGAGAGCAATCCCCCCCCCCCCCAGCCTGTCTTTTTATTGTTCCTGAAAGGTCATAGATCTCTGAAAAACATGCTATCTTCAAATATGTGATATCAAAATAAGGACCCCAAAATTCAGCACAGGGTATGGGGGGGTGCATAACATGAAGCAACTGGGGTTTACGGACTGTGTGTGAATAACTTAAAGCTATATTGAAGAATATTTGCAAAGACCTTCAAGGTTCCTTTTGGAGCCATCACTATATATGGATCGTATTGGTTGCCAATTAGGTATTTGTAATATGGCAGAATGCTGAATGACTTCTGTTTCCATGCCAGTGAATAGGAAAATCTGAAGTTTAGATTTACCACTCTGCCACTTGGAGGTAGTGGTGAAGCTGGAGCTAACTACAGCATAAGTGTGGCATGGCATTGCCCAGCATAGCCCAGCCCAGCACTGCACAGCACAATATACAGCATACTGTACCATTATTTTTGCTGTGTTCCTTCAAGTAATGTTTTTACTTATGGTGACCCTAATGGAAACCAGTCACAGAGTTTTCTTGGCAAGGTTTGTTCAGAGGAGGGTTGCCTTGAGGTTCACAGAGTATGACTTGCTCAAGGTCACCCAGTGGTTTTCCATGGTAGAGTGGGAATTCAAACCCTGGTCTCCAAAGTTGCAGTCCAGTGCTCAAACCACTACAGCTGGCTCTCTCTACCATGTCATAACGTATGCATATTGCTTAGTAATATGTCTATTAAGGATGTAGCCCCTTTCAACTGCCATTTCTGAACACTTTAGAGCAAGACTAAACATAGAATTATCGAACTGGTTATTTCCAGTTAATTAAGCACATATACACAAGTTTTCAATAGCAAAGTCTGCTTTTCTCTATTCAAGTGACTCACCAAAGTCTTTTCCATCACCAAATCTCCAAGGTTCAACTCTCCTACCAGAAAATTTAATTTCCCAAGATTCACATCTATAATTTGCTATGAAGAAAACTAAGCTTGTCACCAGTCAGACATTTGCACAATAAATGTCTCTTTAAGCAACATAGGAATTGCCTTATTGTGACAGAACAGTAATTTATCTAGCCTGGTATGTTGTCTTCCAGAATAGTTGATGCACTAGCCAAACATTTATAGGACCTCAGGGAATCATGTTCATAGAAAATGGTTTCTATCTATAGAGAACAATGTGTATTCAGTAACAGCCAAAACATGGAAGCACTCCATCTCCACTTGGCAGCCATCTCTGTTGTGAGCACAGGGGTGCATAAACCTCAGAATTCCTTGAGGCATCTTTAGAAATCTAACATAAGCAACTATAAATAGAACAGGGCCTCTCTTTTTTTTAATTGACTAAAAAAATGTAAATCTACTTAACTTTTGGCATTGGATTCATTCCATTTTTATTTGTCAGGTTGTATTTTGTTTGAATTTGAATAGCCTTGACTTTTGCTACTGCTTTTTGTCTCTAGCAGCATGAATTACTACTGTTGCTGAACATTTTTTGCCCAGTGTTCCTCATAAATAAATTTTTAATTTCCTTGAAGCAACTTGTAACAATGTGGCCTAATGTGGATTATACAGACAAAGTTTTTTGGTTTTTTTTTTTAATGATTGATTTGGAAGCCATTGCAGTAATCCTATGAGTTATGCTTTGTGCATTCCCCCCCCCCCTCCTTAGTTATTACATTTATTTTACTTTAACAACCCCTGAAGATTTAGGTTCTCTTGTTTTATACACCTTCAACTCATTTCTGATTTATGGGAACTCATCATGGGAATTTCTTGTCAAGATTTGTTTAGAGGAGGTTGCCTTTGCTTTCTATGTCTGAATGGGAATTTGAACCCAGGTCTCTAGAGTCAAAGTCCAATTCTCAAATTATTACACCATGCTAGTTCTCATTTAGGTTCCAGTCATGCTAATTTCATCAAATACTTTGCATTTAGTGGGGATCAAAAATGTCTTGTAATAATAATAATAATAATAATAATAAGTTTTATTTATATTTTCCGCCTCTCCCTACGGATCGAGGCAGGATTACACAATAAAATGAATACAATGTACAAAATATAAACAATAAAATAATAAAAAATCAGAACAATAATAATAGATTAAGAGATTGGAATAAAATAAAATAAAATAAAATAGGATAAAATAAAATAAAATAGCCAATCATTGTCAGAGTCTAAAAATCTAGAAGATCAGATGGATAGGCCCACCAGAAGAGCTCCGTCTTAAGTGCCTTCTTGAAGGCTTCAAGAGTAGTAATAAGACGGATCTCCTCCGGCAGGCTGTTCCACAATTTGGGAGTTGCGACCGTAAACAATTTTTGGGAAGTCATGGTAAGTCTAGTTTTATGGTGTTCTAATAACTTCTTCCCAGATGTTCTGAGAGTGCAGGGTGGATTATGTGGGGAGAGGCGTTCCTTCAAGTAACTCGGGTAATTGTGAGACACCATATCTGTTATTTAATGGCATAATCCAGGATAGGAGATGGAACAAGTATGTCCTATCTCAAAGGCTTCCTAAATCACCAGAACTTGTGAGCCACAGTCCCTGGAACTTCAAGAGGCTGCTTGAGAAGGTGGGACAGTTATTGAAATTTCTGGCAGGTAGGCCAAATTGACCAACCCCAGCTTCATCCTCTTTAGAAATAATGTTGACAGCAGCTTAATACATTTAGAATACTAAGAATTCTCTCTTTTACATTTTTTTTAAAAAAGTGATTGTCATCCCCCCCCCCATTTTCTGACTGATATAATGTGAAGTCTCACTTTTATATAAAAAACAAAAATAACTGTAAACATCTTGCCTTCCAAGAGTTTGGGAGTACCAGCATTAGCTTACAAGGGTAGTCAGTGAGGCTGGTTGCTTCCTGTACCATGGAGAAAAGAAGTAGTAATTTGTTTGAGTTGTATTTTTATGTGAACTTACCCTATCTTGAAGCTGTATACACAATCAGAAGTGCACATTCAGGCCACAACCCACATATTTCAGATTTTTACATTGTGGTTGACAACTCATAAGTGTGTCCCAAAGCTTGTATTGTAAGGAAATGTGCAAACCTACAACTTGGCTATAGGAGGCAAATGTGCAAAAATGCATTACATTGAAGAGAAATTGTGAGTAAAAAGTGTGCACATTAGGAAAAGTGTGCACACAAAAAAGTGTATATTAAGTGAAATAGACATCAAAATAATATACATTATTTTTCTGAACATACAATCTTATTCAGGTAAACTAGAAACTGGGTGAAACTGAAGCTCAATGATTTGCAGATCCATAGTTTTTGTTCATAGTTGTGGGAATAGGAATGCATACAACAGTGCTCAGATTCATCCTCCCCCCCCCCAGCACATACATACATACACACAACATCCAATGCAATAAAATATGGAGGGCTGCACTTTGTTCACCCCTGGAATTAAGCATTTTGGGGAACAAGGGTTGCAAGGCATTGTTACATTTATTAAAAGAGAGAAAGTCAAATTTCTCCCCCAAGAAACATAGCACCTCAAGTTTAGTTGCATGGAATGGATCATAGCCACAAATATGTCAATGGCTTCAGTTGGTACCCCTTCTTTGGAGAATTTTTTTACATTAAATCTCTTAAATAAAATGAGCAGATATATATAAAATAAAAGACAGAAAAAGATTTCTGCAGATAATGTGTATTCAACTACTATCCACTATAATACATTTTCTTCAGTGATAAAAGAGGAAGCCATTTTAATAGAAGGCACTAGTTTCAATTTCCCCAAGATCAAAGAGACTTTTTGATGAACCACATGGTAGCCACTTAATTTCTCTTTCCTCTCCATCATTTTGCTTCATCCTCAAACAAAATCAAATACAAATAATTCAGTTTCAAAGTGGATTACATGGCCAAAAATGTTCCTTTTTTTTTACTTGATCCTGCCCTATCCTGTCATTCCTAAACCACTCTGCTATAGTAGATTGTTTTCTGTGCTTTCTACATTTTATTTCTGGCCACTTCTACTTGATTTCTCCATTTATTTCCTGGCAACAAGTCATCTTTCATATTAGCTGGTTTGTATGAAGAACATTATTCATCTCTCTGCAACTGCAATGGATGAGTATCCCTATCGAGTTCATGGGCATACAGAGATGTAAAAAGTAATAGTTATGTGTGATTGGCACAAGAGGAAATTAGTATGACATTGCTTTTCTGTACTTGAATAATTCTTCCAATAACAAAGTTGGGACTCTTGCCAGATTTCCTCTCTTGGAACCAGAAAACCAACAACATCTCAAAGTTTAAACTTAATCAATTTGATATTTATTCCTAAAGGTTTGATCTGTTTATCTATATTCATGAGTCATGACAATGTTGTGGATACTGGACTGCATGAATTTTGGTGTTACCAGGGGAAAGGATTCTTATGTTCTAAATGTTGTTGTTGTGTATCTTCAAGTTGTTTTCTTAATTATAGTGACCCTAAGTGAACCTGTCATGGTGTTTTCTGGGTTAAGAGTATGTGACTCACTCAAGGTCACCCAGTAGGTTTCCATGGCTAAGTGAGAATCAAACTCTGATCTCCAGAATTGTAGTCCAATGCTCCAAACATGCAGACTATCCATGTTCTATATCTTCATCACATTAATCTGTTTTCACATCTGTCTGAATTTTGCATACAAATAATTCTACTGAAATGAAATGAAAATAGGTTTACTTCCAAGTAAACATATTTTAAAATGAGGCATTGGGCTGCAATTATCTCTTTAAAATAAATTGCACCCAAATGTTCCTAACTCTATAGAGATTGCAGCTCGAAATTTATGTTGGCATGAATGCACTTAAAAAGCAAATGCATCATAATTTTCTGAATTAGGATAAAGATGAATAAATCATGCACAACAAACCACAAAAGGTTATTAAATTCAAGGCTATAATTAATAATGGTGATGAGTACATAGAGACTCTTTGTCTAAAGAAAAGAGTTCTCCAGAAATCACAGTTTTATGACCAACAGATTGAAGAATATTTTTTTTCAAAATGGAACTATTCATAGTCATGTTTAATATGGCAGAAAAAGCCTTCAGTAGGTTACTCATTGAATGCTTCCACACTGTAGAATCCTGGGATTTGACACCACATTAACTATCATGGCTACGTCCTATGGAATTCCAGGGATTTGTAGTTTGTTGGGGCACCAGAACTCTCTGAGAGAAGGCTAAAAATCACACAAAACTACAAATCCCAGAAGTCCATAGCCATAGTAGTTAAAGTGGCATCAAACTGAATTAATTCTTCAGTGTTGATGTGGTCATTGTTTATTTAATCCTGGGATCCTCTTGCCTACATGACCCCTTCATCTAAACCTTCCTGGGGTTTCACTATAGCAAACCTAAGATGGTTCCAAATATGGACAAGCATGAGTATTTTCAGGGTTGTCAACGGTGAATGACTGAGACTCAAGACAGTTGCCTAACTGAACTAATTTAGGCAGAAAGGAAACAACATCAAGAAACAGTTTATTTATTAAAAGACTTCTGAATAACAATAGACACAAAGCTGGCTGACTACTTTCTGTCAGTGTTACACTTCAATGAATTTTGAAGTCTCCTTGAACTCATATCATCGTCTGCTTCTCTTCCTTCTTCCAGACACTCATCATTTCCAGTTCCCATCTCAAACTCCAGCTAACTAATAATGGTTAAAGTGTCCACTCTTACTTTTTATTTCTTCAGATCCCTTTTTCAACATTTCAAGGGCAGTGATAGAAAGTGGGGGAAATGACCTGTGACAAGACAGTAGAGCCAGAGAGCATGCCCACTCTGTAGGGGCATGTTCTCTGGCTCTACTTTCTTGTCACAGGTCATTTCCCCCACTTTCTTGAAAAAAATATGAGAAAAAGAAAAGAAAGCCCCAACCCTCTTGTTGATGTTCATGCTCTTGCATGCATGTGTGTGTGCGCGCCCATGCACACACACACACAAACACACACACACACATATGAACAATTTCTCACAAGTTTTCTAACTGTAAAAGACTTTAAAATATAGAAGAAAACTCTTTAAAGAATATGAAAATAGAATCAAAACAACATTAAAAAAAAAAGAAAAACAGTGGGTTGAACATTCAGTGTAGAAACTGCAAATTGAAAGACTGGAAATGGGATGTGAGAAGAAAAGTTGGGCTAAAATGGAAGAAAAACAGCACCAAGCAAGGGAGGTGAGGCTGAGCTGTGAGAGTCACACATATGCACACACCACTTATGTCTACATCTGTGATAAGTGGAAGAAGGAGATGTGTCTAAATAAATTGTATATGATGGATAATGGAAAGGTGTCAGTTTTGGTACACAGATGCATCTGATTATAGTATTGTGGGTGTGAGTATTGAAAGCTTTGCAAAAAAAGAGTGGGATTATACAATAGCAAGGTGTTGATGGGTACTTGTAACACACACTTGATGGAGGGTGACATTCAAACTATCAACTGCTTTCAGCCAGGCTTCCATGTGAGTTTCAGCGATGTGTTCCCAAATGAGTGCATATGAATGTTGCATGCGGATTCTCACTGGGGCTCTGTCAATTGGGGTTTGACAGTTTTGACATGATTGGTTTTCTCATTTTTCTCCGTATGTATCAATGTTTATGAACCTATCACCTACAGATGCACAGTGTGGCCAGGACGGTGTGCATGAAGCCCTTTTAAGAAGATTGACATCTTTTCAATTGGCTGATGGACACTGGTGGGGTAAATACTGAAGGAAAGATAGGACAGGTAATGAAGGGAACTAGGGCTCCCATTCCCATGACTTCCTTAATAGAATCAATCCATCTGGCACGTGGCCTTCCTCTCTTTCTACTTCCCTCCATCTTTCCCAGCATCATTTTCTTTTCCTATGAGTCCTCTCTTCTCATGATGTGGCCGAAGTACAACAGTCTAGTTTGGTCATTTTGGCTTCCAGGGGAATTTGCAGCCTGATCTGCTCTAGGGCCCACTTGTTTGTCCTTTTGGCTGTCCATGGGATCCTCAGCACTCTTCTCTAGCACCACACCTCAAATGAATTGATTTTCTTCCTATCATCTTTCTTAACTGTTCAGCTCGCACAACCATACATGTTAATAGAGAATATGATGGCTTGTATGCTTCTAACTTTTGTGCTGAGTTGTATATCTTTGCATTTTAGAATCTTTTCTAGTTCTTTCATAGCTACCCTCCCCATTCTTAATCTTCTTCTGATTTCCTGACTGCAGTCCCCATTTCTATCAATGTTTGATCCCAGGTATGGGAATTCTTTTACTATATCTATTTCTTCATTGTCTAGGCTGAACTTGTAAAGGTCCTCGGTGGTCATTATTTTTTGTTTTCTTTATGTTCAACATTAAGCCTGTCTTTGCACTTTCTTCTTTAGTCTTCCTTAGTAGGCGTTCTAGGTATTCTTAGTAGGTGGTCTATATCTATATCTATCTATAACTACAGCTATAGCTATATTTATGAGATGATGGGCTTCTACAGACAAGCAAGAAATGCCAACATTGTGGTGGAGTGGGGGCATGGCAACTGCATACTGCATGCCTTGACTCCAACATGATGCCAGCGTAATGCCACCTGCCCAACCACACAGCGGAGGGCATCATGCCATTTCTTTGGTGCGTGCTATTTCTTTGGTTTAGATGTGCTGCACCAAAGAAGTGCCGAAAATCCACCACTTTGGTGGCAAGGACAGCTTTTTGCCACTCTAAAATTTTGCCATTTCTTTTTAGAATGCCAAACTGCCAGATCAGGGCCATGGCATGTGGTTGCTGTGGCCCTAATCCATTGCTGAAAGGGGCTGCAGGATGCTGCTTTATCAGGGTGGTCTGTAGAACCAGATATTATCCAACAGTGCCACGCTATTTGTACATGTCTATTCAGATTCAAGCCCTGTTGAGTTTAATAGTATCATCATCATCATCATCATCATCATCATCATCATTATCATCATCCTACCTTCGTCCTCATATAAGGACTCAAGCCAGGCAACAAAATTTAAAACAGTCCAAGTTAAAACAATACAAAGCATTAAAAATACAAATATAATCTTAAAAAATCAGAACCATAGATGTGTGAGGTTCTAGAAAGAGTTTGAAAGTCAAGTGGGAGGGAAAGTGAAGGAGCATGATAACTGCAACTAGGAGATGTGGTAGAGGGAAAACAAAGATGAACATGAGAAACAAAGTGATGGGGGAGACATATGTAGCCAGAAGAGAAAGAGAAAGAAAGAAATCCAGGAGACTTATCTCTCTACACCAGGGGCAGGCAACCTTTCCCCTTTAAGGGCCGAGGGACTTCAGCTCCCAGAAGCCTCAGTCATGTTGGCCAATAGTCCCATGTTGGCCAATAGCTCCTGGGATTCTGGGAGCTGAAGTCCTTCGGCCCTTAAAGGGGAAAGGTTGCCTACCCCTGCTCTAAACTCTTTAAATGGGGCTAGGTCACTTTAACCACTCTTGCTGCCTCCTGTTGCATTCTGGAACTTGTAGTTTAGGAAAAGGCATTTTTAGAATATTCAGCCAGAGAGCCTTTAAGCCTCACTGAACTACAAACCCCAAAATGCAACAGGAGCCGGTCAGAGCAGTTAAAATGACCTAGCCCCATTTTAAAAGTGTTGTGTGATAAGCTCACAAGTGAGAAAGAGATTGATTAGGAAAGGGGTGAGAAGGTGAGAGTAACAATGAGATGTGGACAGAGGGAGAAGGAGAAATAGAAAGAGAGAGCAAACAAGAATGAGAGATAGAAGGAAAAGTTGTTTAGCCAGCCATTCTGGTCAAAGGAGGAAAGGAGACTGAAGATGAGATAAAAGGAAAGAATGAGACATTTAGCCAGAAAGGGAGGGAGAGAAAGTAGGGAATTAGGGTTGAGGTAATGTAGAAAATTGGCTGTAAGCAGCAGTTTCAGTTGGCATTAAGGTGAAACAGAATGAGTGGGGAGGAAAACATGTTGCAGTAGAAGGGAGAAACAAGAAAATAAATTGAGGTAAAATCAAGAATTAAAAGAGAAAAGAGTTGAGTTCATAAAGAAGAATTGAATAAGAAATGTATGCATACCACACTTTTTGTTAATATTGATATAACTCATGTATATCAAATACAATCCATAAAGCATCAATTTATTAGTGGTATATTCAGCAAATTCCTAAGGCAACAAATCATGAGACAGCTCAGTTTTCATTGCCCCAATTGGTCCCTCTTACTAAGCCCAGCTTCTGACCAAAGACGGAAAAACTTGAGAAGGAGAGGGTGTAGGAATGGAAGTGGTCAGAAGTACAGCAGTAACTATGAACTTACAGCATCAGGAATAAGTGGTGCACAACTGCAAATCATTATAGTTAGAAATTATTGTCATAGTAATTGTAGCTCCTTCAGATTTCCTTCCCTTCCCTTGAGAACCAGAATTGAAGGACCAGGTACTGAGATCTGGAAACCTATTTTTAGACCAAGTACTAGAGTAATCCCATGTTATAATAGGCCTTAAGACAAGACAAGACATGACAAAAACCAAACCTATAGCTCTATGCTTGCTTGCTTGAGCTGAAGTTTTGGGCTAACTTGAGGGTAAAATTGGGGCACTCTGATGTGAGAACTGATGTTGTGTAACTTCATTAGTGTAGTGATGGTTAGGAGCAACTCAGCCATGATACATGGAACTGGTTTGATGCAACCCAAAACTCTGTTTCAGATATTATGATATTCTGAAAAAGATGAGAGAGAAAGAGAATATAGGACATTTTAAATAACTTATTTTGCTGTAAAAATTGATGAATATTTTAATGTTTTCTCCTTCCAAGACTTTGATGTCTTTTCAACACAGACACCCACACACTCAAATATAGACTACAAATCCAGCGTTTTACTTCATTTATTTTGCTCTGCAATTTCAATAAATATTTTAATGCTTATTTCAAGTCTTCACCGCATGAAGACACTGACTAGCCTTATCATTGGAGATCTCAATTGTCTTTTTGATAAGATGAAATTTCATTTGAATATAATAAAATTACAGCAGTTGCTTGAAACAGAGGGGCCTTTGAAATTTCAATTACACTGAATATGAATCTGTTTCTTGTAGTTATACCTTATGGTTCAGTGGCCATTTAGCAATTTTGCATGGTATTATACCTGCTTTTTTCTGTGTATTGCCCATTTTGTGTTATAAAGTATCTGTGACTTGTGCATAGAAGATCCTAGCTGAATTGAAATAATATTTTATGGATTTTCCCCTGGAACAGGGAAACTTCAGTTCTTAAGTCTGTTTGTATTAATTTGAAGTTGGAGTACAATCAAATTAATGTGTTGCATATGGACCTATATTTGGATTTGTAGTCGCATAAAGATCATGGGAAGTGGTGAATCAGGTATTTATGATTCAGAATGAATCACTAAATGTCTGTATGAAAAAAACCCTGAATAATTTAATTATTTTTTATTTATTGTAATGTTTGTATATTCTACTCTATAATGTGTTTTGTTTTTGTTTTGGTTGGGGGTTATACAAGTAAAAGAGTTAAACAATTCGAACAGATTACCTAACTGTGCAAAAGGAATTGTAACATAAGCCTTTGGAGATTTGGTCTACTTCTTCAGATGCATGAAGTGTTGCCCAAGAAGGACCTTTATAATCAGACTATGAATAGCCATAGAAATGCAAAATTTGTAGATATAGTGATGAAGTGACAAGGTTACTTTTAATGATGGTTGTTGTGGGGGAAAAGACATGTTTCCTAAGACCAGGGTGTGTAGGCAACCATATGAAATGGTGAAGGATATTTTGGAGTGTGGTGTATTCAGGCTGGGAACCAGAAAGGAGAAATGATGAACTGGCTAATATCATCTTTGAGGGGCTGGAGTGTTAACAAGTATTATTGTATGTATAGCATTCCAGGAAGCCATTTCTCTGTTCAACCTACTGTTGATGAATTAGGGTTTGTGGATATATTCTAATTCAGCTTTTTCTCTTTGCAATGTTTCTTTGCAATGTTTCTTTCTTTGTTTGTTTTGTTTAAGGACCACTGTCCTTGAAGTAGCATGTTATAAGGCAGTTTTGTTTTTCCATTGTAGATTCAACTTGGGCTGCTGCTACACTGCAGATTTAATGCAGTTTGACACTGCTTTAACTGCCATGGCTTGATGCTGTGGAATTCTGGGATTTGTACTTTTGTGAGATATATAGCCCTCTCTGTCAAAGAGCTCTGGTGCTACAACAAACTACAGATCCTAGGATTTCATCGGATGGAGCTGTGGCAGTCAAAGTGGTACCAAAGTGTATTAACTCTGCAGTGTGGAAGCAGACTAAATTGAAGCTATAGTGGAAAAAACAAAATTGCCTTATAACATGCTATCAGCAATGGAAAATATATGTAAGGCAGCTGGAGTATATTATGTGACATATTTTGCATGGCATAGTGCTGTGTGCATCCATTTATGTGTTCATGTGCTACAGACAAGATTTGACCATACTCTCTTAAAAGACCTAGCTGGTAGAGCTATATCCGTTTACTTGGAATAATCCTCCTTGAATTCAACATGACTGACTTTCTGAGTAGTCATGTATAGGTTCATGCTATCAGACTTTTAAGGCTACTTTCTTTCCATAACACTAGAAGAAATAAGAAGACCAGTGAATCAAATTTATTTAGAAAAAGTAATCCAACTTTAGGGATCCAACTTCATTTAAGGAAAGAGATGTATTTCTGTCTCCCATCCTGAGAGATCAGAATCTGAAGAAAATGGGAGTCATGAGCCCATATACTCTTATATAGTTAGTCATGGTTGTCAAGTCACTACTGCAAAGCACACATGCTGGGAAAATTCCATTGGGCTGGTAAATTAAATAGAAATTTTGACTGTAGTACAGCCTAGGTGTCAGTTGGACATGTACAGCCTTAAACGACCTCCCTCTAATCCTTGATATATAAACTAGTCACATTTCGTCTAAGGAATTAAATATACCATGTAACCTTCACAAAATCGGCTTGTTCTTGTGGAAGAGGTCCAAGCAATTAAAAAGCATTTTGCTGGGCTAATCCATGTGATGTCATATTTCCTCTTCAGCTTATAGAGGAATAACTGAATTTAGCTGGTCTTGCTTCAGATTTGATATGCATAGAATATCACAGTAAGCCTCTAGAAATGCAGATAAGATTGTAGAACCATGACAAATGGCAGGTTTTTGTCATTGTTGTGGTTTATTTCATGGAGATATACAAAAGGATATACAAGACACAAAAAATATACAAAAGTTGCAATATATATGGGGATACAAGTAGACCAAATCTGCTTAAATAGTTTCCATCCCTGTTTGGTCTTACCCTTCCCCTGCTTTATTTGCTTGCCAACTAGGAAATGATAAGACCACTCAACAAGATTCAGAACTAAAGGGCCACTTTGGCCTCAAACAGATGGCTCCAAAGGGCCACTGTCGGGCTTTGTTGGGGGTGTGATGTTCAGATGATGCATGCCCCAAACACGACTGGAAGCTACCCTGAGCGTGCCTCATCCAGGAAGAACCAGCCTAAAAAGGAGCAGTAAAATACCACTCCTTTTTGGTGCTGTGGTGAATAGAATGTCCAGCTGGCCAATCAGGAGGCAGCTGAGAGCCAGCCAATGGGATTCCAGCTGGGAGCATTTAAAAAGCCCAGGCTGACAGTTGGTGGACAGTTAGAGTTAGTGTTGAGAAAGTTAAGCCAGAGAGAGGGCTGTGTTTTAGGGTGTTCCTGAGGGAACTGTATTTTGGGGAGTTAGAGTCTAGAAAAGAGAGACTCTGAATACTCACAGAGCTCTAAAGAAGAGAGTTGCTGTGGTGTTCTCTCCAGATAGATATTATTAGCCAGTGTGGCTGAGGTACTGTGAGTGAATTAGAAACAAACATTATAATTTTGTAACCAAGAAAGACTACAGTAGCAAGTTCTGAAGCAAGTTACATTTATTACATGCTGATTTAAAATAAACTTTTCTTCTTGTTCCAACATCACTTGGCCTATGATTTAGTCACAAAACACACTACTAATATTTGGAGGATTTGGAGAGGGACATCATACAAAAGTCAGTGTGGGTCCCTTACATTTCATTAGGTGGCAAGGGTGGGGATGAAAAGTTCCCACAGGACTGCCAGCTAGAATTAAAGTGTAAAAAGGAGAAAGGTGGCAGTAGTGTGCACCACAGGTGTCCAGTTCAGGACTGTGTTGGTGGCCCAAATTGAGGCCAGGTGTGTGTGGCTACCACGTCCTGTGGCAAATAGCGATGGCACGGTCCCACCATGGACCTTTTGCACCATCTCCTTCACCTCACTATTAACTATTTCAATCTTTAACTTTCACCTTTAATAATCTACAGGACTTAAGAGTCTAAAGTTGTTTCCAGCTGAGGCAGGGGGTCCCTATTTGTCCTCCTCCTGGGTAAACCACCCACCCTCTAAGTGCCAGCTACTATTTTGGCTGGGCATCCATCCATCTTTCCAAAAGGGAGACCTTCTTAGGGAAAAAGCCCCCCCCCCCCATATCCTGTGACATAAGGGAAAACATGCCCCAGGTTGGCATGTCCCCTTCGTCAAACTGGTGCCTAGAGGAACAGCATAATTACCCATTTATCCCTGTCACCTGCCAATTTATACTGCTACTCCCAGTGGCAACTATCCCATAATTCCATACAAAGTGCAAGGCAGGAAAAAAATCATGGAAAATGAGGGGAAAATGCCAACCAGAAATTGTATGGGTGTGTAGTTTGGCCAATTGAAGGGTGTGTAGGTTGTCCAATTGAAGTAGGAGACTTAGAAGCAAAGCAGGACAATAGTATGAAGGCTCTGATTTTCCCTTTCTGTGCTTGGTGCCAAATGCACCAGCATAACAACAATATTTTACCAACTCTGGTCTCTTTTCCCAGAGGGAAACAAAGGCATCTCTTTCCCTCACAGTTGTGCTTCTTTGTGTGAGGATCGGGATGAGTTGTGATTGCAATGATTCGTTTTTGTTCCTTTCCAGTGCTGATATCCTTGTGTAAAAAGGAAATTGTACAAGAAATATTCTAAATGCAGTAATACCATACACTTATATAAAGGCATTATGGCTTCTGGTTGCATGATTTTCAGCTCCTTTCTTAATGACTCCCCAAAATGGTTTGATCTTTCTCACTGCCTCTGTGAATTGTCATTTTCTATGTGCTGTCCACCATGACCTGATGATCTCTTTCCTCAGAGGTTAGAACTAGTTCCTTCTTTGCTTTTAAGTTAAATAGCAACACTAACATCAACATTAACAATTCTTTTGTGATCCTGGTTGGCAATGCTTCTCTGGATCACAATTAGTTTTTTCCATGGAATCATTTCCTGTCAGTGCTCTCCCTCTCTCTCTCTCTCTTCTGTCAAGTTAGCCATCATATAGTTAAATGTTACCTTTTGATAGTGAACACTGCTGTCCTTTCCTTTATCACCAGAAAACTGGCAGCTAATACTTGTCCACTTACCTGGATCCATCTAAGCACCCTTGATACATTTTGGTTTGGATTTTGCTTTGGCTACCATGGCAACGATAGTCTCCAATGTCACCATGCCATCTTCTTTTGTTTAATGAAGATGTGTTGACCTCAGTCCCATCTCTGACTGTACCATTCATTCAATTCTACTGAACCACCTTTAAGTCTAGGTTTCTCTTAATAATGACTTTCCAGCCTTCAAATCTGGCAGCTTCTCTCTGTGCCTTACACATCTATTCCAGGATTGTATAATGTCCTCTCCCTTGTCCTTGTCCTGGCAACTCCCCCCCCCCCCATTAATATTTATCTGAGATATTTCAAAAAAATATGACTGATTTCAAGTTCCTGGTTTAGCATTTAACTATAGAATGTCCTCTTGATTTTTCCTCTCTTCCATAGTCCCATTATAACAATTTTGTTGGGAGAGGGAGTAAAGTTGATGGCTAGAATATTTAAAATATGATATTTTAAAAACCCAGGCTTCTCAAATTTAGCATCATTATAAATAGCGACACTGGAAGTTTAGCAACTATATATATATATATATATATATATATATATACTGTTTTATTCTTTATTTATGAAAACAATTTCCAATTCCTCAATCTGAAAAGTGCTACAATCATCATTCTGCAGCCAAGTATTCTGGAGGTCATTGGTTTCCAATGTCCCAGGTTTTTTCCCGAACTTTGTGTTGAATGAACACCAAATATGTCTAATACTTTTATTGGAATCAAAAAGGTTTTGATAATTATCATTCTTGTTCAGATCCATTACACAATCCTTCCTTCTCAATCATGTGAAATAATTCCAGCTGCAAGCCTGTTTAGAACTACTCTGTCCATGTTCTGTGGATGTCAACTGGATTTAAATAGCTTATGTTCTGTATCACAGTTCTTGTTTTAGCCTTTTTCCATGTCAAGCACAGAAAGACCTACATTCCTCATTAAAATTACCATTTATTCTGGCCTTAAGGAGGAAGCAAGCCATCTTTGACTGTCGCACTGGAGAAATTCATGGGTTGTTGAATTATAGCTCACAGCCTCTCTCACCATTGGCTATGGTGGCTAGGGTTGAAGGGATTTGCATTCCCAGAGTATTCCGAGAGCCTGGCAATCTCCCTGGATTAATGGCAGGGGATACTGATTCAATTCAATTCTTGTTTTGTGTGTGTGTGTGTGCACACGCGCACGCCTTCACATTACCTGTTGACTTATGGTGAAGCCTTGAATTTCATATGGGTTTCATAGACAAGGAATACTTAGAGGTTGTTTTGCCAGCTCCTTGCTCTGAAATATAATCTTGAATGTTTTTCCCCTGATTTTCCTTTAAATAAGGTGTACACAAATGCTGGGGGTTACATTGAATGTCCCCACAAAGAATCTTGGAGGACCGCACTTACCACTGCACTCCACTATGAAACCGGTTGACTCACTTTCTTTGAAATGCTGTTCCTAGGTCTTAAATGACCTAAAGGACAAACAGCAATGAAATAGGGAGAGTAGGGAGGCAATTTTGGTTATTTTTCTTCTTACAAAAATATTTTGAAAGAAATTGGTGCAGATGGGCTGTCCTGGACACCTGAGAAACAACCTTAGGGGCTGTGTGAAGCCCATGGACTGCACTTTCCTTACTTCTGCTTTAAATTTATGCCTGTCAACAATTAGGATGAAAAGCAATTTGGCTGTACATGGCATCACCACTTTCTTATTGGGCCCTGGTGGCACAGTGGTTAAATGCCTGTACTGCAGCCACCATAAGGTTGCGAGTTCAATATCAGCCATGGGCTCAAGCTCAACTCAGGCTTGCATCTTTCCAAGTTTGCTCTCTATTAATAGTGGGGGATGGGAGGGGGGAGAGAGGAAAGTAGGCTCAGCCAAAAGCACACCCCTGCAGCCTCTCCTGGCTTGTGTATTCTTCTTCATTAAAAACTTTTGCATCTTGACTATATCCTGATGTTCTTTGCCACATGTGTTTTGTTTTTTATCTGTGAAATGATGGATATGTGGAAGTGGCCTGTAATATGCTCCAATGACAACAATATGACTACCAAGCAGAAAACATTAGGAGGGGGGGGCAATTCAGTGTTATGTTTTCATTGAGACAGTACCTTACTTAGAAATCTAATGGGAACTCACTCATTTACTTTGGCTACCAGCAAGAAGCCTTGCAGGGCAAATAGAATATTAACCACTTTCCACTTCTGAGATCAAGTAACATGAAGGCTGTCAAATGCACACCACACGAAAGGTCAGGCCCCAATTTTATATGGAAGCATGAAGAACCCCCTCACAAGAAAGATTCTTTTCTCACACATTGTGCAGACCTCTGAAGTGAGATTATTGTATGTTTGTCTTCAGCTGCTAACCATCATCATTACAGATGCAGAGATGATAAGAATAGTCAAACTATTTATTGAACAATATACAGAGTGAATTGTAACTGTATTGCACTGAATGGATTTGCCAGCATTTTTGTTTTTACAAGGCCTTTGAAAGCTGTATGTCAGGGCCAGGATATTAATGATGCTGATCTCTAGCCATATCATCAGAAACAATGTGGGGGGGGGGGGAGGGAAGTCCTGATTAAAATCATGTCACCACCTCTAGCTTTAGCTTGTGGGTGGGGTGAGATAATTCCTACTGGCAATCAAACTTACTCTTTAAAAAGACAAAACAAAACAAAGCAACACCAACAATATATTTTCTTTTGTAGCACATCTTGTCAGTCCCACATAACTCTTAAAAGAGCAGTTTCCCATATAACAGCAAAGGCGGCCACCCAACTTACTGGGCCGGCCAGGTTGCATGGGGGCCGGGGAGCTGGCAAGCACCATGGGGCCTCCCCGGCCTGCTTGGGATGCCAGCTGGCTCCCAGGGTCTACTGGGGCAGCTTGGCGGCCTCTCACTGGTAGAGCAGGCCTGGTAGGGGGTGGGACATCTGGTGGCAAAGTGGGACCACAAGTCCCAGCGGGCTCCATGGCCGGAAGTCCTGCCCCTTCTGATCAGTCAGCCTCTCTGATTGGTTGGGAGGCCGAGGAGGGTAGGAATTCTGCCCAGTACCAGCACCCCATTGGCCAGTGGGCCTATAAAAGGCCATGTGGTGGCCATCACCATTGCTAGCCAGAGCTCCAACTGGTAGGAGCTTTGACCAAGAGGTCTTCCCTCCCTCCTGCCCTTGTTGGGATCAAAGTTGCCACAAGGTGCTGTCACAACTTTCAGAAGAAGTGGCATGGGCTGTGGATCAGGTGGACAAAGGGCCTCGGCAGACGACTAATAGGGTCGTCTCCGAGGCAAGGAAGAGGAGGGGCAGCCGCATGAGCGGCACCCCTTCCTCCTCCCGAGGTTGCCCTCGGAGCTGCTGGCCCTCTACACGGCCGGCGCGCAGAGGGCAACTTCCCACCGCAGCATCCTCACACGCTGCGGCAGAAAAGCCAGGGAAAGTGCGCCCGACGCGTTTAGGGCGCACTTTCCCTGTCTTCTGTAAGGAGCGCTGATTTTGCGCTCCTTTCAGAGGCGCCGATGGTGCGCCGTGGTGCGGCTGCCGTGGTCCCACAGTGCACCGTCCCAGGGCGTCCCCGACGCCCTGGTCTGCTTCCCCAGATAGTTACCTGGGCTGTGAAGCACAGGATAGGGAGTTCTTAGGGAACCCAGGGGTGCTGAGAGGCAATTCCTGAACAGTGTCTCTTGGTGACAAAAGAGCTGAGAGGCAGGTTGGTGACCAGTTGATCACCCTGTATGTCATCCCAAAGCCCAGCCATGACCGGGCCTTCTGGGTTCATTGAACAACAGGCGGGTTGGACAATGACAGATCCAGGCCCATGCATTCAGGCCAACCCCTACCTGTCAGCTGTCTCCAATAAAGTTGTGGCCTTTTCTTGCCTATTGTGTGTCTGGTCATTCATTCTGCGCTGGTTTTCCACACAAAGTCATGTTGAGTAAAGCCATACCTGCCATGCATCCTGGAAGAGAGCAGGAGATGAGAGGCTCTTTCACACTACACAGTATAACATTATATCTCAGCCTCAAATGTCATGGCAACACCCTATGGGATCTTGCTGTTAGTAGTTTAGTGGGTCACTAGAGATCTCAAGTTGAGAATGCTAAAGACTCATTATGAAATGGCAAACTCCAGGATGTCATAAGATGGAGCCATAGCAGTTAAAGTGGAATCATGACATCATAATTATATAGTGTGAATGAGGCTCCAGGAGAAAATAAAGTGGGGTGGATGTATAGGATCCCTGGCTATAGAAAGTGATGGGAAGCAACTAAGAATGTAAATTCTTAATTGTCTCATCCTTGCAAGTGAGAATAAGCAACCAAACATATTTCTCCCCACTCCATGAGAAAAGATTTTCCTGCAGCCATGATGGCAGAACATGAATCAATCCTTTTTTGGTTTGCACAAATTAAGCAAAATCATACAAATAAAACAGAATTATGCAACTGAACAAAACAACAATGTTTTTTTCTTTGTTTTAAGGATCAGAAGTACTAGATTGGTTGTCTGCATCTCTTAAAACAAACCAGCTCTGTGTATGTGAGGCTGCATAGGGGAGCTGTGATCCAGAGTTGACTTTTCCTTTCTCTGAAGAAGGGTACAGGAAATAAGAAGAGTTGTATCATTATGTTGGAGCGGGAGACAGCCTCATGTATACAAGCCTGGCTGCAACACTTCCCTTTGCCCTGCCTGCTTCACTCTACTCAGGTGCAAAGCTCCCCAGATGAAGTGAAAAGAACAAAGAGATTGTACACAACAAGGAACTGCGGACCAATGGTGCATGTTTGCATTGACAGAAAATTCAACAGTCTTCCATCTCATTAGCTGATTGGCTAAGTGATGATGGAGGACTGAGACTCACAGCTTGTCTGTAGGCATGTGTGTATGTGTGTGTTGGGGGCGGGTAGTTGTATCTATACCTGGACCAAACAGCAGTGATTTTTCTGGTGCACTTCCAAACCTCTTTCCCCACTCCTTAAATGTCCATCAGGCAGTGGGATATGTGGTGGTATGTGGGTGTGATAGTGGCCCACAGGTCTTGGCTGCTTACCAAGGAACTTCTGGACCTTTTCAATGTCTAGACATAATCTAGAGTTTTGTTGACTCTATGGACAATTCATGACATCAATATGATGACAAATTCAGTATGAGAGTGGCTATCAACCCTAGTTTCCTATGAGATGAGATGCATCCCAATGGGATGATTCTGACTGTGCTTATTTGGTCCATATAACAGTGTTTGCCACATCTACCCATAGCACAGCAAGGGGTTCAACCCACCCTGGAAATTGGAGATTTGGGCCCAGTGGGTCTGTAATAGGTGGTCCAATAAGAATAAACACATTTGCCCCAACAGTGGAGGCCCATGCTTTTATGCCATGTACAAAAATGGAAGCCAACAGGGTAGCCAATCCCCCACAAAGGGGCCTCTCAGCCTTGACTGCTTCAAAAAGGCTCCAGTTCAGTTAAACTCAAAAGTTTCAATGCATTTATTGAAGGGCTATCATGTGTATTTTGCAATATGGCTTTAGAATACATTTTCAGGAAGGGTGTTGTGTGTTTAGATCAGCCAATTTACATTTAGTTAAACATATGAGCACATAGTGTCAGTAAATATCCACAATTTGTTAGCAGAAGGCAAGGTCATAGACCCCTTTGATATACGATTCATATAGCACCTTCAGGTTTCCCTTGGGGTTGGTTCCAGAAAAAGGCACATGATGAGCTCTGCCTCATTTTTATTTCTCATAAGGGTGATCTGTAAATAATGTAATCCTGCCAGATCCCAGTTTATTCTGGTTTATTTTATTTGATGAAGCAGTATGAGTGGTGTGAAGGTGCAGCAGGGATGTTGAAGTGGCAACTGCAATATCTAATCTGCCTTTTGCCTATTGCCTATCCTCTGGATTTTGAGTTGGTCTTCAATGTTTATTCTTCATGGATACAGTCCTCCTCATGGGGTGTTCTGTCTCATGAGCAGATTTTGAGAGATTCAGCATCTTTTTGAAGTGGACACTGTGAAAAAATACAATAGTGGATTAGGACTACCATCCATTATTTAGTTGATATTTAATTTGTGAGACCAGGGACACTAGTCACTGTCAGCATTTACTGCATGCATTTTACTAACTTTTGGGCAAACAGGAGTGTCTTTAACAGAGGAAAAACAGTTGTTTTCTTCAGAAGATCTGCAAGGGTTTTTGCAGGCCATGTTGGAGAACCCAGTATAGGGAAAAGGCTTTTCCCTTGTCTGTGGAAAGATTGTGTAAGGGTTGACTTGACCCAGATATGTTGGTGAGCATCAAGAGGTGCCTTTCTGATGAAGGGTGATCTTCTGATCTACTTATTGGGTCATGGGACCCATCAGTTGTCAGAAGAAGAACCCTGGGAACAGGGTCCCACTTTTAGGTCCTAGGATTTGTAGGGTGCTCAACATTGAAATATTACAGTTGTGCCTCCCTTTTCGTGGGAGGATCCATTCTGGACCCCCCATGAAAATGGAAAAAAGGCAATATTGAACCCTATTGGCTTGAATGGCAGTGCGCGCCCATAGGCATCCATGGGCATGTGGCCCATTTTAATCCCCTCCATTTGCCCCCTGCAAATGGGTGAGGGACGTGGACTCAAAGTCCACAAAAATGGAGGGGCAACTGTATTTGTTGCCAGCTGGCCAGGGGGGAATTATCTAATGATGTTTGCTTCTGAATCCAGATGTGACTCACTTATGGAAGTGCTAGTGGCGAGGTCATGGTGATCACAGCTCCAAGCAGCAGCATAAGCTACACCCCAGTCAGATCCTTTCTATAAACAGTTCATGTCCCTAGATACCAAAATGGCTCTGTCCTGTCTTATTTTTCAGTTTAGTGGAGAATTCCGTGTTCTGTACTCGCTGTGTGCTTCCTAAAGTGGAAGGATGATAATTTTGTACACACACAATTTGTAAAAATGGCAGTCCTTGATGATGATGATGATGATGATGATGATGATGATGATATAATAGTACTCATTTATTTGTTTCATTCTTTTCCAGGGGAGACGAACCTCATTGGACTTGAAAATTCCTTGTTGAATTGTCCCCTTGAATCTAGGCAGCCTAAATCAACAAGAATGAGAAATTTAGAGAGTATGTTTTTGCAGTACATTCCCAGGAGAGACATGGGGTTTTGTACACATCTAAGAGAGTTCAGTGTTGCTGCCAATTAGAAACAATGGTCTCACCCTGCCAATTCTAGACTGGCCCCACCATGTCTATCATTTTGTTTAGCTTTCTCCATTCTATCTGGCCAAGTGCTTGGCATACATATTATGTCAGATGGATTGCTAATAGTTGTGTGCTTCTCTTTTGCATAGATTGTGCCATCCATTTTCTCTCCTCCTCTTTATGTAGGCTCTTGATATTATAAAAGAAGCCTCAGAAGTGGGGATAAGGAGCCAGGATATACCTAATTATGGGAGAAGCTCCAAATCTCTTGCAACTTGTCCAGTGACAAAACCGTGGCCAAAATGCAAAATCACAGCTTGATGACACATTGTGAGAGAAAACCCAGTCTGCTCTGGCCATGTGTTGTATCATGCTGACATTTGAGATGAGCTACAATCAGGGACACATATGTTAGATTTAGCCAAAAAATTGGAATGGTTGAAACAGCTACAGTTATATAGTCCTAGTTATGGAGTGAACACTGACAATTGATGGGGGCTAGAGTATTCACACAGTATTCCACACACTGAAATGCATTCAACTTGCACCACAGCAAGTCCTCTACCAAAACCCTAGGGAAAATATCTTTCCTGGTGATGGCATGTTCAATTGACAAAGGAAGAAAGCTCCATATATATTCATTTATGTATGGGGAAGAGTGGCTCATACAAGATCCATCTTTGTGTGGAAATGGTCCATGTTTACATTACTATGTGCACAGAGACCTTTTCTTTGCAAGGTGATCACACAGATGATATGGCAGAGAAGTGTTCTTGCAGAAGGTGCAGTTGGCACACATTTGGGGCATTCATAGGTGGATGGCTTTTACTTCACAGACCTGTGACTCTCTTATTTAAAGGATGAAGAATTCATCAGAATGAATTCTGTTAGTATCACAGAGGAAGGAGAATTGTCAGCATTTTGACCTTACAAAGATCCTTTGCAACAGACATGTGTTTCCACAAGGGTTGTATCATGCTTTCTTGAAAGACCTAGAAGAACAAAAATGTGGCAAACAGAGAGTGAAATTGGTAGCTTCCATTAGCCAATAGTTCTGTTGAAAGTTTGTGCTTGTGGTCTTATAACACAGCATGATCAAATTTTGAAAAGCTACTTCCTGGGGCTATATCTGTCACTGTGATATCAATTTTCAACAATGGATAGATGGATCTGCCAGTTTCATTTTATCACAGTTTCTCATTTTGCAAGTCAAAAGATTAGTTACTCCCAAATTTTGAGATTATATATCTTTCTAACATTTGCATGAAAAAGTGTGTTTGTGTGTGTGTGTGTACATACACAGTCCTCTGATAAATGCATGTTAAACAGATAATTAGTGTAAACATGAAGGTTAGCAAATTCAAACAAAAATCCAAACAGATTCAAACAGATATCCTCCCCACCATACCGTCTTAACTAAAGACTGAAACAACATGCAGGCATTGACTAACATCTCCAATTGTTTTTGTTTGTTTTTTCCTGTTTGGTTTGTACCATCTTGCCTGATGAAGAAGCCCATGGAGCTTCAAAAGCTTGCAGGAAATATATTGTGCATTTCAGTTGGCCAATAAATGTATCACTGATGGATTTATGTTTGACATTATTACTGCATCAATTCCTTTTTCTTTTTTTCTTTAGTTTTTATTGTTCTTTACACAAGTGCCCATTTTGTATTCACTACTCTTGTATCTACATACCCTAATTCATCCACTACCAGCTTCTCAGCTAGACTTTTGAAGGACCCCTTGTTCTATAGCCATAAAGGTACAACAATATTGCACATGTTTATATGTGAGATATTTTCCATCAACAAGAACAATGGTGGTTGGTTGCAATCTTATCCTCCAGAATGGCAGGGCAAAGACAAGGGGATGAAGAGCCTTAAACTGACTAATGGATATGATGCAGTAACAACAGCTACATCTGTGTCCCTATGTTTGTCCTGGCAAAGGAATGGGGAATTGAGTCTTGCACATAGGAATTTGGCTATACATTTCCAAATCTCTCTTGCATTGGCGTTGTTTCATCAATGTAAGACTAACCTTGTACTCTCTTAATGTAAAAGAATTTGGAAGACTTCTTATCAAGACCATCTCAAAGCACTTTGCTGCCTGAAACAAGGCTCAATATAGAACAAATGAGAGGAGTGGCCCTGAATGCTGTCTTTGTTCATCTGACAACACCTGGAACAGAAGCTTATTCTAAGTGATATAGGCCTAGTTAAAATCCTTAGCTTTGTCTGTTTTAGTATGGTTCAAATTAAGAGAGTTAGGGGGGTTGCAGACTGCCAGAAATAATGTGAATTCAGTCCACTTTTAGGGTTAGGGTTAGAGTTAGGGAACCATGGGAACTGTATTTTATTGTGGCATCAGAGTTGTCTGACAGAGAAGGCTCAATGTCTCAGAAAAATAACAGTTCCCATGATTCCCTAGCACTAACCCTAACCCTAAAAGTGGACTGAATTCACACTATTTCTGGCAGTCTGCAACCCCCCTTAGCTTAGGTTAACAAGTGATGAGTTGTTGTTGCTGTTGTTGTTAAAAAAGTTCATGATTGTATCTTTATGATAGTTGTGAAACAATTCAATAAAAATAAGCAAACAAGTACAAGCTATCCTCATTTCCCTTATCCTTAAGAAATGTTTTTTTCTTTTTGTAATGCTTATATTATTCTATAAACTCTCTAGCACAATAGTAGCAATTTATCAAATATGCATCAGATACACATTATACTAATGTATTCAGAAAGAATAAAGGGGGAAAGGTCTTTTGGGAAAGTGGTAATATTTATATATGTGTATGTCTATAAGTAATGCAAAATGTATGTACACTACTGAGATTTAAAAATTTCCATACTTGACACAAAACTGATTTGTTTTACTTTGATTATATCCTGAGGAATAGCACATTAAATGTACACTGTTAAGAGAAGATTCATTGAATGCCATGTTTAATAATGTCCTCAGATAATCAAATTGCTTCACATTTTCTTGCAGTGTTCCCTGTATAATACTGAAATTAAGGCCTACAAAACATCATTTTCTGATGCTTCTTGGAAGTGCAGCAGAACACATAAATGCCACATACTGGGTTGATTCAAGCATTTCCCTATATTAGCATAAATAGTTCTTTTTAAAAACAAATGCATATAAAGCACAGCAGGACTGTACGTTTAGCATTACAATATCAGGGGGTATCTCTTTCTAGGGCAATGTATATTTGGGAAAATGACACTGAAACATTAAAAAAAAACACATTGTGTCAGACTTTACCATAGTCATAACAACTTCATATGAAAATTTATATGTAGTTTATATTATATACAATTACTTTTTTTAAGTAACCGAAGACTTCCTCTATTTGTGAGTAACATTTCTTCTTCTTCTTCTTTTAGCAGTCAAGCTAACTTGTTAGACTGTGTTGAAAGTTCCATATTTTTATGCGAGCATCTCTCCCATTTTTTCTCTTAAGGTGATCTTGATTTTCCTGACTTTGCATCTGCCATCCTTGTATCATGCCCTATATTTTGATCAGCCACCTGGGACTTTTTCACACCAGCCTTCCGTCTTGCCACAATTGTGTTACTATAAAGAAGTGGAGAAACCTGTTGGATTTCATTCTGTATCACACATCTTTATAACAGTATGAAGGTGCT
Source organism: Phrynosoma blainvillii (assembly GCA_026167975.1). Taxonomy (NCBI): domain Eukaryota; kingdom Metazoa; phylum Chordata; class Lepidosauria; order Squamata; family Phrynosomatidae; genus Phrynosoma; species Phrynosoma blainvillii. The sequence goes on along the minus strand of JANUYF010000004.1, from coordinate 120,420,933 downwards.
GTTTTGGTGAACTATGGTCCTGCACACTATCTTCCACATGGCCTCCATAACCCCAGCTTCCTGCCCTATGCCCTTCCAAGCATGCTTTTAGGGCTTATTTTTATTTTTAACACAAATGTGCAATTATGACAATGTCATGTAATAAAAAGGTGGGGGGAAAGATTATAATAGGAAAGGAAAACATCCTGTCTGGGAAAGAGGAGTGAGGAGAAGTGGGGAGAGAGGGGGAGGAGGAGAATCAGACCTACTGATGCCACATAACTGCCATCATATTGTTACTGCCACAGAAGAAACCTATCACATCAGGGGAGCCAATGGCATAGCAGCAATATTAGGAATAATTGATGGGTTTTCCCCATCAATGGAAAGGTGTGCTACAGAAGCAAGTGAAATGCACAGAAGCTACAGGATAGATACCATATAAATATACATTAATATCTTGCTTTAATTCCAATCTGTTGCTTGATGTGATAGATCTCGGTGGGTGGGTGTCAGTTTTTGAAGTACAATTCACACATTCTAATGATTATAGGAGCTATACTTTAAAAAAAGATGTTTAAAAGGGATAATTAGGAATAATAATAATAATAGGTCCTGGGATTTAGAAAACATATCTGAAGTGCTGGGCTTGAATGGCAGAAGTATCTATTAGTTAGCTGTCTATTCAGTAGTTGAAATAGCTTATAAGTTTTGGATAAACACAGATGTACACATCCTAACATGGACATTTCTAATCTCAAATGGAGCTATGTCAATACCAGATTATCAGTGAATTGGTATGTGCTTCAAATACATATGCTGCTGTAAGATATCAACAGCATCCTGAGCATAATTAGAAACTATCAGAAACAGGAAAAAGAAACACAAAACCTTTCCTAAACAGATGTATTTTAACAAAATCTAAAAGTTTCAATTAAATAGGAAATTTCAGAATATACCACTTCAAAAAAGACAAAGTTTCTAACAGCCACATCTCTGATCTCTGAAAAAATAGTATTTTTACCAAATCCTTCTAAAGAGTATAAATCACTTGGGAGCACACTTGGGATATTATTGGATTTGACAGAGATCCTAAACTGAAGCAGGTGTGAGGCTCTTCTGGCCATTTCTCCATGTTTCACATACAAATAATAGAGCCAAAACTGTGCTCAGTTGGTTTCAGATTTGGAAAACACTGTAGGCAGAGGAAAGAAATGGGGAGGACTGACAGGGCCACTTTCTAATATTTGGGCATGTTTGGCAAGGGATTGTCAGTGGTATGCTTTGCAGAGTGATTATTATTTTGACAGGCAGTTTCTTTCTGTCCTAACACTACCATGATCCATTATTTGAAAAAAATTTAAACTTTTTCAGGCACTGTCCATCCTTAGTTCCTGCACTCACCTCTTGGCCAGTTTCTAGCCTGCTACTAAGCCTAAAAATTATTCCAAATCTTCCAAGAAATAAAAATGTGATTATTTATATAATAATAAACACATATAGCATAAAATATCCTGTGTCTAAAATACCCTTGCAGATGTAACTCCCTCCCAAGGATGGACTAAGACAAAAAAAATGTCACCTATGTAAAAGACATTATGGTTTTAAAAATATTTTCCATTAAACTTTTTCAGCTGCAAGATCCACTTGGAGTTTCAGATTTTGACACAGATAAAATACCCAGATCAAAGTGGACAGAATCATGATCTGTAATACACTTTCAGAAGTACTGAATCAAGGGGGATTACTGCACTACCTTTAAAATGCATTAAAAAGAGACTTACCTCACCCAAACTTAAGTAAAATTTTTGGGGGAAATCCATGTAATAGCATTCAGATGCTATTGCATGGATTTCCCCCCAAAAACCACCATCCAAATGCAGCCCAAATTCAGCCAGGCTGACTTAACTCTCACTTATGGCCATTTTTCAAAGTGAGAGCTAAGTCAGCTTGGCTGAATTCGGGCTGAATCTGGATGGCTTTTTGGGGGGGGTGGGGGTGGGGAATCCATGTGATAGCATCTGGATGCAGCCCAAATTTTACTTCAATTCAGATGAAGTAAGTCTCTTTTTTTTAATGTGTTATAAAGGTAGTGCACTAATCTCCTAGGTTTGTACTGAATCTGGAGGAAATGTCTAAATTCTTACATACTACTATGTACTCTCACCACACTACCCTAAATAAAAAAAAGGTGAGTATATCTATTAGGGCCACTTCAGATTAATGAAATGTCAGATGAATATCTAAGATGTGAAAAACAGTAGGCAGATATCACCTCCCAGTTTCAATGGAGCTGTACCATTGTGTTTGAAGGAGGCGGCCGTTAGGCCACTCCTGAAAAAACCTTCCCTGGACCCCCTGGATAGAAACAATTATAGACCAGTCTCCTTGCTTCCTTTTTTAAACAAGGTGATCGAGAGAGCAGTTGCTTCCCAACTCCAAGCTGTCTTGGATGAAACTGATTATCTCGATCCATTTCAAACGGGCTTCAGGACAGGATATGGAGTAGAGACTGCCATGGTTGCTCTGACCGATGACCTCCGCCTGGGCATCGACAGGGGTAGTGTGACCCTGCTGGTGCTCTTGGATCTCACAGCAGCCTTTGACACAATAGATCATTCCATCCTTTTGGATCGGCTGAAAGTTGGGAATTGGAGGCACTGCCTTGCAGTGGTTCCATTCTTTTCCCTCAGGCAGATCCCAAAGGGTGAGGCTCGGGGACAGTTGTTCTTCCAAAATTGAGCTTAATTGTGGCATCCCTCAGGGCGCCATCCTGTCCCCAATGCTATTTAATATCTATATGAAGCCGCTGGGTGAGATCATTAGGAGGCATGGAGTATGCTGATGACACCCAGATATACTTCTCCATGACCAGATCATTGGCCCAGACCTCAGATGGCATCTCTCCCCTTAATGACTGTCGCAGAGCGGTAATGGATTGGGTGAGGAAAAACAGATTGAAACTAAATCTGGACAAAACGGAGGTACTGACAGTCACGGCCTCGAAACTAGATATGGGAATACAGTCTCCAGTCCTCTAAGGACTGTGTTCGCAGCTTGGGGGTACTCCTAGATTCATCACTTCACATGACTAGTCAGGTGAATGCGGTGGTCAGGATTGCCTGTTATCAGCTTCAGCTGATACGCCAACTGCACCCTTATCTGGATATGAGGGATCTCTTCCAGCAGGCCTTCCCAGAATAACCACCCGGCTAAATTGGAGGTGATCCGCTTCTTACCCCTCCCGCCATTTTGATATGTATGCCAGATCTGGTTTTATAGTATTCTTTTTGTGAATTTGATTTTAATTCCATCTTAGTTTAATTCTGTTTTAAGGGGTGGGAAGGTTAGGGGTGGGATGATGGAATGTTTTACTTGTTGTATTTTTAATCTGTTGTATGCCACCCCAGTTGCCGAGCAGAGGGGTGGGTTATAAATAAAACATTATTATTATTATTATTATTATTATTATTATTATTATTATTATTATCAACACAATTTGTGCAAAAGGAAATGGTTTCGGCAACTAAGAATATGGGAGTTACTGGGTTTTGGATAAAGATTTATTTCCCTTCTTAACTGAGATTCATTATATTATTTTGTAATTAAGATTCTGTTTGACAATATTAATCCTTAAGGAGCTCTGGTGGTGCAGTGCTTTAACTGCAGCCAGTCACTCACAAGCTACAAGGTTGTGAATTCAATCCCAGCCAGGGGCTCTAGGGTGATTCAGCCTAGCATCCTTCTGAGGTGGCTAAAATGAGTACCCAGCTCACTGGGGACAATTGGCTTACACATTATAAACCAGTTAGAGACTGCTTAAGTGCACTGATAAGAACTATAGAAACATATTTGCTATTGCTATAGTGCTATAACCCTACAAGGAGGTTGAAAAAATTGATTTTCCCATAAAGATGAGTTAACTTCAATTTTATTAAACTCCCCCCTCTCCCTTTTTTAAAGTTAATTCACAAATGGTATATAACCCCTATTAGACAATCACAGATGATAAAATATACGTCACCTCTATGTTGGAGAGGATGCTCAGCCTCAGGGACATATATACATATGTGGATCGACTGTCCCAAAATTAATCAGTTTTGGCATAAAGTGATTAATAAAATTGCCTCAATTACCAAACAAAAAATAAACATTTGCCCAGCTCTCTTGCTACTTTCAACATTTAGAAAGAGTAATAAATCTTTAAAAAATAGGAAGTTGATTTTGTTTCTGTTAACAGCAGCTCGACTTGAAGTGGCTAATGTTTGGAAAACAAGTCTTGTATCTTTGGATAAGTGGTGGAAAAGAATTTGGGACCAATGGCTTATGGAGAAATTAGCAGATAATATGAAATATAACTCAGAATAACAAAATCAAAAATCTTTTTAGGAAACATGGCTTCCTCTTATTGATTATGTTAATGCTAATTTAAAAGCAATCTCCCTCCCCCCCATTGGCCAGCAGTCTTTGTGGTCTGATTTGTTCCAAATAAATTAAACTGTATGGAATTTTAAATATGAGATGTTTTCTACATGTGTATTTTTTTGTAACAATGCATGATATGTGAGTTCTAGTAACATTGCGAGATAATTGTAAGTTTTTGTATGATTTTAATTCCTTTTTATTCTATTTTTTGTACATTTTTAAACTCAAATAAAAATTAACATAAAAAAACAATTCCCCCCTCTCAAAGTGGCTTTTTAGAAGAAACCTTTTGCAAAACTGATCAATGCTATACTAAAGCAATACATTTATGACAATTACATCCATTTAAAGAACTTTAGAAATGCTCAAAGCTTTAAAGTGCATTAACATTATAACACAAATAATAATGGTAGAAATATTTTGGTGGTTCACACAAGCAAAAAAATAATAAAAATCTACCCAGCATGACTCTTGATTCCATACTGAGTCTGAGGAACGATTGACTTCATGCTGAGCTTGAGAAGCAATTAGTGGAGGAAAGAAGACCTTTTGCAACTATGCTAACTAGGTAGTTCCTCCTATAGCAGATATGGTGCCAAAGTAATCTTTTAAAATAACCTGTTTGCTGGAGATGAAGCTACAGGTAAAGGATGTTGTTTCTTTAAGATAATTATAGATACAGTTCATTGAACAAATGTAGAAGTACTGTCAAATTAAATTACTTGGAATAGGGCATACACAGAACTCATCGTTTTAATTTTATGGCATTTCTTGGAATCCCATCTGCATCCTCACCCACTATTCTCTTTTAACATATTGTGAAAGTATTTTCCCATTGACATTTGTACATACTTCCCATAATTTTGTACATACTGTCCATTGTACATTTTTGTTGTTGTTCTTAGCTGCCTTTGAGTTAACTTCAACTCAAGGTGTCAATGAGACATCTCCATGACCCCCTATTCTCAGCCTCTGTGTGGTCTTCCTCATTTTCTGCTGCCGTCTTCCTTTCATAACATTATTGTCTTTTCTAATGAACCATGCTTTCTCATGATGTGGCTGAAGTACGACAGCCTCAATTTAGGCATCTTGGCTTCCAGAGAGAGTTCAGGCTTGATTTGTTCTAGCTCCCATTTGTTTAGCTTTTTGGCCATCCACAGTATTCTCAGTACCCTTCTCCACCACCACTTCTCAAATAAATTGGTTTTATACCTATCAACTTTTCCATTGTACACACTCCCCATTAAAACAAATGAAGAAATTAAAAAAAAAAAAAAAACCTCCACAAACAGCAATGTGCAGCTGCAGCTAGTGATGACTGAATCAGTCTTTTCCTTCTCCAGGTGGATTTTATGCATGAGCACTCCAACCTTTGTTTTATGTGCTACTTTAGCATTGTGTGTGAGAAAGAGTGATTAGCAAACAGAATTGTTCAATTAATAAGTAAAGTATTTCTGTTTCTCATTCCATGGTTGCTTCAAGTAAAACTGAGCATGTAGCCACTAGGACACTTCATTGTTAACATTCTTAAGAATCTCAAAGATCATCTTCTAGGTTGATATAATTTGGTGTTAAAAGTCTTTAGAAACTTTTCCTTTTTATCAAAATGATTGAATGAGATGGCATCTCAGTTTCAAACAGGGTCAAATCAGAGAGGTTCTGATGTTCTGAGTTAAAATACTTGGCTACAATTTGCTCAGGCTTCCTGTTCAGGAGTGAAGATTTGTGCTCCCCAAAATCTGTATGCAGGTCTGTGGCTGTTTTCCCCATATACTGCAGATAACATTCTGTACATTTGCATTGAATCCCATACACAAGATTATAATACCAGCAGGTAATGCTTGTTTAACACCCTGATCAGGAAGTTTGAGTAAATAGTGGTGAAACAAGTTAACTCAAAACAACAAGATACATTTGCCCCTGTTATACACTGTGTTAGTTTATGGGTAGTCTTATCAATCTAATATCATTGATCATTACAAAGAAATGAAAAGTGGAGCAGATAATGTGAACCACCTTTTCAGGATCCTTAGATATGAATGCAAAGTGAACACAGAGGGTTCTCTTTTTCTGTCGGGTGGCCGTTTTTCTATTACCACCAACATAGCATGCAACATCATCATCCAATCTCTTAAATGGAGGAGGAAGTCCTCCTGATAGATCTTGGTAATGATCTGATCCATTCTGAAATACAGTGAAAGATACATGATATATACAATCAGAGCTGAAGTACAAAAAGAGCTGAAAATTATCTGGGAGATGCAGTTCAACCAGACTCCATCTGAACAACCATCTGCATAAACAGTGCTGTTATTTCTTCAGTAGGGCAGAGAATAAGAAGACCAGTTGAAAGTGCCTCACGCGCAAGAAATGGTTTGAAAAGATCCACAGCCATATCAAAGTAATAATTTCTGATTATCCTTGGGTGGCACAAATAAAGGATCATCATTGTTTAGCATTTTATTCAGCAGAGACTATTTGTATGGGATAGGACATTGTTCCATGATAATATTGATGTTAAGTTCCCCTACAGGTAAATAACAATTGTTGTTTTCCATCAGGGCCTATGTTATCAACCCAATTTCTTGGGTTCAAAACAAGATTTTATTTTATTTTATTTAAAAATGAAACTAGAAATGAAGACACTTTTTTGTTCAGAAATTATGTTGGCTACTTTTATTGCAAAAAGGAAGGAAGGAAGGAAGGAAGGAAGGAAGGAAGGAAGGAAGGAAGATTCAGTGCAAGTATCTAATCATGCAGATATATGCTTTCTGTTCTAGATGTTTAGATATTGTGCACCACATTTGATTCACACATTACACTTCTCATTGAGTTGAGGAAATTTCACATAATGCAACTTTCTTTTTTGTACTGGTGCATGGAGATGAATCAGCTTCATCCTCCTATTGGTTCTTTGCTAGACTCTTTACAACAGACAGCTAGTGATAGAAATCCACCCTTAGCTGTGTCAGCTCTTCAATTTTAACATTAGCTCTGCCATAGCTACTCTGGGGGGTTGCAGACTGCCAGAAATAGTGCAAATTGAGTCCACTTTTAGGGTTAGGGTTAGGGTTAGAGAATCATGGGAACTGTATTTTATTGTGGCACCAGAGCTCTCTGACAGAGAAGGCTCAATGTCTTTGGAGTGAGTGCCTTTGACACTGTTTCTAAATTGTCCCTATCAAATTAGCTATTTCTGTTGAAATGCTAACAGTTTTGACATCATAGTTTGTATATCTTAGAACACAGCATTCATTGACTCAAGTACATTTCTGCACTTTTTTAAAAAATAGGTATTCTCTATGTTCTGTATGTACTATTGGATGTACTGTATGTACTTATCAAACATTTTTAATGCACAAATGGGATCACAAAATCACAAATATACAGATTTCTCATCACAAATTGCATTTAATTTAACATTTGATTCTGGCTGATGCAAAATAGACTTTTTTTAAAAAATATATTAAATGTATTTATCTCCCTTTGCTATAACAAATTTCATAGTTTAACTATGTGATGTGAAAGAAGTATTTCCTTTCATTTCTTCTGAATCATCCACTGTTTATTAGACAACTGGCCCTGGCCATTCCAATCTTTCCTCAAAGGAGAGTTGCTTTAGCCCTTGATCATTTTGGTTACTCTTTTCTGCACTGTAAACCCCTCTGCTCTTTTGGTACTTTACAGTCATTTAACATGGGGGCAGGACCTATACTATGGGGGGTTGCAGACTGTCAGAAATAGTGTGAATTCAGTCCACTTTTAGGGTTAGGGTTAAGGTTAGGGAATCATGGGGACTGTATTTTATTGTGGCACTAGAGTTCTCTGACAAAGAAGGTTCAATGTCTCAGAAAAATAACAATTCCCATGATTCCCTAGCACTAACCCTAACCCTAAAAGTGGACTGAATTCACACTATTTTTGACAGTCTGCAACCCCCCTATGTTTTCTTCTGTCTTTCCCTCTGTTTTCTCTTCTAAGGACATATGTGTTGTATGACTTGGAGGAAATGAATTAACAGTAGAGCTAATTCTACACTTGCTGGGGGTTTGTGGGTGTTGTACTACAAAATGTAACATTTACAAATTCTGGTTAGAAACAGACTCCTTGGCTCTGTTAAAGTTAGCAGCCTTTGCATGCCAATAGACATTAATGTCTTGTTTGTGTGTTTGCAGACCTCTAATTTTTTGTTTTGTTTTACTATATCCACTCTCTTTCTGCATTGCTCTAACCAACAGTAGATTTTTCTCTTCCATCTCTCACTTCAGTTAGTATGTAGAGAAAATCTTGTAGCACCTTTGAGACTAACTGAAAGAAATTGGCAGCATGAGCTTACATAGATTTCAGTCTACTTCCTCAGATGCATCATGCTGCCAATTTCTTTCTTTCAGTTAGTCTCAAAGGTGCTACAAGATCTCTCTACATACTGATTCTACAGACTAACATGGCTATATCTTTGAATTCTATCACTTCAGTTAGGTTATGCATTTGATTATGCACAAGTGATTTGTAAACAAGCCTACTTTTCTATGTATTTCAAAGATGACAAAGGTTATTTCTTTACTTCACCTTACCACTATGTATAGGAGGGTATGGAGCTGGTTCTTGTTCAGCTTCCACTTTGCAATTGATTACTTTGCTTGAGAGATACACAACTGTCTCTCACATTTCTCAAAAAGTTCAGCTACAGTGGCCAGTTCAGTTTAATATCTCTGAACTAAGATGGTGCATCAGTCTTATTTGCATCATCACTGCTGGTAGGATTCCTTGTATTGATACTAGGAACATATTCACAGATGAGGAAGCACTGAGACTTAGGGCCTTTGCAGACTGCCAGAAATAGTGCAAATTGAGTCCAGTTTAACTGCCCTGGCTCAGTGCTAGGGAATCATGGGAACTGTATTTTTTTCTGGGACATATAGCCTTCTCTGTCAGAGAGATCTGGTGTCACAATAAACTACAGTTCCCATGATTCCTTAGCATTGAGCCAGGACAGTTAAAGTGGCCTCAATCTGCATTATTTCTGGTAGTCTGTAAAGGCCCTATGTCCCAGGTAAGTAGTGTGTACAAAATACTAGCATTCTACATGAAGAAATACTTTTATGAAGCTAAAGATAAGAAAGATAAGAGGAGCTAAAATCACTTTGATTAATTAATTTATGAAATAAATTATTTTATAAGGTAAAACACATGGATGAATAGATTTGAAAATTCTTTAGGACTGAGAAATTATATTCTGATTAGATCAATAGAATGTGCAATAATTTCTGAATGAATACTCTTCATGTTAAATTCCAGTTTTGATTTGAATGTGCAATCCTATTATTCAAATCCTTTCTTGATCCATGGAATGATCACTAAAAGTGGTGTCAATCAGTGCGTCAGCAACCACCACTGGAATTATAAGGTGAGAGAAAACTGTGAAACTAGTTTGCCTAGTCCAAGGTGTACTTCAGCAGTGCACGAAGTTTGAAGAGAATTTCATAGAAAACTTCAGTACCAAGGGTGCTCCTGTTGTTTTGGAAGAGATGTTGTTGTGAATCTAACCTGGTCTCCTTGTGTATTTGCTTCTATGCCCCTGTGCTTTCATAATAGGATTGGAACAAGCACATTTAAAAATAAGAAACAGAAGAACAATAGTTCTCCAACAGCTCACCATTCTCTAACACTGACCTTGTAAAAAGCTGTTCTGCACTTCCTATTGTTTGGGGAAAAGAATAGGAAACAGTGTTTGCATTTCAGTGGAGAAGCTAATTTGGTACACCAAAATAACAGCAATGCAGAGAAAACCAGAAAGGAACTACCTGAAGGATTTTATTCTATATTTATTAATTTAGATTACAGATTTTTATTTTGTACTTTGTAAAAAGCTGATGTTATCTCTTCTGAGCTTCCATGACTGCATTGGGTGGAAGGCCAGAGAAATGTAAGTATTCACATGCTTATTGTCTCACTACTAATTTCATAAGGAGTAATCACCTAGAATTAATCAAATACCAGTTTAATTATTCAAATAAAATAGTTAATTTATTGCTTAGTGAATGTTGAAATGGCAGTTTGTCTCCTTTTATCACCTGAATAGCAGCCTTCTGATCCATGGATGATAGAATGGGCTATTATGTGAATGGATGATATATATTTGGAACTGTATTTGAGCAGGAGATACTTGAAAGAGAAAGAAAACTTCAACCTCATCACACTTCTTCAGTCTTGAAAACATGCTGAAGTAGTTGATTCACTGTAAGTAGACCTATTAAAATAATGTAGAAAATTTTCCTGCTTTCCCTAAATGCTGTAAAGTTGCAGCTATCATAATTCTATCTAAACAAAAGCATCAAATTTCTGTGGACCATCTAGGATTTACTAGAAGGCAGACGATTTCCTGCTCAAATGCAAATCTATGGAGTATTGGATAGGAAAGGGAAAACATTTATGTGCTCAGATCAACACATTTTCATGACTGAGCTAATATTTACTGCTAACCCAAAACTCTCACCAAGGAAGAGATACAGAAGCTGTGAAAAGAGAGGACTATGTCAGCATGGGGTCATTGTTTCTTCTGGCAAATTATATGGACAAAATCACAGCTAATGCTCTCTGCTGGCACCAGAGGCTCTGGCAACAAATCAGTGCACTTGGAAATGAAAAATTGTCACTGCAATACTGCCTCCTGTGTTGTGATTGGCTGTAAAGTCTTGTCAAGCTGACCATTCATCAGTGACACAAAATATACTACCAAAATTGGCCAAGGGCAGAACAGGGCAGTAAGCAGCCACATCTTGCTGTGAAAGGGGTGGAAGCAAAGGGGAGGCAGGCATTGCCACCCCAAGCGATGTGCAGCCTCTTCTCTCTTGCGTGCACACTCCCCTTTGCACTGCTCCCAGGGGCCTTCCTGCCTGCTGCAGGCTCTGCATCTGAGGATGCCATAGCTGGCCTTCCCCTCACACCCCCAGAGCACTGGAGCTTAAGTTATAACATGCCCTTCACCAAATCAGCTATATTTCAAAAAGAAAGGACTTGCAAAGTAAAAATATATAATGGATTTTTAAAAATAATAATAATAATAACAATGGAATTAATTTGCTCATGCATGCCAGAATGATTTAAAAAAAAAAAAATCCTCCCAAAAGTTCAGTTTTTTTTTTAAAATGTTGAAATATTTTTCAGGGATGTCACTTGTTTGCTCACTCTCTTTCTTGCTCACCTCAACAAATGAACAGAGCACTTTTATTTTATTTTTACTCTTTTTGCTCTTAAGCAGAAGTAAAATGGGCTGAAGGGCAGATTTAGGATTTTTGAGTACTGGAACACTTGTGAGAATAGATGCCCTTTGTGCACATATTTGACCTATTCTGGGAGTAATGGCATAGAAATCAATCAATTAAATAAATGAAATATAGCATATAATTAGCAACAGTACCAACACCTTCAAGTCTAAATGTTTTTTTAACCCCGCATCTTACATGAGACTTGACCTTTTACATTGTTACCCATGTAACATAGAAAATATTGATGAGATCAAATTCATTGGAGGATTCAGGAAATACCAGGGAAGAAGATAAAGCAAGTATTCCTTTGGGGAGACTACGGGGGGTTGCAGACTGCCAGAAATAGTGCAAATTGAGTCCACTTTTAGGATTAGGGTTAGTGCTAGGGAATCATGGGAATTGTTTTTTTCTGAGACATTGAGCCTTCTCTGTCAGAGAGCTCTGGTGCCACAATAAAATGCAGTTCCCATGATTCCCTAGCACTAACCCTAACCCTAAAAGTGGACTCAATTTGCACTATTTCTGGCAGTCTGCAACCCCCCTACATCTTCTCTTGCCATGTCCTCCCCTTTTAAAAAAATGTTCAGAGATTCACCAAAGCCCCCATTCAGGCCCCTAGGGACCACAAGGGACTTATTTACTACATTTTAGATCTCCTTGAGATGTTAACACCAGGAGAAGCTTCTTTTCAAATAGGAAGTAAACCAGAAGTTGGCTTGCAGGTTATTTCCTGGTTGAAATAAGGCTTTAATTAGGCTTAAGATATGTGAAAGAGGACTAAAAACATGGTAGAATTACACCCTAGCAAACATATTCGGCCATTTTAGTAAAAAACCAAAAACTTTGGGGTTGGTTCTGAGTTTTTCAGAAATGTCCTTTGAAGCCACACCTCCAATTTAATTCCTACAATACAAGTCTCACTCCACCTGTTTTCAGCAAGATTAGAACATCTTGCTGGTCCTCTTTATCCTTGGAAATGGACGAATGATAGTAGAGAATAAGTTTGTTGCTCCTTGTTTTTTAAAGAATGCACCACCAATTTGTATATTTAGGATGGAAAGAACCTGATTTTTTTTTTTAATGAAATGTGAGATGAAAAAAAGCATGAGTCAGATTCTCTCTCCCTCTTTGACAGTTCATACAGAGTTTTCAGAGTCCAAGAGTCTTGGGAGGTTTTTTTCTATCAAAAAGATTGTATCCTGCTTTTGGTTGAAATGGCTGAGTCATGGGCCAGAATTACTGTCACTTTCCTAATGTACTGATCAGTGGAAAACCAGCCTTTTGAAAGGACTCAACGTACATAATCCCAGCCTTCAGTCTAGTGAAATAAACTGCATGTGCAAGATCGATTAATATCTCCTTAGCTTATACATAATAAGCTAAGATATGCATACGGAAATTTCTTCTGGACATGTAGTGACCCCAGGTGTATCAATGGGGGCATCTCTTTTATGGGTGCATAGTCAAGATGTTTTAATTGTACATTTACAAGCCAACCAAAGACAATTTGCTGTGTGAGGTGAGTCAGTGAATTGCACAAGGGCCTTTTTAAGTAGATATAGGGGGGAAGCAGACAGCGCAAAGCGCCATCTTCAGGGCAAGGAAGGGGAGGGGCAGCCGCACACTGGGCGCGCCAACCCCTTCCCGAAAACGTCATCGGAGCAGCCGGCCCTCCGCACGGCTGGGGCTCCGACGATGCCTTTCCGCTGTAGCGTCCGCACATGCTGCAGTGGAAGAGGCGCCGAAGGTGCACCAGCAGCCTTTTGCGGTGCACCTTCGGCAATTTGTGGAAGCTGTACCGGCAAAGCTGTACCGCGGGGCCGAGGAATGTGGATGCCTCAGCCCCGATCCACACCTTCCCGGGGCAGCACTGTGCCACCCATCTGCTTAGCCCCTAAGTGAAATAGTAACAAGTTGAATTTCAATTTGGTGTTCTTTGTAACACTGAAATCAGCTGTATCAGGCAGCTCACTTGCTCATTCTGACCAATGGCTCTGAAAAGTCTGTATAAAGGTAATATAATTTTTTTACAGAGGGGAGATGTTTTTCCAAACTTCAAGATGAGTACACTCCTCCTGCAATATTTCCTCCCTGCAACTTGCTACAGAGTGTATGCTCAGCAGTATGTCAGAGTTTGTTTTTGCCTTTGCCAAAGATAGGCCATATGAAACAGCAGTTATGAAAACCTGGGGTAGATGTCACAGTATGTGTGCTTGGGCTTCAAGCAGCTAAGTTCCATTATTATCTCTTATGCTACTCATCTTCATACAAAACAGAGAACTTGGTGCTTCAAGAGTGCCACCTGTCATGCTCTGTGAAGAAGCCGCCTATCTGCCTTGAGCTGTCAGCTGTCCTGGGCACTTCTGAAATACCGTTGTTTCTTTATGGAATTTTCCTTCTGCCTAGGTTGTAGGTACCTAGATAATTGAGTGGAGCAGTAAGTAGCAACCACATTGGATTACACTGCAATCCTTGACAATGTTTTATGGTTTAAGCTGGACACCTATATCCAGAATATGATTTGATCATCTATTAGCCAGGAAGAACTGGTTTCTTGCTCTTCATAGATAAAGAAAAGAACTCATTTTGAATGAAGGAGTTGCACTTGCCCAAATGTTCAACTTACCCTCTTTTTACATAATATATGGGGCCCTGTCTTTCTCCTGTATAAAAGAGTTATGCTATGGAATGCCAATGAGGACACTAGAAATCTGAATGTTCACCTATCTTACCATGTTATTCCTGTCATAATACTCTATCTGAGCTGTGGTTTTCTACAACCTCTGAAGCCTCTGAACTCTCTTCATAGACAGCCCCACTCAAAATAAGTTACACAAGCCAGACCTTTAAAATACAAGGAAGAAATGTTCATTAGGATATGTAAATGAGACAGGAAAAATGAAAGGAAAATAGGCAGCCTAATGTGTCAAGTTAAAATTTCCCCACATTCTACTTCAGTCTGACAATCCAAATTTAGGGAAGCATACTTTGCCCACCTCTGTTATTTATCTTGACAAATCATTAGTCCAGCTACTAAGAGGTACTGGATTTTTGCCCCTCCAGATGTTTTAGACACTACCTCTCACTTTGCTTGGTGTTGTTAATGGGACTAGAATGTGAAACCCGGGGGGGGGGGGCAGAAAACAAACAAACAAATGGTCCATAGAACAGATCAAGCCTGAACTCTCTCTGGAAGCCAAGATGACACAGCCAAGGCTATTCTACTTTGGCCACACCATGAGGAAAAATGAATCATTAGAAAATACAATGATGCTAGGAAATGTAGAAGGCAGTAGAAAGAGAGGAAAACCACAAGCCAGATGGTTATACACAGTCAAAGAGAACACAGGCTTGTGCCTGCAGGACGTGAACAGAGATGTAGAAGGCAAAGAATTTCATCCACAGGGTTGCCATGAGTCATGGTTGACTCAAAAGCAGTTAACAGCAATTCAGTTTGGAGAAATTGGTGTAGGAGAACAAAGATGAATGTAAGAAAAGGCAGGTTGAGGAAGACAGACATAGCCAGAAGACTGAAGAAAAAGAAAGTTACCAAGAGAAAAAGAGATATTCCACACAGAATGCTTTTTTTCTATAGAAACAGCTTTTTCTGTGAAGAAAACAATCCTGCTGTTTGCTGTGCAAAAATGTGTATTTTGCACAGAATAAATTTCCCACTACAGCATTTTCTCTGCAAAAAACAAAATTTTATATGCGGAAAATATTTATCTGAAATATTATTCTTACTTGAAAAATGCTGTTTACCATGTGAAAAATGCTGTTTTTTGCACACTCATGTGCAAATTTTGTGCAGAATAAGTCCTGAACTGTAAAAACTTTGAAAACTGCAGTGTCTGAACAGATGCTAGAGGCACTCTCCTTCAATCCCTTTGACTGCTGGGTTAGGGATATTTTTAGATAGTGTGGAGAAAGATGAAGATTCCCCATGTGCACTGGTGACATTTTAGATAACATCTGCAGAGTAAAACAAAATGAAGATTTTTATTTATGTAATATGTATAGTGTTATGTAGAGCCAGTGTAGTGTACTAGATTGAGTCTTGGACTAGAACTCTGGAAGAGCAAGACTTGAATTCCCACCCAGCCACAGAAAATCACTGTGTAAGTTTGGGTAAACCACTCTCTTTGAGACTCTAACATTGTTGTTTTTGTTTTGTTTTTTAGTATGACTATCTGAATAATCTTATTAACACATTCTGATTTTGTTGTTCACACTATCTTTTTATTGGAACCACATCTATTCACATCTCAGTGAGTTCTGTTGCTCACATGTGTCAGCACTCAAATAAAGCTGGAGTCAATGATTCAGATGTATTCAAAACAGATTCAAGGAATGTAGAGTTTTATCCTGGTTTATCCTGGGTCTATTTGCATCAGTTATTCACACAGCCAACAATGCAAATCTTTTAGGAAAAGTGTGGGGGGATGCAGACGGGCAGCCCTGGGCTGCCTCAGGAAACAGAGGATCAAGGCCAAGGCTGCTGGATGCCTCGGCCCCGATCCTCCCTTTTGCTGCCTTGGAAAGGGGCGCCAAAAACGACGCTCCTTTCAAAGGTGGCAAATAGGCTGCCCCAAGAGCCAGCGCATAGCTCTCTGGCACCTCTTCCAGTGCAGCGTGTCAAAATGCTGTGCCAGAAGAATGTCCTGATGCCACATCAGGGAGGGGTTGGGGTGCCCGGCATGTGGCTGCCCCTCCCCTTCCCTGCCTCCAAGATGGCGCAAATTAATCAGAATAATAATAATAATAATAATAATAATAATAATAAGTTTTATTTCTAAGCCGCCCCTCTGCTCAGCAATCAGGGCAGCGTACAGCATAATTTAAAAATAAAAGACAATGTAAAATTCCTATATCCCACACCCTAATCCTCCCACCCCTTAAAACTAAATTAAACTATAATAGCAGAATTAAAACGATTCTTAAAAACATAATAAAAACAAAAACAAATAGAAACAAAATAAACAATTTGGGCATGTCCATGTACTATGGGGGGGGGGGGTAAGGATGCATTTGAGATGTATGTGAACAACAAAGATTCAACCCACATCCCACTAGGATTATTTTCACCACCTGAATAACTCCTCTGCGGAAGGCAATGGCAAACTTCCTGTCAATAAATCTTGTCAAGAAAACCCTACAACACCAGGGAGCCTTGGTGGCACAGGAGGTAAATGCTGGTACTGCAGCAACAATATTGTGAGTTCAAACCTGCAGGACTCCAGATTGATTCAGCCTTCCATCCTTTCATAGGTCAGTGAAATGAATACCCAGCTTGTTAGAGGCAATTGGCTAACACATTGTAAACCACTTAGGAAATGCTTAAATTCACTATGAAGCAGTATAGAAATGTAAAGTGCTATTCCTATTGTTATTGCTGCTACAATAGGATTGCCTGATGTTAGAATTTATTTTAAGGCACACTGAGGTGCCCTAAAGGGGTAAAGCGGTTGTTAAACTACATATCCAATGAACATAAAATGTAGAAGCACTGTTCTACCAGTGGAGGGAAGATACCTTTTTTAAAAAGCACATA
Source organism: Phrynosoma blainvillii (assembly GCA_026167975.1). NCBI lineage: Eukaryota > Metazoa > Chordata > Lepidosauria > Squamata > Phrynosomatidae > Phrynosoma > Phrynosoma blainvillii. The sequence continues at coordinate 120,403,710 of JANUYF010000004.1, read as the reverse complement.
GATCCCTGACCATCAATCTATGGCTCATGTTGGACAGACTTTGTAGTGAAAAGACAAATATTTATTGAGTCAAATCCCAACAGTGGCAGAGAGTCAGCGTAAATACCATAACAATAATCATACTTCTATTTCACTGATTTAATAAATGGTTAAACATCTTATAATGTCTGTGCACATTTTAATAAATAAATTTAGATTTAATTGCCTAACTTTTTAAAAAAGTATATGAGGCAGGATTGTTGTAGACATTCCTGGATTGCTGACATTTGCTTCTTTTTTCATAGTGAAATGTGAGGGAAGGAATGGTCAGTCCAAGATATAAAAGACAAAGCCTTTCATTATCTACATTCATAATGCAAGTGACCAACCTTTTTCTCCACTGGCTTTGCTTCTTTACTTTGAACAGCATCTTAACATAAAAAAGAAAAAAAAAATCAAACTCCTGCAGTTTCCCTTCACTTCACTTGTGTGCCAAGGAAAAGTTATTCACACACACATCCCATCTCATTCTTATAATGACACATGAGTAGCATCATATTTCTGCTAGCATTGGCAGAGTGTATAATTTTCAGGCAGAATTCCCCAGGTTCAGTCCTTCCTATGCAACCCTCCCCCCTCTAGATTACAACTCCTAGACTCCCCCAGCCAACAAGACCACTGGAAGAAGTGGAAAGTAGTGAGTAATAGGAAGGAAGCTTGTGTGCAACCCTGGAGAGCCATTGCTGGTTTAAAGAGACAATAACTAGGTTTGATGGACATTTACAAAGTTGTTTACTTTATTCTCCCATGTAAATGTTGAAGAGCAGCCCCTAAGATGGTGTACCAGTCCTGGGAAGGGACTGCAAAAGCAGGGATGAGGAACACCCTCCCAGTGTTGATAGACTACAACTCTCATCATCTCTCCCCACTGGTTATGCTGGCCAGGGTTGATCAAAGCTGGGGCAAGATTGGGAGGATGACACAATCCCCACTTCATGATTTTAGATGGTGTTGAAAATGAAAGACAAACTTGTCTTAACTGAGAACCTTTGCAAACTATGACGTTGATAAGGCGTTGTTGTTGTTGTTGTTAACTGCTCTCGTGTCGATCTTGACTCATGGCAACCCTATGGATGAGACATCTCCAAGACCCTCTGTCCTCCACTGCTCTGCTGAATTCTTGCAACCCCATACCCGTGACCTCCTTAATAGAGTCCATCCATCCAGCATGTGGCCTTCCTCTCTCCCTCCTTCCCTCCATCTTCCCCAGCATTATTGTTTTTTTCAAAGAGTACTCTCTTCTCATGATGTGTCCAAAGTATGACAGCCTCAGTTTGGTCGTTTGGGTTTCCAGGGAGGTTTCCGGCTTGATCTACTCTAGGACACATTTGTTGGTCCTTTTGGTGTCCATGGGATCCTCAGCACTCTTCTCCAGAACCACATCTCAAATGCATTAATTTTCTTCCTATTTATCTTTCATAACTGTCCAGCTCTCATACCTTTACATGATAATAGGGATTACAATGGCTTGTATGATTCTAACTTTTGTTCTCAGTTGTATATCTTTGCATTTTAGAATCTTTTTCTAGTTCTTACATAGCCACCCTCCCCATTCTTAATCTTCTTCTGATTTCTTGACTGCAGTCCCCATTTTTATCAATGTTTGATCCCAGGTATGGGAATTCTTTTACTATTTCTATTTCTTCATTGTCTAGGTTGAACTTGTGAAGGTCCTCAGTGGTTATTATTATTATTATTATTATTATTATTATTATTATTATTTGTTCAACATTAAGCCTGCCTTTGCACTTTCTTCTTTGAACTTCCTTAGTGGGTCTTCCAGGTCTGTGGAGTCATCTGCATATCTTGGATTGTGGATAAGGCATAGAGGGAGAAAATGAGAAACAAGTAAGAGGAACCAGTATGGCAAATATCATGCCAATATGAATAGAAAAATCTCCAGCTTCCTATAATTCTTCAAGATATAGCAAGCAACCATGGTAGTGTCAGCCTGACAGACAAGCAGAGAATGGAATGCGGGGAGTACTTGAGATGAGCAGAAAGATGGGATGTAACCAGTGGGTGATAGGACTAAACTATGAGGCCTAATATAAACATGCTAGATGAGGAATGACACCTGGAATGGTTCGTAATTAGCACAGGTTGGATGCTTCCCAGGGTTGCACAGAGTTCCTGAATTCATAAGCCCTAAAACACACCTTTCTGCCTAAAAGTATTTTTGAGTTGCTAGGCAATGCTGGATCATTATGGGATAGCATTATGTTACCTGTTTAGTACCTAGTATCTAGAAATGTAACCTGCTAATTGGTGATACTATACCTATGTAGAGATAGGATGCTGTATGATTATCACATGCAAGCCTATATTAACCTAGATGTCTTTGTGTCAATCTTTTGGGTCATGAGACATTGGTTTAATTGCACTGGGGCAACAAACTCATATTTTAATGGATATTAACATATATACAATCTATGCATTTTCTGTGGTTTGGAGCTACAAATTCAGGATTTTCACTCAGTGATAGCAAGTGTAGTATGTTTAATGCTGTGCTTTGGCAGCAGCTAGGGTTCTCGTTTAGTATCATCCCAGGCACTGAGAAGTAGGGACAGGCCTTGGCGATGTCACAGTAGGTTGGCCCTGGTGATGTCATTAAGCATAGTACATTAAGCATCAAACTTAGTTGTTCAAGAAATAATAATAATAATAATAATAATAATAATAATAATAATAAGGCTTACCAAAGGAGAATATATATGCACATGCATACTTTCCAAGACAGTGCTCTTGCCTCAAATTCCTCCTTCTTTCCATGAGGACTGGGCAAGAAAGTTTAGGCCCTGAGAATTGGGAACCATAGCCATACTATTTCTCTTGTTCACTTCTGTACTGTTCTAATTAGACTTCATAAGGTGTTTGACTTATCAGAGAGCTGGCATAGAAGGACTAAAAAGAGATATAAATATTTACCCAAACTAATGCTGGTGGAACCTTCTGTCAGTGAGATGTGGAAGTTGTGATTGTATGTCATGGAGATCACTGTTTGAGGTAGGAGCATTGGTATTCTCATACCCTAACTTACAATGTAGGGTTGTTATTATCAGGGTCCCCTTCAGAGATCAAAAAGTGAGGGTGATTATGCAAGTCCTTAGATGTGGAAGATATATCAACATAGACATATTCCACCATGCTACCCTGAATTCATCCAGTTGTTTCTGATTTTGGAAACTACACAGGATTGGACCTAGTTAAAATTTGAAGGAACCTTTTTACTCCCTGAGGATACCAGCAACTTCCCCATAGCCTTGGGACAGAATCCTGCCTGAAGCCCCAGACAGTTTCTGCTAGCCTAAGTTGATAACACTCAAATATCTTAAAAACTGAGTATAAAACAGCTTCCTGAGTCACACAGACCTATTAAATATAAATTTGACTTGAATAGATTGTGGAGTTTTGTATAAAAACATTTTAAATTTTTAAAATTGTTCTGAACTGTTTCTGGTTCTTTAAAATTGCTTCTTGTTTGTATGCCTTTGAGATCTTCTGAAACAGGGCAGGATGTAAATACATGAATGAAGCCCATTTATGGACCCAAACTCAGGGGCTAAACAGACCGCTTGTAAGAGGCGGCTCCATGCCACCCCTTTGCTTGCCAGGCTGGGGACATGGCAACCGCATGCCATGCCCCCTACTTGCCATTTCCCCAGTGCAAAAAGGCGTGTCAGAAAGCTGCTCCTTTTCGTGCCAGGTAAAAGGTGCCTTTGCTGCTGCTACAGTATTTTTGGGGTTTCTGCAGTGCAGAAATGTGGAAATGCCACCTACCTTGCAGTTGCTCCAAGTTTTGTAATAGTGTTCCAGATACAAAATTCTTACCTTTTAAAGGAAAAAGCATGCACAAATATATTTTATAAAAGCAAATAAAGATTTAAAATCTACTATATCAGAAAAACTGATTGTATTGTACAAAAGAAGTATGTTTAAAGAGGAATCCTAGACTTGTCTTATTTTTGAAAAAAAAAGTGAATGTGTGTGTGTGTGAGCCTGAGAACATAATGTTAACAGATAAACATATGAGCTCATGAGAACTAGGTCACATGGGGGATGACACACAGCTAGAGGCTGGGTTACAGCAGATCATCCAATCATCATATGGTTAACACCCAGAAGGTGGAGTATGGGAAGGGCCAGATGTTGCTTTGTTCACCTTTTGTTTATAAATGCAATATGTCCTTTTGAACTAAAACTGTAACTATTCTATTGCTAATGCTGTAATCTACAAGATGTAATCCTATAGTCTTTTGCCATCTGCAGGATGGATTGTATATTTTTCTTTTCCTGTTTTCTTTATGGAACAATAAGCTTTAATTTGGATCTACAAAATGTGTCTTCATGGAAATAGCATTTCCAGGATGGCTGGTGAAGGAAGCTGGTTCCTGAATTCTGCTGCATTTCAATCACATCACATCCAAATTCCACACTGCTGTGTGAATGTACACACAGCAGCATCAAGCTTTTAAAGAGAGGAGGAGAAGTGGCCTTGGATGCCAACATCTTTCTAAAGTTGGGTGCTGTGTGCACATTCAAACAACAGCCAAATGTGGGAGGTGGTTGGCTGCCGCAACTGCTTGTCCCCCCCCCCCCCTTTCCTGTAAAGCAGTATATGACAGTACAGAAAACAGATAACATGGCCATGGATTGGCAAAGCACTATCATGGGGAAAAGTGATAATAAATGATGGCAAATTGGCCTTTTAAAAAAACAACCCAAAATTAGTGACTTTGTGGTGGATCAGCAGGCTGGTGTGATAATGTCCCAAGTCTATTTGCAACTCAACATATACAGTATGTTGTGTTGTTGACTTATGTGTGGCATGCACTGAGTAGATGAAACATTACTTTATTTATAAATACTATTTATTTAATAAAAATGCAAAAATATAAATATACAGATATAAAAATATCATAAATCAACACACAGACATTCTTTTACTCAATAAATATGGCAGTAATATTCATTCTTATTTTTAAAGTGTACTCAGATTACATTATAAGATAGGTACATTATAAGATTGTTCCAAACAGTAGTAGTAAAAGTGAAGCAAAGTGTTCCTTTAGAAAAAGTCAAACTTTTCAACTCATTACAAAAGGCACAGAAAGCCTTTCTAGGTATCTTTTTCATAAGTGCTGAATATCTTCTTTCCAACATCTTAGGCAGAGAGGGTGAAGTATAGTTTTTTTTTTCTTTTTCGTTTTTTTATAAAGGTCTTAACCATTTTCATTCATGTTGATATATTCAGCAAACTCTTACTAAGACAAACACCTATATATTTTTGTATTTTTCCAAGTAAGAGAATGTAGACCACTTTTACCTAGTTACAGAGTCATTAATCCCATCAACTAAGTCACAAAATGCTATTCTTGGGACACAATCCAGTGCTTTGCTGTCCACAATGAGCTGCCATTTCATACTCCTTACAATCTCAGGGAATGCTCTGCAAATGTATTGGTGATATCTGCACAGAATTACTGTCTCTGAAAAGAAAGAGGACTCTGCTGTTCATGTAGCAGAGTTCTTTATCTGCTAGTAGAACCAATGGATGGGAGGTATTAGTCTTGGTCACTCTCATCTCCACCATACATATCTGCTAATTTTTTAAATCGAGGCCCCCAATCACTGAGGTAATCATAATCTTGAGTACTGCCATCTGTAGTAAGTGATTCCAAAGAGCTAAGTGAATTTGCTATAGAATCATTCCCTTCATATGCATAGGTTGCTAAAGAATCATAGGGAGGTGCAGTTGGGTCCAAATCATTCTCCTTTAGCCTTCGATGGATAAAATCTTGGACATCAATGTTTTCCCAGAGAGGTGCAGTCCTCCTTATCTGAAAAATAGTTTCTGGCATCACATCTCTTCTCATTTTACTTTCTTCTCTGGCTTCAGGATTTCTTAGTGTGCCAATGTCAAAAGCTTGGGTATCTTCTTCCCCCCCTCCTTCATCATTGTAGGTCACAATATTGTCTCTGACATCATCCTTGGAAATGATCAAGGGCTCTTTCTTCCTCTGCCGCTTCATAGCTGCAAACAGAACAACTAAAACTGGAAACAAACAGATTAATAATAGTAACAACAACAACAGTGATGATGAAACAAGAAAATAATGCAAGTAGGTTAACAGAGAAATGATTTTAAATATATAAGGAACCATATATCTCACTGAACACAGTCATTAAAATTAAAGTATATTTTTGATTCTCCCATTGAAATGAAGATGACTTTGGAGTGAAATCCAATGTATTTTTAATGAGAATAATACAATAACACTGATTTCTGAACATATAAATATAGTACTGTTTTGCCAAAAACATCCTTGTCCATTCAGTAATGAACACACAAAGGGGCTTCAGACAGTGGTCTATGTAGTCATCTAAATGTCAGCCTATGAATTGCACATGTTCTCCAGCTTTTGTGCAGTAGGTTTAAGTCTAAAAGGGGATCTATTCAAATATAAATATAAATGTAATGAGTTTCATCCACAATCAACAACAGTTTCCATCCCCACCAAGTGACTCCTACAACTACACCATAGCTTCGAAACTTACTTTTAAAAAAATTTATTCCCAATGATGTGCCATTGTGCAGCTAGCTGAAGACCCCATATACTTTTACTACATTTGGATGCAAAATGAATGAAAAAGGATATACTAGGAAGTGTGTGTGTGCGCGTGTGTGGTGAGGAGCATATTCCTGAATCAAATACATGATGTTATCTTCTCTGGTCTAGTCTATTTACCTTGTGTGCACGCAGAAGCTTTTAGAGAATTCTTTTTTCATCCATTCCCATGTAGGGAACAATAGATGAATTTCCTTTTTGCCTTATTTACAAAAAGTGCACTTACTGGCTCTTCAGCCTGTACAGTTAGTTCCCTTTAGCACTCTTCATCTTTGTAGCAAGCAAGGATGCATTAAGTGTCATATTTAAAGATTACCACTTAACACACTGATCTTTAAAGAAGGTGTCATCTTATTAGGAGACATTACTTCTTTTGCTGATCTCAGTATTTGGGGCCTTTTATGAACTTGTGAAATCCCTCCATGAATTTAATCACTATATTAAGCTTTAGGAGGTGATACAAATATGCCACTCTGTGTATGTGTATGTGCTTCACTTCACCTATTATTATAAACTTTTACTGGCTTTCTGTAGCTATTGTTATCACCATTGCACTCCATTGCAAAATATTGAGCTCTCCAAGGGAGAAGGCAGACACACATCTAATTAATTTACTAACTGAAGAGAAAATTGTTTCATTGTAGTGAGTTCATTATAATGTCTATTCTGTTCATTAGCTTTTCATGACATTTTTGACCCAGGTTTATTTTTTTTTCAAAATTATATAATTTAATGAAGTTTATATTTGTCAAGCTTTAAATATAGAAATGAAATACTGATGAATGTTAGAGATTAGAATTGCTGTTTTATGACAATTTTTGAAGTGTAGATTCAGTGGTTCTCTGCTTTATGGCATTTCTTTTTAATTATCCTGGATTTTATATTGCTTAAGGCATTTTATCTGTCTGAATTCCAACAAAAAATTACCCTGATCTGCATCTTCCTGTTTAATTGTATGGATTGTAAATAATGGTGTTCACATTTTTCAATGTGTGATATATTCTATTGCATAAATGTTATTAACTTACACATGTCATATTGGAAAGGTTAAAGAAATGGCTGTTGTACATAAATATAGTCATGAGGAAGCAATAATTTTAGAAATGAATTGTTGTCATCCTCCCTGTGATACAGTTTACCTGGCACAGTTGTAACATACACACCTCCCTCTAACAACCTTATGTGAGGTACTGATATCTCACTGTGATTAGGTCATGTCTGATTGCACACAAGCTAAGATTTGTGGTTCAGCTCAGTCTGTGACATCACAAAATATATAATGATACAGTTCTTGTAGATTCACACATGGTGTACAGACAGAAAGGGTCAAGCTAAGAAGAAATAGATGTACTGGCAACAAGAAGTAAATATCATTCCTGTCTCAGGCTATTCTCACTCAACTATGGAAATGAACTTCACTCATTACCAGCTTTTTCCAGCTTTCAGTGCTGAAAAGTATATAATACTGGTCAACATAATTGCAAATTAATTTGGAAGTTAGGCTGTAGGAATCCATCAAAACCCACAAATTCCACAATGAGCGTTTGATCTATAGACCTTCCAAATTTCTGTTAGACAGATTGCCTTCTAAAACTCTGGCATTCATTTATGATGTTACTGCCATGTGCATGCTTACTCTGTGTTGCTTTTCAAAATAGCAATTTCCATTTTAGGCATGCACAATATATTGCTTTTAGCCAAACAGTATCTCATTATTATACAGGTCATCAAGCCATACACAAGTCAGTGGTAATACAAGACAATGGAACCAGGGACATTCTAAAAACATTGATCTTGTTGCTTCTTTTGGTTGCCAAAACAAGAGCTATTGTTGATCAGCTAACGTTTGTCCATAGAACTAATAGTTTGTAGCTGCCTTGAATCCCATCTTGGGAGAAAGGCAGGATATAAATTGAATAAATAAATAATAAATAAATATTGATGGGTCACAATTTGCAAAGACTTGGTTAAAGGGATGTTGAGAATATACATTCTAGAATGTTGTATTCATTTTGAGGATATTTCAATCAATGTTAGTGATTAGGAATGAAAGACAAAAGTGTCACTCACCCAGAAGAATAATGATGCAGAGCAGAATAGCAATGAGTGCTCCTGTACTGAGGCCCGCTGGAAGGAGCAGAGCTTCAGCATTGCAGGACTGCATGTTTCCTTGGCTATCACAGGCACACACCCTGATAGTCAGTGTGCCAGTACTACTTTGGATGGGGTAGTCATTATCAAATATTATCACTGGCAAGAGATAGGTGTTCATTTTGTGGCGGTTGTATCCATTCTTTCTTGTGATAATGCCTGCTGTGTTATCTGAATCAGATGGTGGTGGGGAGAACATAACATATCAAAAATTCCATTAGTAAGTTTGAGGGGGAAGAGATGAAAACAGAACAGATAAAAGGAGTAATGGAAGCCTACCTTTGTTGTCTACAACAGAGAAGTTTGGATGGACTGTGTATTCTGGCACCAACTCAAAAAAAAATTTGTGTCCACGAGGTGGCTCATCTTTGTCCACTGCACTAATGGTTTGTATGAGCTGCCAGGAAATAATGGCACATGTTTGTAAGCAAAATGAAATCGCCATTGCATCTTCTACTCTAGTACTATCCACTGTGTGAAATCACCAGGTCAAAGACCTTTTGCTATTGTTGTATGGTATGTATATGATGTAAAAGTACTAATACACTTCCTAGCAGCTGTGATTGAATGTCCCTCAGAGTTGATCAGAGTTTTCTAGCAATGTGTGTTTCAAATTGTTTTCCTGAAAACCATGTAGTTCACTGAGAGTTTAGGATAAGTTCCTCACAAAGAGAGGACAAACAACTTTGAAAGAAAGCTTATCCATCATGAATAATCTTCCATAGTAAAACATAGGGCCTTTGCAGACTGCCAGAAATAGTGCAAATTGAGTCCACTTTAACTGCCCTGACTCAGTGCTAGGGAATCATGGGAACTGTAGTTTATTGTGGCACCAGAGCTCTCTGACAGAGAAGTCTCAATGTCTCAGAAAAAAATACAATTCCCATGATTCCCTAGCACTGAGCCAGGGCAGTTAAAGTGGACTCAATGTGCACTGTTTCTAGCAGTCTGCAAAGGCCCCTAGTTAGCCACATGAGAAATGTTGGTGTGTTCTATGTAGACACAGGACCAAACCAATTAAAGCAATAAATTTGCTCATTAAGTTGAACATTCTCCAAGAAAAAGCAGTAATTTAATCAAATGTATTTCTTAACTAAAGTGATTTCCTCAAGTGGGATTTTCATTATTAATCTAATTCCAAAATTAAGTTATCAGTTACTTCATTGGTTAATATTTAAATGGATCTTGCTTTACCTTTGAGACTTTAACTGTGGGAAAGAATTTGTAGCATGAACTTTTATAGACTTAGGCCCAAAACAAATGGGCCAAAAAGAGCAGTATGCAGCTGCTCTGGCACTGTTCATGCTAGGGCTGAGGCAACTGCATGTACCTGGCCTTAATCTGTGCTGCCGCTGCGGTCCTCAACTGGGCCACTGGAGGGAGCAGATCCAATCTGCTCCTTCTTGGTCCAGTTCTTCGCATGACATTGGCATGGTTTCCGGCCATGTTCAGGGTGTGCATCATCTGGATGCTACATACTGAATGTGGCCAGAATCTGCATCATTTGGCCCAGGCATTTCAGGTCTAGGTCTACTTCCCCAGATGCATGGAGTGATTTGAGGAAATAGACCAGGTCTATGAAAGTTCATGCTACAACTGCTTTTGCACCATTAGTTTCAAAGATAGTGCAAGATCCATTTGCATACTGACATTTCAGACAAAGATGGGTATGTCTCTGAATTCTATCATCATTAACCAACTAAATGATTGTGCAAATTTAACATTCCCCATCTGTTTTCATTTTATTTTGGTTTTTAACCCAAAGTTTAGTTTTCTTGAAGGTTTACAATCAACTTATTGATTTTTGTTGTTACCCTGAAGATGGAGAATTACAATGTTTGGGTCATAAGATCCAACCTGCTTATTTGGTTCATGATTAGAGTATGATAGTTCAGTCAATTCCGGGTTAAAAAAATTATAGCTTGAAGGTGGTAATGTTCTTCTTTGCTTCTAGACAGTCCTCATGTTTCCTACACCATTGTGATAATTGAATTAGATTTTCAAGATGTTTTTGACATCAGGTCCTAGAATCTGTCATCCTTGACCTTGCTGATGAAGATTCTTGAGAAATGAGGTATAAAACATCTGGAGAGTTAGAAGTTGAGAATTCCTGACATGGAGTTCCTTATCTATCTCAGGAAACTGAATTTTGAGGCTCTTCATGCTATGACTTTTGATAGGACCCGCGTCAGAATCCCAAGGGAAAGAAAGATGAAAACTGCAATAGAAGAGTTTTTGGTAGGGCAATGTAGATGAAAATTAGAGGGGGGGGGGTTGTTGTTGTTTTTAAATGGTGTGCTTATTCTTCCAAGCTCAAAACAAGGATGAGAGGGAATACAATCACAGATATGTTTTAGCTTCATGTTGGCAAGGCTTTTAGTGAAGGTATTTAATTTAATTTAATTTAATTTAATTTAAATAGTAATTTAATATAAACAATTCCCCTTCTAATGTAAATGCAATTGAATTAGATTTTTAAAAGCTTATTCACAAATAAGTAAACACATTAACTTTTTCCTAGCAACCTTCCTTTGTCTGGTTTTGTGATACAGTCTGAATTCATGTGAAGTATACAGTTCATAAATAATACAAGCCTGGCATGTTGGGCCTCTCCATTGCTCCACTGAACTACCACTGAGTTACCACTGCAACCTAGGCTGCATCTGTATTGCAGAATTAATACAGTTTGACACTGCTTTAACTGCCATTACTCAAAACTATGGAATTCTGGGGTTTGTAGTTTTGTGAGCTATTTAGCCTTCTTGGTCAGAAGAAGTGCCACAACAAACTACAGATCCATAGGATGGAGCCATGGCACTTACAACAGTGTCAAACTGCATTAATTTTGCACTATGGCAGCAACCCTAGAAAGCTGCTCTGAATGCTTTGCAACATATGAGATTTTCTCAGTAGAAAAAAAAAATCAGTCAAAACAAAAGGTTTATTCAGTGTCTAAAAACATGAAAAGATTTTCCCTGAGTAAAAAGAGAATTTCCCTCCTCTGAATTTGCAGAGTTAGAATGGGGATTGTTTCCTATGAACTTTGTCACCTATTCATCATTTTAAAATGCTAAGTATTATCTTTGCTCATAAGTGTCACTATGTCCTACTTTAAAATGGCTACATAAAAGACATGGATGCTATGGACTGATAAAAGATAAATTAATGGTTTTTAAAGCATATCAAGCCTGAACTCTCACTAGAAGCAAAGGTGACTAAACTGAGGCTGTTGTATTTTATACATATCATGAGACATGGACATTGGAAAAAGAGGGAGGCATTTGGTAAAGTGGAAGGCAGTAGGAAAAGAGGGAGACCACACTACAGGTGGATTAATTTGCCAAAGGAGGACACAGCCTGAGTTTGTAAGACCTGAGCAGGGCAGTTGATGGCCCAGGATCTTGGAAGTGTTTCACTCACTGGGTAGCCATAAGTCAAAGTCACCTTGATGGCAAATAACAGCAGCAAACAATATGCAAATGGTATCTCTTATCCTTGATCCTTATAAAACATCTTAATTTGGAAACTGGGTCTGTTTGTTTACGTTAAACAGCAAGGATTTCCCCATATGCCATATTACTGTTTCATGCTAATGATTATTATTATTATTATTATTATTATGACTAAGGAATTTATCACACGGGAATAAGAACTGGGAGAAAAATGGAGAAAAGTGGAATGCTCCCATCATGATTTCCCGATTGTGTGAAGATTTTCACACGATGTCAAGCTCATCCCATACCTCTCCCATTATAACCTCTTATTCGTGGGGACTCCCAGTGAATAACTTGCCAATAACTCTTCATTTGTGCTATAATGAAGATGCGAAAGCCAATAATGTTTTGTTTGTGCTATCGTGGAACAATCCTGGACCTTTTCTCAGAGTGCATTTAGATACACGCAATTCATTTTCATTGCTAGGATCAATTTTGCAGTAGATTTCTATGTCATTTTGAGGTGTAGGACACAATTTTCTTTGAACTGTATAAAATAATCTGAAATACATCAATTTTATAAATTTTAATCTTGTTCAGTTTGGGATGTAACCATGCTTTTCAGACATATGCAGGCACACAACTGGTGCATGCCTGCCACATTAGATAACACTGCAATAATGATACAAGAATGGATGTATGTGGAATACAATTGTATTTCTCTATTATTTTAATCTCATTATTCTTGCATGATTGTGCAACTGTGTGAAAATACAGATCGCTATAACGCTATGCTTCTGTTATCTTCAAATAGCATGGTTGCTGTGCTGTTAGCCCTGCTGTGATAATCTCTTTAGTGAAAGCAAACAAAAAAGAACAGTTTAGCTTTATTATATTGTGACTTAGAATTATTACCACCCTACCTCAGACTGAAACTCATAGACCCTGGATATCCCTGTATCTGAAATTTAGGGGGAAATGATGGCTACAATAAGAAATGAAGAAAATATGCATCCTGTTCTAATATTTGAAACATTTGGGTGATTTATAGTTTTTTGTGGGGTTTTCAGGCTGTGTGGCCATGTTCTAGAAGAGTTTCTTTCTGACGTGATGCCAGCCACAGATGCTTAAAAACCCACAAAAAACTATGGATACCGGCCATGAAAGCCTACGACTTCACTTTGGATGATTTTCTCATAGCCATTTTTGTTATAGATGTTAATGGTGCATCATTGAGTATTTGCAAAATATTTTAAGGGTCTTCTTTGCTCTCACTCTAAAAACAACAATTCCTGCTTTGTATGTGGAGTCATATGGTGCAGATTAACTTCCCAGTGTGGCTTAAATTTTGGTATAGGGTTATTTCATTCAAAAAATAGGTGGACAATTGTGCAATGAGCAATTTTCACCCTGTGCCTCCCACATGTACCACAGCCAGGCTTTGCAGGCATACCAGAAATGATGTGATACCATTTGTTGCCAGTTTGGGGTGGGAGTGTTGAATGATTATGGGGAGTGACCTAAACTGCTGCATTTGTGGGCAGTTTGAAACATTAGGATCCCCCTGTTTTATTTTAAATTGGGAGCCAGGAGGGGGCTGTGTGTACAGGGATCTTCAGCCTTAAAAAGTTGTGCACACAGGCAATATGCAGTCTGCAGTCAGCACTTTCTTCACCTCTCATTTCAAATGTATGATCAATGTTTATGTGTGCTTGGGCATGTGTGTGCGTGCTTAGAAATATATCTTAGGCTACAATACTAAACACACTTACTTTGGAGAAAGCCACATTAAACATTGTGGGACTTACTTCCAAGGAAAAATGGACAGAAGTCTGCTAATAGTTATTTAAAACATTTATGCCACTTTTTTCAAACATTTGAGGTGTCTTGGAGCAATTAAACACACACACACACACACACACAAATAATTGAGAGAAAGAGAGAAAGAGTGAGTGAGCACTACATGATTCCAAACCTTAGGGAAAACATAAGACATGCCTATAGACTGATTATCACAAGACAACCAACCCTTAAGCTTATTAAATATTTCCCAAACAGGTATTGTATTCCTTACTGAAAGCTAGCAGAAAAGTAGATTTTTGAACATTATTTGGAAATTTCTTTGAAGAGCCTGGAGCTATGGCAGGCTAGGCTGGTTATAATAAATTCCTGTAATATGGATTAGGACCCCGCCAGCTGTTAATAGGTGGGAGGGATTAACATGTAGACAGACACTGAGATAAGGAGTTGCCTTTCCATCTTTGTCCTTCTTGGGTCCATTATAGCTCTTGTATTTTTGTTTTGTACTCCTGTGTTTTTTATTTTGTCAATCTTTAGACATTAAATCCTAATAGTCAGAGCCTGAATCCTATTGATAATTCCAAAGCAGAGAAATACTTTCCCCATAAATTAGGAACAACTAAGTCCAGGGGACAATATTCTACTTCTGGAATCATCCAGGGCCCCCACAGACATTTAAAAATACCCCTTGAGCCCTACCACCAAATCAGACGGATCTGATTTTTTTTTTGGGGGGGGGAGTTAATGTCAAACAATGCTGAAGTCCATTTTAAAAAAAAATGAAGTGATACTCCTAGAAATTTTCAAAGGAGGTGATTCACTCATTCTTGAGCCAGAAAAACAGACAGTGTGAAGGGATCAAGGATTTCAAAAGTAGTCTTGGAAAGCATGGATTTATTGTTTTTACATGTTTATTGTAAAAACAAAAAACAAAAAGAACACCTGATTTTATCTGTGAGCCATCTCTTTCTGGGAGAAAGATGGCTTATTAATTAAACAAACAAACAAACAAACAAATAAATAAATGGTGCATCCATTTTTACCCTAAGCCATGATCAAATCCATATAGAAATACCAGAATGTACCACTGTGTCCAAATAATATCCCTGATCCCCAATCCTAGACTTTTTGAGGGCATTTTCAGGCAATTGTTTAACCATATAATCAACCTGGTTCATTCACACAGGAGAGGTATCTTTAACTTATTACCCTCTTCACTTTTCCCACTGCTTCCTCTATTTTTGTTTCCTTCTTCCATCCCTCCTCTGTCACACACACCCTCCTTCAAAGGAAGAAAAGATGATATAGATGTACTCTGTCTTTTGATCAATAACACTTACAACCACATTTGGAAGTACCTTTTATCTTTACACCTCTCATGTGTAGCTTTCTTTACCTTGCAAATCGTTGTCTGTCCCTTCCCACTTGAGACTTAACTTTTTGTTGCAACAAAAGCATGAAAACTCAGATGCATTTCTATGTGGTATCTGTATGCTATTTTAGTTTGTTTAAAAAAAACTTTACATTTTCTTAGAAGTGTACAATACAACCTCTTGCTCCTTGCTTCAACAGGCAGCTCTCAGGGCTCTGAATGATTTTCAAGGCCCTGTTTGGCAAGCTGAAGAGTGACCTTTTGAAATCTGCAGCTACTTCTAATGGCTCACATTACAATTACAGCTACTATAGATGCACTATCCACAGTGTCAAGTAGATTTCAAGTCTCTGTTCAAGTCACAAGGATGAAACAGAATGCTCAACTGGAGCTGAAAATATTATGTGGCACTAACTCAAAGGTGAGACTGGGGAAAAATTGTAACCCCCCCTCCCAACAAACTAGATGTTTTCTGAAAAGATGTTGACACGAGCCACAGAAATTGTGCATTGTAAAGTGGCAGGAAAATCCTAAAAGGGAAGTGCATACTAAAGTATGTTGAAGACCAAGGTGTTCAAATATTAGTGTTATTGTTTATCTATCCAATAATCCAATTTGTAACATACAGCTGCAATTGTGACTGTAAAGTAGAATCCAGGACAGGAGCGGATCTTATTAATACTGCCTACAGTCACTAGGTACAAGGAAAAGAATTATTTTCCACTCCAGGAGCACATCTTTACTTTCTCCTTTATATGTGAACGACAACCATTCTCATCCCATTTCCCAACCCCCCCCCCCAAGTATTTACTTCCATAAAGAGGAGCAAAGAAAAGAAAACCATCAATCTTTTCACTTTTGTTGTTTGTAATATGTGCCCAAGAGAGAGAAATATTCCCCCAAAGGTTATTTCCAGCTGAAAAGGTGTTTTGATTGATTTTTTAAAGTGTGAGTATGTGGAGATTATATTGGTCTGGAGGAGGTTACAGGTTGCACAAGACTTGGCTAATGCTGTGTGTTCCCTATGGGCCTTATGTTTCCCATCCTGTATTATATACATAAAAAGAGAGAAATAATAGTGTATGCCATCCTTATTAGTTTCAAGGAGTAAGAATGACATATAAATACAAATAATTAGAACATTGAAGTCGTAGGCTTTCACGGCCAGCATCCATAGTTTTTTGTGTGTTTTTCGGGCTGTGTGGCCACGTTCTAGAAGAGTTTTTTTTTTTAGAAAGAAACTCTTCTAGAACATGGCCACACAGCCCGAAAAACTCACAAAAAACAATTAGAACATCAATGACACCTATTTCACAACAGGGATGTAAATCTTTCCTTATTTTGTCATCAGATGTGGGAAGAAAAGAATGAAAATTTTCCTTATCTGTAGGTGACATCATAATAATTTTGCACATTTTTCATTGTTTTTACATTCCAGGACTTTTTTTTTTGTTGTTGTTAATACAAGCAAACATGAAGGTTTGTATTACCCCACAAAAGCATCAGATTTGGAACAACATACATTGGGTTTTTAATCAACATATATGTATAGATATGGATCTATAAATATTGTCCAGCTAGCTAGCTAGCAACTGCTAATGCTGATGACCTTGAATAAAGAAAATCGTTAATATCCTTTACATTTCTAGTTCACATGTATTCATAAAAACTTAATAAAGGATCCAGAAACAGAATCCAGGATGCTGGTATGGAGAGATCAGACTCAGTGATCAATGTCTAGGGTTATCAGGGACAGGAAATCTGCTTAATATTCACCTCAGTGGAGTTGTTTACATTCTTTACATTCTCTTTTACATTCTCCTTCTTTACATTCTCCTATGTAACTGAATGATTGCAACTAGTTTCTACGGGAAAGGCCAAAGTGTACAAAATATTACTGTTGTAAAGCAAAATCAGTTCCACATTGCTAAAACAGAGTAGTGAAAGAGTTCCTGAAAAATATATGCATGATATCTCAGGGCTGGTGCAGAAAGCCCCTAAGGGGTGACTCTGTGCTGCCCCTGGGAGCGTTGGATTGGGCTGTGGCAACTACATTTCGCAGCCCTGATTCAGCTTTTTGCTGCTCCAAAAAGAACTGGCAAATGCTGCTCCTTTTTTGGGTAGCAAAAATCTGCCCTTAGCACCGCTGCCACAGTTCTTTTGCATCCCTTCGAGCACATGGCATGATGGATGAGTCGGGCGGAGTTGTGGTGGCTGGCATGCGGTCACCCCACCCCAACTCCAACCCCAGGCTGGCCCTTTTGGCCAGTCTGAATCAGCAGTTAGTAAAGAAGCCCTTGCAATGTTTGAACATCTTGCTATTTCTGACCTCTCATATTGGGGGTAGCAATATAACTGAATGCTGTTCAAAGATATTTCATTAGTGGCTGCGGGCCAACTGTGTAGGGCAGGGGTAGGCAACCTTTCCCCTTTAAGGGCCGAGGGACTTCAGCTCCCAGAAGTCTCAGCCATGTTGGCCAATAGTCCTATGTTGGCCAATAGCTCCTGGGATTTTGGGAGCTGAAGTCCCTCGGCCCTTAAAGGGGAAAGGTTGCCTACCCCTGGTGTAGGGAAAGGAAAGCTTCTACAGAAAATCTGTATATTCACCACCATTCACTGTGATCTTATTTTTTAAAACCCTGTAGAATTCTGGATCAGAATTCAAAGTGTTGAAAACAGGTTCATCAGGAAGAGAAGGGGATGCTTAGCCAGATCCAGCTGTGAAGACATGGTTAAAAAGATTGTGGTGATTCTCTTCCCACCACCACCACCACATTTGGCCATTTTTGTTGTTTTAATATTATTGCTAAAGAACAAAAGAGCTCAATTCAAGGGATCTGTGAGAAACCTCCAAGTCTTCCTAAGAAAGAGAAGAGCAGTAGGATGTAACCAATATCATAGAAGGACACTCCTAAACATGACACTATTTCTCATATAGGAAAACTCAAATTCCAAGGGAACTAAGAATTCTGAGAAGGGGAGATCTGCTAGGATTTGGGTTTCAATGTCTCCAAAGAAGACACAGCATTGCATGCAGAAATGGAATGAAGCAACACTTCAGAAGAGAGAAAATACAGGGATCCACTGGCAATCCAGAGGGACCATTGAAGTTCCTGAGGCCCTTCAGAAAACTTCTGCCTGCAGCTCATCATGGAAAATGCCTGGTGAAAACCCAGAAATCAGAATGTTGTTAAATAAGACTGCCATTGGAAATCTCTGCTAACTCTTTCCACTTCTTACTTTATCTTTCAACTATAATCACAACCTGAAAAAGAAATACAGTTCTGGATATTCATCTGCAACAATAAACTATTTTCAGGTGTGACAACATGGTGGGCTTAAAAAAACTGCATCCTGTCATATATCATTATATAAAGTCACTGGGATGTGTCCTTTCTGCTCACAGTATAACATTATGATAATTTCTTGCAGCAATTCGAGGAGGGAGAAATCTGAGTCATCCTCCCACATATTGTAGATATGGCAGGGCCATGAATACACACACACACACAGAGAGAAAGCATACTCAGCAATACTTTGAATATGCTTCAACCTTTCTCTGTGCTTCATGAAACAACTATATTGTTAAAGGTGATCTCTAATGTGGATTGATTATTTTGTTTTTCAGAGTTAGTCATGCACCTTTTATTTGTCCACCAGTAATAATTGTAGGTATAACAGTATATGGGCATCAAACAGGATTAAAACTTTCAAACTGTTTGTGATAAAGCCTACAACTTTTCTAGATGTATGATATGAGAAAAGTCATTTCCTATGAGAATAAAGTCAATGAGACTAAACTTTGCAGTGGTCTGCAAAACAATGAAAGGCTGTGATATGCATGTTAATTAAAAAGCTCAGATCCCTTCAGTTACTGCCTTGAAGAAAGTAAGGAGAAAATTCTAACTAGAAGACAATTTCTAGCAATTTATTCTAAGGATCCTGGACCCAGATTATAGAATCATAGACTCATAGAGTTGGAAGAGAGCACAAGTGTCATCCAGTCCAACCGTGATATATATTACCAGACAAAATAATAATTTCCTAAGGTACTGAAGTGGTTGCAGTCTCTTGCTTCCACTAGTTACCTATTATAATCTGATCTATGCACACTGGCTCCACCCATGTCCCATCCCATGGTGATACTATTGAATATAAATTTTCAAATATTTGTAGCATTTTTCCTATATAACCCCTGCTTATGTTTAGATTTGAAAATAAAATAAATCCAGAATCGATATATATATATGAGAAACATGGCAAAATAAGTAGGTCTATAGCAAAGAGACATGCCTTGTGATTTTCCTCCAATTGGCTAGATCTAAACAATGAGAGGTGAAATGTTTACTAAGAATGCAAGGCAGCTTTCCAAAGGATGGCAGACATAAACTTCAAGTGATCAACTTGTTCTCTTTTATTTGGGAGGGGGTGCAATCCTGCCAAGAATAGGTTGAATAACATTCATCGTGTGGGATGGGGGGGACTAACCTAGGGCCTCTATAGACCAACCGAAAGGGCCAGCATTGGGATGGAGTGGGGGTGAGGCGACTGCCTACCACCCATCATGACTCTACCTCTGAAGTGGTGTTATGCTGCCCGCCTGACCACACAAGTGGGTGGCATTACAGCACTCCTTTGGTGCAGCAACCAAACACTGAACACCAAAAGGAATAGAGAAAAGTGGTGCCATGGTGGCAAGGACACCTTTTTGCTCTTCTAAAAAGGAGCAGCATTTTGCTGCTTCTTTTTAGAGCTAGCAAGATGTTGGATCAGGGCATGGTGTGCAGTTGCCATGGCTCTGATCCGACAAAAAAAGGGGCAGCATGGAACTGCTCCTTTGGGGCAGTCTGTACAGCTCCTAAACACCTTAATTTCTATTTCTTGAGCTTTGTCCATTGAACAGTTGCAGCCAGACAGCTTTAGCATACCTACCACTTCAGTTTTGAACATGAACATGAGAAATAGAGATCCATGTCATCAGTGTGCTGATGATGACACATTAAAAATTTCAGATGACCCCATTCCCTTATGTAGATGGGAAACAAACCTAATCCTGGTGAAAACCCAGGGGCCAGGAAATATTTCCTGAGCACTGCTTTCTGGAACTTTAAGTAGGAGCAGCACTCCCACAAGGCTGTATTTCCAGCTCAGGCAGTTTCTGAAACAGGGCACCATGATCAATGATATTGAAAGTTATTGAGAGATAAAGGAGAAATATGCTCTCATTCCAATCTTCTCCCCAAAATTAAATAATTATACAGAGTGACTAAGGCAATTCCTGTGCCAAAACTGGAATTGAATCCAGAATGAAATACATGCAGAAAATTAGATTCACAAAGAGTATGTGTAGCTGGTTAGCAATTAGCAAATTCTAGCTTATTATGATGGAAACAAGCTGTAGTGTACCACAGTCTTGTATATTTACCTTCCTCTCTCCTTCTCTATTGGCCGGGTAGATATTGGAGGACGTCACTTTCATTTTTCATGAATTCTAGCTTTTTTTGTTTGAATCCATTTAATTATGTTTAATTTTAACTTTGATTTGTGTGAAATAAACCCAATTCAGGCCATGGGCTATGAAGATGACTTATCTGAACAAGCCATTGTTAAGCTTGACCATGCTTAGATATAATCATAATGAAGACAAAATTGGACATAATTCGAAATGAAAATTTTAGTCTCCTCTTCATTTCTATATTTTAAAAAATTAAAATAAATAAAAAGAGGAGGAAGCTTGCTGCAGCTCATTATAATGATAAGCAAGTTTTATTTTGATGCCCTACTGACTCAAAAGTTAAGCTCATACATGTTTTTCCTCAAATGTCAGTTCAATGAAGTACTAGTGTTTCATACCGCGCCACTATTGATGAAGTGGAATTGCCAGGAGGTGGAGATTTAAACTTTATAGTATTTTATTTCTTTTTTTTTCTTTTTTCTTTTTAAATAATTCATAGAATTTCACTAAAATTTCACATTTTGGACACAAAGTTCAGCTCACAGGAAATCACAATGGACTACTTCTCCAACTGTGGTTTATATGTTGGCAGAAATTATAAGGGAGTTCTGAATGAAATGCACAGGCCACATTCCCTGCCTCCTCCAAAGCATGTCCTTTATAGCTTTTTTAAAGAGACCTTACAAAAGGTAAGGGAAATGAGCTGCAAAGACCTCTGAACTCTGAGCACAAACATATTCTCTGAACTGGTTTATAAAAGTCAAGCTCTCAGAAGTACCTAAGACTTGAAAGCAGAAAAAAGTACCTAAAAGACTTGAAAGCAGTCAGCTCAGCCAATGTTAATATATAATCCTGGAAAGGAAGCCCAGTGACAAGGTATGGATTGGAAATGTCCACTGCAAGAGAAATTTCAGAATCCTGGGAAGGGCCATTTTGATTATGCTTTTGCCAAGTATAAATTTTATTTGTATGGAATCAATTAATTAATCAGTGGAAAGGTAGATGATTAATCAACTACAAAAATATTTAGACAGTTGACAGCTCTTACTCTTTAAGAATAATCAAAGAAATTTCATCCAAAATAGATATAATTCTTCCTGATCAAGCTGAGCCAGATATTGATTGCCTGTCTCTCACATAAACTATCAGATTTTGTGGTTGGGGGTGGGATGGGGGACAGATACTTTTCCCTATGATTTTTCCCCTTTAGTAGTTATAAGTTGGAATTCTGTTAGTGGACTGCAGTAACAAGACTGCAAAGGTGACAATGGGAGATGGGAAAATGCCACATCAGCTGTAGCCATGATGGAAGTAAGACACTGGAGAAATAGGCAGCTCAGACCAGATATCACTTTCTTTCTTACCACTGCTGCACAACACTGGAAAATAGGCAACTACTAGCATTATATACCAACCAGCCCTTAGTCTTGGTATGGCAATTTTCATGACTATACATCTCATAAATAGGATAAGAAAATCCAATACACTGGCCCATGCTTAAGTCCTAGATGGAAATTCACATCAAATACAATAAAGTTTCAGAGACTAGGGGAGGAGTTTTTTTATTGAAAGTTGCATTTTTGTGCATGCTTATGTGGCAGTAAGGGACAAAACAGACCACCCCAAAAGGCTGGCTCTGCACCACCCCTTTGAGCACTGGATCAGGGCTGTGGCAACCAGCCACAGCCCTCATCCAGTATTTTTCCAGCCCAAAAAGACACAGCAAAATGCTGAGGGCAGAAAAAAGATGGCATTGCTACCACCATGGTGACGGCTTTTTCATGTTTCTGCCTTGCAGCATGTATAAATGCTGTGCCACAGAAATGCTGCACCACAGAGACACCATGATGCCACCTGCTGTGCAGTCAGTGGGGTGGTGTGACACAGGCTTGGGATGGTGTTGGGGCATGTGCTGTGCATATGCCACACCCCCATGCCACCCCAAAGCTGGCGTTTCTTGCTGGTCTGTTTTCAGCCTTAGTTCCACTAAGTTCAGTGGAGTTGACATCTGTTACATAATACAAGACTGCATTGTTATAATGCACATTTCATATAATATTCTTTGCTTTTGCCTCTTTGTAGAAACTACCAAGTATATATTTTTATGACTGAGCCAAACTGTACATAACTCACAGGTCCAAAGTACACTGCAGAAATAATCCTATCTGAAACTGCTTCAATTGCCCTGGGTCAATACTAGGGAATGCCAGGAACTGTAGTTTTATGAGACATTTAGCCTTCCCTGTGAGAGAACTCTGGTGCCATAATAAACTACAATTTCCAGGATTCCCTAGCACTGACCCAGGCAGGTGAAGTGGTCTTAAACTGGATTATTTCTGCAGTGTATTTTGGATCACAGTTACCGCAGAACAGTTTTCTTCCTCTGGTGAAAAGCCCCAACTACAGCTTCCTTCCCCTCCCTTCTCCTTCTCTATACCTAATATTTCCACAATTATTCTAAATGACCAAAAATAAAAGATGAAAGAAAAGTATTCAGACAATCATGATAAATGGATTTGATTAAGACAAATGAAGGATGTAAATAATGTTCTTCTCCTTAATGAGAAAGGATGTACCAACATGTCAAGACACACCATGGGGGGCGGGGGGGAGAGTAACTGCTGCAAAAAAGTTCATTCAGCAAGTTTTTTTAAATGTTGCTTTTTAAGCAAAGAACATTGCTGTAGAAATGTTGCATTTTATCTTTAAAAATGTGTTAATGTGTCTGAAATCTAAAAGAAAATAAAATATGTGTAAAATATCTTGTAATCTTATTCATTGGAGGGATTTTTTTTTTAAAAATATTCTGATGTGCATAAATTAAATAAGTGAAGGTTTACATGTTCAATCATTACTTTGAATTATCATTTCTTTGCCCCTAATGAAGCATTCTCCTTCCAGGCTAGTTCTTCCTATGGTTGGAGCAGGGATGAGAGTGTTTGTTGTACTGCTTCCTTGGCTATTCTCACTGCCCTCTGTATAGTGACAGTGTTGCAGCACATTTAAACCTATAAAAACTCAACTTTTTTTTTTTTTTACAGAAAAATCTAAGTTCTAATATCACCTATGGGTGCCATTATTTGCTAACATTCTTCTTGAATGAAGTAGCCAATAAATTTAGCAATTTTGTTCTCACTGTGGGAAAACCTTTGAAAACTAGTTTTTGAAGACTATGCTGCACAAAATTCACACATTTTTTTTAAAAAGAAAACAAATGTTCTGCACAAGAAATAGTATTCTCTGTCATAAAATAAGTTACCTTTGTGTGAAGGGTGGGATGAAAATCTGGGGAAAAATGTTATTTCATGCACAGCATTTCCTGTATAGCATCTCATGTGGAAAAAATAACAACTCCTGTGTAGAATATAGCACATTCTGTGCAGAAAATTCTGTTTTTTGTTCAAAACAGCTGTGTGTTAATTTCATGAAAAATTTAGCAAAGAAAAGATTCTCATCAATACAGGATTTTCCTTGTTATGGTTTCCTGTTTTGTTATTACTATTGCTAAATATTATTCTCATTCCTAGGCTTGCTTCTGTGGAAACTTCTTTGTATGTGTACAAAGTAAGGATAATAGTAAAGGAAGGGAAAGAACTTTTATGCTGAAGGTTTAGACGAAATGGCTACCACATAGGAAGGCCTTTTAAGCCTGCCATGGTTTGTGCAATGTCTCATGGGATTTTTAGTCCCATGAAACTTAATCATCAGATCAGGCCAGATCTCAGTCTAATTCTTGTGAGGGCAGCACCATGAGATTTCATCCCCAACCAGTTCTAAGCAACCACTCAGAACAGCCCAGAGTGATAGCTGGCCACAAACAGTTCAGTGCAACACAACCCCTTCTGAAGTGTTAGGGTTAGTCCTTTATTCCTACTCTCCTGATTATATGAAGATTATATGCATATGAGAAGAAAAAGAGAGAGTAGATATAACCATAATATTGCTTCTGGCTGTGAATACATCCTGATTTGGTGTGATCTGTATTATGGCCCACACCTATGATTTCCTAGTTCATACGTTGCATTTGTCCATGACAGAGAATTTCCTTTAGCTTTTAACAGCTGATATTTTATCAAAGATTTGATTATACATCATCATCATCATCATCATCATTGGTTTGTTTTTTTTAATTAAGAATTTTTTTGGGGAACAAAACAAAACAAATAGAAGTTATAAATGAGAATATTTAAAGGTTCCTTAATTTCTATATTATTTCCCCCCACAATGTCCAATAATCTCTACTAATCAGGAAAGAATAAGAATATTCTTTAAATTAAAGATGAATGATAGATATTATAATTCAAATACTAGTTTGAACTATACTATAAATATACATTTACCTGTCCAGCTTTGGCATTTTCACAAACAAAAGTTTCATAATATTTGGCGAATTCTGGTGCATGATCATTTATATCTAGAATCCGGATGAAGATGGGTGCCTGGGTACTTTGTTTGGGATTACCTGAAATGGAAACAAAAAATGAATACATAGTGAATTCCAAGAGTGTATAACCAGTATCTGTATCTTTGATGTTCAGGAACAAGTATAGAAAACAAATTGATGCACCCACACAGAAAGTATCAGTTGATTTATGGGGATACTGAGGTTTGATCAAATTTGGGGGGGGGGGGTCGGAAAGCCTAAAAAGCATGTGGAGTATACTCTACTGGATACTGATGTTATGCAGCTGCACAATTCTGATTTCCACAGCTATATGTCCACCTCCAAAGATGGAAGGTCCCAACAGGCTTCTGGCATGTTTCTACATGCAGCACAGAGATTCAAAAATACAGCTAGTTGCACTCATAGATAAGACACAGCCTCCTCTTAACTCTCTCTTTTCTGGGAAAGCCCCTCTCTCATTTCCTTTCATCAGTGTTACTCTCTTGAAAGGTTTCTCAAAACAGAGCGTACTCCTTTGAAGGTGCAGATCAAGAGAACAATCTGAACTGGGTAAGGGCCAAGGGCCAGACAACCTGGCCCTTCACAAAACAGGTTCTATCTGTATGACAACCCATGACCCTAGAAGAAGGGCTGGTACACATATTTGTATTAAGCAAAGAGGAAGCACTGGTAATACTGATGGCAAAATTGTCTCTTTGGAAGCACTCTGAGATGGATTCATAAGGAAAGTCCTTACTTTGTCTCCAAGGACACTGTCTGCTTTTTTGAGAGGAGAGACAGGTCTGTCCTATATGACATTAAGAGCTAATACACAATTAAATGGTTGGCTGAAGGCTCCCTTAAAAGTTTAGATATGAAGAATAGATAGTGGTGAAGTATTATTATATGTCTGCCAGGAAAAGATTGTGCACCTGTGGCTATGTAAATGATTTGGTGCATTAATACTGTGCTGGCATTGTATCCTTGCCTTAAGAGAGTCTATTGTCTCATCCTGTTATGAGGAGACAACACAGAATGAGTGTGCTTGGTTTTCATTCTAAATCATCAACCAACATAATAAAGAATTTTCGTCTTCTGAACATGGCCTGCCTTTAAAAAATAGCATAAAGATACAAATTATTTTTTCTATTTTCACCTATTCAACTTTTAGTAAGATCTTTCCAGAATTAAGACCTCATAAATGTCAACTGCTTCTTGGGAGGGCAGATATTTTCATTTTACAAATTCTGCATTTGTGGAAATGGCTACATAGATAATTTAGGGCCATTGCAGACCAGCCCAAAGGGCTGGCCTGGGGGTAAAGTTGGGGTGGAGAAGCCACACTCCGGCTACCCCAACCCCAGCCCGACTCTGTCCTGACACTGTGCAACCATACACATAGTGCATGGCATCAGGACGCCCTTCTGGCACAGCGTTTAAACACACTGCGCCGAAAGGGTGCTGAAGAGCCGTGGCACCAGCTCTTAGGGCAGCCTTTTGCCTCCCCTAAAAGGATTGGCATTTTGCTGCTCTTTTCAAGGTGGCAAAAGGGAAAGTTGGGCCATGGCATGGGATTGCCATGAACCCGATCCGCCGCTTCCTGAGGCGGGTCTCTGCCACCCCAAACGGCTGGTCTGAATTGGTTCTTAGTGGATAACAGTGTGTGCTGTCCATTATAATGACTTTCCTAGAGAATGTCATCTCAAGATGAGACCTTTTGATGTAATAGCTGGGCAATACAACGCATAGCAATCCACCTGTTATTTGATTAATATAAACATCTATCTTATGTTTAGACAGCAGCAAAAAAATAAAAAAATAAAATAAAAAATAAAAAAAAAATAATAAAATAAAATCAGAATGAGATCCTTACATGGCAGTATATTACAAAGGAGGTCTGATTACTTGAAAAATCTTGACAGGATAATTTTTGGAGGTTCTGAAGTAATTTTAAATGTATGTCTTTATATTTATTTTTCTGTAATTTCTTCTTGCTAGTGGTGTAAAAATCAAATATAATATTTTCTGCATGTATTTTAGCAGGTCAAGTGCTCTTCTCCATGCCATCAGTTTTTCAAAATTTTATTTTTCCTACCAGCAGAGTTTGTTGCCAAATAATACAGAAAAGAATATACATTTTTGACTTATGTAAGTATAAATTTAGTTCTTAATCTTCTTTCAGCTCTTTCATTCATGCCTCTTTTACTATCATTCACCCCTCACCACTACCATCATGTTTGTCTTCCTATATTGTAGATACTAGCAGAAGTACTTTATATACTCTGCTTTATAGTTTTTTTCTCCTTTCTCCTCAAACAGCAGGGTGCATTTGGAAGACAGTTGAATGTCATGTTCCTCCAACATCTACTGCTATAGTTATACCTGTATCGTCATTTATTCCTGACCTTGCAAGTACTACACTGCCTCAGAGACACAGAAGGGAAGTCTTTCTCACTGGCAAAGTACAAGGGAGATATTAATTTATATAGCAAATGAGAGTATGAAAAATATTGCATTATATATAGCCATCTCATTTCTGTCAGTTATTTCTACATTCATAGGACAATCCAAGGCTTGGCATAATGACTTAATGAGAACAAGAATACGGTCTGTGTAAGTACAGAATGAAGCATATAGTGGACTGTGTAGGGCCCACCTCAAGGAATAAAAAAGGATGCACTGCTTGGGGTGGAGTAATATAGGAACAAGAAATAATGGATAGTTATGCAATGCTAACTGGTTGCAGCACCCTCTTCCCACCTCCCATTGCAGAAGAATGTTTAAAGAGAGACAATATTTCCCATGCCCACTCATATAAATATCCGTGATAGTTTTGATAGGTGCATATCCTTCCCATATGGCTGCAGGGATGTCATTACTGAATCATAAAGATGCTTTCACAAGAAAAATGCAGTACTAGTAAAATCTGTGTTTAATTTTGCTGGCATCCCTATCTCTTAGCTGTTATGTCTGTGCTAGTGCTAGCTGAAAATTTCAATCAATTGTTTTATGTTGCACTGCAGTAGCTTGCAGCTAAAAGCTTTAAATGCTTTTGGAACATGGTGTTCAATGAGGTGTAGTCCCATGTAAATATATGTAGGAGCATGGGTTTCAACATAAAGCATGACCTCCTTTCTCTCCAAATGATTTTGTGATGCAACCGTAACTTACTGATTTCTGTTGCTATGACAGTGAGATTGTGCCATGGAGCAGCTTCTCGATCAAGTGTCTTTGAGACAAATATGGACCCATTTCCTGAGTGGATGTTGAATATTCTGTCTAAATCAGTGTGACGATCTAAAGAATATCTGTAATAAGACAACATATATTTCATGATTTTCTATTATATTGTAGTTTTGATTTTTGCTTATTTGACAGAAGATTTTCAATAATATACAACTAGTGAAGTTCATCAAATCCAGAAAACTAAGCATTTGATATTATTTTTAAGTGACTGAAATAATTAAGATCTAAAAGGAATTAAAATAATATTAATAAATCAAAGAATAGGAATAAGGTAATAAATATGGATGAATGAGAAAGAATATGAAAGCAGTCATACAATTTTGTTTTTATCTGTTAGTCTTCTTTAGTAATTCTTCTTTTTCACATAAGGAGAGAGAGTGAGAAAGAATGTACATTCTAAAATCTTTTTTTTAAAAAATCTCATGCATAAGGTTGACTTGTATGAACATAATAATGTAAAGAGGGATAGATTAATGAAAGATTGAAGCTCTTCCTACCTGCTTTCTAATCACAGACCTATAGCCATACTCTAAAGAAAATGAGTGCATCCTTCAGATTCATGCCCAAATATGAGTAAGTAGAGAATTTTTTATTTTGAGGGGGCATTCAGAATGCCTGAGCCCACTGATAGAAGAGAAGGCTTTAAGACCTACATTTAGAAAGTACTAAATCTAGTATACAGCACAGTGTCTAATCATTAAAGCATCTTTCACCTTTCTCTCTCTTTCTCTTTCTCTCTCTCTCACACACTTAGGGAGCCCCGGTGGTGCAGTGGTTAAATACGAGGACTGCAGCCACTCACTCACAAACCACAAGGTTGCAAGTTCAATACCAGCCAGGGGCTCAGGGTTGATTCAGCCTTGCATCCTTCCATAGGTCGCTAAAATGAGTACTCAGCTTGATGGCAACAATTAGCTTATACATTGTAAACTGCTTAGGGAGTGGTTAAGTGCACTGATAAGAAGTATAGAAATGTGTGTGCTATTGCTATTGCTATATTCTCAAATTCACAATAAAAGGAATATGCACACTCCTCAACTCTCAAGAAAATCCTGAACTGGACAATGTGTGAAAGAGACTGAACAAGTTTTACCAACATAATAAAGTGATCAAGCTTTTTCTGGTACATTACTACTTGAAAATGTATCCCAGTGAAGCACTCCTTTATTCCTGTATTAATTCATTACACAGACACACACAAACACTCACTCACTCACTCACTCCTACCTACCTTTTCTGGTACATTAGTATTTGAACTGAAGCACCCATTTATTCATGTATTAGTATTGCACACACTCACACACATACACACACACCTCTTAGGGATATAATGCAAGAGAATTTTGAGATTAAAATGGGAGAGAAGCATGAACACTCCAGATGCCTTTGTGTTGAAGATGGTATAGATTTGCATCTTCACAGCAAACATCACTAATATGGAAAAATGCTGACTTTTAGTAACTCAATTATATTATAATCAGGTGGAGTACCAAAAAGCCCCCATATTAACATGTCATGATGATGGAGGTGCTGGTGGTTATGACTGTGGCTGACAAAAAGAAGAAATTGTAAATATTCTCTATTTTTTATTTTTATTTTAAAAAAGAGAAAGCTGAAAGGTTGCATAGTAAAAGAGAATGTAATCTGAATGGAGGCTATTGCAAGAAGGGGGGTGGTTTTTTTGTGGGGGTTTTTTTGTGTTTGTTTGTTTTGATGTTTGGGATGGATGACCATTATGGTGATGTTTGGAAAGGATGACCATTATGGAGGCGCTCTAGAAACAGAAAGTCTCTACCTCTGTGATCAAGGTCATGAAACAGGAAGAATTAAAATGGAATGATGCTAAAAGCAGACTGATTTTAAGTGGTGACAGCAAAGGAGGAGGAGGAGGAGGAGGAGGAACAGCAACAGATGGGGATGTAGAAGGTGCCATGTAAAACAAAAAATCAAGAATTTCTCTTAGCCTTCTATTTTATCATAGAAACATCTACTATTTCTGTTGCTGATAATGACTGCAGCAGAACAAATGTCCAGAATCTTAAGGATAATTATGTTGATACTGAGGACCAATTTACAAAATGATAAAATTCATGCAATTAAAATTGTTCTTCATGCTGTGAGCTGCAAGTTTGGTTACATGTTTGAAAGCTATAGTATCCCATGAAAAAATAACTTCTGCCTTTATATATCCATCATATTTTCATTTCCCGGCCTAAAGTCTTAAACAATTCCCCCCTTTCTTAGGCTGCCACTGAATACTGAATACTCAATCTGCTGCAAAATTGTGTTGGATATATTTCCTCTTTTGTTATTGTTTTACTATGTTTTTAAAAAAATTGATTAGTTTAATACTTTTTTAAGGGATGGGTGGGTTAGGGTGTTGATATTGATGTTTTATTGTTGCGATGTTTTATGATTATAAACCGCCCCGATTGCATTGCAGAGGGGCAGGTTAGAAATAAATTATTATTATTATTATTATTATTATTATTATTATTATTATTCCACTTTTCCTCCAATCAGCTTTCTCCATTTATAGCTTTCTTCTTGTCCACTTTAACCTCAGAACAGTGATCAGCTATGAAAGAACTAGAGATGATCCTAAACAATAAAGGCATACAACTGTCATCCACAGGGTCACCATGAATCAGGATCCACTCAAGGGGAGTTAACAACAACAAAAAGCAAATAGAAAGTAACTGACCCAAGATAATAATAATAATAATAATAATAATAATAATAATAATAATAATAATAATAATTTTTATTTATAACCCGCCCCTCTGCGTGGCAATCGGGGCGGGGAACAACCAGTGTAAAAACAGAACAAAGTTAAAAATCAAACCCTCATCTCATAATCCCACCCTCCCATCCCCTTAAAATAGAATTAAACAACAACAAGAATTAAAAATGCCACATTAATAAAACAATTGTAAACATATAGTAACAAAAATAGAATGAGCGGCGTCAATTTAAAAACTCATCTCCCAGCTGAAAGTTGTTCCGGGAAGGCCTGCCGGAAGAGATCCGTCTTTACTGCTTTCTTAAAAGCAGCAAGGGTAGTAATAAGACGGATCTCATCCGGCAGGCCATTCCAAAGTCTGGGAGCGGCTGCAGAGAAGGCCCTCTGGGAGGTCTGGGACAGCCTAGTTCTAATCGGCTGTAACAGATTCCTCCCAGAGGACCGTAGAGAGCGGGGGGGATCATACGGGGAGAGGCGGTCCCTAAGATAAGATGGACCCAAGCCATGTAGGGCTTTAAAGGTCAAAACCAACACCTTGTACTGCGCCCAGAAACTAATCGGCAGCCAGTGGAGGGATTTAAGCACCGGTGTTATGTGCTCCCTCCGTGATGTTCCCGTAATTACCCTGGCTGCCATGTTCTGCACCAATTGTAGTTTCCGGGTTAGGCACAAGGGTAGCCCCATGTAGAGTGCGTTGCAGTAATCCAGACGTGAGGTTACCAGGGCGTGTACCACAGTTTCCAGATCCCTCATGTCCAGATAAGGGCGCAGTTGGCGTATCAGCCGAAGCTGATAACAGGCACTCCTGACTACCGCATTCACCTGACTAGTCATGTGAAGCGATGAGTCAAGGAGCACCCCCAAACTGCGAACACAGTCCTTAGAGGAGAGTGTGACTCCATCCAGGACTGGAGACTGTATTCCCAAACCTGGTTTTGGGCCTGTGACTGTGAGTACCTCCGTTTTGTCTGGATTCAACTTCAATCTGTTTTTCCTCATCCAACCCATTACCGCTCTGAGACAGTCATTAAGAGGTGAGACGCCATCTGAGGTCTGAGACGATGATCTGGTCATGGAGAAATATATCTGGGTGTCATCAGCGTACTGAAGACACCGGGCTCCATGCCTCCGAATGATCTCCCCCAGCGGCTTCATATAAATATTAAACAGCATCGGGGACAGGATGGCACCCTGAGGGACGCCACAATTAAGCTCAATTTTGGATGAGCAACTGTCCCCGAGCCTCACCCTCTGAGATCTGCCCGAGAGGAAGGAACGGAACCACTGCAAAGCAGTGCCTCCAATTCCTAACTCTCTCAGGTGATCTAAGAGGATGGCATGATCTATGGTATCAAACCAATTAGTCACAAACTGCCAGCTTGTGGGGGAGAATAGTTCAATCTAGAGATAACTATGGGCCTCTGCAGACCAGGCCAAAGGGCCAGCCTGGAGGCAGAGTTGGGGCAGGGCAGCCACACGCCGGTCACCCCAACCCCACGCCGATGCCATCCTAACGCCATGTACAGTGTGCGGTGTCAGGACACCCTTCCGACGCAGCATTCAAACATGCTGCAGAGAAAAGGACTCGAAAGAGCTGCACGCTGGTTCTTAGGGTGGCCTTTTGCCCCCCCCCCAAAAGGAGTGGCATTTTGCTGCTCTTCTCAGGGTGGCAAAAGGGAGAATCGGGGCCATGGCAAGGGGTTGCCGCAGCCCCGATCCGCCGCTTCCCGGGGTGGCCCAGAGCCACCCGTCTGCAGAGGCCCTGGTCCTATGAGCTTGCATTAAATAATAAAGTTTAAAAAATCTTTCTGGTTTTTCTGCATACAAGTGATTCCCTCTCTGAAATAAAATTGCATTAAAATTGCAGTCTCACACCTGCAACCTGAAGTATGACAGTCTAGAAAAAGCAATGGGAATGTAGTATCCAGGCAATACATTTACAATGGCCTGTGATATGGTCTGGAAAATCAGTTTTTCCTTCTAAGAATGGGCCAGAGAAAAAGAGAAAAAAGTCAAAAACTGGGGAGAGAAAAGCAGAAAAGGTTAAAATAAAGGGAAATATAGGCTGAAACCAACAGAGCTGAAGCTCTGAAGTTGGTTTGTAAGAGTAGGCAAAGTGTCAGAACATTTCTCAATTGGAATGAAATAAGGTTGTTGACAGTCTTAATCCTTCCTCAGGTCGAGGATTTTAACATCCATCTGGAATCTATCCAGACATTGTCCCTTTTACATAAAGACAATGAAGACACTAATAAGGAATGTGGCATGTCTTTTTGTGGCAGACCCAACACCTTCTAACTATCACAACACCTCAAGGAAATTGTCAGCAGAACTTTTTCATTGCTTTCCATGATCCTCCAAGCCTGTCAACTTGAGAGAGCTAAACTAAAACCACATGGCATCAATCCTGGATTGCTAGTGAGTGAATTCAATCATTATGTCATCTGTACATAGGGAAATTATCACTTTCACAATCTAAATGACCACCTTTAGTCCCATTATGATAAACAAACTTATTATTTGCAAGTCCAGCAATACCATAGACTACACATCTAACACCAGTTTCACAATCTCAGGGCAGCAATCATATCAAAATGACTTGAAAACCCCACTGCAAGAAATTTTAATTTAGATGACCATGGTCTTTTTTATATTAGGAGGCAAAAACCCCAATCCTTAAACCTTAAAAACAAGATAAAACATCTAGATATTCTAGACCAGGGGTCAGCAACCCGCTGCCCATGGAGGCCTTGGGACCGGCCCATGGCTGGTCCCGCCGCCAGCACCCCCCACACACTGGTGCCCCGCGTGCACCGGCACCCCGCGCATGATCACAAACACCATTTGGGCTTCCATAAAAGCGTCTGTGCTCGCGCGCACATGCGCACAATGGCGGGCGTCATTTTGGCAGGCTCCACAACCGCTGCGCAGCCGCCGCTGGGCCGTGGGGATGCTGCACCGCGGCTACACTGGGCAAATATGCCCGGCGCAGGCGCAGGGGGGCCTTTCCAAGGCCCAGGCAAGCCCCCCCCCGTGGCCACGCCAGGTGAATTCGCCCACCATGGGTGTGTGGGGGCCTTTCCAAGGCCCAAGGAAGCCTCCCCCATGGTTGTGCCAGGCGAATTTGCCCACCGCGGGTGCGAGGGGGCCTTTCCAAGGCCCAGGGAAGTCCCCCCGTGGCCACGCCAAGTGAATTGGCCCGCCACAGGCATGGGGGGGCCTTTCCAAGGCCCTGGGAAGCCTCCTCCACTGCTGTGCTGGGCGAATTTGCCCGCCGCGGGTGCGGGGGGAGCTTTCCAAGGCCCAGGGAAGCCCCCCCATGGCTGCGCTGGGAGAATTCACCCGCCGCGGGTGTGGGGTGGCCTTTCCAAGGCCTAGGGAAGCCCCCCGTGCCTGCGCCAGGCGAATTCGCCCGCCGTGGGCATGGGAGTGCCTTTCCAAGGCCCAGGGAAGCCCCCCTGCGCCTGCGGTGGGTGAATTCACTCGCTGTAGGCACGGGGGGCCTTCCAAAATGGCGGTCACATTGCACATGCATGCGCACGACGACACCGTCGTGCACATGCGCACGCGCATACAAGCGCGCACGCACACCCCCTCCCCCTGCCATTCCCCCCCCAGCAACAAATGTTGCCAGCCCCTGTTCTAGACACTATAAGGCCTTACTGTAATGAAGGCTGCAATTGTAACACATTTACTTGAGTGTAGGTGCCAGTGAAATCAATGGAAATACTTCTCAATAAACACACAGCTCATTTTGCTTTACATCAAAACTAGACTTCTCCAGCAGGCCTGAAGGCCAATTTATTGTTACTCAGGCCCTCCAAAGGCAACAACAACCTCAATGAACTGTCCTCCTCAGGTGACCTGAAATCTTCATCTGGGTTGAAAATGTTAAACAGCTCTTGAAATCAATTTAAAGTATGAAGTATAGGTCTTGAAAGCTTCCAAGAGAGACAATTCACCTTCCACATGGAGGGGTGGGGAGGAGAACAAAAAGGCCACCTGTAGAATGAGGAGGGGCTGTGAATTGCAAAAACAACCTTGGGGCTACATGAAGCCCAAGATCTACATTCTCCCTCCCATCCCCTAGCGTTACAAAGCAATACTTTGTTTTGGCTTCACTTCTACATTCTTAAATTTGAAAGAATGGCTGATACTTTGCCTAAAAAAATTCCCCTTTCCTCAGCAAATTGCAATCTACTACCTCCAAAGTTCTATTTTAAAAACCAGATATGTTCAAGCAGAAGTTAAAACTACATATTATTCTCTTGACAGTTCTACTGAATTAAGATAAGTACATGAAATATTGTTTTGATATGCATGTGATTTGTTTATATAGAAACTTTTCAATGTTATTGTAAAGGAATGCAAGTGCTGAGATGTTGAGTTTGCAAATGTCAAAATGGAGCGGGGAGGAAGAGATGAAAATCAAGATATACTGCCCACATAAAGCAGTTGTTTTATTTGCATATGCTTTTCAGGAAGTATTTTAGCCCACCCAGGCTTTGTATGCCCCCAAGAATGTGTATCATACCTATGTGTACAATTGTTCATGATAATGTTGTCAGTGTTGTCATTAGGTGTCAGAAGTGTACTAGAAAATTATTACTGATTACATATTTATCAAACCAAGACAATGCCCCCCGACTTGTCGGGAAGGGATCCTTGTTGCGCTGGCCATTTTAGGACAGGGGTCATTTTAGGACAGGGGACGAGTCACATCGCTTTGATGCTTTCTCTGGCTACTTGCGAGGCTTTGGGCCTAGCAATTCTTCACTCTGCCTTTTGCTAATTGTTTGCTGATAGATTTTGAGTACTGCGTGGAGGAGATCAATTTTGTGCTTGTCACTTCAGCGGCTTAAGGCCGAGCGAGGCCTTCGGGCCAGTCGCTTAAGGCCTTGGCAGCGGCCTTCAGTACCTCGAACACCCAGCTAGGGTGGACACCAAACCGAGGTGGGTGCTGCATCAGGTGGCTCTCTGCCGGGTGCATGGACCGTGTCGGCTGACCTTGAGGCCTAGCAGTGCCCCGGTGATTCCAGACCGGTAAGGTCGGGGTTCCACTCATCCGGTGGGGCAGGGTAGGACACCTGCAGCCTCCACGGGCTCGGTGATCTCCCCCTATGATGGGTGTTTGTTGGAAAGGGTCCCCGTTTGGGTCCCAGTGGAACCTTCCCCGTGTGTTTGCCAGTGAAGCTTCCTGGCGGTTGGTGTCTTGAGATTTGGGAAGGGTGGCCTTGTGGCCTGGTGTAGTCATCCGAAGTGGGTGGCACATTTGGTGAACCCGTGCTTGCAGCTAGGTGTACACTTGCACAGGATAATGCCCTGCAGCAAGGCCCAATCAAAAAGGCATGCAGCTCCTGGACACTCTGCACCAAAGAGGTCCTCAAAAACGGCCGGCAGAGATGATGAAATTGTAGCACATCTCACACAACTGGGCAAGACCATGCAAGCCTGTGTTGCAGTGTGCAATCAGCTTGCTCAAAAGGGGTTTCAGGCTACAGCTGCTAACCGCTCTGCCAGCACGTCTGCTTTGCAAAACACAGAAGTGCTGCCCCCTCAACCTTTGCCTGAGTCTCAGGCGGTCGACACAGCGCATAGTCCTCTGGTGGCTACAGCTATGGAGGTAGGGCAACCTACCATAGCCAATGTGTGGGAACTCCTGCAGAGGGTTCCAGGTGTGGGGCAACAGGGTGCTGCTGCCCCTGTGTCTGATCAGCCTACCTTGGCAGATCCATATAACCTCCTGCATGGAGCAGTTTTTTCCAGGTGGAGGCATGATAGAGCGGACCTCCGAGGTGGGGAGAGTGGACCAGGCAGGTGCCTCTACATCTCAGATGGACACCCGAGATGTTGCAGGGCCACACTTCAGGGGAACTCCACAGTCAGCTGGTGATGCTTCCCAACAAGCTTCTACATCAGGTGTGTCTCGTTCTACCCCTGCACAGGCATCATGGCCCACCTCGGTATGGGCTCCAGGTGGGCAGGTGGAACAGGGCCTGGGGGTGGTACGCCCCAGCTCTGCATCACTGTAAGCACCATCAATGGCTCCTTAGTCTTCCCAGGCATCTGACTCGAGGGTGCAGGTGGGGCAGCCAGTGGTTTCCATGGCTGGTGAGGTATCAAGAGTGTCTTCTTTGGGAATAGTTGGTTTGGCAGGTGTGGACAGGATAAGGGAATGCAACCCATATGCTGGAATGTCCACTCCCCTGGGCTCACACCTTCCACTTACCACCAAAGAAAGAATCTGGAAAGGGGAATATATAGACTTATTCTCCCTTAGTTTTCGAGATCCTGATCCAAGGATCATGGTAAAGGATGGAATAGTGTTTAGCCTCCCCAAAGAGTTCCAGGCGTTTAAACGCCCTAAGCTGGAACGTAATTTCGTCAACTGGATAATGGGTTTCACTATATACAGGGGAGTTGTGGAGGAAAAGAACCTCATAGGTCACCTGATTTCTCCAAATATCAGGAGATCATGATTAAAGCATATACTAACTGCCATCACAATTCTTGCGGTGCAGCATGGTTACAATATGATGAGCAGTTCAGAATGAGGACTGCACAAGACCGCTCTCTATCCTGGATACACGTACAATCTGAGCTGTGGGAAGATGTAATGGTGGGGGCCTCCCCTTCGAGCCATTGTGACAATGGGTTTGTGCCCATGGTTACACAGCCAAGAGGGCAAAATGCAAGGCCTGGCATGGGAGAAAGAAAGCAATTTGGTGTTTGCTGGGACTTCAAAGCAGGTAAGTGCAGGAGACAACCCTGCAGGTTTGAGCACAAGTGCAAAACCTGTGGGGGGAATTACCCCGGCGCTTCCTGTGTTAGAGGCAGGAGGTCAGGAGTCGGGGGACACACCCCAGCCATTGTCACCAGGAGGGAAAAGCACCATCACCAGTTAATGTGGAGTCACTGGTAGTATGGCTCCGGATATACCCCAACAGGGACTCAGACTCTTATATATTCAATGGGTTTTCTATGGGTTTTCGCATCCCTTGCTCAGGTCCCAGGGAGTATCGTTATGTGCCTAATGCTCGTTCTGTGAAGGATTTGCTGGCTATAGTAATGGAGAAGCTAGCTAAAGAGGTTGCAACGGGAAGGATTTCAGACCCTCATGATCACTTGCCAATTACTACCCTTCACTTATCCTCTCTGGGTGTGGTGCCCAAGAAGGCACCAAGGGAATATAGGTTAATTCACAATTTATTTTGCCCAAAGGGGGATTCCGTTAATGATGCCATAGACCCAAATCTAACATCTGTTAAGTATGCCTCCTTTGACACAGCGGTTAAGATGGTCAGGGCATTAGGCAGGGGGGCACTGCTGGCAAAATGTGATATAAAATCTGCCTTCAGGTTGCTCCCGGTACACCCAGATGACTTTGATCTCTTGGGTTTTCAATTCAAAGGAAAGTATTAATTCGATAAAGCCATGCCAATGGGGTGCTCTATTTCCTGTTCAGCTTTTGAAACATTTAGCACCTTCCTGCATTGGTGTACTGTCAAGAGGTCAGGCAATACTGCAATCACCCAATACTGCAATCACAGTACTGCAATCACCCAATCACATGGGAGAGTGAAAGAAGCAGTGGCACACCAAGTGGCCTATCCAAAAAGCTCGTGAAGGTACGGTAATGTTGGTGGTGGCTCTGGGGACAAGACATCTCCTTTTCCCATGTTGCTTAATGTGAGGAAGGGGGATGGTGTGGCATCATGTGTGAAAAGAGCGGCCTAACCTAATTCATGCCTAATCAAGTTGCTTGCACACCACAAAGCCCTGTGCTAACCCTAGGGTGACAGGAAACACTAGAGCAGGGGTTGGCAACCTTTCCCCTTTAAGGGCCGAGGGACTTCAGCTCCCAGAATCCCAGGAGCTATTGGCCAACATGGGACTATTGGCTAACATGGCTGAGGCTTCTGGGAGCTGAAGTCCCTCAGCCCTTACAGGGGAAAGGTTGCCTACCCCTGCACTAGAGCTTCCTGTGACTATGACAACTCTGCAGTAAAATTGGGCTAATGGGGAAGACCCTTGGTATCTAACCAGAAATTGCCATACCTATATGATCAGGCAGCACCAGTACTGGGGTGGAAATGGTGGAGTTTCATTCATGTAGGCACAGCCTCAAACTTACGGCCTGAACAGACTGCCAGAAATAATCCAGCTTGAGACTACTATAAGTGCCCTGGCTCAGTGCTAGGGAATTAGGGAAACTATAGTTTATTGTGGCACCAGAGCTCTCTGACAGAGAAGGCTCAATGTCTCAGAAAAAAAATTACATTTCCCATAACTCTTTAGCATTGAGCCAGGACAGTTAAAGTGTTCTCAAACTGGATTATTTCTGGCAGTCTGTTCAGGCCCTTAATCCAAATCAAAACAGAATTTTAAAAAGTGTTCAGTTTTTAAAAGGTGGGTACTATCTGCCCAACAGTTCTATATCTAGAGAGATAGGTGGATCTTCCACTTCAGGGATAACAAGTTCACTCTTGATTTTATTTCTGCTCCTCCCATAGCTAATTTGCTTTGAATAGTTCTGCTGTTGCTGAACCTCTGAAGTTCAAGCAACTGCTGGAGGAACAGTAGTAAAATCAAGAGAGGATTCACAGATACTGCATCAGCAGATCCACTGAGTGCCTTTCCAGGCCTGAGTCCAATGACTTTCAGTGGTGTCTGTGGAATCCACATAAAAGCCACTGAATAAACCATAGCATCAAAAATAATACTTATGAATTAACTGTTTCTCATCACAGTCCTTAGCATTCTAGTATCTGATGGCTGAAGCAGATAGCCTGGAAGGAGCAGCCTCTAGCCACTCTGGCCCTGATCACACTGGCCTGGAAACCGCATGGCCTGCTTCTGTAGTGGTCTGCTGTGGCAGTCATAAATGGGCTGCCATCAGGAGCAGATTAATCTGCTCCTTTTTGGGCTGGCTTTTCCTAGCTTGGCATGGCCTCAGGCCGCTTCAGGATAGTTTGGGGGCATGCACCATGTAAATGCCATCTCCCCAAAGCAGCCAGAAGCTGTTTTATATGGCTTGTGTGTTTCAGGCCTATCTTGGAAGGGTCTTCCAAATAAAACATGTGCTGTTTATACAAGATACATTAAATCTGATTTTACATAATCAAGTGTGCATGTTCAGTTACCTCATCACATTCTGATTGTTTTTGCATAAACATATTGTTTGGTCTGCAGCAAAGACATTGCACCTCTTGTTTCTCCTTGATCACTGTGAACATTAAAGCCAGCATGTGAATCATATCAACAAAGAGAATATTTTGACCTTATTCATTGTTTCACTCTCTCTGGGTAAGTGGAAGTATAGAGCCAGAATCTTGTAGATCAGCTCTACCCATCAACCACACCAACTTTTGCAACACTGTAGTAATTTTCAAAGAAATAGTCATATAAGGGCCTTTGCAGACTGCCAGAAATAGTGCACATTAAATTGAGGCACTGCCCTGGCTCAGTGCTAGGGAGTCATGGGAATTGTATTTTTTTTCTGGGACATTGAGCCTTCTCTGTCAGAGAGCTCTGGTGCCACAATAAATTACAGTTCCCATGATTCCCTAGCACTGAGCCAGGGCAGTGCCTCAATTTAATGTGCACTGTGGAGGAAGGGAAATAAAAGGGGAAAGGATTGTAGCAGCACTTTAAGATTAATTGGTTTTTATTTCAGCATGAGGTTTCATGGATATAAACCCACTTCTTCAAATGCAGTAAAGATTGATACCAAGGCTTTAAGATATGAAAAATATGTACACAGTTGTAGGAGTGGAATGCAATGTAATAAGATCCAGAAAGATGCAAAAAAAATTTTTTTTTAAATTTCTCTTGCCCCATTTTTTCAAAGGCCTGCATGAGGTGACACAAATATTTCAGATCTTTACAGTGGTCAGTTAGTGTTGATGTGTGAAAACAATAAATCTGGTTACCCAAAGTCAGTTTCTTTGGGTTCAGAACCTTCTGAGAGAAAATTAATTTTGTTCCATGTGCAGTAGTGATGACTTGTGTATTGACACATGTAGTGTGGCATGGAGCTACTGTAAAGATCTGAAAGGCCTATGGGGCAATGCAGATGGTGCAAAGCACCATCTTGGAGGCAAGGAAGGGGAGGGGCAGCCGCACAGCGGCC
Source organism: Phrynosoma blainvillii (assembly GCA_026167975.1). NCBI lineage: Eukaryota > Metazoa > Chordata > Lepidosauria > Squamata > Phrynosomatidae > Phrynosoma > Phrynosoma blainvillii. The sequence goes on along the minus strand of JANUYF010000004.1, from coordinate 120,362,325 downwards.
ACGTCAACCCTTTCCCGAGGACGTCATCAGAGCGCGTGCTGTTACACATGGTGAGTGCCCTGATGACGTCCTCCCGGTGCAGCCTCCACATGCGCTGTGCTGGAAGAGACACAGAAGAGCCACATGGCAGCACGGCAGCTTCTGCCGGTTCTGAAAGGACCAGCATTTTAGCGCTCCTTTCTGGGCCGGCAGAAGGGAGGATTGGGGCCGAGGCATGGGGCAGCCTCGGCCCCAATCCTCTACTTCCCAGGATGGCCCATGGCCTCCCATCTGCATCCCACCTGAATCACTAAGCCTGGCCAATATTCAGAGATCTTATTGTCCAAATTGTGTGAGAAAAAGGTTGGAGTAATAGCTAATGATTAAATGTTAATAAAGTTTGTAATGCAAAACTGTCTTGCTGTACAGGTCAACACTGATCTTTCGAAATGATAAGACCTGAACAATGATTTAATTATTTTTAACCAGTGAAATTTGATGTAAATCATGTTTTATAAAAATTGTGCAAAGGACATTGACTTATAATGCATCTTTCATGTTGTTTGTGGAAGGGAACTTACTTTATTATGTTCCTTGAAGCATCTGGATCTTGAGCTATCACTTGCCCGATGATACTTCCTTCCCTGGCATCTTCATCTACTTCTATTAAGTTTGAAGGTATGCTAAAAACTGGTGGTTCATCTATGTCTTCCACATAAACTTTAACCAAAGCTGAGTCCTTAAATGGTCCCAGGTAGAAAAAACGTGGATCAGGATGAGTATTGGTTGCTTCCACTTTTAGGATATAAAGATTCTTCTTTTCAAAATCTAATTGCTTGTATCCAAATATGACAGCAAAAACAGAAGAAGAAAAAATAGAGAAAGAATGTTACGTAGAAAATCAAGCACACTTCATAAGGATAACAAAACAACACCAGCATTACTGGAAACCATTTGCTTGGACTGCAGTGCCATACAAATTTCCCTCTCTCATTGATTTCAGTGAAGCTTACTTCTAAGTAGATATGCATAAGATTGCACTATTAATTCCTTTTTCTGTTTTGTAGTGGTTATTTTTCCTGAGTCCTAGCATGTACCTATCTGCCAAGAGTGCTTTTTGAAAGGTGGGGGAAAGTATGGAGGGACAATCTTGATTCTCCTTGGTGCCTTCCTTTCGTCCTACAATACTTTTCTGGAATAAATGTGTAATGTTTCTTGTTTGTAGGCAGTTGGTGGTGCAGGATATACATGTGGTATTTTACCACACTTTAATTCACAATGCATTTTATTCCATTAGTTTAATACACATAGATGTTTTGAAATGACTTTGAACTACAATGAAAAAGATAGGTTTTATACAATTTCTAATAAACAAAACACGTTTTCTCTCTTTTTCTGTGTTTAATTTCTCTCTCATTTTTCCTCCAAAGAGTCAAACCAATACGCATGAGCCTCCCATTCCCCTATCTCATTTTGTATTCACAAAAACTGTAAGCTTATGAAGAAGCTTAGGTGCACAGAGAGAGAGAGAGAGAGAGAAAGAGAGAGAGAAGGAATCTGAAGCTGAGTTTCAATATTCTTCACCCAATGTTAGGCATATTACCAGCTGGTATTCCATTCCATTATGGATTCAATGAGGCTTATCATGTTTCCATGTCCTTGCACATTTGAAGAAAAACTGGAAAAAATACCTCTTATATTCCCCCAGTTCACAGAGTTCTAAGAGTAGTAGTCCCATAAAGGAAATTTCCCAGGCTCTGAATCTGACTTTTTCTTTTTAGTGGTTTCAAGTTTGCAAAAGGGAAACCTTGCAGAATAAAGGCTCATCTCATCCAGACCTTGATTAGACCAAAACTATTGGATGATGAGGAAGCCATAATGCCACAGATTAAAAAGTAATGGCAAACAATAGTTCCATTACCAGGGAGGAACAGGTGGACTATGAGTGGATCAAGTTTCAAATATTTATGTTTTAGAGAAAATATTATCTAATTTGGATTATCCTGTGTCTGTGAATCAGTGAGATCCAAGAATCTCTCTTGTATGCATTTATCATACTGAACTCTTGTTAAAAAGTGCTGAACTCATATAAAAGTCCCATATTTAACTTCAAAATAAAATCAATTGAATCAATGTGGTTTATTTCCAAGTGAGTGGGCTTAGGAATTACAGACTTAACTGCTACAGTGAGGAATTTAGAAACAATAAAGGTTCTGAGGCTGATTCTTCAACCATTTAACATTGTGTAGTTTGGAGTGTTAGAAGATGGATGTGTTATCATCAATCAATACTAATAATTGTTTCATCTTACTGAGGATTGCTGAAACAAGCTACATTTTGCATGGACCATTAGATGGAATTCTCATCCCACTGAAATCAATGGCTAAATTGCTGTTGATCTGAGTGAACCAGAATTATACCCGTTCTGAACAGAGTAGTTCTGGAACAATTAGTGTAAAATATAGGTCAGCAAGAAATTGCTGTCATTTGTGATCAGTCTTTCTACCTCTTAGAATGCTCTTTTATAAATAAATCTGAAATTTTTATATTTTTATTTTTTTTATCAAAAGTGTACAACAGCTCCAAAGCCTTTTGTTGTAGGGACCTATGGATTAAGATGAATGGGGAAAAAGTGATTTGGGTTTATATTTTACTAAATCCCAGAAGTGATTCTTCTGGATGACCTATAGTCCCTACTCAAGAGAACCTATTAAATTACATAAGTGTTGTTGATTCAGGGGGGAAGCAGACAGCGCAAAGCACCGTTTTCGGGGAAAGGAAGGGGAGGGGCAGCCACACGGTGGGTGCCCCAACCCCTTCCCCAAAACGTCCTTGGAGCAGCCGGCCCTCCACACAGCTGGTGCTCCGAGGATGACCTCCCGCTGCAGCATCCGTACACGCTGCAGTGGAAGAGTCGCCGAAGGTGCGCCGGCAGCTTTTTGCAGTGCACCTTCGGTGATTTGTGGAAGGAGCGCTATTTTAGCGCTCCTTCCAGGGCCGGCGAAGCTGCGCCGCGGGGCCGAGGTGTGCGGCTACCTCGGCCCCGCGGCGCAGCTTCCTAGGGTGGCCCCATGCCGCCCGTCTGCTTCCCCCCTCAGTGAACCAATTTTAGTTGGGATTACCAAGCAGTTTCAGACTGAAATATTCCAAGTTTAATAAATCTATAATTTAGTACCATGTGAAAAACTTTTTTGGATCATGTAATCTCCCTGACTTCTGCTACTTTGGTAGGCCACAAGAAAGATACATATAACATATAACATATGGATCCATTTACAAGAAATTGTTCCTTTTCTTTTTCTTTTTTGCTTAATTTTGCCTTCTCAGATCTTATAATTCCTTTCTTCAAAAGGGTCCATCCTCCACAATACACTACAGGTGTCACTTATGATTTTGGATCCTGACCAAGGAAGGCTTTAAAAGCTGTTAGAGTTGGCACTTGCAAGTGGGAAATAACAGCAGCTGAGAGAAAGATTGAAGAACAGCTTCTCTCTACACATTATACAATAGCAAGTGCTATTGCCTTTCTTTATATTGATATTAGAAATGAAATATGGGGCTTTATGAATGGAGTATTAATGTAACATTTAGTGTCAAACAACACAATATGCTTAACTGCTAAACTGTAGGCTATATTTAAAAATACTCCCTCAAGTGGTCTGTTTGTTATAACAGGATTGTCTTATCAGCTATGTATTTTGTATTTAGTGTGCTTTGATCAGTGAGGCAGAGGCAACTGGATCTCAAGAGCAGGATCTCTTTTTGTCTTGCTAATGGAACTTAAAGATTTTTATTTTCCAGAGTACCCACGTGGCCAGAAGGAGGACCAATCTGCCTGCATGAATGTCCCTCCACACCATCTGAATTAAAAACAGCTACATCTTGACAAAATGCAGGCTTGTGACTAATGTTGCCATGTCACACCCCCCCCCCCATATGACTATTTGAGACCTTTGCCACATGAAGAAGCCAGTGCAATTTCAAAAGGTTGCAACATGTGTTTTATGCATTTCGGTTGTCCCAATAAAGGTATCACTGTTTTATGGATTTTGGATGCCTTAATGTGTGTATGTGTGGTTGTTGAGGAATACATCATTAAGGAAATGCCATTGTGGAAGGAAATGTAAATGCAGGGAATTCATCTTAACATCTGGTTGGGCACCAATGTGGTCATTATGTCTAATACAAAATGTTTCTGCTAGTTTATTTGTTCACAGTCACATGGTAATAGGTAAAGGTAAAGGTATTCCCCGTTGACAAGGTTGTCAAGTCATGTTCAACCATAGGGGGCAGTGCTCATCTCCATTACTTAGCTGAAGAGCCAGCACTGTCAGAGACTACTCTGTGATCATGTGGCCAGCATGATTGCACAGAACACTGTTTACCATCCCATCAAAGTGGTAACTATTTATCTACTTGCATTTACATGCTTTCAAACTGCTAGGTTGGCAGAAGCTGGGACTAGTGATGGGAGCTCACCCCATCACGTGGCACCTGGGCCTCGAACTGCCAACCTGCTGATCTTGCAGGACTACTGTCCTCCCCTGGACCTCACTGGGGTCACATCAGTCTATTAAAAACAAAAGAAAACAAAACACTCTTGACTTAGAGGTCCTCACATGCTGAAAATATCCTATAATGAACTTTTTGAAGTCTCTCAGAGACATGATTAGCCGTTTAAAGGCTCATGAATGTGTTTTAGGCCCAATCCAGAAATGACCAGAAGGCTGAGCTCTAACAGGGCAGGAAAATCAGATTTGATTTACATTTCCCAGAGGCTTTGGGAGTAAGCAAGTGGCACTTTTATACTGGTTGTTTAAGGATGATATTTTTCAGTAGGTGATTGGCGCAATGGGTAACCACCTGTTTGTAAGATTGTTCAGCTCTAGTATTCCATTAGAATGCGTTCTAAAATGGCGCCCGCCAGCGTGCGCATGTGTGCGTGAGTGCGGGTGGCATTTTGGAAAGCAAAATGGTGCCACGCATCGTGCGCGTGCGCTGGTGATGATGGGAGCGCGGCAGCGGCGGGCGGCGGCGGCGGCGGCGGCAGAACCGGCCACAGGCTGGTTCCAAGGCCTCGACAGGCCAGGTTTGGCCCATGGACCATAGTTTGCTGACCGCTGTTTTAGAGGAATGAACTGGCAAAACCACCTCTGAGTATGAAATTCGTGGGGTCATCATAGGGTGACAGATAACTTCAAGGTACTTACACTTACACACACACACACACACACACACATACCACATGGCATCTTATTGATAAGCAACAATTTTAAGAGGGGGAGAGAAATCCCCTGGGAACGTCAGAGTGAGCAAGCATGGAAGATTTGATTCTAAACAATTTTAAAGGAAAGACTGAAACATTGGTCTTCTAGTGCCTGCAGGCCACAAAGATATTGGGCCAATGCTGGCTTGTGGTTTCCGTATCACTGGGGCAGGAAATCTGTTCCAGGTTTTAGTATGAACTGACATGGAAGCCACCCATTACCAGTCCATTGTACAACATCAAATTATACTTCAATTCTGTATCCACGTAGGGGTGTTGCAGACCAGCCTAAAGGGCCGGACTGGGAGTGGAGTTGGGGCACAGCAGTCACACACCGGCTGCCCCAACCCCACCCCAATACCGTCCTGACACTGCATGCTCGAGAGAGAGAGAGAGAGAGAGAGAGAGAGAGAGAACTTGTGAGGGAAACAAATTATATATATGCATTGGAAAGAATCAGAAGCCTGTTCTCGATAGAACATACCCAGAGGTTACTTTGTTGGCCATATAACAGATCCAATAACATCCAAAATCCACCAGACAGTGGGGGGTTGCAGACTGCCAGAAATAGTGCAAATTGAGTTCACTTTTAGGGTTAGGGTTAGTGCTAGGGAATCATGGGAATTGTTTTTTTTCCCCCTGAGACATTGAGCCTTCTCTGTCAGAGAGCTCTGGTGCCACAATAAACTACAGTTCCCATGATTCCCTAACCCTAAACCTAACCCTAAACGTGGACTCAATTTGCACTATTTCTGGCAGTCTGCAACCCCCAGTGATACTTTTATCGGACCAACCAAAATACACAATATACATGTTGCAAGATTTTGAAGCTCCACTGGCTTCTTCATCAGGAAAAAAACAAACAAACAGGAGAACAAATCCTAAATCCTAAAGAGAGAGTCAATGGACAGGGACTTTACTATTTGAGGTTTCTACTTCCAACAAAGGTAAATACTTTTTTAAAAAATGGGAAAGCATTGACATGTTTTACCTCAACACTACCTAAAGGGTTTCTTGATGCAAAAGCATGAAGGCCTCTTGAGAAATTCAGTGTTTTCTGCCTAACAAAGGGACCTGTGGCTTCACAAAGGATGGAGACATACTGGAGAGCAAAGGAAGTATCTTTCTGTGTTGGAAATGGAAATTAAATTTACTGGACTTTGAGAATTTCCCAGTACCCACATGGCCAGAAGAAGAAAGGACCAGCCCACGTGGATAACCCTTCCAGACCATCTGAACTGAGAACAACAACATGCAGGCCTATGACTAACATCTTCATCCCCCCCCCTTCCTGTATGGTTTTAGCACCTAGTGTGATTAAGAAGCCAGTAGAGCTTTGAAAGTTTGCAACATGTATATTGTGCATTTTTGGTTGGCCCAATAAAGGTATCACTGTTTGGTAGATTTTAGATGTTATTGGACCTCATTAGAACAGAAGTTTAGCTTAAAGTTCTGTATTATTTATAGATTTTAGTTTATCAAAAAGAGAGTAGTAGAAGGGTATATGAAGCAAAATTATGAATGTTATTAGAGACTTTGTCAAATCAATAATAATTTTATTTTAAAAATAGATAAAGCTAGGATCCAATGTGATGGTTCCTTTATTAGATTTTATCTCTAATTAATTGACTAATCAAACATTGTTAATGGAACTCAGAACCAGGAAAGGGTGATCCATTTTCCATCCCAACTAATCCCCCATGTGGTTGGAAAAATATCTGATGCAGGTTTTCAAGCAGTATGAGGAAAGCCCTGTTATGTTAAGGGTTAGAGGCTACCATTGTTATTGGATTTAGGGCTAGGTGACTCTGGTTTATCCTTATTATTATATTTGCTAATTACTAGACATTGAAACACTTGATATATAAAGAAATGTGAGTTCAGTTTGTGCTTTTGTATTCTACAAAGATGTTAACAGCTACTTTAAGATTTAAATTCTTGGGCCTGCACAATGCTTCCTCTTTAATTAGTAACCAGATGTCAAAATCAATGGTGTGATGGATGTGGTTTCCATGTGATGAATGGTGGTTTCCGTGTCAACGGGCTAGTGAATGCAATCCAGGTTTTAGTCCAAACATTTTAAAGGAGATATCCAAGGTTCTGAAGTTATTTTAGGGATAGAATTCAGTACCCTGGATAACCCTTTTAAAATCTGGGCTGAAATTTAGAATACATTCATGGGCCCATTGACATGGATGCCACCATCCGCCACTGGAAATGATCCCCACCCTCACTTATGAGTTCAGCAAGCAAAACAAGCAAAAAAACAAGCAAAAAATTGAAAAAGGGAGAAAGATAATTTTCTCTCCCAGAATGCAGTGCTGTCCAATCTGCTTTTAATATGTAATGAGATAAAACTTTCAAACTCATATAGCACAGTGGTGTTCCATTCTACTGTACTGGATTTTTTAGAGGGCAAAGTGGAAATTGGACATAAAAATGAGATATTTTTTTTAACAGAATGCACAAAAGATAACTGACCAAGCTAGACAAATCCTATGATCTTTTCCCACTTTGTTTTTGTTTTGTTTTAACTTTTTTTCCATTTTGTTTTAGTTTTGAGGAGCCTAGTTCATTTAGGATATGTTCTGATTGGAATGTATATATACAGTGGAGACAAGAGGTTCCTGAGGTTCCTCCCATCATATCCTTATAATGATGCCCTACTGGCTCAATATGTGACTCAGGACTCAAAAGTTCTAATAGTATGAGAGAGATGGAGAAAGGGCTATGCCAACTAAGAAAGTCTATGCTTTTGGGGTTAGTATGATCTTCTAATATCTGGCCCTTAAGAAGAAAACAAAGACCACTTGACAGCTTGCTGTGAACAATTCACAAGACACTTTGTAGACAAAATCACTCAGATTCACTCTGACTTGGATGCTGTAGTTAAGTCAGGTCCAGTGGATATAATCATAGTACCTGCTTGTCCCACAGTATTGGATATGTTTCAATTTGAGCAGCCTAAGGATGTGGAAAGGATCCTTGCATAGGTAAGAGCCACCATGTGCACATGGGATCCTTGCCCTTCCTGGCTTTTGAAATCAGCTAGAGGGGGACTGACCAAGTGAGTAAGGGCAGTGGTGAATGCTTCACTGCAGCAAGGCAGATTTCCATCTTGCCTAAAGGAGGCTGTGGCAAGACCGTTACTGAAAAGGACGTCCCTGGATCCCACAATTCTGGACAACTATCAGCCAGTCTCTAACATTCATTTCTTGGGCAAGGTTCTGGAGTGAGAGGTGGCCTCCCAGCTCCAGGGGTTTCTGGATGAAATGGATTATCTAGATTCATTTCAATTTGGCTTCAGAGCTGGCTATGGCACAGAGACAGTTTTGGTTGCCTTGGTGGATGACCTACACAGGGAACTGGACAGGAGGAGTGTGTCCCTGTTGGTCCTGCTAGATGTCTCAGCAGCTTTTGATACTATCAACCATGGTATCTTTCTGAGACGCCTTTCTGGGATAGGACTTGGGGGTATTGCTATGCAGTGGTTCTGGTCTTTCCTGTGAGGTGGACCCAGAAGGTAGTGTTGGGGGACTCCTGTTTGATTCCTTGGCCACTGGCCTGTGGGGTCCCACAGGATTCTGTGTTGTCCTTCATGTTATCTAACATCTACATAAAACTGCTGAGAGAGGTCATCCGGAATTATGGGGTGCAGTGTAATCAGTATGCAGATACTCTATCTCTCCTTTCCATCTGACTCCAAGGATGCTATCTCTGTGCTGAACCAGTGTCTGCTGTCAGTAATGGACTGGATGAGGGCAAACAAATTGAAGCTTAATCCAGACAAGGCAGAGTGTTTCTGGTCAGTCATAAGACAGATCAGGGAATTGGGGCTTTGCTTGTGCTGGATGGGGTTACACTTCCCCTGAAATCTCAAGATCACAGTTTGGGTGTGCTCCTGGACTCCATTCTGAGCCTGGATGCCCAGGTTTCAGTGGTGACCAGAAATGCATTTGCACAGTTAAAAATAGTGTGCCAGCTGCACCCATTCCTTGAGACATCAGATCTGGCTACAGTGACACATGCCTTGATTACATCCCATTTAGACAACTGCAACGCACTCTACATGGGGCTGCCTTTGGAAACTGTTCAGAAACTTTAGCAGGTTCAGAATGCTGCAGCCAAAATGCTGACTGGAGCCAGTTATAGGGAGCATATAACTCCTGTATTGAAACAGCTTCACTTGCTAGTGATTCGTTTCTGAGCACAATTCGAAGTGCTGGCCATGACCTATAAAGCCCTACATGGTTTAGGTCCAGACTATTTGAGAAACCATATCTCCCAATACTAACCAGCTAGAGCCCTAAGATTCTCAGGAGAAGGCTTTCTCTTGGTCCCACCACCATCTCAGGCTCACTTGGTGTGGACATGAGACAGTGTCTTCTCAGTGGCTGCTCCAATCCTGTGGAACTCCCTTCCATGGGAGCCTAGACTGGTCCCCTCCCTGCTGGACTTTCTCCAGCAAGCAAAAACATTTTTATTCAAGCAAGCTTTTTAAAATCTTGTAAGCCTGGTTTTATTTGGGGGTGGTGGTGTTAGTTTACATTATGCTTTTAACTTTTGTATGTTTAAATTTTAACCTTCTAGTGTTTTAATTAGGTTATTTTAGTTGTTTTTAAAAATATGGTTTTAATGTGTTTTATATTGTGATCCACCTTGGGTCCCTTTTTGGGAGAAAGGTGGGGTAGAAATAAAATAAATAAATAAATCTCCATACTTTTAACCTAAGATAAGATAAGATGCTAGGATATGATCAGGTTACTGGTTCAGTTTCAAGATTCCAATCTGGAGGTCTTTCTCACCACAGGAGAAAAACAACCCCACACCTTGCAATATTAATTGAATTTCACTGTTGTTGTGAACACATACATGGTGATGATGCTTAATATGTTTCCTTCTTCACTATGGAGAGACACGTATGGATTTGCCTTCTGGCACATAAATTGGTTTTCACTTTTTAAAAAGAAAATCTCTTAGGAGAGGCCATCTGCTTTCTAGGCAATGGTCCATCATGAGAGAACTCCAAAACAGATGCCCTGAGCCAGTAACTCCTTGCAGGGATTCTAATTTGCCTACAAAATTTCTTGGCTTGCAGATGTTTATGTTTTCTAAAGCAGAGGAGACAGCTGATATACATGGATGAAGGACATAGGAATGAAGCTTCTCTAAAACGTTAATCATTTTTTTTAGATCCTACCAAAATTAGAAATTGAGTTTGGAATCTATATACTCCTGATATGATTAATTCATTTTTGACAGGCTCATTGTTATTCCAAGTACTCACTGAAAGAAGAGCTGCAAGATCAAATTGAAATTTCCTTTGTTTTCTTTTCAATATCACCCACCCAACCAACCACCCACCCAAAGCTGGTTGACAAAGTCCTCGTAGCAGGGAAAGCTTCATTAGCAGACCAAGGACTGTCTAGATAAAATGCTCATTAGAAGCTGGTGTTCCTCAAAATCTTGCATTCTGGACAACATATAATTGTTTGGCTGGTTTTAGTCTTGACAAATAAAAGGGCAGAGTCCACCTGGTGTGCCAGTTTATGAAGGCTTCCCACCTTCTTTATATCCTCAGCAAGGTTTTCATACCATCCTTCAAAAGTGAATATATAGACAGTTTTGAGTGTATCTGACAGGCCAGAGAAAAACAGAATGTCTCTTTAGGTGAAGTGATATGCTAAAAACAACAACAAAATACCACAAGGTTTGAAGTGTTGTTAACTGGCTAGGAAAGAGAAGAACAGGCCTAATATGGTAGCTTCTCTGTTGCTGATCCTCCCACAAAACCTTCTCCCTCCTCCTGCCTGACAAAGAGATCTAAGACCTGAGTACAGTAAAAGAGAAGGAGGATAAATAAACCTTTTTGACAGTTATAATCCCTTCCTGTGTGTCCTGGTCAGTGATGATATCAAACATGTCTGATCCATCGCTGGCAGCAATGCTGTACTCAATCTCAGCATTTTCACCCACATCGGGGTCATTAGCTTTTATTCGTCCAAGTGAAGTCCCGAGCAGTGCAGACTCCAGAGAGGTGAACTGATAGGTGCCTGGGAAATAAAACAGCACCACAAGAAAGTGTGTGAGTGTCTACGACCATTTAAACAGAAATAAAAAAGCATCCAGGAGGAACAACAGAAATGGCTGTTATCTGTCAAAGAAAAACTTAAGAAAAGAAAAGAGACTGGTGGTTCAAAGTCCTCTTAGAACAGCTTTCCTCATGCACCTTTAACCCTTCAAATGTAAACAATAGTATTTCTGCAGCAGTTATGACCTTAACTGTCTAATGCCATAAATGGTCTATATGTCACCATATCTGGGGAAGAAGATCTAAAATCAAGATTTGCTTTTATATAACCCTTAGTTTATATAACCTTGGAAACTATGGCTCTTAGGAACAGAATTGCTACCGAATTTGGCCTGAAGCAAACTTTGAGCTGACTTTGGAGGGCTCTGTTCAGGCAACAGATCTGTTGGAATTTTCAAAGAATGTTTAAAAGAATTTACATAAGAACAACTAAATGGCTTGGTAGTTTGGGGACTGTCTCAATGTTTGAGGAAAAGTAAAAACATTCATCTTATCAACCATTTGGGGGTGTTTAGTTTGTGAATATTACACAGTACAATTCAAGACTAGCCTTACAAGGAAGCAATGGGGCAATTCTTTTCAATATATGTGGGCTCTAATAGAAACTAGCACACTATTTTCCCCCTCTTAAATCTATTTCCTTTTTGGCTATAGATAATTTTTAGTTCATTTTCTTCAGTTCTTTCTGAAGAATTGAAACATACCTCCCATTTCTTACAGACTTGCCAATATTTCCTCTCTTTTATTTTCATAAGAGTTCTACATTTGTAAATTGAAAGGCTAATGGTTCCAGTGTCATAGGAACAGTGAATCTGCTCAAGGTTTAAAATTGAACAAAGACTTTGAGTTCAACTGCATGAGATGAATAAATCAGTTTTCCTCTGCTCTCACATTGACCTGTCTACACTATGCAGTTCAGATCCCTGATTTGAGTGTGAACTGTCTTCACGGTGTGAAGCCAGTTCCACACCAAATCTGGCCCATCCCTCCTTTAGACTGATTTAAAACAATTCAATTCAATTCAATTCAATTAGCTCCAATAATTATTTGGATTCTTGGATCATGGGCTGCGGTTCCATGAGGGTGGATTTCTAGTAAGAGATGGGCCGCATCTCACACCGGTTGGCAGAAACATTTTTGCCAATAGTCTCAAACATTTGATCAGGAGGGCTTTAAACTGAGTCATGTTGGGGAGGGAGACAGTATCTTGGAAGGCAGGAGTACATAATGAGCTGGAGATAATAGTCAAAGTGTTATAGAGGGAACAAGGCAAATGATGCAAGGGCCCAACAATGGGAGGCAAAAAACCTCACACAGGCAGCAAGTGGGGAGGACCCATGCTCTTAGATGTCTCTACACTAAAGAACAGAGCATGGAAAATAAACAAGATGAACTTGAACTCCTAGCACAATAAAGCAAATACGATATAATAGGCATCACTGAAACCTGGTGGGATGAGTCTCATGATTGGAATGTAGGAATAGAGGGGTATAACCTTTTAAAGAGAAATAGGCCAAATAGGAAAGGAGGAGGAATAGCATTATATGTCAGAGAAGTTTACACCTGTGAAGAGATCCAGGACTTAAATCCTAGAAATCAGGTGGAGAGCATCTGGATAAGAATTAAAGGGGAAGGAAACAGAGATGTTATAGTGGGAGTCTACTACAGACCCCCAAGTCAGACTCAGGAATTGGATGATGCCTTTCTATAACAGATTACCACACACTCAGAAAGGAGAGGTGTAGTAGTGATTGGTGACAATAATAATACTAATACTACTAATAATAAATTTCTTATATCCCACCTTTTGCCTAGGCAATCAAGGCGACTTACAGATTAAAACACACATTACAATAAATTCAATATTTTTTTTAAAAAAAATAATAAAACACACATTACAATAAAACATTACAATAAATTCAATATTTTAAAAATAATAATAATAAAACACACATTACAATAAAACAATAATACAATACACCCCCCTTAAAATACTAAGTACCATATTAAAGTAAACATATAAAATAATACAGCACACATTCTGGTACACCAATAGGTGTGTATAGTGGAGGGTGAATAACAGGGGAGGAGCACAGGATCAGATAGTACGATCTATTCAGGGAAGGCTTGCCGGAAGATATCTGTCTCGACAGCCTTTTTAAAGCTGTCCAGGTTGGTTATTTGATGGATCTCCTTTGGCAAGGCATTCCACAGTCTGGGTGCAGCAGCAGAGAACATCCTCTAGGAGGTTATTGCTAATCTAGTTTTATTGGTTGCAGCAGATTCCTCCCAGAGGACCTGAAGGCATGCGGCAGATTATATGGAAGAAGGCGATCACTTAGAAAGATTGGACCCAAGCCATGTAGGGCTTTAAAGGTCATCACTTACACCTTATATTGTGCTTGAAAACCAATAGGCAGCCAGCGGAGACATTTCAGAATAGGTGTAATATGATCACCTTTAGATTTTCCGGTGATCAATCTGGCTGCAATATTTTGTACTAATTGTTGATATAAGGGTAGCCCCATGCAGAGTGCATTGCAGAAGTTGAGTCATGAGGTTACCAGTGCATGTACTACAGTTTCTAGGTCCTTTACTTCCAGGAAAGGGCGTAGCTGGCGTATCAGCTGAAGCTGACAGCAGTCACTCCAGACTGTCGCATTCATCTGATCCATAATGTGAAGCAACGAGTCTAGGAGCACCCCCAGATTGTGAACACAGTCCTTAGTGGGGAGCATGACCCCATTCAAGACTGGATATTGTACCCCAATACCTGGTTTGGGGGCCCCTACTGTGAGTACTTCCATTTTGTCTGGATTCAGTTGTAGTCGGTTTTTCCTCATACAGTCCATTACCACCTCAAGACATTGATTGAGAGGAGAATTGCCATTTGAAATCATGGCTGCTGACTGAAACATGGAGAAATACATTTGGGTGTCATCTGCATATTGATAACACCCTGCCCCATGTCTACAGATGATCTCTCCCAGCGGCTTCATATAGATGTTAAATAGCATTGGGATGGCACCCTGAGGGACACCACATTTCAGCTCTGTTTTTGAAGAGCAGGTGTTCCCAAGCATCACCCTCCGGAATCTGCCTGAGAGGAAGGAATGGAACTATTGGATTGCAGTGCCCCCAATTCCTAACTCTCCCAGGCTTTCCAGAAGGATATTATGATTTATCTTATCGAAGGCCTCTGAGAGGTCCAAAAGCACCAACTCAGTCATGCTTCCTCCGTCAATGCTTAGGTGCAGGTCATCTGCCAAGGTGACCATGTCAGTCTCCACTCCAAATCCCAGTCTGAGGCCTGTTTGAAATGGATCTAGAAAATCGGATTCATCCAAGATCACTTGGAGTTGAAAGGCGACGGCTTGTTCGATCACTTTGCTCAAAAATGGCAGATGGGAAACCGGCCTATAGTTCTTCAGATCCAGGGGGTCCAGGGAAGGTTTCTTCAGGACCGGTCTAATAACTGCTTCCTTTGAACATGCTGGAACAGTTCCTTCCCCAAGGGATGCATTGATGACCCTTTTTAAAAAAGCTCTCAAGGCATCACCCCCCTGGACAACCAGCAATGATGGGCAAGGATCAAGGATACACGTTGTCGTCTTCACTTTTCCAAGGATCTTGTCCACATTGTCGGTACTCACTGACTCGAACCTATCCAGTTTAATCTCTGAAACGGGTTTACTGGACACCTCATCAGTCAATTCTGCTATAATCCTGGTGTCTAAGTCGGCTCCTATCTGAGAGATTTTATCTGCAAAATAATTGTTAAAAGCATCACAGCAGGCTGTTGTTAGGTTAAGTAGAGGGTTCTGCACAAGTGGAAATTGTGACAGCTCCCTCACTACCCTTAACAGTTTTGCTGGATGGGATTCTGCAGACGCAATATGTGCAGAGGAGAAAGATTTCTACACTGCACATATTGCCTCTCGATAGGAATGAAGAAAATTCCTATGATGAGTCCGTACTAAAGACTGCATTGAGGGCATGACCCACAGAATGTGTTGGCCCAGAAACCAATTGGGATATGCCCATGCCTGTCATGGAATCCATGAATGCGCCTGTTAAACTGGTCTCGAGAGGGATGTTGAGGTCACCCAGAACTAAAAATCTGGGTGACTCCAACAGCAGTTCCGAGACCAGCTGCGTCAACTCGGTTAGGGAGTCTGCTAAGCAACACGGTGGACCAACAGAATCCCTATACTATCCCTGGTCTTCAGGCTTAGGTACATACACTTGAAGTGGTCCATTTTCTGGATAGGTATCATAGTCAAGGTGAGATTATCTCTATGAACAAGAGCCACTCCACCACCATCCCCACCCACTTCTCTTTAACTGCTCACTAACAGAGTACCCGGCAGGGAGAACTTGATTCCAAGTGATGGCACTGTCTTCCCCCAGCCAGGTCTCTGTAAAACAAGCAGGTCGGCATCTTCATCTATGAGGCGATTGTGGGTGATATGGGTCTTGTTTTTTTACCAACCCAGCATTACAAAGGAGCAAGGTAAGTTTCTGTGGCAAGGTTGGTAAGCTCCCCAGCCTATTTTGGGTAACAGAGTGAATGGAAGGTGGGATCGTTTTCAAACATTGAGACCACCTTCTTTTGTAACAAAATTTCAAACTGAAGAGTGTAGATGACCTCTTTATTAGGGGGTTAAGTTTCAGCACCTTGGATAGCTCCTTTTAAGTTTTAATGTTTTAAAGTTTAAGTTTTAAATTTTCAAGATTAAAAGTGGAAAAGATTCACACTGACATGTGAATTAGTAGCAGCCATTTCACAACACATCACATTGCACATTTTTAAAATGCTACAATTTTATGCATGCATGCCTGGGAGTATGGTCTACTGAGTAATGCTTCATAGCTTTTTTCAGGATAAAATGTTATGACTGTAATCAATGACTGTTCCCATACCAAGCAGGTCATCAGGTTACCTGCTTGAAATACCCCCCCTTTTTTTTTGAGGTACACAAAAAATAAGAACCAATATTGTGCTGCAAGTACTTTACCAGTAAAATTCAGTAGTATAGAATGGGTTTCTGGTCCCACATGACCCATAGCACTGTGGGCAAGGGGCACCTTTGATGGACTCAATAGAGGGAGAGCAGAGGGCTTTGCATCAGGCATGATATACCTGTGATGCTATGCATGGGGAAAGGCTTGGTTTAGTGGCAATGAAAAGTCTGTCCACCACTTCATGCCCCTCTTTACATGAACAGATTCACAGGGACCAGAGTGGGGAGATTATAAGAGTTTAGATGTGCACATTGGAACCCTTTTGGTGTAGGATAGGGCTCTGAAATTGCTTTCCTAAGGTCCTATAGCCTGGAAGTGGGGAAGGAGTCTATCTTTGAGGTGGTGCTGGGGCTTTTGCTCTCACCTCTTAAGTTCTGTGGCTTTGTTGGGTGCACCCTCAGCTTGACTTCCAATAGAAGATGGGATGGGGAGTAACCAAGTTATTGGCTTGCCACCATGGTCAAGTGTATTGATACATTCCTTCAAATATGTCCAAAGGAAGACTGAAGAGGTAGTCAAGGGGTGACACCTGGCCTCAGCTGAAGCCACACCTGCTGCCCCCCCCCCCCGCCCTGGCTTTTTCTAGGATCATTGTGATATAAATAGATTACAGGTCAACAAAGTGACCCTTAGTTAACCCAACTCCCTGATTTTGGTCTCATTACTCCATGGTAGGTCATCAAAAATTATTGTCATTAAAAATGACATTTTCCCTTTAAACAAGGCACATATTCCTTTTTAAAAACAAACAAGTAGATTAACACTTTCAGGAGGATCCAGTGAGCTTGAGGCTGTTCATAAAAGAGCCACACAGGAAATATACAAGTTCAAGGAATGACACTTTTACTGGAAATGTCATACTTGGAACAAAATCAGCAACCCTAGCAGTGACAGCAGATCTTGAAGGCTACAGAAAGGGGGAGGAGGCACACAATCATGTATGTTGCCCACCTCTGTTGTAGATTATACTGAACTACAAATACTGATGGCTTGCTATGTTTCTATAATCCACTCACAGATCTGAGGGGATGTGTCAAGGTTCTGACATTGGGAATTAATCAAACTTGTACTGGCTTTGATAGATTGCTAATAACTGGTGTAACTACACATTCTGCATAGTCCTCTGTTTTAAAACCTGATCCTGGAATTTTGAAGTGAGATTATTTCTATGAGTGTAAAGAAGCACGGGGAAATGCAAAATGTCTCTTTATATGGACTTAGACCATTATGGAGTTGGTCAAAAATCAACATTATTAACTGTTAAGAGAAGCTATAGGAATGAAGCACTAGTACTATTTGCTGTTGGTGCCTCATCACAAAAAGAGGGTCTAATGTCTTCTGATGGTTGTGACTGCTGAAAAACTGTTCTACAGTAGTTAAGGATAGGCTCATGAACAACATATTTCAGTCTACCTGAGGCTTAAGTCATCACTGTAGTGACTATAAGGTTAAGAGTTCCAAGGAAGAGATTGTCATGAAATAAAACATTTGAATTTCACCTGAGGCACAGGTTTGTACTGTTTTTGCTCTTGAAGAGTCACTAAAATTTGTTGTTGTGTACCTTCAAGTCATTTCCAACTTATGGTGATCCTAAGGTGACCTTATCATGGGGTTTTCTTGGCAAGATTTGTTCAGAGGAGGTTTGCCATTGCCTTCCTCTGAGACTGAGACAGTGTGATTACCTCAAGGTCACCCAGTGGGTTTCATGGCTGAGCTGGAAACAGAACTCTGATCTCCAGAGTTGTAGTCCAATAATCAAACCATTATGCTCCACTGGCTCTCACTCATTAAGTAATCCCTCTTTCTTTTCTTTTCTTTTTCATTTAACAAATTGTGGTAAAGTTAGGCCTTGTTTTACCCCCTCTTCATTAGCAAGAATGAAGTGTTACATTGAAATATTAAAATTGTGGCCTATTAACAGTTAAAACTACCTGCCAGCAGTTCTATATTATTTTTATTTAGTGTTGCCTCATGGAGATGAGTAGGAAGAACAAAACAAACAAAAAACAGTCCCCAATAAAATAGCATGTATAAATTATAATTCCAATAATAATAATAATAATAATAACAATAATAATAATAATAATAATAATAATAATAATAATATTTTTATTTATAACCCGCCCCTCTGCTCGGCAACTGGGGCAGCGTACAACATTGTTAAAACAAAGAACAGTTAAAACATTCCTAGATCCTGCACCCTAACCCTCCCACCCCTTAAAACTAAATTAAACTTGAATAGAATTAAAATAAAATTTAAAACACAATACAAATAAAACAGATTGAACTTACATTCAATGGCAGGTTAAGGGCATGTTAAGGTTAAGGTTAAGGTTAAGGGGGAGGTAATAAGCCTCCATCGTTGCTGGGAAGTTATTCTGGGAAGGCCTGCCGGAAGAGGTCCGTCTTTACTACTTTCTTAAAAGCAGCAAGGGTGGTAGTAAGATGGATCTCGTCTGGCAGGCCATTCCATAGTCTGGGAGCAGTCGCGGAAAAGGCCCTCTGGGAGGTCTGCGAAAGCCTGGTCTTCATCGGCTGTAGCAGGTTCCTCCCGGAGGACCGAAGTGCGTGTGGGGGGTCATATGGGGAGAGGCAGTCCCTGAGATAAGATGGACCCAAGCCATGTAGGGCTTTAAAGGTTAAAACCAACACCTTGTATTGTGCCTGGAAACTAATCGGCAGCCAGTGGAGGGACTTAAGCACCGGTGTTTTGTGCTCCCTCCTAGATGTACCAGTAATTAACCTGGCTGCCATGTTTCGTACCAGTTGCAGTTTCCGGGTTAGGCACAAGGGTAGCCCCATGTAGAGTGCATTGAAGTAATCCAAATGTGAGGTTACCAGAGCATGTACTACAGTTTCCAGATCCCTCATATCCAGATAAGGGCACAGTTGGCGTATCAGCCAAAGCTGATAACAGGTACTCCTGACCGTTGCATTCACCTGACAAGTCATGTGGAGTGACGAATCAAGGAGTACCCCCAAACTGCAAACACAGTCCTTAGAGGAGAGTGTGACTCCATCCAGGACTGGAGACTGTATTCCCAAATCTGGTTTTGGGCCTGTGACTGTCAGTACCTCCGTTTTGTCTGGATTCAGTCTCAATCTATTTTCCCTCATCCAATCCATTACCACTCTGAGACAGTCATTAAGAGGAGAGACACCATCTGAAGTCTGGGCCAATGATCTGGTCATGGAGAAGTATATCTGGGTGTCATCAGTGTACTGATGACACTGCTCTCCATGCCTCCGAATGATCTCACCCAGCGGCTTCATATAGATATTAAATAGCATCAGGGACAGGATGGCGCCCTGAGGGATGCCACAGTTAAGCTCTATTTTGGAAGAGCAACTGTCCCCAAGCCTGACCCTCTGGGATCTGCCCGAGAGAAAGGAATGGAACCACTGCAAAGCAGTGCCTCCAATTCCTAACTCTCTCAGGCGATCCAAGAGGATGGCATGATCTATAGTGTCAAAAGCCACTGAGAGATCCAAGAGCACCAACAGGGTTACACTACCCCTGTCGATGCCCAGGTGGAGGTCATCGGTCAGAGCGACCATGGCAGTCTCAACTCCATATCCTGTCCTGAAGCCGGTTTGTAATGGATCAAGATAATTGGTTTCATCCAAGACTGCTTGGAGTTGGGAAGCAACTGCCCTCTCGATCACTTTGCTTAGAAAAGGAAGCAAGGAGACTGGTCTGTAGTTGTTTCTATCCAGGGGGTCCAGGGAAGGTTTTTTCAGGCCTAACCGCCGCCTCCTTCAAACAAGATGGTACAGTGCCTTCCCTGAAGAACGCATTGACAGTATCCTGAAGGAACACTTTCAACGTGTCCCCCCCCCCCCCGACAACCAGCCAAGATGGACATGGATCAAGGGGGCAAGTCGTCTTCCTCACCCTTCCAAGGAGCTTGTCCACGTCATCGGTACTCACAGGTTGAAACTGATCCAGTAAATTGCCATCAACGGAGTTGCTGGATACCTCATCTATGGGTTCTGCCAAAACACTGGCGTCCAAGCCGGCTCTTATCCGAGAGATTTTATCTGCAAAGTGGATATTAAACATCTCACAGCAGGTCGTCGTTGGGTTAAGTAGGGGGTTTGGCACTGGTGGAACCTTTGTCAACTCCCCCACCACCCTAAACAGCTCTGCCAGATGAGACTGTGCAGACGCAATACGTGCAGAACAGAAGGATTTCTGTGCTGTATGTAAAGCCTCCCAATAGGAATCAAGATGCTTCCTATGGTGAGTTCTGTCGGATAAGAGTTGAGTCTTCCGCCATTTGCACTCTAGTCATTGTCCAGCTCGCTTCATCCTCCTAAGCTCCTCTGTATATTTGCTGCTGATCCTACCTTGTGCAGGGAGAGTTTTCTTTCTAAAGAGTGGAAGTGTTAATTTGTTTGTTTGTTTTAATTTCAATAATATTTACTTTATACATCTCTGGCCAGAATTCTATCATATCAGTCTATCATTGTACTGTCTGCTTAATGCAGAGGTCTTGCAGTGCAATCCTATACAGATCTACTCAGATGTAAGCCCCACTGAATAGAGGAGGAGGAGGAGGAGGAGCGTGTTGTTGTTCAAAGTTATATTTCCCAAAATACACCTGCACCAAAAACCTAATTATACTTGTGCTCAGATGGCCAATAAACAAAAGTAATATCATATAATCACAACTCAAAGCCTGAATTTCAATTGGCAAGAGACAACACTGAAATAGCTTTAAATCAATGCTGGTAAATGTGTATTGGCACTAAAGAAATGCCAATGTAGAAAGAAGGGACATTTTAAAAAAAGTTTTAAATTATTTTCACTTAAACGAAAATAAGCTATTTGATGTAAATCGCTATGCCAATTCTGTAAAAGCACTGGACCAAGATAAGAGTATCTGGGGAAAAGGCCCTTTAGGAGGACATGTGGAGCTGTACCTGCATTTATGTAAGCACACAGGGTACAAATACAATTTACCTGCTTTCCGCATAATGAAAATAGTTGAGAGAGAAAGTCTAATGTCAGCAGTGCACTTCTTGAAAGAGGAAATGGGCATTTACAATGCAGTAACATCAAAGATACATAAACTGTGTTTCTCACTATAAATCTAGCTTGCTCCATTGTGTGGAAGTTATACATCCTGTCCCTGCATCTATTTGATGGCTGTAATATGTATTCTGCAAATAGCTAATGTCCAGTCACAATGCATTATGCTTTACTGTTTTTCTTCATCATTCTCTCTCTAATATGTACACATTATACTTGGAAACTGTTTTCTTCCACCAAACAAAGATATTTCTACTAAAAAGGTGAGGAGATCTGCTTAGTTATTGACCTCAGATTTACTGTCCATTGCTGCGCCTGTTCTTATATGTTTAGCAGAAATGTATTCCTAATGGGAGCCAGTGTGGTGTAGTAGTTTGAATGTTGGACTATGACTCTGGAGATCAGGGTTTGATTCCCCGCTCGAGCATAAAAACTCACTGGATGACCTTGCATAAGTCTCTCACCCTGAGAGGATGGCAATGGCAAACCCCCTCTAAAGAAACTTACCAAGAAAACTCTATGATAAGGTTGCCTTAAGTCAAAAATGACTTGGAGGTACAGAACAACGAGCTCTTAGAATAAGTTTTAACTACAGGAAAAGATTCCACCTAAGCATTAGGAAGAACTTCTTGACAATAAGAGGTGTTCAACAGTGGAATTCTTAGAAAAGAGTCACTATCTCATTTAGCTTGAGATGGAAACATTATAGATCTTCACAGTCTCCCTAACCCACTTCGAAATGTATATTCTTATGATCTGTACTAAACTCTCTACTGTTGAAAGAGAAGTTGTAGTTGCCCCTGACCAGTGATGACAGAAATACCCCTTGCTCCCCTACTGAATCTTGAAGTTCTGCCTCTGCTGATATTGCGAAAAATCAGCGCAAAATACCAAAGCAGAAGAAAGATAGACAGTAAAGAATTGTCTACATATAGACTCAGAATAGAAGATAAAATTAATGGAAGGTTTCTCCCTTTGAACGGTGACATTGCAACACTTAGGGGTAGGTATTTGGACTAACTATGATATAGCTCTGTTAGTGGAGTAGGAATGGCAGGGAGATCTATCACATTAGCAGTGCAACACAGAGGGGTGAGGGACGATTGCAAGAAGAAGAAGAAAAGCCCGAATACTTGTAAGACATATTGACAGGAGTCATCGATCACCTGTGAATTTTTAGGAGTGCTACTTAAGCTTAACTTTTCTCTTTGCAAGACATGTGCAAAGGGAATTATCTCTTTGGGGTTGTGTTGAAAGTGAAGGGTATCAACTATATATATATATATATATATATATATATATATATATATATATGTAAAACCTGTGGTATAACTCGCATGTAAGTAAGCTATTGTATTCTAAATCTTTGGGTAGAAGTGTGTAGCTTTGCTATACCAGAAGCATGTGGTAATACTATGTGCTTCTAAAGTGAATTATATGGTTTGGTTATCCTGTTCTGAGGAAGTATGACATGCATTGGATCTTTGAGGTGTTAGGTGAGTAGAGTGTATTATGATGCGAAATATTTGGTGCACCTGACAGAGAGGAAGAAATGACATTGGATGTATGCTTGGAGTAAAGAAAAAAAAATAACACTGTCTTTACTTGTTGAATAATATACAGGGAATGAAAATCTGCTCTTAATGTTGAGAGTCCAGGACAGAAAAGGTACTCTGCTGATTTTCCCCACTACCAAACAGTTTCCCCAGCTGCCAGAAATAGTGCACATTAAATTGAGGCACTGCCCTGGCTCAGTGCTAGGGAATCATGGGAACTGTAATTTATTGTGGCACCAGAGCTCTCTGACAGAGAAGTCTCAATGTCCCAGAAAAAAATACAATTCCCATGACTCCCTAGCACTGAGCCAGGGCAGTGCCTCAATTTAATGTGCACTATTTCTGCCAGTCTGCAAAGCCTGGGAGTCTCTGGGCCTTTGCAGACTTCCAGAAATAGTGCACATTAAATTGAGGCACTGCCCTGGCTCAGTGCTAGGGAGTCATGGGAATTGTATTTTTTTTTCTGGGACATTGAGCCTTCTCTTTCAGAGAGCTCTGGTGCCACAATAAATTACAGTTCCCATGATTCCCTAGCACTGAGCCAGGGCAGTGCCTCAATTTAATGTGCACTATTTCTGGCAGTCTGCAAAGGCCCTCTGTCATGGTGTTTGAATTCTCAAGACTTATTTTCTTGTATTACAGTATTTCAACATCCAAACCAAAGCTTCCTTGTTGGAAACATGTGAATATTCATGACCTCAAATACTATGGAACCCCTATGCCAGTTAGTATCTAGCCACATGGCTATTTCAAGGCATACACCTGAACTCTAGGCATACACATGAACATATTTAACCCTCATCAAAGAAGAGGACCATCTGGGATTTACTTTTACTGAGTTACTTTCATTGCCATTGACAGGTCTTTGCTGGATCTCCCAGAGTCCTAGTTCAAGAGTCAAATCACTACATCACACTGGATTTCAGATCTGCCTCTAAAAGTTGGAAATGGGTAAGCCACATGAAACAATCACTCTTATCCATTTTCTTTTCCCAGTTGGCACTCATAGAGCTCCTCAGTTTGTTGCATTTATGTCCCAGATGGTGAATGTTGAACTATTGAGTTTATTTTTTTAAAGTTTTTATTGATTAAAAAAACAACACGTATCACAAATACATTAAACAAAACCAAACAAAAAAATCATTCACTAACAAAACAAAATCAAAGACACTAGTTTCGACTAACACTAACTCTCTAAAAACATTGAACTAAGGGCCTTTGCAGACTGCTAGAAATAGTGCAAATTGAGTCCACTTTAAGGGTTAGGGTTAGGGTATCATGGGAACTGTATTTTATTGTGGCACCAGAGCTCTCTGACAGAGAAGGCTCAATGTCTTAGAAAAAAAACAATTCCTATGACTCCCTAGCACTAACCCTAACCCTAAAAGTGGACTCAATTTGCACTATTTCTGGCAGTCTGCAAAGGCCCTAAGACGGGTAGGCAACCTTTCCCCTTTAAGGGCCGAGGGACTTCAGCTCCCAGAATCCCAGGAGCTATTGGCCAACATGGGACTATTGGCCAACATGGCTGAGGCTTCTGGGAGCTGAAGTCCCTCGGCCCTTAAAGAGTAAAGGTTGCCTACCCCTGCCTAAGACATTGACAATAATAACTAACATTCATCTCTAACAATTCACACTGAACTCCTTTTATAAACTACTGATTCTATCTTATCTTTTTGTCCTTGTTACATTATTTTCCCCTTCTTAAATTCATCCATTATCTTCATCTCTATTCCTATTCAAATTATATCAGAATATTTCTCAGCACCTAAATTCTGACCGTATAGACCAGGGGTAGGCAACCTTTCCCCTTTAAAGGCCGAGGGACTTCAGCTCACAGAACCCCAGGAGTTATTAGCCAACATGGGACTATTGGCCAACATGGCTGAGACTTCTGGGAGCTGAAGTCCCTTGGCCCTTAAAGGGGAAAGGTTGCCTACCCCTGGTATAGACCTTCTATGAAATCAATAATACTAATTGAACATACTTTGAACTCCCTTTTCCCCCCTCTTAAATTAACTAATAATAATATTTAAACTAATATTTCTTTTGCTAAACCAATTACTCGTATCTGGCCCCATTCTTTTTTCACATAATCAATAAAAGGGTTCCAAGTTTTCAGAAATATCTTAGAATCTTTTTTTCTGCAGAATTTGTGTAAGTCTATCCTTTCCCATCAACTCATATAATTTCCAAATCCAATCTTTAATCTCTGGGATGACATTTTGTTTCCATTTTGAAGCATATATTATCCTAGCTGCTGTGGTCATGTAAAATATCAATCTATCATAATTACTTTCTAAAGTATCTTCATTACTTATATTTAACAAAAGTCTCTCTGGGTCTTTTATAATCTTGTGGTTCAAAATATTTTCCATTTCTAAATGTATGCCATTCCAAAAAGTTTTAGCATATTTACATTCCCACCATATATGATAATACGTGCCCAATTCTTTTTTACATTTCCAGCATTTTTTTTTCATTTTTACAAATTTTAGATAATTTAAATGGAGTAAGATGCCATCGTTATAACATTTTGTAATAATTTTCTTTTAAATAATAACTTAAGGCCTAAGCAGACTGCCAGAAATAGTGCACATTAAATTGAGGCACTGCCCTGGCTCAGTGCTAGGGAGTCATGGGAATTGCATTTTTTTCTGGGACATTGAGCCTTCTCTGTCAGAGAGCTCTGGAGCCACAATAAACTATAGTTCCCATGATTCCCTAGCACTGAGCCAGGGCAGTGCCTCAATTTAATGTGCACTATTTCTGGCAGTCTGCTTAGGCCCTTAGTGTATATTTCAACTTTTTGGACCACGTCTTTTCCCACTGATCTAGATTTATTGGACGGCTTATATTTTGGGCTCATTTTATCATCTGCAGTTTTATAGTTTCCTCTTCCATGTCCAATGACAGTATGAGTTTATATAATTTCTTAATCCTATGATTCCCCCTCAGATTTCACTACTTCTTCGAGTCTTGGGTCAGCTTCTCGTATATTTCCTAATTTTATATCTACTGCCAATCTTTCTTTTAGTTGGTAGTATGTAAACTATGTAAGATGCATTCCATCATCTCTTAGTTGTTCTAGAGTTTTTAATTTCAATTTCTCTCTCTCTAATATTTCTTCATACATAGCTATTGAGTTTAAATAGGCTTTTTGAAGTATTAAGTGTTTCATACTCTGGGGGAATCGAGGTGGATTGTCATTGACATCAGTCAGTGTGATGTTCACTGTGGTGGTTCCTGATAATCCGCCCATCTGGCCTCCCATGTCTTTTGCCTGGATGACCACTTGGTACAGCTCTCTGTTTTCTCTACTCATATCTGGCAAAGCAGTCTTGATGATGCCTTGTAGAAAAGAGAAGGGGGAAAGTTAAAAGTCAAACAAATAAGAGATTGGGGAGTATGAAAGAGAATATTAAAATGGATTTGTATCAGGTATGCTGTACCAGTTAATTCACAGGAAATAAAATTAAGGGCATACAATTGAAATAAGGTTTTCAATTCATGGCCAGTTTAATGGCACAAAAAGAAGAAAGAAAGAATAAAGCTCTTATTATTCAGTGTTTTTAGTATGGCATTAAATCAATGAAATTATTCCTCTGGGGGAAAAAGCTATATCTTTCATTCTGAAAGCATAAAAAAGCCCCTTTTATTTGGCAACTAGTTTTTAATTAATGATATAATAAACAGGAGCTTACAAACCTCTCCAAAACTATGGTAGTGACTGAATCTTATATGCAGCAAAATAAAGTGGTGGAACATACTATTATTTCAGATTGTAGACATTCTTACCTGTTTCTGGATCCACTGAGAAGTATGGCTGGCCCTGGAGGATGCTATATACAACTTTGGCACTGTTGCCGTAGTTGGCATCATCAGCATCTGTAGCTGTTACTTGAATAACAGAAGTGCCTGAGTAGGAGCAAAATAGCAACAACAAGAACAACAATCCACAATATGAAATGAGATGAAGCTGTACTGGTGGAATATATTAGCAGGCTGATCTATTAACCATGAAAATTTAATGAAACCTTCTCATGTATTATTACAAAAATTATTTGAAATGCATTGCACAACATGAACCCTAAAGCTAATTAACAGTAGTCAAAAAGAAAAGAAAAAAAATTCATTATTATACTTCTATAGAAGTAAATGGAAGCAGAAGACCAGAATCATGGTGATATACAATATCATTACACCAGCCTATGCAATGGTGGCAGAAGGGGAAAAAATAACAGAAGCAGCAACTGTGAAATAAGGTTTTGGAGGAATAGATTGCCCATAAAGTTTTGTCTTTCCTTGCCAACAGTGTGTGACCCCAGAAAAAGCACAACAATGAGCATAGTGCATTAACTTAGCCAAATGGGATGGATTGGCTAGAATGCTGGGTTTGGACTGGAAAAACCCAAGTTCAAATCCCTTTATTGAGCTTCTTGATCCAATCACTTTTCCTCAGTATAACCTACCTCATAAGGTTGCTGTAAAAATAAATGTAGGGAGAAACTTCATGTGTGATGGCTAATGATCTTGCAGAAGAGGAGGAATTGTTATAGATGTGTGTGTGTGTGTGTGTTTAATTACTTATCACAAGTGAGAAAAATTGATAGAATTTTAGTCTGTAGTAAATTCTGATATAGATATAGTTCCATCAGGGCTCAATCTGTTCAAATTGTGAATGTACAGCTATTTTTGGATGGATAAATGAAAGCTGGGGTCTGCTTTCAGAAGAAGAAGTGAGAATTACTTGATTCTTCCCTCCATTTTATATATTTTTTCCTGCTCTCTCTTTTCCTCTCTCTCTCGCTCATACACACAAACACATGGGGTAAAGAGAAATGTACACATGTAGCTATAATGCATTTGGACTTAAATTGTTCTTTCTAGTTTTTTATCACCATATCACAACTCATGATCATCTGTTAATGTTAATTTTAACCCAGTTCTAGTCTTGGTTAGTATTTCATGAAAAAAGATATAGTTCTCCCACCACAGTATGTCATCAACTTCTGGTGTCCATCAGGTACACTACAGTAGTTCACACTTATCCCTTCCAGACTAAGGTCCAAACACATTTATTATTATTATTATTATTTGTACACTTTTAATTTGAACAAAATATAACTGATCTGCAGTCTGATCCAGACTGGATCCCCAGACCAGTTTCAGCCACAAACAGTATCTAGAAAGGGGGCTGAAATTTGATGAGAGGACCAAATCTGGATGAGTAGTATGCTGTGAATTGAAACCCTTTTATTGGCTCTCTCCTTTTCACTGTAAACCTCCTTACCTCTTTCCTTCCTTTATTAAAAAGTGCAAATACTGTAATGCATAATTTGACCTTGGTGATTTAAGACACAATCTGTGAAAGTACTTTCTGGAAACCACTACTATACAGCTGCAATTCAACTATAACAGGATTCTACTTATAAAGAATTATTTTGTCATTGTTTGGCACTAACAAGGGAACCATAGACCATTTATAACACTGATGTACAAACCCATTTAAAACAACAATAGCAACAACTACAAAATTAAAACAGCATATTAAAACTGAAAAGAACAGCTTAACACTTACATTTTGAAAAAAAAAATGAAATAAAAATATATGAAACCAGATGGAATAAAATAGGTTTTGTTGTCTGTCTAAACACCACTAGATATGGGGCTACTTTAACCTCCTTGACAGGGAAATCTTTGATCAGGATGCTTCCATGAAAAAATAACAGATTAGCATGACAAATCTACCAGTGCATTTCAGTTGTGGTAGTAAAATTTATTTATTATTTATTTCAAGGATTTTTGTCCTGCTTTTCTCCCACAATGGGATTCAAGGTGGGAATATGGAGTCCTGTGGTCTATATACTTTCACTATATGAATTACTCTGCTGGTGTTATATGAGTTCTATCTCAATATGGAAGTTTGAACAAGCTGAAAATCAAGTAGATTACAGATACATCATGTTCCAGGACTGTTTGGAATATGAATGACAAAAATTGTTACCATGGTGGAATGCTTAGCAAAAGCTTTAATAGTTGGAAGCTTTCCTGCTGTTCATGATGGAATTTTGGTTAATGCTTGGAAATAATGTGTTACAAGCAACAGAGACACCTAAAAATAGTTATGGGTGGTAGCATGGGGCTAACAGGGCATAATGAAGTCATATTTCAAAAGTAATATAATAGGCAAGACTGGGTTGACATTTTAGAAGCATTTTTAAGGACACATTTAAAGGCATTCTAACTGGAATTTTTCAGGGTCTATGCTTATCTTTTATCTCCAGAGAGAAGCAACAAACAGTGCAATAGGTTAAATAAGAAATACTTAATACTGCAATCAGTAATGGCAACAGCTTACTCTGCAAATGTAGTAATGAGTAATGGGAACAAATTACTTCTAAAAATAATTCCTTTTTTTCTGGCTCTGGAACTAAAGTTTCAATGTGCAACAGGCATTAACAAATATGGAACAAAATCTGTGATTCTGAAATTGGTGATGACCCATAACCTACTCATGGTGACCTATGTTTCTGGTTGTAATGATACCATCTCAAATTCAGTTGAGAAGGAAGAAATAAGTAGCCATGAAATGCACAAAACATCTAGTACAAAGTATGAGTTCTGAAACATATTCTGTAGGCAGGGTTTTCTACCTGTTATAATTGTAAAAGAAAAGGCTGCAGGATGTAAAATGTCACCAGTTAAGGTAATGCTATATAATTTAGCCTATAAATCAAATTTGTTTGCCAACAAGAATTTAAATGGCACATGCATATTTAATACATTGGGGCCTAGAAATACCTAGGAGTGTGTTGACACATGGGTGTGTATTCATATTTGAGACCTAGAACAAACTGTTGGCAATCTGCTACCCAACTACTTCTCTAAAGTATATTTTTACTTGTTCCAGCTGAGTGACTACTTTTTACATGTATACGATCAACAGTGTGATACATCACACATTTTAGCTACATGGATGCTCTGATGACAGGGAACATAGACAGTGATTAGTGGTCCTGAGTGCAAGGACAATAATTGCTGCTGTTGTATTTTAGCAACAAGTCATGGCTAGTCTATAACAGGCTATATGAGGAAAAAAAGCACTAAACAAGACATAATTGCTCCACAACATAGAGGTCTTCCCCATGAGGGATATTTTGCTTTGTTTTCCTTTGCAACAATATTTCTCAGGTCCTGTCTGTACAGTCCAAATAAAATGCCTTCCTTCCTCCTCCCCTTCTCTTGGTAGGGAGTCCAGGTAATTCAGGGTCAAATCTATGAACAGTCCAGAATATGTAATAATAATAATAATAATAATAATGCCCTTTCCACCAAAGGGCAGAACATCAAACATATATAAATAATAACAAACAATAAAACACAGGGAATAAAAATGCTAAAATGCCCAGCTCATTCAGCACCAAACCCAGGGTATACCCTCTTTTAGACTTTTTTTTAAAAATATAAAAATAAATAAATAAATAAATAAACCTTTCCCGGAAGATCTGGAGCCCTCCAATCTGATACTGGGCAGATTTTTAAAATGTGTCCCACTGTGCTGCCTGGTACCACCACTGCTGCTGTGCATTGCTCACTCTGAGGTCAGAACAAGGCACCCAGCCATGTGATCATGGCTTGACACTTTGTTCTGACCTTGGTGGTGCTGGGTGGCACTGTGGGGGGCATGTGCAAACAGCCACCCTGCATTGGAATGAAAGGCTCAGGTAATAGGGGAGTTTTGAGCAGCTCTGGGCTTGCTGTTGGACTATTCTGCTCCATGCAGACAAGACTCCAGTTTCTCACTTAACCGTTTAAATCAGGGGCCAGCAACCTACGGCCTGCGGGCCGATTCTGGCCCAGGGCCCCACGCTTACCGGCCCAGCCAGACCCCTGCCGCCGCTGCTGCCGCCGCCACATGCCACCGCCGCCTCCACAGCGCTCCAACGCCGCCACGCGTTTTGGTCGCTGCATGACCACGCGCGCCACAACCACCATTTTGATTTCCAAAATGGCTGCCACGACACGTTTGTGCATGCGCATGGGGAGTCGCGCGCAGTGGCGGGGGTTGCTCATGCACGCATGAATGCACGCGTCGGCATTCCCCCCCCCCTTGGCCCGCCAGAATGGACGACTTCGGGGGACCAGCCCCCGGCTCAGAAAGGTTGCCTACCCCTGGTTTAAATAATGAACATCACTAGAAAGTTTCTAGCAACTAACTGAACAGATTGGTGAAGGGGGAATGAACGTGGCTTTGCACATGTTAACCCAAAAATGCTTGCTTCTCTTTTATTCATGGGTTCTGGCACTAGAAAAGTTCTTCCAAGGGGGTGTCCACACAGGCCAAAAGGCCTGGAATCCCCCCTCAGCTGCAATCCCGCCTCCCAGCCTTGCATCGTCTAGTTCAGGCAATGCAGGCCAAAATCCCTGGGGCTGGATCAAGCTTGGTCCTGCAAGATCAGATGCAGATCCAGACAATCCAGCCCAATTCCAGAGTAAATAGTCTTTACTGCAAGGTAAAATACTCTTGGTTTTACAGAGTTTCCTAAAAACTCCATGGCAGAACCTGGCTGTTTACACCACCATCACCCACACTCCTTACCTTGCTGGCTGTCATTCTCACTCAGAAGCCCCCCTGTCACCACATCTGACATGGAAATGGGATGCCTGGCTGTGCTGCACTTAGCCAGGTGCCCCATTTCCATGTCAGACCTGGTGATGGAGGGTTCTGAGTGAAGGCTACAGTGCAGCAAGGTAAGGTCTGCATGCCAGTCATGGGTTCCAGGTCACTGTGGGAACAGGTGTGTGGACACCCACCCACCCCTGTGCTGACCCAGGGATCAACCTGGGTGAGCACTGGGACCAGGATAGCATGGTCTGAGTCAATGCTAGTCTGGCCCATCTGCTAAGTCCCTAAAGGACCCTGTTCACATCATGAAGATTACATAGCATATTTTATTCCATAAAACACTATGGAACTGGGAAATAGTTTATGTAGTAAGAACTAGGAAATGGCTGTCCACCTTTCAAGAGGTAACTGACACCTAGATGTTTTTACTTCTCTCACATTCAGTAGGGGATGTGGTGGCTTAGTGGTTAAGATGCCAATTCTGACAATTGGAAGATCAGACGTTTGGCAGTTCAAGGCCCGAGTGCTGCATTCTGGGGTGAGCTCCTGTCACTAGTCCCAGCTTCTGCCAACCTAGCATGCAAATGCAAGTAGATAGGAACCACTTTGGTGGGAAGGTAACAGTGTTCGGTGCAGTCACACTGGCCAGATGACCACCAGAGCAGTCCTTGGACAATGTTGGCTGTTTGGCTTAGTAATCAGAGATGAGCACACACACACCTACAGTTGGTTACAACTACACATTCATGTTAAGGGACTACCTTTACCTTTACCTTTACATTCATTATGAAATTTTGCCAGCCCTTTGGAGTAGTGACTCAGGACTCCCATTCTTTTCAGATTTTACTCTGTCAGGGTGGGAGACAGAGATCCATTCCTTTTCCTAAATAAAGTTGGATCCTTGATTCACCAGGCCTGGTTTTCTCATTTCTTCTAGTTATGGGGGACAGAAAGGCCCATTCAATATATTGTCCACTAGGTGAGAAGGGCTTGATCTCCAAATCTTCCAACCTTTTTATAGTATGCAAATTTGTGAGGTGCAAATGGTTATTGATATTTTAATAAGACTTTCGATTTTAAAAATAAAAGAGGTGAAGTACTGTAAAATATTTTTTCCTCTTAAAGTTTTAAACACTTGGAAAGCCTAATGTCTGTAGGAATGGAAAATATTTTTCTTGGAATTAAAAGTCTCAGTTAAGGTAATATTTTTCACACACCTCAAGATTTCTTGAAAAAAATGCATTTTACATCTAGAATCTGCACATTTGTGATGTTCAAAGAAAATTTTGGAGAAATAAAATGTAACCAAAACAGCATGTTCATTTCAAAATAATGGTGAAAATATACAAAAGTGAAGCATATATGCACAAAGAAATAATGTATTAAATGATGGAAGTACACACATTTAGTAAAATACACCTATAAATGTACACATCATGAAAACACATAAAAATTTGCACAATTTTTCATACAACAAAGCACCATGCTGTCAAACATGCAACAAGGGAGTTTATCACACTAAAAAAAAACACCATGACTTATCCCTGACAGGATACAATCACTTTTGTTGCATTATCTGATTTAATTGCATGTAAATCACTGCTGATGCCGCCAGGTGACTGCAATCCAGCTGCAGCCTGGGTCCCAGCTGTGCTCAGCTGGCCTCTTTCCAAAACTGGGAGCTTGCCATTTTTGCAAAGTGACTGGTTGAGCATGGCTGGGACCTGGGCTGCAGCCAGATTGCAGTTCCCCAGTGGTGCCGGTGGTGATTTACAGGCAATAAAATTAGGTAATAATCTGAAAAGTGACTGTAACCTGTGATTAAATTCAAGGATGGGAAGTAAATGAAGGTGAGATTCACAATAGTACAATGAAATAGAGCCAAGAGTATATAGCCTTGGGAACAGCCACAGTGCAGAATTAAAGATCCTGGCTTTTGGAGTTTGGCAATGTATTCAATCTGGTCTGTCAGAGAGCTCTGGTGCCTTACCAAACTACACATTTCAGGATTATGTAGGAAAGAGTCATGCCAGTTAAAGTGGTGTCAAATTGCTTTAATTCTGTTGTGTAAATAACTCCTAATTGTCTGCAATATTTTGTTAGGCATCAATGAGAATTTTACTAGTAAATAATACTGCCCATGAAGAGTCACTAATCTCATAACAAGACAATGGACCATTAAATAAATAGACACTAATCCTCCTTGCATATCCCACACCTCTATGCCACCATTCTCTGAAGATGCCGGCCACAGATGCAGGCAAAATGTCAGGAAAACATTCTTCTAGAACACAGCTTCACAGCCAGAAAAACCCACAAAAACCTATGCATGCCAGCCCTGAAAGCCTTTGACTTCACTTTGAACATCTCTAAGGAGAGAAATTATTCCAAGACACCCAGAGACTGGAAAAACTCTGGCCCAGGAGAGTACATCTACTTTGTTTGTTAACTTTCTTGCTATGCAGCAAAGACACAGAAACCATATCACACTTTCTCACACCAAAAAGGACTTTAAAATCCACACAGGCCAACCATATCTACAACAGAATGGAACAAGCACTGTTACGGGAGGGAATACACACCACCCGCAAAGAACTGACTAACAGAGACAAGGAGCTGCTATCACTCCACCTCAAAATCAGTCAAAAGATTAACACCCAAGACTGGGACAAAAATGACAACCGCACCTACAGAAAAAATGGAAAAATATATGGTGGTCCACACTGAAAGGCAGAAACAAACATTCAACAAATTCAACAAACATCAATCAAAACCCCTGCTGGACACATCACAGACCATTATCAATCTGACAGAGCAGAAACTTTCAAAAGAAGAAACATCCATCCTATCCAAAGCAGATAATTTTGCAGATACCACCACCAAAATCCCGGTTGAAGACATCATCGCCCATGTTGAATCCACCCTCCACCATCTCCCAGAGGAGGAAGCAGAAGAGATAAGAGGGGAAACAGCAAGGATTCTGTGTAAGGCCAAACCATCACCCAGAAACTTAACCAAAAAAGAAAGAAAAGCTACCAAGGATCTGAATTCGGAAGCAGAAATCATCATTTTCCCAGCAGACAAAGACAATGTCATGGTAATCATGGAAACAGAACAATACAAACAGAAAATCTAGGAACTCTTGGATCCTACAATATACAAAAAACTCAAGCAACACCCAACCAACAAAGTCACTAGGAAAACAAATACTTTGATTAAGAACTCGTCAATTCAGCCAACCACATGCCAGAGTCTATGCAAATCTGAGGCTCTCCCACCAACACTGTATGGACTTCCCAAGATCCACAAGGATTAAATTCCGCTCCGACCCATAGTGAGAGCCATTAGACCCCCCACGTATGACTTAGCCAAGTTTCTGTCCACACAATTACAAACCCATATAGGGCAAACCTCCCACTACATCAAGGACTCAGCTCATGTCATAGAAAAAATCAACAACCTCAAACTAAAATCTGGAGACATACTAATCAGCTTTGATGTGGTCTCCCTGTTCACCAAAGTCCCCATAATGGACACTATGGCTCTCATTCAACAAAATTTTCCAGAAGACATCACAGCCCTGTTCAAATATTGCCTCACCACAAGCTACATCCAGTGGAACAATGGATTCTATGAGCAGAGACATGAGGTAGCCATGGGAAGCCTTCTGAGCCCTGTGACAGTAAACTTTTACATGGAATGCTTTGAAAGACAAGTCCTGGAAACAGCACCAAAAAAGCCCACAACATGGTTCCGATGTGTGGATGACACTTTCACCATTTGGAGCTATGGAAAAGAAGATTTGACCATGTTTTTGAACCATCTGAACAACATCCACCTGAACTTCCTATTCACAATGGAGAAAGAAAAGGAAGGAACATTGCCATTCTTGGATGTCCTGGTCATCCGCAAACCAAACCAATGATTGAGCCACATGGTATATAGAAAACCTGCACACATGGACAGATACCTACACACGAACTCCAGTCATCACCCAGGACAAAAAAGAAGCCTAATAAAAACACTGGTAGACCATGCACAAAGGATCTGTGAACCTCACTACCTGGAAGATGAACTGAAGCACCTAAACTGGGCTCTACAGGCTAATGGTTACTGCAGCTCAGACACCAGAAGAGCAGCCACACCCAGAAAAAACCACAGGAGTGAAGAAAAACAACCACTCAAAGGGAAGGTATTTTTACCATCAATTAAATAGACACTAATCCTCTTCGCATATCCTCCCACCCTGAGGCCTTGCCTCAACAGAACAAATACACAGATTTACATGCTAATCCTCTTAACCAAGGGTCATACAGTATATATACCCCACACACCTCCATGCCACCATTCTCTGAAGATGTCAGCCAAGATGCAGGTGAAATGTCAGGAATACATTTTTCTGGAACATGGACCTACAGCCCAAAAAAACTGCACAAAAACCTATGAATGCTGGCCATGAAAGCCTTCAACTTCACACTCAATAATTGTTGTTCAATCTGGGCTTGTAATACAGGCAAAACACAATACCACAACAAATAAACAACATTAAAAACAATCTCCCAGTGCTTTGTCTATACTGTATACCAGACTCTCTTTTTTTAAATAATGGATCTGACACGATGATGTGAGTAGAATATGCTGTTGTTATTACTCTGAAATGTCCTTGCTGTGGAATACATTCAATTTAGAGTGTATTTAGTCAGTGAAAGGAATTCCTGCACTTCTGTTAAAGCACTGATAAAGCATTGCTATGGCTGTTGCAAATAGTCATGACTGCAGTCAAATTAAGATATTTCCAAATGGAATTAAAAGTTTTATTAATTTAGCATGCAAGTCATGTAGAAAACATCTGGCTTCTGCCATACTTAGACATTTTCTGGACCTCAATTTGTGAAAAGCAGAACAAACAACTGCAGGTTCAAAAAAAAAAATCCCAAAGACTGGAGTGCAGCAAATTTCAGGCCTATCCTTGGTGTACATCTTGAGAATTTATATTCTGAGTCTGAAGTCCCCTCCTTCCTGCATCCATAAAGTTAATTTTTGAAAATATGGTTCTGCTAAATTTTTTAGATGCAGGGCTACACTGGCAATCTGTGACCATAGGTGAAATGGCTAAGGGGCTCTACAGACGGCCTGAAAGGGGTGGCTCGGTTCTGCCCCTGGGACCGCTGAATTGAGGCCACAGCAACTGCATGTTGCTGGCAAGTGCTGCTCCTTTTTGGGGTGGCAAAAAGCCGCCCTTGCTGCCATGGCTTTTCCGCACTCCTTTGGCATGGCGTGTCTGAACACTGGGTGGTTGGGTGCACAGCATGATGGTGGCATTGAGGTGGAATTGGGGCAGATGACGTATGGTCACCATGCTCCGACTCCACCTACAGGGCCTAATATGGTTTTCTTCTGGTTTTGCTGTTCTTTTATTTACTAGAAATAATTGTGGCTTTATTATTCTGAGGGAGAAGGACCATTGAGAAAGCTGAATTCACACTACCATACTGTATTTCTAGCCTGAATCACTTGTTCTGGAAGCATGTTGAATCAACTGCACAGAGAGAAGAGTATGGTAGACCCAATCCCAAACCATTTCCAGTTCAGTTCTTCTCCACTTTCTTGTTCTATTTTACAGGTTGTAAACTGTTCTGAACTTGTTCATGGCATTAGAGCTATCTCTCTTTGTTGGACTGACAAAACGTTTCATGCTGAAAATGTGGTTTTGTCAGATGTATATATGACAAATGAGTTTCATCTTGTAGTTATATCTGATGATGCAGGAACCGGCCTACATCTCATTATTTATGAACATAACTAATATGATGATTCAAATACTACTACTGAAATTCACACATTAAATGTTACCTTTGATGTCTTATTCCAAATAATGTTGTGGTCTTTTTGTTTCTATTTCTTGTTAAAATGATGAAAAAAATGATTATGGAACTATTCTCCATTAAAGCAGTTACAATAACTATGGGCCTTTACAGACTGCCAGAAATAATGCAGCTTGAGTCCACTTTAGCTGTTTTGGCTCACTGCTAGGGAATCATGGGAACTGTACTTTATTGTGGCACCAGAGCTCTCTGACATAGAAGGCTCAATGTCTCAGAAAAAAAATACAAATCCCATGAGTCCCTAGCACTGAGCCAAGGCAGCTAAAATGGACTCAAGCTGCATTATTTCTGGCACTCTGTAAAGGCCCCACATCTGCTTTTTTCAAATACAGAAGCCCAATCTATATACTAGAGTTGGATTGAAATCAAACTGGGATCCAATCTGGAGTTCCTGATCCCTTGAGAAACTTATGTAGGAAGAAAATCAACATTGTGGGAACATTTTATTTTGTTCCTCACACAATGTAGACTGGACACTGTGTAAGAGCCTGAGAAACTGTGCAACTTTGCAGTTAAAGCAAACAAACAAAACAAAATACCTTCACTTGCAGTCTTTTTATTACACTCAGAAAACTATGCAGCTTTCTGAGAGAAAACAAAACAAAACACATTTACATTGTTTATACATTCTGCAGAAAACTGCAATGTTGCACAACACAAAAATATGTCTGTTTCATGCAGGACTGCTGGAATTGGATGTTGTGCAATATCTTTTCCATACTAAAAGCCATACATTTTCAGGAAAGTTCCCAGGAGTGGCATGGTTTCTGGAAAACTACCCCGTTTTCTGGGCAGACTGTGTAGCTTTAATGGAAATGCTGTGCAGTTTCCCATCACTGCAGGGGAAAATAATTCCTGAGTGCTTCAAAGTTACAGTGACAAAAAACTGTTCATTGCTCTTGACATTCATGAGCACTTGGAAAACTGAGATTTACTATCCCTAGTATATAGTACTTTAAATTTATTTAAAAAGTAAAGGTAAAGGTTTCCCCTTTGACAAAGTTTACAAGACACATCTGACTGTAGGGGGCGGTGCTCATTTCCATTACTAAGCTGAGGGAGCCAGCATTGTCAAAGATGATTTCCATGGTCATGTGGCCAGCATAACTGAATGGACCACTGTTACATTCCTACCAGAGTGGTATCTATTTATCTACTTCCACTTTTACAAGGAACTCTGGTGGTACAGTGGCTAAATGCCAGTACTGCAAACACAACATTGTGAGTTCAATCCAAGGGCTCCAAGGCTGACTCAGCTTTCCATCCTTTTGCAGGTTGGTAAAATGAGTACCCAGTTTATTAGGGACAATTGGCTTACCAACTGTAAAGTACTTAGAATACTAAGTTCACTATTAAGTGGTATAGAAGTGTAAATGTTATTGCTACTGCTACATGCTTACAGACTGCTAGTTGGCAGAAGCTGGGACTAGTGACAGGAGCTCATTCACATGGCACTTGGATCAAGAACTGCCATTCTGCTGACCTTGCAATCATTAGAGTTGGCATCTTAACCACTGAGCACTATGTCCCCAGATTTAAAAGTTACAACAATCCAATAAGGTTAAGGAGAAAACATCATCAACAAGAATAAATGGTAAAATAAAAAAAAATGTAACAGAATTGGACAAAGCTTGAAAGGGGAGCATGCTACAAGTATCTGAAATCAGAAATGAAATTCATTATGCTGTTAATTTGTTAGTCTAAGGCATATAATATTATCCAAATGAATTACATGCACACTTAGGTGAGACAGAGGCTTCTTGGGCTGCATCTTTATTTGTACCAGAGAATATAATCAAATTAAACCAAAATGACTGAAACTGTTTTTGGTTTCAGTAATTCTTAATTGCTGCATCAGCTACACTAACAAGCTAATGACCAAGCCTTCCTCTGCCAGGTATCAACAGATATTGAAATGGCTGGTATATTTCCATCTCTTGATTACTTCTATTCTGATGCAAATAGAAAGGGGCTTAGTGGTAGTGGTAGTGACACCACCAGCAGTAGTAGTAGTAGCAGCAGTAAAGGTAAAGGTAAAAGTAAACTGTAACTTTGAAGCACTCAGGAAATTCTGTTCCAAATAAGGCAAGGTAGTCCCTTGATATGAATGTTTAGTTGTAACCAACTGTAAGGGGCAGTGCTCATCTCCGTTTCTAAACAAAAGAGTCATTTTTGTTCGAGGACTACTCCAGTGGTCATATGGCCAGCATGACTGCATCAAACACTGTTACCTTCCCACTGAAGTGGTACCTATTTATCTACTTGCATTTGCATGTTTTTGAACTGCTATTGGCAGAAACTAGGACTAGTGACAGGAGCTCACCCCACCATGCAGCACTCGGGTCTTGAAATGCCAAACTTCTGATTTTCCAATTGTTAGAATTGGTGTCTTAACCACTAAGCCATCACATCCCAGTGATCCTAGTGATCCCGCATCCCTAGCAGCAGTACTGTTAATAAATTCTGGGGAAGATGCAGTATTTCAGGTATTCTGTTCCAAATTAGGCAAATCATATATTCATCCAGCAATGAACATGATCTCCTTATGTCATGCCTTGTCTGGAAGAAGACTCCGAGGACTCAGAGGATGAGCCAGAACCTCCTCTGGAACCTGAGCCTGTAACTGTGAAGCCTCAGCCTGGCCCTAGTTCTGCTTTGCCAGCTCCAGCAGAGCTTGTGGTCTCCCAGGAGGCTCTGCAGCCAAGCTTCCCAGCAGCAGAACTTTCAGACATGGGGGAGGATCAAGGGACTGTGCCTGCCTTCAGCCAGCATCGAGCAGAAAGGGCAGGCCTTCAGCATTAGAGGAGACTTTAGAAAAACACCAGAGCAATCAGCCTCACCTGAGCTCCTGCAGCTTGGTAATTTAAGCAAGTGCAAAAGGTCTGCCTCAGTGACAGAGATCTGAGCTTCTTAGCGAAAGCTTCTGGCTCTCCTTGTTCATTGGCCTAAAACCTTGACTCTCAGATTGCTGGCTTATCTTGAACCCTTGACCTTTGGACTGCCTTGCCACTCTGCTTCTCTGGAATCCTAGCCCTTGGGACTGCTTTGACCATTCACTGGCTGGACCCTTGGATTGGTAATACGGACCTTTGTTTTTTTGCTTTGCATTAGCAAAAGACTTTTGTTTGCCTTCCATCCTCACAAGAAGCTGCTATCAGCCTTCTTGGCGGCTTTCCTGTACACCTTGTATGATTCTCTTCTTTCCATTTATCCTCAAACAACTATGCAAGGTAAGTTGGGCTAGAAGACAGAGGGCCTGAACAGACTGCCAGAAATAACACAGTTTGGGACCATTTTAACTGTCTTGGCTCAATGCTAGGAAATCATGGGAATTGTAGGTTTTTTCTGAGACATTGAGCCTTCTCTGTCAGAGAGCTCTGGTGTCACAATAAACTACAGTTCTCATGATTCCCTACCTTTGAGCCAGGACAGATAAAGTGGTTCCAAGTTGGATTATTTCTGGCCATCTGTTCAGGCTCAGAGACTGGCCAAAGGCTTCAAATGAAATGCATGATCTGGGGAATTTGAACTAGGCTCTTCTTACTCCCAGTTTACCATTCTATTACACTATACTAGCTATCTCAGCCCAGTGCTTACCCTATAAATAATTTCAAGGCTGGAAAAATAACTTCTGAATTTACCAAATATATAATTAATGACATAATGTACTATTTTGCACATTATGCAAAATAAATTGCCTGGATTTGGAGAACTAGTATGACAACCCTATACATATTTCTGTTTCTGCCAGGAAGGAGAAGGAAAGCAGTTTCTGGGCAGCCATATTGAGTGGGGATTTGATGTTGCTGTTTTTTGCTCAGAGGAAGAGAGACAGAGACTTGCCTCCAGAATAAGGTAGCATCCAGCAGCTCTTGGTAGAGTTAGGGCCTTTGCAGACTGCGAGAAATAGTGCAAATTGAGTCCACTTTAACTGCCCTGGCTCAGTGCTAGGGAATCATGGGAATTGTATTTTTTTTCTGAGACATTGTGCCTTCTCTGTCAGAGAGCTTTGGTGCCACAATAAACTACAGTTCCCATGATTCCTAGCACTGAGCCAGGACAGTGGACTCAATTTGCAATTAAAGTGGACTCAATTTGCACTATTTCTGGCAGTCTGCAAAGGCCCTTAGAAACCCAGTTGATTGAGCACACTGGTGAAAAGACCAACAGAACAGGGGCCCTTTATGTGAGTCTTTTTGAGGGAGAAGCCCACAGTCCTGTTTCAGTGCTTACTTAAGATTTCTCAATATGTACACTGAGGGAGTTGCTGCAGTCACCTGCAACACTTGTGGGATGTTTGTCTTCTTGCCAAGAGATGTGGGGAACTTCACCTGCACCAAGTGCAAGTTTGTAGCCCTTCTGGAAGAGAAAGTCAAGCAGCTGGAGGCCCGGGTAGCTACACTTCAGCATATTAGGGAGCAAGAGGTTTCCCTGGACAGAGCGGAATGAACGGTCTTGGACAAGGACCATACACAGAGGAAGTTGTTGAAGAGGAGATCATTTCATGCACACAGGAGGTGGACACCTGGAGGAATGTCACACACAGAAGTAGGGAAACCAGGGATTGTTCTGGGAGCTTGCAGTACAGAAGCAGTGGTTTGTGGGCCTGACAAGATGTCCCAGGAGGTGTGTTGTCTCCCTGGGGCAAAAATCTGTGATATGACAGCGAGGTTGACAAGACTTGTCAAGCCTACTAAACATTACCCCTTCCTCTTGGTCTGTGGGAACCAATGATAATGGAAGGCACAGTCTTCAGAATATCAGAAGGGATTATGAGGCTTTGGGTAGGAAGCTGAAAGAGCTGGACACACAGGTTGTTATCTCATCTCTTCTCCCAGTTGAAGGATATGGTCCAGGAAGGGAGAGGAAGATAGCAGACATGAAAAACTGGCTCTGTAGATGGTGCCGCCAAGAACGATTTGGATTCTTAGATCATGGGCTGCGGTTCCATGAGGGTGGACTTCTAGCAAGAGATGGGCTGCATCTCACACCAGTTGGCAGAAACATTTTTGCCAATAGTCTCAAACATTTGATCAGGAGGGCTATAAATTGAATCATCTTGGGGAGGGAGACAGTATCTTGGAAGGTATCTTAGAAGGTAGGAGTACATCATGGCCTGGACATAATAGTCAAAGTGTTATAGAGGGAACAAGGTAAAAGATGCAAGGGCCCAACAGTGGGAGGAAAAAAACCCCTCACACAGGGAGCAAGTGGGGAAGACACATGCTCTTAGATGTCTCTACACTAATGCACAGAGCATGGGAAATAAACAAGATGAACTTGAACTCCTAGCACAAGAAAGCAAATACGATAGGCATCACTGAAACCTGGTGGGATGAGTCTTACGACTGGAATGTAGGAATAGAGGGGTATAACCTTTTAAAGAGAAATAGGCCAAACAGGAAAGGAAGAGGAATAGTATTATATGTCAGGGAAGTTTACACCTGTGAAGAGATCCAGGACTTAAATCCTGGAAATCAGGTGAAGAGCATCTGGATAAAAATTAAAGGGGAAGGAAACAACAGGGATGTTATTGTGGGAGTCTACTACAGACCCCCAAGTCATACTCAGGAATTGGATGAT
Organism: Phrynosoma blainvillii; assembly: GCA_026167975.1. Lineage (NCBI taxonomy): Eukaryota > Metazoa > Chordata > Lepidosauria > Squamata > Phrynosomatidae > Phrynosoma > Phrynosoma blainvillii. Next base: position 120,319,276 of record JANUYF010000004.1, on the reverse strand, counting down.
GCCTTTCTAGAAGAGATGACCACACACTCAGAAAGGAGAGATGTAGTAGTGATGGGTGACTTCAACTATCCTGATATTTCAAAGTCAGCCAATACTTCAAGGTCTAGCAAATTCCTCACTTGCACTGAAGACAATTTCTTTGTCCAAAAGATGGAAGAGCCTATAAGGGGATCAGCTATTATAGACCTGATCCTAACCAACAGGGATAACATGGTCAATGTGGTGCAAGTGGTGGGATCCTTAGGTGGAAGTGATCATGTTCTCCTGGAGTTTTTTATACAGTGGAAAGGAGAAGCTAGGCATAGTCAAACATTCATTCTAGACTTTAGGAGAGCTGATTTCAACAAACTAAGGGCCTCGGCAGACGGCTTATTGAGCCGTCTCCGAAGCAAGGAAGAGGAGAGGCAGCCGTAGGCGCGGCACCCCTTCCTCTTCCCGAGGTCGTCCTCGGAGCCGCCGGCCCTCCGCACGTCCGGCGCTCCAGGGACAACCTCCCGCCGCAGCAACCGCACGCGCTGCAGCGGAAAAGTCAGTGAAAGTGCGCCCGACGCTTTTAGGGCGCACTTTCAGTGACTTCTGAAAGGAGCGCTATTTTTGCGCTCCTTTCAGAGGCGCCGACGATGCGCCGCGGTGTGACTGCTCCAGTCCTGCAGCGCATCGTCGCAGGGCGTCTTGGACGCCCTCGTCTGCTTCCCCCCTTAGGGCCTTTGCAGACTGCCAGAAATAGTGCAAATTGAACCCACTCTAAGGGTTAGGGTTAGGGTTAGGGAATCATGGGAACTGTATTTTATTGTGGAACCAGAGCTCTCTGACAGAGAAGGCTCAATGTCTCAGAAAAAAATACAATTCCCATGATTCCCTAGCACTAACCCTAACCCTTAAAGTGGACTCAATTTGCACTATTTCTGGCAGTCTGCAAAGGCCCTAAGGGAAACACTGGGAGTGATCCCATGGTCAGGAATACTAAAGGAGAAGGGAGTTCAGGATGGATGGGAGTTTCTCAAAAGGGAGATACTGAAGACACAATCTCAAACTGTTCCAATGAGAAGGAAAAATGGGAGATGTCTCAAGAAACCAGGTTGGATGACAAAAGAACTTTCAACTGAACTAAGTTTTAAATGGGAGATGTATAAGAAATGGAAAAGGGGTGAAATCACTAAAGAAGAATTTGAACAAATAGCTAGCACATGTAGGGGTAAAGTCAGAACAGTCAAAGCACAGAATAAGCTCAGGCTTGCTAGAGGGGTTAAGGATAATAAAAAGGACTTTTTGGGGTATGTCCATAGCAAAAGAAAGAAGGAAATGGTAGGGCCACTGCACAGAGAAGATGGAGAAATTCTAACAGGGGACAGAAAAGGCAGAACTACTCAACACCTTCTTTGCCTCAGTCTTCTCACAAAGGGAAAAGGGTGCTCAGCCTGAGGAAAATGGAGCAGAGGACACAATAGGGGAAATGCAGCACAGATTAAATAAAGAGGAAGTATAGGGATACCTTGGGGGGCTGCAGACTGCCAGAAATAGTGCAAATTGAGTCCACTTTTAGGGTTAGGGTTAGGGTTAGGGAATCATGGGGATTGTATTTTATTGTGGCCCCAGAGCTCTCGGACAGAGAAGGCTCAATGTCTCAGAAAAAAACAACAAGTCCCATGATTCCCTAGCACTAACCCTAACCCTAAAAGTGGACTCAATTTGCACTATTTCTGGCAGTCTGCAACCCCCCTAAGTCTCCAGGACCAGATGAACTGTATCCAAGGATATTAAAAAACTGGCAAATGTAATCTCAACGCCACTGGCAATAATCTTTGAGAACTCCTGGAGAACAGGAGAAGTCACAGCAGACTTCTTCACAGTCCCCATCTTCAAAAACAAGTCATGCCAGACTAATCTGATCTCTCTCTCTCTCTCTCTCTCTCTCTCTCTCTCTCTCTCTCTCTTTTTTTTTTTTGATAAAATTACAAGCTTGCTAGATGAAGGGATTTCAGTAGGGCTTTTGAGAAGGTAAAATGTTGGATAGACAATACAACTGTTAGGTGGATTAGTAACTGGTTGACTGACCAAACTGAAAGGGGGCTCAGCAATGGCTTCTCTTCATCTTGGAGAGAAGTGACCAGTGGGGTGCCACAGGGTTCTGTCCTGGCTCCAGTGCTATTCAACATCTTTATCAGTGACTTGGATGAAAGAATAGGGAGCATGCTTCTCAAATTTTCAGATGACACCAAATTAGGAGGAATAGCTAATATCCCACAAGACAGGACAGAAATTCAAAATGACCTTAATAGAGTAGAAAGCTGGGCCAAAGCTAACAAAATGAATTTCAACACAGAGAAATATAAGGTGCTGCACTTAGGACAAAAAAAATAAATAAAATAGTAATGAAATGGCTATAAGATGGGAGACACCTGGTTTAACGAGACTATATATGAAAGGGATCTAGGAGTCCTAGTAGACCACCAGTTGGACATGAGTCAACAGTGTGATGCCACAGCTAAAAAAGTCAATACAATTTTAGGCTGCATTAATAGAAGTGTAGTATCTAGATCAAGGGAAGTAATAGTGCCGCTGTATTCTGCTTTGGTCATGCCCCACCTGGAATAATGTGTCCAGTTCTGGTCACCACAATTCAAAAGGATGTTGAAAAACGTGTCCATGGGAGGGCAATTAAAATGGTGAAGTGTCTGGAAACCATGCCTTATGAGGAACAACTTAGGGAACTGGCTATGTTTAGCCTGGGGAAGAGATGGTTAAGAGGGGATATGATAGCCCTCTTTAAATATTTGAAGGGAGGTCATATTGAGGAGGGTGCTAGTTTGTTTTCTGCTTTTCCAGAGAATAGGACTCAGAACTATGGATGCATACTACAGAAAAAGAGATTCCACCTCAACATTAGGAGGAACTTCCTGACAGTGAGAGCTGTTTGACTGTGGAACACACTCATTCGGAGTGTGGTGGAGTCTCCTTCTTTGGAGGTCTTTAAACAAAGGCTGGATAGCCATCTGTCGGGGATGGTTTGATTATGAGTTCCTGCATGGCACATAAAACTGGGTATAGAAATAAGTAGCAGGGATTTTGGGAATATTTCCCAAATGTACCTTTCTTTTCATGAAGGAAGAGGTCTGATATTTGGGTGGAAAGGAGAGCTCTTTATACATTAGAGTAATGGTTGATAGTTGTTCTGTAAATCCATAGTTTATATTGCAGAGATATATGAAAGAACTGTCTGAGTCAAGCATTTTGAAATGACCTGGAACTTCTTAGCAACAGCTCAAATGTTAAGTGACAGTAATTGTCAAAATAGCAAACTGCCTGTGCTGAAGATAGTGAAAAGATCATTCTATTTTTGATTCATGTCAGTTTTGCATGTGTTCATTCCTAACACATTCTGTCCCATTTCTATATCAATCTTGTATTTTAAAAAAATCTGCACAAATATACACACATATTTTATATGTATTTTTGCTGAAAAATGCATATTTTATGCATATTTCACATCTTTAAAAATAACGATTTTAAAGCTGAAAAACTAATCAGTATATGCGGAGACAGCATAACTGGGTTCTAATTCAATAATTAATATGGAAGGTGTCAGGTTGATATGTTTTCAACTGAAAGCCCTATCTGAAACATTGGTTGCATAAATCAATAGCCAAAATTGAAACAGTGATTATATATATACAGGCAAGCAAGGGGAGAAAACATCTAATAACTTTCCATAATGCTGCTTTCCCCCAAGAATTTCATTCCCATAGTTTTGAAAGACTAAAAAAGAAACCATGACTTTGTTGAAAACAAATATTGTTCATGAAATGAAATAATGCAATTTTATATATTAAGTAGGTCAATATGCCTCTCAAATCTTTGTGCATGTTTCTATAGTTTTGTACTAGGCAAGAACCTGATGTTGGAGGACACAGATCCTGCTTTTTTCCTCACACAGCAGAGCAAGGGACACAGGTGTAGCCTTTTTCACCACAGCATGAAGACCAGGGTTTGATTCTCAGCTTGGACATGGACACCCACTGGATGACCTTGGTTGAGTAACATACTCTCAGCCTCAGAGGAAGTCAATGACAAACTTACTCCAAACAAGTTCTGGGCACTACAATTCAAAAAGGATGTTGAAAAACAAGCGTGTTCAGAGGAGGGAGACTAAAATGGTGAAGGGTCTTTAAACCATGCCCTATGAGGAGCGACTTAGGGAACTGGGTATGTTTAGCATGGAGAAGAGATGGTTAAGAGGGGATATGATAGCCCTATTTAAATATTTGAAGGATATCATACTGAAGAGGGAGCTAGCTTTTCTGCTGCTCCACAGAACAGGACCTAGCACAATGGATGCAAGCTACAGGAAAAGAGATTCCACCTCAACATTAGGAGGAACTTCCTGACAGTGAGAGCTGTTTGACAGTGGAACACACTCCCTCAGAGTGTGGTGGAGTCTCCTTCTTTGGAGGTCTTTAAACAGAGGCTGGATGGCCATCTATTGGGTGTGCTTTGATTTTGAGTTCCTGCATGGCAGGGGCTTGGACTGGAAAGCCTTTTTGGTCTCTTCCAAATCTGATTCCATGATTCTATGAAGTCCTGCCAAGGAAACCCCATGATAGGTTCACCTTAAGGTTGCCATATATTGGAAATGACTTGAAGGCACACTACCACAACAATATCTACCCATACCCTCTTGAAAACCATTTAAAAAAAAAACTTCAAGAAAAATCTTATATACTGACTGGTGTTTGTGTTAATTACAGTTGGCCCTCTGTTTTTGCAAGGGGTCTGTTCTGAAACACCCACTGCCCCATGAAAGATCAGTGAATATTCAAGCCCTATAAGCTTGAATGGGGCACGCCCCCAACAGGCACACATGGGCATGCACCCTTGGGGGTGTACCCCATTGATTTAAACAGAGATCACCCCTCCGTGAATATAGAAAACTGTGAACATGAAATCCACAAGAACAGAGGGGCATCTGTATTGGATTTATTTCCGTTTTAAGCAATAAAGAAGCACTTTTCAGAACAATATTTAAAGATATTGTCCTGACTTGCTTGGTAACTATCCCCTAGAAAATTCCAGAGTTTAAGTGTGGGACCTTTACTTAAAGATAAATTGCCTGAGCCAAATTACATCTCTGTTTCTGTCTCTCTTTGTATTCAGAGTCTTCTAAATAATAGACGAAAGAAGAGGACATAATTTTCAAAAGGTCATACATTAGATTGAAAGATGAGCTCCCCTGCAAATTTAAGAAGTTATATTTTCTAGGAAACCAAATGTGATTCAATTTTATGGTGGCAATTTATAAATGGAGCAGGACTGAAAAGGCTTAAAGAGAATATGTACTATGGCTGCTGCACTGTAGATATAATCCAGTTTGACACAGCTTTAACTTCCATGGATCAATGCTATGGAATTCTAGGAATTGTAGTTTTGTGAGATGTTTATCCTTATCTTTCAGATAGCTCTGGTGCCATAACAAACTACAATTCCTAGAATTCCATTGCACTGAGTCATGGCAGCAAAAGTGATGTCAAACTTGATTATTTCTGCAGTGCAGATGCAGCTGTAGTGATAGGAGTTTATATAGATAAAACTTGCTTAGGGCCTTTACAGACTGCCCGAAAAAATGCAGCTTGAAGTCACTTTAACTGTCCTGATTCAGTGCTAAGGAATCATGGGAATTGTAGTTTATTTTTGGCACCAGAGTTCTCTGACAGAGAAGGCTCAATGTTCCAGAAAAAAAATACAATTTCCATGATTCCCTAGCACAGAGCCAGGATAGTTAAAGTGGCCTCAAGCTGCATTATTTCTGGCAGTCTGTAAAGGCCCTTAGGGCCTTTGCAGACTGCCAGAAATAGTGCAAATTGAGTCCACTTTAACTGCCCTGACTCAGTGCTAGGGAATCATGGGAACTGTAGTTTATTGTGGCACCAGAGCTCTTTGACAGAGAAGGCTCAATGTCTCAGAAAAATATACAATTCCCATGGTTCCCTAGCACTGAGCCAGGGCAGTTAAAGTGGACTCAATTTGCACTATTTCTTGCAGTCTGCAAAGGCTCTTAGGGCGTTTTCACACGGGGCTTTAGGAGGACGCAATCCTACCTCCCTCTGGCCCCAGTCCAGCTCCTTTTCCAGTGTGTTCACACTCACGTCGCAGCAAACCCCGCCCCTTCTGGTTCCATCCCTGTGTCAGTCCGGATCCTTGCTCCGTGTGTTCACACTCACGTCGCAGCAAGTCCGGCCTCACTCCAGCCGATCCAGTGCTAACTCCGAACGTCCTCCGGCATCAGCCCCGGCAAGGTAATTCCTTTTTTAAAAAGGAATTAAGTTGCCGCTGCTGGAGCCATTCCTGAATGAGCGGCACGGTCGGCTCCAGGCGGCTTTGGTGGGTCTAGTGTAAAAACGTCCTTAGTTTCCTTACTCAAACATGTAATCATATGCAGTACCAGTGAGACATACAGTTATGAGAATGGAGGAGGGGGGAAAGAAAAAGAAAAGAAAAGAAAAGAAAGCTATAATAATAGAAATGACTCCTGTATTTCTCCATGGTGCACAAGGATTGTAGTAATGTATCCAACTGTGTGGGGGGAAAGGATATGGGATATGTAGATATGAATTAATGAAATTGTTTTCTTTGTATTTAACACACTCATTGATTTGAACTTCATGATCATGGGGAAATCTTGATGCTTTGAATCAAGATACAGGAATAGAACAATAGGCTCCAATATTTTTAATCAATGTTGAGATGTGTATAGCACTCTTAGCGAACAACAAATAATCCTGGGAAAGTTGAAAAACATTCAGGGTGGTGTCTCAACATTTTGAGATATCTTTTCTGACAAACCATGGAATAGCAAGACCAAAAACAGAAAACTGAGTTAAATAAGGGCTGCTTTTTAAACTCAGAATCTATTTAAACTGTGTTGAACCTGGAAAGAAGCAAGAGGGAGAAGCAACCTATTGTGGGATCAGCTGAGACAAGCATCAATCTTGTCTTCTTTTTCAGCTGTCCCCTACTCAAACCACCTGTAGACCCAACTGGAACCCAATAGCTGGAAGGTAAATATGATCCCCTCCAAGTCCCAAGTGAGGATGTGACAATCATTTGTGGCAGTTGATTAAACATGGGTTTTTAATTTCTTGCCTCCCTTAAATTTCTATGTAATAGCCTGGAAATTTGCCACCACCTCAGGTCAGGTGTGAGAATCTTCAGATGGTTCATTTACAAATGAACTAATGTGATCGGAACATTCATCTGAAATGCAATGTTTTGGATTTTTTAATTATTATTTTATTGCTTTAATACTTCAATGTAATTAAACAGCAGGGGTGCAACTGAAGGCCTTTGCAGACTGCCAGAAATAGTGCACTTTAAATTGAGGCACTGCCCTGGCTCAGTGCTAGGGAATCATGGGAACTGTATTTTTTTCTGAGACATTGAGCCTTCTCTGTTAGAGAGCTCTGGTGCCACAATAAATTACAGTTCCCATGATTCCCTAGCACTGAGCCAGGGCAGTGCCTCAATTTAATGTGCACTATTTCTGGCAGTCTGCTTAGGCCCTGAGCCTGACTATCTTCACATAAGAATCTGTTCTTGCCAATGAGATGGTGAAATTGTGTGTTTTGCTGTTTTTGCAAATGAATGGATTCAAATTTCTTAAACCTAAAACAGAAAATGTTACACAGGGGAGGGAGGAGGTATCTTGATATAATTTATGAGGAGCACATAGTGAAGACAAGTTGGGATCAATTTTCCAGTTCAGCTCCTTATATGTTGCAATCCAACTGAAATGGTTTGTTGAAGAAGCACTCTGTGTAGCTCAGAAAACACACACTGTGGTGTGATACTAGACTTCAGAGCCAGCTCCCTGAAGAGACTACTCATGCAGTTGCATTGATCTATATCTGTCAGAGCTTGGAAACATCACCTTTTGGGGTCTGTAGTTTCCATAGCTGTAGGGTGTGTATGTGTGATTATAGAAGCCATAGTCCAAAATGTTTCCAAGCACTCATTCTCTTTATCTATCTATCTCCCCCTTTTCCCCTTCTTCCTCTCCCTCCATCTTTCCAGTATTATGTATTTAACTCAATGGATGATCTGGATGTCATGCATATCAATGTCCCATTCAATGTTCAGCTCTTATTTTTGTAAGCCAAATGTGACTAATTTTGAGCAACTTTTGGACCATTGTGTTACTTTATTGTAACATGCTGGACTGGACGTTCCAGCATCCCCTAGCTTGTATAGCCAATACTGAGGAATGCTAGAAAACATCTGGATCTTGAAATCTATGCAGAGGCAGTCAGCCCTGGTTGGATGGGAGACCACCAAGGAATAGCAGGTACTGTAGGCTATCTTTCAGAGGCTGAAGTTATAGACTAAAGGCCTCTACAGATGACCCATTTCAGATGGCACTGAGCTGCCCCTGGGAGCAGCAGATCAGGGCTGTGGCAACCACATGGCACGGCCCTGATCCTCCCTTTTGCTGCTCCCAAAAGAGCAGCAAAATGCCACTCCTTTTAGGGGTGGCAAAAGGCCACCCTAAGAGCTGGTGCTGCAGCTCTTCTGTGCCCTTTTGGTGCAGTGAGGTTGGGGTGGCTGGCGTGCAGCTGCCTCATCCCAATTTCACCTCCAGGCCGACCCTTTAGGCCGGTCTGCAACACCCCTAAGTTAGTTCATTCTACTTTCACATTACAAAGTGATATTACAACAGGCAGACATCACAGCAATATACTGGCTCCAGGGGCTTCAGAGATTACAGTGTGTGTGGGTATGTCTTCAAGTCATCTATCGACTTATTTATGGATTTTATGAATTTTTAGGGTTTTCTTAGTCAAGGAATACTTGCGGGTGGTTTTGCCAGTTCTTTCCTCTGAAAGATAGCCTACATAACCTGACCTACATCACCACCCAATTGGAGGTGCTCTGCCAGGTGTGAGGGATGAAGCATTTTAATTATGTCACACTTATCAAGTGGAAAGAACAGTAATTATATTCCCCACACTTCTTCAGGCATGAGAAGAATTAAGTAATCAGTTTACATCACTAGTCCTAAGTCCCAAGACTTAAAGTGAGGACAAAACCCTCAGTCAGAAAGGTGGTCTCCTTCCCTACCCCACAGTTTCCTGAACCTAAAGAGGCAGTTGTAGAACATTCCCCTTCACCAAATGGGTGGAAAGTTGGTTATTGTAACTCCTGCTTTTCTCACCCCTCTACCTGCCAAGTGATCACTTTTTTATAGATTATACCCCATGTCGATGCTGTGTGTGTTCCAGTTGCTTGTAACTTATGACAACTCTAAAGCAAACCTATAATAGGTTTTTCATGCCAAGATTTGTTCAGAGAGGGTTTGCCTTTGCTGTCCTCTGAAACTAAGATAATGTGACTTGTCCAAGGTCACTCAATGAGTTTCCATGGCAGAGTGGGGATTTAAGCCAATTATCCAAGTCCCACAGATACAGTGTAGAGCAGAGGTAGGCAACCTTTCCCCTTTAAGGGCTGAGGGACTTCAGCTCCCAGAAGCCTCAGCCATGTTGGCCAATAGTCCCATGTTGGCCAATAGCTCCTGGAATTCTGGGAGCTGAAGTCCCTCGGCCCTTAAAGGGGAAAGGTTACCTACCCCTGGTGTAGAGTGTGGGGGAGGACATAGACAAAAGGGAGAAAATTCCAACCCAGCTCTAAAGCAACAAGCAAAACACACTGTACTGAAGGTGGAAGGGAGGGTTGTGGTCACCCATATACAACATTATGGCACTTTTGTATTTGACATGATCACTCCTGGCCATTGGAGGCCAGCAAAGGTGGCTCCTTCCCTAACACATTTTGTATGGAACATATGCATGGAGTCTCATTCTCACATGGGAAAAGTGTTTGTGAGTCAAGTTTAACACTTGAAAAGTTTTCAAGTTAATTGGGGGGGGGAATCAACACAAGATGCAAAGTGATCATGTGAGCTGACCCTTGCCTTTTCAAAATCACTTAGAAGAAAGATTTCAATCCCAGTGTCTCTGACTATGGGGGGTTGCAGACTGCCAGAAATAGTGCAAATTGAGTCCACTTTTACGGTTAGGATTAGTGCTAGGGAATCATGGGAATTGTTTTTTTTTCTGAGACATTGAGCCTTCTCTGTCAGAGAGCTCTGGTGCCACAATAAAATACAGTTCCCATGATTCCCTAACCCTAACCTTTAAAGTGGACTCAATTTGCACTATTTCTGGCAGTCTGCAACCCCCAGATATTTCCTCATATAGTCTTCCTGGACTCACACCCCTAGTATAGGCCTGTGATGGCGAGCCTATGACATGCGTGTCAGAGATGGCACATGAAGTCATTTTCCCTGGCACGTGGAGGGCAGGAAGGAGGAAGAAGAGGTGCACACCTGTTCCTCCACCTTTCAGACTCTGGAGGCAGCTAAAGGCTGGGGACGGTGCGGGGGAGGAGGAGGAACAAGCATGCGCATGCTCTTCCTCCTTCCCCCTCCTCACAGAAAGCTGGTGGTGGTGGTGATGGTGGGTGATTATGATTCTCTCTAGGAGTAGTTTCGCCCATTGGGATTTTTTAGAGATATTTGAAAGAAATAGATTTCTTTATTGCTTATTTTATTTATTTTAAAAATAGGAGTGACTAGGACAATTTCTCTTCTCATGTCTCCACCAATTTGAGAAGGACAGGTGTGGTTTACAAAGTGTGAGAGAACATTAGGCTTTTCTGGAATCTGTTTAGGGATACATATGTGAGAAGATTAGGACAGGTGAATCTGCTTGTTTTGTTTCCTGTAAATGGCACCAGGTGGTGAGCGGCAGCGTCCTACAGGCCGCGGAGGACCAGTTACCAGCTCCGGAGGACCAGCCCCGGGTGACCACCTGTGCGGCCTGAGCCGCCCCTCCTCCGCTCCACCCCCGCAGATGCTGGAGGCTATATAGGGCTGCCAAGAACACCTTCGCCAGCACCAGATGGCAAGTGGCAGTGTCCTCCAGGCTGAGGAGGACCAGTTACCAGCTCCGGAGGACCAGCCCCGGGTGACCACCTGTGCGGCCTGAGCCGCCCCTCCTCCGCTCCACCCCCGCAGACGCTGGAGGCTATATAGGGCTGCCAAGAACACCTTCGCCAGCACCAGGTGGCAAGCGGCAGCGTCCTCCAGGCCACAGAGGACCAGTTACCAGCTCCGGAGGACCAGCCCCGGGTGACCACTTGTGCAGCCTGAGCCACCCCTCCTCCGCTCCATCCCCACGGATGCTGGAGGCTATATAGGGCTGCCAAGAACGTTTTCATCGGCACCATGTTATGACAAGAAAATTATGCTTTTAAATTGTATTTTTAATTACTGTTACCTAGTTTGCTTGTATGTTTGGGGGGATGGGCGGGTGGGTGAAGGAGGGATGGGATTTGATTTGATGTATTGTTTCTAAGTTTTGTAATGTTGTAAGCCGCCCCGATTGCCTGGCAGAGGGGCGGGATATAAATAAATATTATTATTATTATTATTATTATTATTATTATTATTATTATTACATTATTTTTCATGAATAAATTAATCCTGCCAGTTTGCACATCCATTAACAAAGATTTTTGTTTGCTTGTTTAACCAAAAACTTTGTTCATATCTTTTTTCTGTTGTTTTTATAGACAGGAATATTTTCAGGTATATTTGTAGACATTTTTTTCCAGATAAATGCCATTTTGTACACCATTTCCCCTGATGTATACATTTTCTATGCAATTTCTGCTACATATATGCATGGCTATGTCCATTCTGGAAGTGTGACAACCAAAGGATTTTGCATCCCAGAATCCACATTAGTTTGAGAAGTATGATGTACCGTATATACTCGACTATAACTTGAACTCATGTATAAGCCAAGGGCAGGTTTTGGGGCCAAAATGATGGATGTTGATATGACCTATGGATAAGTCAAGGATAATACTTAGGGGGATGTAACATGATCTAAAAGATGAAGCAAAGGAAAACAATTTATAATATTCCAGCAGGCATAACTGTTTGTGCTCACACTAAAGGCTGGATGGATGAGAAAGCAGAGGGGAGTCAGTGCTTCCAGGACAGGTAACACTCTTGCCTTTCACCAGGTGATGGTTCCTTTTTTGATAAAAGTACAGTACTTACATTGACCTGTGGATAAGTCAGCTCAGATTTTGGGGGTCAATTTAACTAAAATGTCTAGACTTGTACTGTATGTGAATATATACAGTAGATCAGTTTGTATCAAATTGTGAACCAAACAAATTTGTCCTCCTTGCTTTGAAGAAATAAATAAAGGGAGACAAGTCTCCTCAAAAAACAATGTGCATATCTTTAAAGGTATAAATTTCATTGTGCTATTTAGCAGCCAGGACAAGTACATGATATAGGTTGTACTCTCCTCATCTGGTCCAACATTTAAAAAACTAAATAAAAACAGAAAACCAAATTATTAATTTCCTCAGGTTTTTTTTGGTTTTTTTTGCTTGTGTATTTTATAAGCTGTTGTTCTTCCATTATAGGTGGCTCAGAATCCTAATTATTATGCATAGATTCTTGACAAAGATATTGAAGTAGAAAAATTCCCTAAAGGTGGAAAGCCTGAGAACTGAGCTTTTTCTGAACAATAATAGTCAGTCTATACGGAGAGCTGCTGCCTTATGAAAATAATTGTCCATTTATTGGCTGTACAACTTGGCTGTTTCTTTCCAATTGTATGCATAAAGATTCCTAATAGACATCTGATAATAGTAGCTGTCACATTAAGAAAGGGAATTCTTCACAGGACCTTTTAAACCAATTCTCAATATCCACCCCCACCCAACACACATACATTGCAGATCAATGGGATTTTAAAATGTGTTCTGTGAAAGCCATATGAGAGATGAAGGGAAGGGACCTTGACTTAACATCTTATCTGAAGGAGGTCAGCTCTAACTGTGCAGAACATGTCCCTTAATACTGCACTGCAGAGTCAGCATTAGGTATGAGTGAAAAGTGCTGAGGTGTGGATTTTGAGTCTGTAATGTTTTTGTCCAGAGATTACAGAACTTCACTTGAAGGAGGTAAAGAATACTTCAATAAAAGTGAATAGGAAAACTGATCTATCAAATAAATAATTTTAGAGTACAGATATGATTTTTATTTTATTTTTATTTATTTATTTTAAAAAAAACTTTTTAGTGTTGCTTGAAAGGTGATTCTAGGTCTGAACTGGTTGGCTGTGGCACCTCTTCTCTGTTTTATGTTAAAGTTACAGGAAAAGAAAATAGAAAAATAACCATGCAAATTATGGTCTATTCACTGACAGCAAGGATTTAGTGAGACAAGAAAAGAAGTTCATGAGAAGTTTACTTGTATCATGGTGTAGAGATTGGGACTGCAATCTTATAGGTGATATCATATACTTGGTCATAAATAATGTGATGTCCAGCCTGGATTGTTTAAATTCTCCCCTGCATTTTCTTTCATTTAGTGTAGTTTTTAGTATGTTTGAGCATAGGAATGTTCCACTGTATTAGTTTGTGGGAGGAGCTGTAGGAATCCCCTGCATTTTTCTAGTTTTTGGTTTGCCCTTTCCCAGCAAGCTCTGCTTCAGCTTGGGATTTTTAGTTGTTGTTTTTTTTTAAGCAGGCTTGGCTTTATCTGTTTGGTGGCAAACAGGCACAGGCAGAAGGAAAGGGCATTTCTTACACCAGTTAGCCAATTTAGTTATCACATTTAGCCAATTTACTTACCATTTAGCCAATTTAGGGCCTTTGCAGACTGCCAGAAATAGTGCAAATTGAGTCCACTTTAAGGGTTAGGGTTAGTGCTAGGGAATCATGGGAATTGTTTTTTTTTCCCTGAGACATTGAGCCTTCTCTGTCAGAGAGCTCTGGTGCCACAATAAAATACAGTTCCCATGATTCCCTAACCCTAACCCTAACCCTTAAAGTGGACTCAATTTGCACTATTTCTGGCAGTCTGCAAAGGCCCTTTGTTACCAGAAGCAGTTAATTATATTAAATATCAACAATAAAGAAGTCAAGAGCACCAGAAGCTGAAAGACCCTGCACCAGCTTCACTGAGTAGGAGTTCAAACCCAGATCAAACCCAGAGAGATGACAACTCTGAAGACTGCTGAAACCTAAATTGTAAAGTACCTTTTATTTTAAGCCTGTTAGAGCTGGGGAAGAGAAATCTTTTTCTTTTCTTTAAAATAAATTTCCCCTTTTTGGACTTTACATTCAGCTTTGGAGCCTTTTTGGGTAAAGGAGTTTGATCTCACCAGGGTACTGGCGTTGCACACTCATATTTGCCACCACTTTCAGTTGGGTGTGTCTTCACAGTGTAAGAAAGCCTGGCAGCCTTGCCGCTCCTGCCTGTTAATAGAGAGTCCCAGTGCACAGCTCTGCATTGAAGCTAGTGCCCGAGACTCGCATAGAGGGAGAAGAGACCTTTCTGTGACTGTAAAAGGGATGAAGGCAACTGCTGCTGTATTAGAATTGCCTGTCTTGCTACAGCAGCCATTTTGAGTCTACTTCTTCCTTCAGAGTTCTGAGCACATGGTCAGCAGCCATTTTGAGTCTACTTCTTCCTGCAGAGTTCTGAGCACATGGTTGGCAGCCATTTTGAGTCTACTTCTTCTTGCAGAGTTCTGAGCACATGGTCGGCAGCCATTTTGAGTCTACTTTTTCCTGCAGAGTTCTGAGCACATGGTCGGTGGCCATTTTGGAAAAACTTTTTCCATTCAAGTATATGGATAGAGCTTTATTAAGAGAGTAATGTGTGTTTTATGTTTGTTCATGTTACAAATTTGAAGATAGGAGCTAGAAGACTCTTAAACCAACTCCAGGTCTGGCTGTACTGAAGTAGCATAGGAGTGGTGACAGCAGGAGAGCGGAGCAGTAGCAGGCTGTAAGTAAAAATCAGCACTACACCGTTTAGTCCTCTTTATCCTTGCTGAGTTGTTGCTTTGGCAATTAGGACCAGCCAGAATGGATAGGCTTTTTGGAAAAGCAGCATATGGATACACACATGACACTTGCTCCCTCAGAGACAGACACCCAACTGAGAAGGCCCTAGAACTGCTGTTGGAGGAGGAAAGGCACTTAAGTGTGAAAGAACTGGAAGCCTGGAAGAGTTTGCAACATGCCATGTCCTTGCTGTCAGCAGTCTGTAGCTTGGAAGACATGCAAAAAAGAGAGCTTGCCCAGCAATCCAGTTTTATACAGTGGAAAGAAGTGGTGAATAAAAGGATCCAAACACTTCAGACCATTAACAATCCCGATGCGGAATCCAGACTAAAACAGTTCCTAAAAGAAGTTGCGAGTAAAGAAAAGGAGTATAGTGCAGTTTTGGACATAGTCAAGTTCTAGCTGCAAAGTTTGGAACTTAGTGAAGAGAGTGAGAAGTCCCCTGCCGGCAGTGCCAAGTCCAGCAGAGGAGTATATCCAGGGAAACCTCAAAGTGCAAAGAGCTCAAAAACTGTTCACACCAGCAAGTCGTCTTCGCACAGACATTGTTCCCGCTCCAGTAAAGGTTGTAGTAGCAGTTCTTCTTCCCATGCTAGTTGGAGTTCGTCTATGGCAGCCCAGCAGTTCAAGGAAGTAGAAAGAATGAAATTGAAGTCTGAATGCTGAAGCAGAAGCAGCAATGGCCAGTGAAGAACTAACCTTTTCTCATCAAGAGGCTGATTTAGAAAAGCAAAAGGCTGCCCTCAAAGCAGAACAAGAAAGGCAAGAAGCTGCCCTCAAAGCAGAGCAAGAAAGGCAAGAACTTGCTATTCAGAATGAGAAAAAACTTCTGCTCAAGGCTAAGGAGGCTGCAAAACTGTCCATAAAGGCCAAGATTTTAGCCAAGACTTTCCAGGATGATCTGAGTGAGGAAAACTTGAGGAAGCTCCCTACACAAGAGCCTAGAGACAGGATGTCTACCTTGTTCCTTGTGCGTGAGAGCTCCCCACAAGACCCAGAAGCTATGTCACCTGCTAACTTAGAGGCTAGCAAGACACATCCGCCTGCCATTCCAAGGCACCAGCCTACTGAGGAACCTGCTTACACAGAGAAGATTATCCCTCGTGACCATCTACCTATAAATATGCCAGTCAATGAATCCTTTAGAGACCAGAAACCTATGGTGGGAAGCCAAATTCCTAGCCATGCTAGTGTGGCCATCCAGCAAGCCCTGGCTGCTGAAGCTCATAAGACTTATAGGTCTAGAGAATCTATGAATTTGCCTGCCAGTCAAGTTGATTTGCAAACTAATAGGAGTCCATGCTTCTACCAGCCTGCATAGACGATTCCCACCTTCACGGAGTCTTGTTCACCATTTATGTTTATAACTCCCAGGAATGACCTTAGAGACAAGGGAGTCCAGAAATTCTCAGACCTTCCTGAAGACTTCATCTTATGGAAGGTAACTTTTCAGAGAGCCATTAGAGATTTGAAGCTACAAGCAGATGAGGAGCTCACCTTACGCATGGCATGGTTAGGCCCCAACTCGCCCCTTCAGGTCCAGAGAGTCTACGCAGCCTACATGTCAGACCCGGTTAAGGCATTGCAGACAGCGTGGAACAGATTAGAGGAGCGATATGGTGCATCAACAGAAATAGAAGCATCCTTACTGAATCGGCTTTATAAGTTCCCAATCCTCAAGTCAAAGGACTACTGCCAGCTTTGGGACTTAAGTGATCTTCTAGTTGAACTTCAGTCTGCAAAATGTAATCCAGAGTTACCTGGTCTAGCCTGTTTAGATCAATACATCATGCAGAGGCAGGTGCTCCAAAAACTACCCTTTCAGCTCCAGGAGATGTGGGGAAGAGAGGTGTTTTCTTATAAGGAACTCAACATGCAATGCTACCCACACTTCAGTTACCTTGTGACCTTTGTGACAAGAGCTGAAAAGTAAAGGAATGACCCACAGACTGGGTTCCCAACCCTTTACCAGCGCATGTGTCCAGAGAAGACCATAAAGGAGGACAAAAAACCTATCAAAGAGATGGGAAAGAACACAGTTGTAGTTAAATCTACTGAGGTCACTCAGTTTAAGTCAAATATGAAGCAAGAGACTAAAGAAATTCCATGTCCCATTCATAATAAACCACATAGCCTTGCAGATTGTAAAGAGTTCTCATAAAGGCCTTATGAAGAAAGGCTGGAAATAGCAGCTAAAGCAAAGGTTTGCTTCTGATGCTGTGGTTCAAGAAGTCACTTTGCTAAAAACTGCAAAGCAAAGGTGAAATGTGCAGAATGCAGTAGCCCACAGCACTGTTCAGCAATGCACCATTTTAAATCACCTTCAGTGCACCTAAACTTGAGAAGAAAACAGAGAGTCCTAAAAGTGAGACCGGAGAAAAGACAGCTGAACCTACTTCAAAAGCAGAGTCAGTTGTGGCATGTACAAAGCTATGCCAGGACTCAACACAGACTAGGATATGCCATCCAATTTGTCTAGCTGAAGTTTTCTCAGACTAGGATATGCCATCCAATTTGTCTAGCTGAAGTTTTCTCAGAGAACAAACCTCACTTTAGAAAAAGACTTTATATTGCCCTAGACCCACAGAGTGATGCATCCTTGGCCACACCAGATTTTTTCAGTACTTTTGCAGTCAAAGCCAAGAGGCTTGAATACACCATATCTACCTGTGCTGGACAACAACAAATGCAGGGTAGAGTGGCAACTGAGTTCATGATTTCACTGTGTGATGGCAAAAGGTGCATTAAACTTCTTCCATTAATAGAGTGTCCTTCTATCCCAAGAAGCAAGAACCAAATAGCAACCAAGGCTGTAGCTGAAAGCCACGCACACCTGAAGGCTATAGCGAAAGAAATTCCTGCATTGGACAAAGATGCCGAAATTTCCCTCCTGATAGGCTCAGATTGCCCAGAGCTGTTCCAGGTCTTGAAGCAAGTAAATGGACCTCCAGGTGCGCCAATAGCACAAAAATTTCCACTAGGATGGATAGTAATTTGACCTGTGTGCATCCACAGCAAAAGCCCGCCAGCAGTGTTCAATCTTACGGGCAATAGCCATTTTCCGAATTCAAGACCCATGCAACTACAAAGTTGCCTAAACCACATTAAGGTGTGTTGCCTTGGTGTTATCCCAGACTACAGTGCCATTTTTGAAACTTCAACAAGAGACGAGGACATAGCCTTTTCCCGTGAGGAAAGAAAGTTTCTAGACATAATGAATCTAGAAACAGTCCAGAATAGTGAAGGGAGCTGGATGGCACCCCTTCCCTTTAGAGAAGATCGACCAATTTTGCCTAACAACCATCAACTTGCTGAGAAAAGACTTTTTTGCTTTGAGAAATAGAATGCTCAAAAACTCCATTTTGAAGGATCAAATTGTACAGTTCATTGAAGATCTGTTTATAAACAACTATGCTGAAAGAGTTCCTTTGTGCAGTGAACCCCAAGAGCAATGGTTCCTGCCATACCATAAGGTAACTCACCGACAAAAGTCAGAAAAGGTGAGAATAGTTTTTGACTCAAGTGCAAAGGTGCAAAACATCTCACTTAATGATGTTCTTCTTAAAGGTCCAGATTTGCTTAACAGCTTACTAGGAGCACTCCTGAAATTTAGAGAAAGAAAAATAGCGGTGACAGCAGACATACACAAAATGTTCTATGCCTTCCTGGTTAAGCCAGAACATCGCTGCTTCCTAAAGTTCCAGTGGTTCCAGAACATGGAAACCTTGGAAGATATTACCGAGTTCTGCATGACAGTGCATGTTTTTGGAAACACCCCTAGCCCAGCGGTAGCCAACTACTGTCTTAAAAGGACTGCAGAAACTTATAAAAATCAGTGTAGTACAGAGGCTTATCGAGCAATCAACTGAAACTTTTACGTGGATGACTTACTGGTTTCCTTTGACTCAGTGCAGGAAGCTAGCTGAGTCATTAAAGAAGTACAGTCTGTGCTAAATTTAGCCAACATAAAGCTTCATAAAATAGTGTCTAACAGCAGAGAAGTTTTGGAGACCTTTCCTAAAGAGGAGCTTGTTGAAAAGGATGTCACAACTATCTTTGAAGACAAGCATACACAGAGTAGCCTTGGTATTTTGTGGAATGTCTTCACTGATAGACTTTCGATCAGAATTCCAAAACTTGAACTTCAGACTACAAGGAGGAAAGTGCTCTTTTCAATTAACAGTGTTTATGACCC
This sequence comes from Phrynosoma blainvillii, assembly GCA_026167975.1. Classification (NCBI taxonomy): domain Eukaryota; kingdom Metazoa; phylum Chordata; class Lepidosauria; order Squamata; family Phrynosomatidae; genus Phrynosoma; species Phrynosoma blainvillii. Next base: position 120,300,153 of record JANUYF010000004.1, on the reverse strand, counting down.
TTTGGGTATTACAGCGCCAGTGCTTATAGTGGCCAAAAACATCTTTAGAGAGGTAATAAACCAAGTTAAAGACTGGGATGAAAATCTGCCCCCAGCCCTGGACTTAGCATGGAAGACCTGGGCATCTCAGATCAAAGACATTGAACACTTTACTGTGCTCAGACAGTATGTTTCTGTAGGGCCTGGACCAAATGCCATTTATGAGTTACACATTTTTTGTGATGCCTCTGAAAAGGCAATTGCTGCAGTTGCATATCTGAGAGCAAGAAATAATACCGAGAGGCATGTGGGATTTATTATGGCCAAAGCAAAGGTAACACTCAAACAGACAATACCCAGATTAGAGCTGTGTGCTGCTTTGCTAGCTACCCAACTTCTTCAAACCATTTGTGAGGAAGTGGAAATAAAATTCTATGAAATATTATTATACACCGGCAGTATGGTCGTACTAGGATACCTCACAAACACTACAAAGAGATTTAAAATGTACATAACCAACAGAGTGAACAAAATTCTTTCTCGTACTCAACAAAGTCAATGGAAATATGTTCCTTCTGAGTTAAATCCAGCTGATATTGCTACAAGAGGAGCTTCAGCCCAAAAGGTGCAGTCATCCACTTGGCTGACTGGTCCAAAATTCCTGATGGAGTTAGACGTTCCTGATCACAACAGAAGTAGAGCTGAAACATGCTCTGAGTTACCTGAGTGCCTGCCAGAGATCAGCAGCTGCAAAATAGATTTGGTAAATGCACCCAGCCCAAGGTTGCCTCATTTACTTACCATTTAGCCAATTTACTTACCATTTAGCCAACAGGGGGGATGCAGATGAGGGTGTCCAAGACGCCCTGGTCCGCAGCGCCGCGGGGGCAAGGCAGCCTCACCACGGCGCATCCCTGCCGAATCTAAAAGGAGCGCCAAATTGGCACTCCTTTTAGATTTAAGGGAAAGTGCACCCTAAAAGCGGCGGGCACACTTTCCCTGCCTCAAACGCCGCGGCGAGTGCGGTCGCCGCGGCGTGAGGCCAACCCGGAAGCCCCGGCCATGCGGATGGCTGGCGCTTCCGGGGGCGACCTCAGGAAGAGGAAGGGGCGCCGAACGTGCGGCTGCCCCTCCTCTTCCGGGCCCGGAGGACGACTCTATTAGTCGTCTGCCGAGGCCTTTAGTTACCAGAAGCAGTTAATTCTATTAAACATCAACAATAAAGAAGTCAAGAGCACCAAAAGCTGAAAGACCCTGCACCAGCTTCATTGAGTAGGAGTTCAAACCCAGATCAAACCCAGAGAGATGACAACTCTGAAGATTGCTGAAACCTAAACTGTAAAGTACCTTTTATTTTAAGCCTGTTAGAGCTGGTTAGGAGAAATCTTTTTCTTTTGTTCTTTAAAATAAATTTCCCCTTTTTGGACTTTACATTCAGCTTTGGAGCCTTTTTGGGTAAAGGAGTTTGATCTCACCAGGGTACTGGTGTTGCACACCCATATTTGCCACCACTTTCAGTTGGGTGTGTCTTCACAAATAACATTGAGTTCACCTGGATTTTTTGAGCAGACATACATAGGATTATACAGTGGACAGCCCTATTATGATTGCTGCAACAATATTTTCTCTGCCTGATCTGTTAGCAGTCTGAAAAATAGGTATACAGCAGTCCCAAAACAAGTTCGATATTCTCTCCCCCCCCCTTTTTTTTTGTGTCATGGCGCAATTTCCAGAGATAAAACTAGAAAGTATGATTTTTAAATTTTTAAGTCATGTGACATAGAAAATTATGTAATTATAATATTTATGGGGACTGGAGATATAATAGCTCTCTAGAGGGATTCAGCAAACAAAACAAAATAAACAAAATGTGCAAGTCATGTTTTCATGGGAAATCCTAACATATAACAAAGATGGGGCTCTTCTTTCAATGGTATTTTTGGAATCAGAAAAAAGAGAGAAACAGTGAGTCTGTTTTCCTTTGTTTTTATTATATAGATTTTGGTGAGTCATAGCTAATAGTCAAAGCTTCAAAAAAAGAAAGCCTTATGCTTGAAAAATGTTTATCTACGCAGAACACATCATTTCTATATATAAAATGCTGTTTTCCTTGCAGAGAAGATTTACTCCAGTACAAAACAACCATGTGCAGATTTTATAAATAATAAGTCCAAAATTGCAAATAGGGTTTGATAACTCTGGTTTTCAAATACTTTTTCACAGTGGGAAGAAAACTGCTAAAATTATATGTTGCTTCCTTCAAAAAGAAATTTAATGAAGAAGTACATCTGTATGGTTTTGCAATATAGTTCTTTGAATCCAAAAGTAGGTAAAGAAATGTATTTGTTAGGGAATTGTATGCAAAATATCTACACCGGGCCAAGTGCAAGCAAAATGTGTATATTGACCAAATATATTCCACATTTTGTGCTTTCTTTATGGACTTTTGTTGTGTTAATCGCAAACTGATGTGGCAACAAGATGGAATTAACTGGGAAAAAGTTGAAAATGTAGGGATAAGTGGACTGATGGGTTTGTTCTTTCCCAACATTTCCACTAACAAGATGAATCCCAGATTTGGTGATGATTTTATTTTTGTCTTCCTTTTCTTAAGTCACAAGGAACCATTTTGTCCCTTGTCAGTATTTTAATTTACATTTCTAATATATATATATATATATTGCTACAGCAGCTAGAGCAAATTTGCTTGCTTATCAGGAATATCCTCCTTTCTCAAGTTAAGTAAACTTACAGGTGAATTCTAACACAAAGATGTTCTGTGTGAAGTCGTAGGCTTTCATGACCGGTATCCATAGTTTTTTGTGGGTTTTTTGGGCTGTGTGGCCATGTTCTAGAAGAGTTTCTTTCTGACGTTTCGCCAGCATCTGTCCAGAAGATGCCAGAGGTTCTGAAGGCATATACATCTTTTGTTGGTTGGCCACAGAGATTCACTAGCACAGAAAGGGGCCAGGAGAACCTGTCTGCTAGCTATGTTCTCCGATCAAAAGAGATGAATTGGAGAGAGAGAGAAGCTGAGCCGTGCCTGCTCCAAACCCAGTCATGCAGCAAGAATGTCAGCACAAGTTAGGAGAGGACCAAACTAAATTCCTGCATCTAAGAATTGGGAAGGTTTTGGATTAAACATAGCCTAAACTAGCCTAGTTTGGCTGCAGCTGGCTCCTGTTTATTTTCACTAGTTTGTTCCATATAGCTTAAATGCTCAAAGATTGGGGGGCTGTCCAATCACTTCTCAGTTAATGACCTTATCCCAAAACATTTCCTGTATATACTCATGTATAAGTCTAGAAATTTTAGTAAACAAAATTACTAAAACCTGATTGACTTATCTATGGGTCAACATAAGAACTGTACTTTCAACTCTTATTTTAAAAAAGGAACAATCCTGTCTCTGAGTAAAGTGGCAAAAGGTGAGAGCTTGATCCATCCCAGGAGTACGTAAAAGAAGCACTGATCCCCGCTACTCTTTTTGCTGCAGAGTTGCTTCTGACTTTTTGAATGTTTGGATGGGAAAATGATAGAGGTGGAAGCTCTTGGCTTTTGGAATCAGGCTTTGAAGGATCTAAATAAGACATTTGTGTATGTTGGTCAGCTTTTGTGAGTTAAAATCAGGAAAAGTTATATTAAAGTTAAAGGCTATAATCTCTGCTAGTCTAGTCACTATTTGCTTTGTTTTGCCTTTTGAACCTTTTCATCCTTTTGTGTGAGCTTTCTTAGGAGCTTATTGCATGGCTTTTAAAATCATCTTACCTCTCCAGAGGTAAGCCCTCTGGAGGCCATTTTCTTAAGCTGGATAACTCCTGGTTTTGAAAAGAGGCACACTGAGTGCCCCTGGGAACAGGAATGGACCCAGGAGGGACCTGTGTGGCAGATTTGGCAGCAAAATCACTGTGATAGTTTCCAGATGCCAGCTGAATTAAAATTTAAGTCCGGAAAGGTAAGACGGTTTTAAAAGCTATGTGTAAAGCTCCTTAGCCCAACCTTTGCCTGGTCTTCCCCCCCCCCCACACACACACACCACACACACACAATTTACTGTAGTCCCCACCCAGCCTTTAGAATGAACAAAAACAGTTGTGCCTGCCAGAAATTTGTAGGTTCTTTGGTATCATTTTCTTTTGCTTTGGCCTTTACATCTTTGTTATATCTTCCTATGTTTTATCCTCTATGTATCTATCTATGGGTCATATCAAAATCCATATTCTGGCCCTGAAACTTGCCATTCACTTATACATGAGGTCAACTTAGAGTAGAGTACATACAGTAAGTCCTAATCATTCCTTGTTTTCTAATTTATAAAACTGTCTTCAAGTGTACTGTGCAGTCTCATTATGCAGTAACCTAATGTTACAGGTATTTCACACTACTTAAAACTACTTAAAACAGCACAACAATTTTTGTAAGTAATCTGAAGTCATAATTGATTATTCCAGTAGACAGATTTTCAGATGACCTCAAATTATGCAGGACAAAATAAATAAATAAATAAATAAATAAATAAATAAATAAATAATCAAGCATAAGGGGAACAACTATAAAAAGCCTTCTCCACACTGGATGAATTGACTCAGTATAAGTAAATGTGAATCAAAGGTATGGAAAATAACTTCACATGCACACTGATGACATTTGACCTGGTTGTAGCTATTCAGGAAATGCTTCTGGAGTTGCTGTGCATAGCTCCATGAAACTATTAATCCACTTTGCAGCTAGTAAAACAAACACATTTTATGGTAATTAAATGAATCACTTATATTTAAAGGTTGTATATCCAAAAGTATCAATTATTGTTGGTTAAACTGTAAAGTTGAAACAAACCATGATTGACCATCTAAACTGGCAATCTTTTCAGTGCAGGATATAGTCTAAAACAGGGGTCGGTCCTGCCGCCGCCACCACCACTGCTGCCTTTCTCAGGCACGTGTGACTCTGGGGCGCCTTTTGTGTTTCAAAATGGTGCCTGGAGTCTCATGCGACCTTTCCCGTCCTGCCCCGTGATGGGAAAGGTTGCGTGAGACTCCGGGTGCCATTTTGGAACACAAAATGGCTCCCTGGAGTCACACACAATATTGCTGTCACCAGAGCTCTCCTGAGGGTCCCCCGCAGCTGCGTTGGGCCTCTCCGAGGCCCGTTGCAGTAACCGGAGCCCTCCTGGGGGTCCCCTGCGGCCATGCCACGCAAACTTTGGGGTTCCTTGGAACATCGGAGGGACGGAGTAAAAAATAATAATAATAAAAACCCTCTGATGTTCCGAGGAACCCTGAACCGGCCCCCAGCTCAAAAAGTTTGCCGACCCCATGTCTAGAAGGTTATCCAGCATCCTGCTAAATAGTGTACCTCCAGCAAAGAAGAGTCTATCACTTCCCATTACAGTCTGTTTCACTATGGAACAGCTCTCACTGAAATATCCTTCCACTGATTCTAGTCCTGTCCTCTCGAGCAACAGAGTGCATGACTCCTCTGTTTTCTTTATATCAGCTTTTAGGATAGTTGATGACTTCTGTTGGGATGTAAATCTTTGTAAATTTTCATTTCCTATAGAAAAATGATTTTAAAAACCATTTTTACATTTTAACCATTTTTTTTCCCCTGAGAGAAAGTCCTTGAAAATGGAACTGTTTTTGACAACTATTCAATGTTCAGGTTTATCTGGAAGGAAAACATTCATGGCTTTTTGACAAATAAAGTCTTATTTTCTGTGCAGAAAACACTATCTTTAGCACAGATCATTTTTGTACAGCAAATTGTGTTTTCCATACAGGAAACCTGTTTGCTGCACAGAAAATTGCATATACTGTGGAGAAAAAAAGTACACTTGCATGTTTTGTGTACAATAATTCCCAAACTGAAAAGATTCTTGTCTGTTCTGGGCTCTCCTCAACATTTTATTCCAGGAAACCATTTTTTCTCTATTATTCAAATGTTTTCAACTATTATTTCCATCCATAATATCAAATATCAAATTCTGCAACTGTTCAACTGCTTTCACAGGATTTGATTTGTTCTTGTTGTTGTGTGCCTACAAGTCATTTCTGATTCATGACAACCCTAAAACCTATCATGGGATTTTCTTGGCAAGTTTCTTCAGAGGTGTTTGTCATTGCCGTCCTCTGAGGCTGGAAGAGTGTGACTTACCCAAGGTTAGCCAGTTGGTTTACATGGCTGAACCAGAATTTGAATCCTGATCTCCAGATTCCTAGTGCAATGCACAAACCATTACAGAAGATCTTTAATTATTTTTGTCCTGCTCCTGTGAACACAATGCAGTTTTCAGTGTTCTTAGTAAAATATGGGACCCAGAACTAGACTAAAGATATGGCTTGAGGAGCACAGACTAAATCAGTATTATTAGTGCCAATGAGCTGCACACTATGCTTTTGCTAATGCAGTCTAGTACTACATTAGCATTTTTAGCTTGTACTTTACAGTGTTAGATCATGTGTAGCATGTGATCCATTAAAATACCCATATACTTTTCATATATACTGCAGACGAACCAGCTGTCCCCCATCATACATAAGTAATTAATTCTCTTTAACCAAATGAAGGATGCTATATCTGTCAATAGGGTATTTTGTTTTCAGGTTTTGTTCCATGTGAAAAGGTTTTTTTCCTAGTGCATTCTGAGTCCTTTCTAAGTTCACATCATCTGGAGATTTGATTGACATCCCCTCTGGATCTTATTTAGATGCTTTATTTTCTTAATAGGATGAACAGCACAGAGTCTGGGACTCCCCTTAAGAACTTTGTCCAGTTTAATACAGAGCCATTAATGAGCATTAATTCTGTATAGCTGCTCAGCAAGCTTTTTGTTCACCTACAAAAATATTGTCCAGCCTATATTTTATCATCTTTTCTATTAGAAATCAGTGTAGTGCAGCAGCACACAAGATCTGACTAAGGAGCAAAGACACCAATGGGTCAGAGAACAAACAAAGGGGCTATGCAGATGGGTGGTTCTGGGCCACCCCTGCTAGCAGCAGATCGGTGCTGCAGCAACCCCACACTGTGGCCCCAAATCTCCCTTTTGCCATCCCTAAAAGAACAGCAAAATGCCACTCCTTTTAGGGGTGCTGAAAGGCCACCCTAAGAGTCAACACTGCAGCTCTTCTGCGCCCTTTCGGTGCAGTGTGTCTACATGCTGTGCCAGGAAGGCATCAGGACATCATTGGGCTGGGGTTGGGGTGGCCAGCGTGCAGCTGCCCCACCCCAAATCCACCCCCAGGCCGACCCTTTAGGTCGGTCTACCATGCCCCTAAGTCTTCATTAGATGGACTTCATTCTTAGAAAGGAAAGTTACTGAGGGAGCTATTCTAATCTAGCTACATCTCTAGCATGGTCTGGGAGAAGAGCAAGGATGAGAAGAGGAGCAGAAGTTTCCCTCAGTGTATCAGTTTACATCACAGAGGGGTCAGGATAGGTAGACAGAGAGGGACATCACTGCAGGTCACTCAAACTATCTAAACCTATCACTATTGCACATTCTGCATTAACTCTTTCAGTTCAGAGAGCTGTTGTATTTCCAACATTTTTGACATAAATAACATGGAGAAACATATAAGATGGTAAGAAGAAATCAATATATGCTGCATCTGCTATGTTTTCCTGATTTAACTGACTAGTAATTTTAACCTATTGTATGCAAATGGAAGTAAAGCTGGCCTGATATAACTTTTTCTTAATAAGCCCATGCTGGCTAGCTACTCACAGACAACTACTTAATAATCTTGTCTGGAATTTTCTGTTATAGTCACATCAACCTGGCTAGGCTGTACTGTCTTAGAACTTACATCCCCTCCAACTACCATTAAGGACAGTGACAACATTCAGTCTTTTGATACTTCGCCCTTTTTTTAAAAAAAAGCACCTGCCTTAATCAATTGTGCTTATGCTTTGTTGCAGTACCAAAGTGACTATTATGGGAATAGGATTCTTGCCTTGAAGGATGCTAAGTCCAATCCTATGACATTGCAAACATACGATGAATAATGGAGCACACCAGGAAATCCCAGACAAAAATCTACATATGCTTTAATTGACTGCAGCAAAGCCTTTGAATAGATCACGAAAAGGTATGACTTGCTCTTAGAGAAATGGGAGTGCAACCACATTTGACTGTCCTAATTCATAACCCGTACTTAGGACAAGAGGCTGCCATCAGAAGAGAATACAGTGAAACAGAATTGTTGCCTATTGACAAAGTGGTCAGACAGGGCTTCATTCTATTATCCTATTTATTCAACCTGCATGCATAAAATATTATATACAGAGCATGGCTTAGATTCAGAGACAAGAGGAGTGAAGATCAGAAGGAATGTTAACAACCTATGATATGCAAATGACAGAATACTACTGGCAGAAACCAAAAGCCCGGAGCCATTTATGAAGAAGATCAAGGAGGAAAGTGCCAAGGAGGCTTAACATAGAATATTAAGAAAACAAAAATAATGAAGAAAGATCCACAAGAATTCATCCTAGATAATAAGAAAACTGAAGCAATCAAAGAGTTCCCATACCTTGGGTCAAATACTTATCAGAATGAAGATTGCCATCAAGAAATCAAAAGAAGATGGGGACTGGGAATGGCAGCTATGAAAGAAATGGACAAGATCCTAAATATATAATTTTAAACACTAAAACGAGGATTGTCTACACTATTATATTCCTCATCCCCATGTATGGATGTAAGAGCTAGACAGTGAAGAAAGCCAAGAGAAGGAAATTGGCTCTTTTGAGATGTGGTGCTGCAGAAGACATCTGAGGATACCATGTATGGCCAAGAAGACAAATAAATGGGTACTAGAACATATTAAGCCCAAAGTCTCCCTGGAAGCCAGGATGATTAAACTGAGGCTCTTGTACTTTGGCTACATCATAAGATGGCATAAAGCATTAGAAAAGACAATGATGCTAGGAAAGGTAGAGGACAGCAGAAAGAGAGGAAAACCTCATACCATATGGTTAGATTCAGTAAGGGAGGCCACAGGCCAGAAACTGCAAGAGCAGAACAATTGAGGAGAGATTGACTTGGAGATGTCTCACCCACAGTTCACCATGAGTCAAGTTTGACTCAAGGGCAGTTAATAACAACAAAATCCAATCCAGTGGAGGCCTTTAAAAAAAACACTGTACAGACATTATTCTCCAAGTATCATTAGTGGAATTCCTTTGTTGATTCTTAGTTTGTATCTTTCCCAGACTTCCCATAGAGAGTTTCTTACATAGTGGTTACTGAACTCTTTATTCACTCTTACTTTGTCATAATACAAATATGCATGAAATCCATAGATATTATTTACACCTTCCAAATACAGTAACCTTCTGTCCGAAAGTCTTAACTGTCTATGCGTGGAAATACAGCTGTAAATTTGGGAGTCCTAAGCCCCCCCTTTCTGAAGCATCTTGCAGTACTTTTTGCTTTAATCCTTGCCTTTCTTCCAGCCCATATAAAATTAGTCAAATTTTTTTTGCCAATTTTTGAATGGCTTATTATTTGTAATTATCGGGATGGTTTGGAAAAAGAACATCAGTTTAGGTAAAATACATTTTTACCACCGATATTCTACCCATAAATGATATGTATAGTTTTCTCCACATTTTCAGTTTCATATTTATTTTTTTCCATGCAACCTCGTAGTTGTTTTTGAATATCCCCGAGTTTTTAACCGAGAAAGTTTCATATTTATTTTTTTCCATGCAACCTCGTAGTTGTTTTTGAATATCCCCGAGTTTTTAACCGAGAAAGTAATGCCCAGATATTTCACAGTCTTTTCTATTTTAAAATTTGATTTTTGACTAAACAATTCTTTTTCTTTATTTGTCATATTCATTGTAAGTACTTTCATTTTTATTTATTCACTTTGAATCTTGAATGTTCTCTGTATTCTATTATTATTTCTACTAGATGTTGTATGTTATCTAAGGAATCAGACAAATACACAACCATATCGTCAGCATATGCTCTTCATTTGGTCTCATAACCTTTGGTTTTCGTTCCTGAGATGTCCTTGTCTTCTCTAATTACATTACACAAAATCTCCAAAGTTGTTATGAATAACAAAGGGGAGAGGGGGCAGCCTTGGCGAGTGCCTTTTTGAATGTTACATAACTGCGTTCTCTCTCCATTTATTATAATGTGTGCCTTTTGTTCTAAATATAGTGCTTCAATCCATTTAAAGAAAGGTCCCCATCCAACTAATCTATCTAGAATTTTTAACATAAAATCCCCTCTTATATTGTCAAACGCTTTCTCAGCATCAAAAAAAATCATGGCAATTTGTTTATCTGGTTTACTTTGATGGAATTTGATGACATCTAATAAGTTTCTAGTATTGTCTTTTTTTGTCTTCCAGGTAGGAAGCCTCTTTGGTCAGGGTGAATCCAATTTACTAGTTTTGCCTTTAATCTTTTTGCCAGGATACCGGTAAAGATCTTATAATCAACGTTCAACGATGATATTGGGCAATAACTGCCGAGCTCAAGTTCATCTTTGCCTTCTTTCGGGATTAAGTTTCTATTTGCTAATTTCCAAGATTCAGGGATTTTCCCTTCCTTTATCCTATTCATTATTAATTGTAGTTTTGGAACCAATATATCTGCTAGGGTTTTGTAATATATGGCACTTAAGCCGTCTGGACCTGGAGATTTTGATGATTTCAGTTCTTTAATTATCTCATTTATTTCAGCGGACATTATTTCTTGATTTAATCTTTTAGTTCTTCATTTTTTAAGCCTGAAAATTTTTGTCTTTCTACATATTCGAATTATTTTTTCTCTACTATTTCTTTTTCTTTAAAGATTCTGTTAAAGTACTCATAGAAGCTTCTCTTGATCTCTTTTTGATTTGTACAGATTTTCCCTTTATCATTTATTTTAGTAATTAATATTTTCTTTTTCTCTTCTCTCAATTTCTTTGCCAATCATTTACCAGGTTTATTGGCGAACTCAAATTGTTTTTGCTTTATGTATTTTAATTTTTTCTCCATTTCTTCGGTTAGCTTCTGGGATAATTGTTTTTGAAGTATTGTACTCAGCGTTTTTAATTTCTTGTCGCTTGGATTCATTTTTAGTTGACTTTCAGTCATTTTTAACTGCATTTAGATTTTGTTATATTTCTCTTCTCTTTTTTTTCTTTTTCTTTTAGCTTTGTTTGATAAAAAAACAAAAACCTCTCATTACAGCTTTACTGGTTTCCCAGACTATATTTATATCCATGTTTTCCTTCATATTTTCTTTAAAAAAATATTTTAGGGTTTCTTTTGCCTTTTTTATTATAGTGTCGTCTCTGAGGAGTGATTCATCCATACTCCAGTAACAGTCTTTTTTCTTTTTCTTGAGAGTTATTTTGACTGGAGAGTGATCAGATACTACTTTTGGTAAGATCTCAATTTTTTGTACTTTAGTTTTAATTGAATCAGTAGCCAAGAACATATCTATTCTGGACCATGACTTGTGCTGGGTAGAGTAAAAAGTATAGTCCTTCAGTTGTCCATATTTATATCTCCAAATAACCTCTACTAATAGTGTCTCCATAATATTAAAAAAGGATTTTGGAAGTTTGCCTTGTGTTAGGTCCATTCCCCCCCCCCCCCCGATTTTTTATCAATTGTGGGGTCTAGGACCCCAGTCCAATCTCCCATCAAAATAATATTTTCATATGTATAATCTGTTTTTTTGGTAAGTAATTTATCATAGAATTTGCTTTTGTCATTTAAGGGGGCATATACACCTATAATCAGTATGTCTTGATCTTCCCATTTAATCTCTATCCCAATAAAATGCCTATTTTTATTGGCAAATAGTTCTTTTGCCTCTGTGTTATCTTTCATATATATTGCCACCACCTTTTTTCGTTTCTCCGAAGATGACACAAAAAGAGATCCCAATTTATTATTTTTTAATAATCTGATATCTTTAATGTTTATGTGGGTTTCCTGAAGACAAATTATCTCACCTTTCGTTTTCCCCAAATAATGAAAAACATTTTTCCTTTTTTGTGGGGAATTAAGTCCTTTGACATTCCATGTAATAAGGTGTGTGTTCTTAATCATCTTCTTCTACCTGGCCTTCTTCTTCCTCTTCCTCTTCTTCTTTTTCTATTTCTTATTTTGATGATATTAAGTCTTCAGTTTCACCCTTATACATCAGTATATTTTCTTTACTTTTCTCGTCTTTCCTTTCTCTACTTTCCTCCTCACTTCATAGCTCCTTTTCTCTGTGATGTTTCTTTTTTTTTTCCTGAATTCTTAGCTTTTCTCAACTCGTCTGTCTCATTCTTTTTCTGTTGTGCTTTTAAAGCGATTTCTTCATCTTTTCCCGAGGTTTCTTCATTCATCTTGTCTCAACACTTGATCCTCATATGTTTCTTTCTTTAAGATTTTTTATCATGCCATTTATTTTGGTAGTAGAGTTGATTTTGTACCTTCTCTGTTCATATGTGAATGATAGACATTCTGGGTACTCCCATTTATAGTTGATTTCTCTCTCTCTTAGGATCTTCGTCAACTGCACATATTCCTCTCTCCTTTTCAGAGTTTCGCCTGGTAGATCTTTAAATATCTGAATTTCAGATCCATCTATTATCAGGTTTTTTTCCCAAAAATTATTCTCAGCAATTGGTCCCTTATTTGCTTTCTCACAAAATATATAACCACATCTCTTGGTAGTTTTTTCTTTCTGGATATCTGAGAGTTGATCCGATACATCTTGTCTATTTCAAAGTGAAATTCCTCCTCGTCCCTTTCCATAAATTCTGCCAATGATGATGTTAACTTCTTGTATAGATTTTCATTTTTTTTTGCTCAGGTAATCCTCTGAGTTTTACACATCTTTCTCTTGTTTTTTGTTCAGTCTTAATCCGTTCTTCCATTTCTCTAATCTGATTTTTCTTTAGAAGTTGAATTTCGCTCTTTAAATCTTTATTTTGTTTCTCTAATTCATTTATTTTTGATTTAGCTTGTGCTAGTTCCATTGTCAATTTCTCTACTATATTCACCACTTCTTTTACTTCCGTCTTTATATCTTTCTTCAGTTCTTCTCGAGTATCCTTTAGGTTCTGCTTTAATTCAGCCTTGTCTTTTTTCATATCTAATCTGATTTTCTTAATTTCATCCAAAATCATCAGATTTGATTCTAGCGTTTTATTTGCTTCTAATGAGGGCCTTCTTTGAAGCTGTGCTTGTGTCTGGGCCTGCATTTTTGCAACTTGAGATCTTGTAGTCATTGCCATTCACTAAAAATATAATTTGTTTTATTATCTCTCAATGCCTTAACATTATAGCGACCAAGATATGATATTAAATGTAAAAATATAATTCCAGTTCTTATATAAATCAGTGAATTTAATGAATTTTTCTAATTGTTATGGAAATTATTTTTCTCTTTTTTCTTTCTTTCTTGATAATCTATATTTGAGAGATATACAAATCAATATCTATATCTATACTAGAACACAAGTGCTAATATACTTCAACAATGTATCAATATCAAATCCAATAGTTTAGCAAACTGTAGCATACATCTTTAGCCACTGTACAGATATGTACCTGTTAAGTTGTAATGGGGAAGATATTTTTAAGTTGCCTATCTAAATATCAACAGATACAAATCATTAAAAATGCTGCTGGGGTCTCAGTCTTATATTGTAATAATTTTCTGACTTTATCAGTAAGGTGCTATTGCACTTTAAACTCCAATTATTTTTCCAAGTCTAACAAATTCAGCAAAAGCTGGTAGCTTAAATTCAAATAGCAACATATAATTACCTATAGAAATAATATTTTACTCTTTCCTTTCCTTTCTTTTATCTTTTCAGTCTCCTATATAAATATATATCTATCAAGATAGACTTATCAGTCTGGTCAATATCCCTCTTTTTATAAAATGTAGTTTCTCTTACCAACTCACTAGCGTTTTTTACTTCAGCCTCTTTCCTGAGTTCCTTTACTGTTCTTTTATGAAGACATAAGGCATTTCTCTCTTCTCTCTTTCTCTCTGTCTATTCGCTTCCTGTGTTCGCATTTCTTTCTGCCCCACAGTTTTTAATTCAGTAAATCCCGCTTGTCAGTTTCCTCTCTTCTCTTTGACTTCTTTCCAAAATCTTTGTCTTGTTTTTTCTTTATATCAGAGTCATCCATTCCATATAACACACAGCTCTGTGGACCTCTTCTCTTTTCTTCTCTTCCACTTCTTCTCCTAATGTCAGAGTCAACAATAGGGTGCTTTGCACTTCCTCTCTTCCATTTTGCTCCATGCCCACTACTGTATCTCTCCTTATGCCAGAGTCATGTGTTAAGCCGTTTGCATTCTTCAGCAGGTCTCCTCTCCTCTCTGCTGTCTTTCCATGCAATTTCTCCTCATGTAAAGGTTATCAATTGAGTAGTCGGCCCATTGCCAGTGGGTCTTCTCTTCTCTCATCCGCGTCTCTCTGCAGTCTCTACAATGCCTGGAGGTGAGGTCAACTCCAACCGGCCACTCCCACACTTTGCCTTGCAAATTTTCTATTGTTCGTTTGTTGATTTATTTACCAATGTAGCTTCATTTTTTGGGGGCTTTATCTTTATTTTTATCCAAGGCTTTGCTTTAATAGGTAAAATAAAGAGTCTTTAGGTGTAGCTGTCTTCTTCTCTTTCGTCTCTTCAGTTTACCCCTGTCTGCTTTGATTTCACAGTTCTGTCCCAAAGGGGTTTGTTGCTAGATGTTATTTGCCCTTAGATGTAGACTCATTCAAGCTAATATACAGCTCAGGTGCTCTTTATTATTATTATTTTCAAATTTTAAGTTAGTTAGCAGGCCAATTTAGCAGCAGCTAACCCTTCCGCACAGGAGGTTACCCCAGGTCTCCTCTGTCTCGTCCACCTCCTTTGGGTTCTTCTTCTTTCCAAAACAATGAGGCTGAGACGGGAACCAGACCTTTGTGGGTTCTTCCATCTTCTTTATACCAAAAGAAGCTTCTAATTATTTATTGTTTTCTTTTAACTATGCAGTAAAGGGTGGCTTGGAACGGAGCCTAGTCCGACCCCATCTAAACCGGCACCCTCTCCATCCGGAAATCATTAATAAATTTTATAATGTGTTTAGTATACGTGTATACATGCTCCTTCATGTTCATGATGCCCATTGTTAATCATCATTGGTTATTTTGGTCAATTATGTGGATAGGCTAATAGGAAATTCAGTCTAATACCATCCAAATGGTCCTCATGCATCATCTCATTCTGCACAAGAAGATACTAATGCCTAGGTTATCTGTAATCTTCATCTGAACCACAGAGGGAACTCCTCAGGTTAAAATACAGGACACCTACTAAAGAGAACCATTATTCCAAGTTTTTATGTAGCTGTATTCTACCCTTAGATGGATACTGTGTTTATCTTGAAATGTACAGTTTGTTGTCAGTATACCTAAAACTAAAGTACTTCTCAGAAGGCATTTTGAAAGATCATCCTATCTGATTGTTTGAACATAGTTTGAATATTTAAGAAAGCCCTGCCACTTAATTCAACTGTGACTGCTTAAATTGTCATCTCTCCTTTCAAGTCTGATTTGCTGAAATTTACTTTTCTTATAGCCTATATGTAGGATATAGATCATGCCATCCTCTTAGATCGCCTGAGAGAGTTAGGAATTGGAGGCACTGCTCTGCAGTGGTTCCGTTCCTTCCTCTCGGGCAGATCTCAGAGGGTGAGGCTCGGGGACAGTTGCTCATCCAAAATTGAGCTTAATTGTGGCGTCCCTCAGGGCGCCATCCTGTCCCCGATGCTGTTTAATATTTATATGAAACCGCTGGGGGAGATCATTCGGAGGCATGGAGCGCGGTGTCTTCAGTACGCTGACGACACCCAGATATATCTCTCCATGTCCAGATCATCGTCTCAGACTTCAGATGGCGTCTCACCTCTTAATGACTGTCTAAGAGCGGTAATGGGTTGGATGAGGAAAAACAGATTGAAGTTGAATCCAGACAAAACGGAGGTACTCGCAATCACAGGCCCGAAACCAGGTCTGGGAATACAGCCTCCAGTCCTGGGCGGGGTCACACTCCCCGTAAAGGACTGTGTTCGCAGTTTGGGGGTGCTCCTTGACTCATCGCTTCACATGACTAGTCAGGTGAATGCGGTGGTCAGGAGTGCCTGTTATCAGCTTCGGCTGATACGCCAACTGCGCCCTTATCTGGATATGAGGGATCTGGAAACTGTGGTACACGCCCTGGTAACCTCACGTCTGGATTTCTGCAATGCACTCTACATGGCGCTACCCTTGTGCCTAACCCGGAAACTTCAATTAGTACAGAATATGGCAGCCAGGGTAATCACGGGAACATCAAGGAGGGAGCACATAACACCGGTGCTTAAATCCCTCCACTGGCTGCCGATTAGTTTCCGGGCACAGTACAAGGTGTTGGTTTTGACCTTTAAAGCCCTACATGGCTTGGGTCCATCTTATCTTAGAGACCGCCTCTCCCCGTATGATCCCCCCCGCGCCCTGCGGTCCTCTGGGAGGAATCTGTTACAGCCAATAAAAACTAGGCTGTCCCGGACCTCCCAGAGGGCCTTCTCCGCTACCGCTCCCAGACTGTGGAATGGCCTGCCGGATGAGATCCGTCTGATAACCACCCTTGCTGCCTTTAAGAAGGCAGTAAAGACGGATCTCTTCCGGCAGGCCTTCCCAGAATAATATCTGTCCATGGAGAGGGACAACTTGCTCATTGACCACTGACTCCGGATTGAGTTTTTAATTTATTCTTGTGTTGTTTTAATTATTTTTTGGTTTAATCTTGTTTTAAGGGGTGGGTGGAGGGATTATGTTTGGAGAGAATGTTTTTAACTGTGCTGTTTTAAAATGCTGTAACCCGCCCCGATTGCCTAGCAGAGGGGCGGGCTATAAATAAAACTTATTATTATTATTATTATTATTCCAATAAACACTTAATTTAAGATGTCAAACTGAGATATATCTGCCAAGCTGACTTTGTGCATAGTTAAAAGTACCATAGTTACAGTAGCTACTCAGCATAAATTATTTCATAATGCTACTGAAAATAGTTACTGTAATTTAAAGTGTGTGAGAGACAGACTATTCTGAATGTGACTTCTGTTAGCAGTCCACACATTACTGTCATTTTGAAAAGAACTTGCTATGTGCACTCATTCAGGGCTGGAAGAAGATATTTTCTTGCCTGAGGAAGAGCAGCAAATATTATCTTCCACCCACCCAAGTCAATGTAACATCAGCCAACTAAGTCAGCAGTATGTATTTGTGTGTGTGTGTGTGTGTGTGTCATAGCAAGAATATATTGCTGCTATTTCATGATACCACATATCTGATTGAGGTGGCTGCCTGCTCAGTCTAATAAATAATAATAATAATAATAATAATAATAATAATAATAATAATAATTTATAGCCTGCCTCTCCTTGTTGATCGAGGCGGGTTACAACAAGTAAGAATAATAATAAAATACAATATACAATTAAAAACCACATTTCTAAATAATCCCCTACCCCAACCCCTCCCAATCATAAAAAGGAAGCACTAAAAACAATAATAATATAAAATGAATAGCAATATAAAATCCTAATTAAAAGTGGAAGAAATAACAAATTATCTAAAATTAGAAGCAGTTGGAGGCAAAACATCTATCTTTCTTGGGGTAGACAGGGGATATCAATATCAGTGGAGCAGAGGCTAGTCTGGAAAGGAACCATCTTAACAGCCTTTTTAAAGGCTTCTAGAGTGGTAATGTTACGGATCTCCTTCAGCAGGCCATTCCATAACCCAGGAGCGGCAGATGAAAAGGCTCTCTGTGTTACCACAGCCAATCTGGTCTTTTTAGGCTGCAGTAAATTCTTCCCAGAGGACCTAATGTGTAGGGTGGATTATATGGAGGAAGACGCTCCCACAAGTAGTCTGGACCTAGGCCATGTAGAACTTTAAAGGTTATAACCAACATCTTGTACTGTGCCCGGAAACTAATTGGCAGCCAACGGAGAGATTTTAGAACAAATGTTATATGGTCAGTTCTAGATGTAGCAGCGACCAGTCTGGCTGTCATATTTTGTACCAATTGAAGTTTCCGAACTTGGTGCAAGGGTAGCCCCATGTAGAGCATGTTGCAGAAGTCAAGTTGAAAGGTCACCAGTGCATGTACCACTGTTTCAAGATCGCCTGGCTCCAGGAAGGGTCGCAGCTGGTGTATCAGCCGAAGCTGATAACATGCACTCCTGACCATCATGTCTATCTGTGGTGTCAACTGGAGAGACATGTCCAGGAGCACCCGAAGCTGCAAACACAGTCCTTCATGGGAAGTGTGACCCCATCCAGAAATGGTTGACATATCTCCATTCCCAGGTTAGGGATCCCTATAGCAAGTACCTCCGTCTTATCAGGATTCAGTCTGAGTCTGTTTTCCCTCATCCAGTCTGTTACTGCCTTAAGATGTTCATTCAGAGGAGAGATGCCATCCTTAGTCACTGCAACAGTCTAAGACAGGGGTAGGCAACCTTTCCCCTTTAAGGGCCGAGGGACTTCAGCTCCCAGAATCCCAGGAGCTATTGGCCAACATGGGACTATTGGCCAACATGGCTGAGGCTTCTGGGAGCTGAAGTCCCTCGGCCCTTAAAGGGGAAAGGTTGCCTACCCCTGGTCTAAGACATAGAGAAACATATCTGGGTGTCATCAGCATACTGATAACACCTCACCCCATATCTCCAGATGATCTCACCCAGCAGCTTCATGAAAATATTAAATAGCATAGGAAACCGGATGGTGCCTTGAGGGATACCAGATTTTAGTTCCAGAGGATAGGATACCAGAGATAGGAATGGAACCATTGCAGTGCCGCCAAATCCCAACTCTTCCAAGCGTTTCAGAAGGATACCATGGTCGATGGTATTGAAGGCCACAGAGAGGTCCAAGAGCACCAACAGGGTCACACTGCCCCTGTTGATGCCCAGACGGAGATCATTGACTAAGGTGACCATGGCAGTCTCAACTCCATATCCTGTCCAAAATCCAGATTGAAATGGATCTAGATAATCAATTTCCTCCAAGACTGCTTGGAGTTGAATGGTAATCACTCTCTCAATCACCTTGCCCAAGAATGGCAAAAGCGAGACCGGCCTGTAGTTATTTTTGTCCAGAGGGTCTAGGGAAAGCTTTTTAAAAAGTGGTTTAACCACTGCCTCTTTTAAACTATATGGAAATCGGCCTTCCCTAAAAGATGCATTGATTATGTGCCTTAACAGCACCTTAGTTGCATCTCCCTCCCCTTGGACAGCCAGCCAAGACGGGCAGGGATCGAGAGAGCAGGTCATCTTTCTTACACTACCAAGGAGCTTGTCCACATCCTCAGTACTCACCGACTCAAACTGATCCAGTATGATAATATTCAAAGATTTGCTGACTCAGTAGTGTTTCCTGTTTAGCATATCAGTTGCAACTGTATATTTCATGTATATGGTCTAGTAAATAATCTCATATATAACTCACTAGAAATGTGATGAGTCATGGTGCTCTGGGACCATCTATTAATCTTGTACTTTCTTGAAGGGGCTTTCGCCTTCCTTTTTTCCAAAAGACTCAGATACAGATTTAATTATAACTCATCTCTACTGTATTCCAAACCTTTTTTCTTGAAGCATTATTTTTAGTCAGCCTCACTCTGACATTCCTTCTCTGTCAACAGATATGAGCCTTACTTCTGTTAGTTTCATCTACAGTAGAGTCATTGAATCAATTGGATTTACCTACTACAGGGGTAGGCAACCTTTCCCCTGTAAGGGCTGAGGGACTTCAGCCCCCAGAATCCCAGGAGCTATTGGCCAACATGGGACTATTGGCCAACATGGCTGAGGCTTCTGGGAGCTGAAGTCCCTCGGCCCTTAAAGGGGAAAGGTTGCCTACCCCTGACCTACTATATATACTCATCTATAAGTTGAGAAATGTATGCCCCAAAATTGACCTCAATATCCCAGGTTGACTTATATATGGGTCAGTATGGTAATGTGATAGCAGCTCTTTCAGATTTCCCCATGTGGTTTGGAAAGCAATTTTTTTCTCTTGTGAATGAAGCAGAAAGAGTCCTGGGTGATTGATTGCTATTCAACAAACAGTCCCTCTCTTGCCCCCTCTGCCACTGTCTGGGGAGTGAAGGATAAAACGAAAGCTGAAACGCTGAAGTGAAAAGCCTCTAATTGAGTTCCTCTTGCTGCATACACGCATACACAACTGAAGGAACCTCCAAGTTTTACCCTCAACTTATCCATGAGTCGTGACAAAATCCATAATTTTGGCCCCAAAATGTATACGTGAGGTCAACTTATGATCAAGAATATATTGTACATGTTTACTAATATTCAAAAGTTGGTTGAAGGGGGTATTCTTTGTTATTGCTAATTATTTCAAGTTGGCTTATGAGTGAGAGACCTTGTTCTAATCATCAGCAACCTTGTTCAGGTCTTGCAAACTCATTGCTGTGGTTTCCTTGAGTCTATTCACTTGTACCTGGGGCTAGTCAACATGATCCAAACCATAGTGTGGGACATTGCATACATGAAGTTTCTTGTTATGTAGCTACAAATTGTTTCCAACCTATGACAACCCTAAGGCAAAACTGTCATGGGGCTTTTTTGCTAAGATTTCTTGAGGGGAGGTTTGCACATCTCTCACACACACATACACACACAGACACAGATATGGGAAGTCTTTAGAAGTCTCAAAATGACTTTACGTGGTTCATGTGCCACACTTCCCACACCCCTATTTTAAATTGCTTTTCCTTAGAGGGTGAAAAATGAAAACAAAAACTCCTCAAAATCTTCTCCCATTACAGCACTTTGGTTGCAAAAATATGAAGACATCAAATAGAGCTCCATCACTGGCCATGTAGGCATATGACCTTGTTCAGCATTGCTTTCAGTATTATGATACTAAATGAAATACTTGGAAAGACTGTGCATTCTATGCTGTGCTTCCATATATCTTTGGTTTGTGAAAGCCATATGGTGACCAATGGGGTGGAAAAATATTGATTACAAACAGGAGCTGAGAAGATATTTACAACAATTTTATTACTACTTTAATACCACAAATAGTCTCTTGGGTGCAATTTATAAGTCATGTAACCTTCAATCTTAAAAAAAAAAAAATTATGTATTTTATGTGGTAATAAATTATACTTACCAACTACGGATTTTTCAGGAACACTGGCTATATAAATGTCCTTGGTAAATTTAGGTTCGTTGTCATTGATATCATGGATTTTAATGATAAATTCCGATTCTGGCTCCACTTGTCTACCAGTATTTCGGTCTATAGCCTTGGCACGGAGTACATACAGGGACTTTTCTTCTCTGTCCAGCCTTTTTGCTGCATGAATATCTCCTGTATTTTCATCTATAACGAATAGACTGCCAGCCCCATCTCCTGTTAATATGTATTTTAAATTTCCATCTCCTTTATCTTGATCAGTGTGCAGCTTAAGGGAAATAAGAGAGGGTGGGGGAAGATAGAGAGAACACTCCATAAATATATGCATAATTATTACAGACCAAATCTCTCAGCACATATGAATAACCTTCCACAAATCTTGTCTGTAATTGAGGTCACCAGTGGTTATCTTCCTTCTCACTGTTGGGGGAAAATTGCAAAAATAAGAATTTTGTCACACATTTTGCTCTTCAGTCTAAGGGGTGGGGGGAGGGAAGAAGTGAAGGTTTTAAGCAGAAGTCTGCAATTGCTTTAATCAAATCTAATAATGAAGTGAACTAAAGTGGGCTGTCCACATTCACTGGGGTTAGGGACACAGGATCCATATAAAAGTAGAAAAAAAAACATTATGTAGAACATTTCTATGGACAACAGTCACAGAAGGCTGACCACAGAATTGTTCTGGAGAACCTACAAATACCACCTAAAAACCTAGAAAATGTTTTTTTCTAGGAATCTCTAGGTCCTCCAGTGCGACCTTGGCTGGAGTTTGGCCATAGAGTCATACAGGAGAACATAGAGATTTCTGGAGAGAACATATTAAACAAATCCATGAATAATCAAATCTGCAAATGTCAAAGCTGCAAATACGGAGGGCTGAATATAATCTGGTTTGGAGTTATTTGTACCAAAACAGTGTAGTAGATTGGGCCAAATCATTTCCAGAGTAGAACACACAGATTGGTGCTTCAGACCAATCCAGAGAGTCCACATCACCACACTCAGAATTTATTTATTTAATTTATATTCTGCCTTTCTCC
Source organism: Phrynosoma blainvillii (assembly GCA_026167975.1). Taxonomy (NCBI): domain Eukaryota; kingdom Metazoa; phylum Chordata; class Lepidosauria; order Squamata; family Phrynosomatidae; genus Phrynosoma; species Phrynosoma blainvillii. Next base: position 120,277,908 of record JANUYF010000004.1, on the reverse strand, counting down.
TAGAAAGAAAAAGGTGAGAAAACAAAACAAAACACAAATACAATCTCATCAATAATATAATCTCGTCTTTATAACATCACTCTGACATTTCAGATAAAAGCATGAATTACAATTTCTTTGTTTTTTTATAGCTGTAATTAGCCATTCTCCACATCTCCATATGAGAAAAAGGAAGATGTAACTTCCTTCATATAAGTCAGGAATGCTGAAACCTGGCCCTCAAGACACTTTGGTCTGCAACTCCCATCAGCCACACTCATCACGGTCATTGGTTACGGACAGAACTGTAATCTAAATATCAAGAAGGTTTCCCAATCCTAATCCCTGAAAAAATATAAAAGATATGTGTCTTTACCTTCATCCTCCCCACTCCCATTCACCACAAATATAAACCTATCTTTCTTGCCTGGTAACTGTGCCATTTCATGCCATACAATCAGTCATTGTACTCTCAGGATGTGAAAATATAGCCACACATTTAATTTTGATGAAAAGGGGTGTTTCAGTATATCCAACACCCTATCCAGAAAATGGCTAATCACAGAGAAATTTTCAGAAGTTTCATTTTCCCCCTGAAAAACCAGTTTGCCTCCAAAATCTTGTCCTTTATGTCCCTCCTTTAACAGAACACAATGAGTTTTGAGTTAGTTTTGTTTTTGCACAAAATAACTTTTTTTCACAAAATGTCCTAAAATATGAAAATCACCATTTTTAAAAAAAAAAATATAATTTCACCCCCTTGGGAGACACAATTCCAGCACCATGTTCATTTGGACATCACTCTGCTCACTACTCACTGAAACAAAAGTTGCAGTGTAGCAGAGCAATGATTGTTATAGTGTTGTTGTTTTTCTTGCTCACTCAGAGAGAAAACTTCCTGTTTCATTTTATCTCATGAGTTGGGAGATGAAGCCAAAATGAGGCACATAGCCTGAAGTAACAATGAGCAAAGAGTGCTTGAAATGCTTTTATGGCTTTATACTGGTACACAAGCTGTTATATAAGCAGTTACACTTTATTAGAGATTGTGCAAGGGTGTTATGCTATTCAAGACTTTGAAAACCCTGCAGTGCTAAAGTAAATTGTTGCATAAACCTAGAAGCACTGTTTAGGAGGCTCCATATGTATGATTCTAAGGAACTAGTGGAGGAGTTGACTTGACTGTTGTGTAATGGCATTATCACCACTGCACAATTGTTTTATTTACTGATGCAATGTTGTATTGTGTGTAGATATTCTGAAACAATTTTACACTATGAAATCAATAAATAGAATCTCAGCCATTATTGTCAGCAGGATGGAACATGCACTGTCTCCTCCTCCTTCCAGGGTCCGTTGCTCAAGAAGTATCTTAATAGGTCTCACCCTAAGCTATATGTTTGCCTCTATTATAGATCAATATCTGTTACTCCAAATGAGTGAATATAGGTGATGATGAAGGAGTTTAAGTGCACCAGACTATTCTATGCATTTGCCAAGATGTATCTACCTCTCTTGCCACTTTCAGACATCTTTTATGTTCTGAAGAGAAACCAGAGTATATTTTACTATTTTTACTGTACTGTTTATTCCTTTGGGATGTTGCTTTTAATTTTGTGTTTGAGTTTTCTATTGGATATTTGTTGAGCATAACAAATGATGTATGTATCTTTTATGTTGAGAGATGCCAACACAGGCGCTGAAAGCCAAAGATCTGCCTGAATACAAAAACCATTTTAGAAATGTACCCCTCAGTCACAAATGACAAAGGGTTTTACTATGGTCCTAGTAAATAGAGACCATTACAGTGAGTGTTCTGTGCATAAGTACAATTTTGGATCCCCTAGAAATCTGCTAAAATAACATCCTCTCAAAGCATATATCATGTACTCAGATTGGTGATGGATGCTTCTATCACCTTCGATTATCTCATTTTCCCTATGCCACATCATTCTGTCCTGACCCCCCAACAGATAGCATAATTTTTACATGTGACACTTTGGAAACAAATTGTCTCAGCCATCTCTAGGATTGTTCACCCATCTTATTTGTGTCCAAGCTAAAAGGGGCTTCTGATATATGTTCCAGCAGAGGATGGGAAGAGAGGAGCAGAAATCATCCCAGAGAAGAATATTCATATAGTATTACATTCTTCCTTTGTGTTCAAATCTACTCAAATCAACTTGCATTTTTAAAATGATTAAAGGATGGGAAAAGTTACATTGGCTAAGAAGCAGCACCAGAAGGATAGAATATTTCCTAATCCAGTCTAGCAGTGAGGGGCTCTTAAAAGAAGAGAGTAATAGTCAGTTAGAATTAATTTTCTAACTGGTAAAAATAAGTAGCTTGTCTGGGTTTGTAGTGGGATATTGCTTTTATAAAAGCATGCACTTCATTGCTTCATTCTTTTACATATTTTGTTACATTTTTACATACAGGAAGAGCTGTGATTTAATAAATATAGTCTTGCAAGTGATGGAACACTTTTCTACAACCACACTGCTCCTTTTTAATCTACACAAAAGGTGGCATTCTCTCATAATCATTAAATATAGCGCAATTTGATAAGAAGTGCCCTATTGAACTAGGTGAAATACTGCTTCACACAGTATCCAGTGAGATCTTTCTAGAAAACCCAGTCAAGAAATCAGAAGACTAGGAGTGAGAAGGGCATCTATGAAAGAACTAGACAAGATCCTAAAATGTAAAGATATACAATTGAATACTAAAGTTAGAATTACCCAAGCCATTGTATTTCCCATTACCATATATGGATGTGAGAATTGGATAGTGAGGAAAATAGCTAGAAAGAAAAATCAACTAATTTGAGATGTGGTTCTTGAGAAAAGTGCTGAGGATACTGTGGATGGCCAAAAAGAGAAACAAATGGCCTCTAGAATAGATCAAACCTGAACTCTGCCTGAAAACTCTTCCTGTTGTATTTTGGCCACACCATGAGAAGGCATAACTCATTAGGAAAGACAATTCCTTGTGTGTTGTCTTTAGATTCTAAGCCTGAGGGCAGGGAACTGTCTAATTACCAATTTGTAAGCCACTCTGAGAGCATTTCTGAAGAGTAGGGTATAAATACAGTAAATAAAATAATGAAAATAATAAAATGAAAATAATGCTAGGAAAGGTAGAAGGCAGTAGAAAGAGAGGAAGACCACAAGGCTGATGGCTAAACTTAATCAGGGAGGTCATGGGCCTGAACCTGCAGGACCTGAGCAGAGAGGTTGAGAATAGGAAGTCTTGGGTATGTCTCATTTAGAGGGGCACCATGAATTGAGGTTGACTCAAAGGTTGACTTCTTCAGTGAAGAAGAAGACTCACAAACATTTTCCTAGTCCCATTTAAAAGCTGTCCATGTTGATGGCCACCACTTATTGAGGAAGTAAATTCCATAGCTTAAGTGATGGACAGTAGGAAGAAATACTTCACTTTATCTGTCCTGAATCTCCTGAATCTCAACTTCATTTGAAAGAGCCCTATTGGGGGGGGGGGTTGCAGACTGCCAGAAATAGTGTGAATTCAGTCCACTTTTAGGGTTAGGGTTAGTGCTAGGGAATCATGGGAACTGTTATTTTTCTGAGACATTGAGCCTTCTCTGTCAGACAACTCTGATGCCACAATAAAATACAGTTCCCATGGTTCCCTAACTCTAACCCTAACCCTAAAAGTGGACTGAATTCACACTATTTCTGGCAGTCTGCAACCCCTATATATGTATCAACATGAGTTAGAATGGCTGGGATAGGAAAGATAGTGCATTTTGAATGGATTTAAGAAGAAGAAGCAGTGATAGCTCTATGTGAATGTGCCCTAAATAAGAATGGTACTGATGGAGAATCATAGGGCCTTTATAGACTGCCAGAAATAATGCAACTTGAGGCCACTTTAACTGTCCTGGCTCAGTGCTAGGGAATCATGGGAATTGTATTTTTTTCTGGGACATTGAGCCTTCTTTGTCAGAGAGCTCTGGTGCCACAATAAACTACAATTCCCATGATTCCTTAGCACTGAGTCAGGACAGTTAAAGTGGACTCAAGCTGCATTATTTCTGGCAGTCTGTAAAGGCCTGTAGTTTTCTTTTTCTCCCTTGTGCCGTCCCAACAGTAGAGCACACATCCTTACAAGAGATACTTTTTTCACCCTGGTACATTACCCAATAACATTCATACCAGTCTATAGCTTCTTGTGGAGGTGAGAGCTAAGATAAAACAGCCTTTAACTGTTTCTTGAAACTGGAAGGAAAGGGCATTATGCTTTGCACTGACAATGAACCTAGAAATGACCAAATCCAAATACTTAAAAATCCAATACTTTCAAGTCAGAGCTTAAAACTGTGTGCTTCTGCTTTTGGCCTATCTTACAAAATTGTAGCTTCTGGGACCAAATGCACAGTGTGAAGGTGGAAGAATTCAGGGAGTTGCTTCTTTGTCTGTTTCCATCATAGTATTTGACGTTGATTTAAAACCAGTAGACCTTTGCTACTCCTTTTAAAAAGTTGCATTTAAATTGTCAAGCAATTCTCCTTCAAGGACACATTAAGCACCCAAGTGTTTTACCCATGTCAGAAAGGCTCAACTTTCCATCTCTGTTTTCAATCCTCATCTGAAGCTTTTCTAGGCATAAGTGGTTTGAACACTGCTATTTATCTGGGTTTATTTCTACACTGTGATAATATCTGCCAGGAACAGGATGTAGTGCTTCAAGAGACGAGAACACAATAGCACTATGTTTACCATCCCCATGGGAGATTTACTCCAAAGTATGCAGTGAATGGGGGGTAATCCATCTATACCTACAATAGATACATGCTCAGAACTGGGGACCGGGAGAGTTCCACAACATCAGAAATCTTGATGGTTAATTCTCCAAATTCTGTTTGCATTAGCACAGATGAGGTGGATAAAGGTGGAGAAGACACATTTCCTTGATTGTTTAGATGTGAGATGTAGCAAAGTATGGCTGCATCTACACTGCAGAATAAATACAGTTTTGCACAGCTTTAACTTCCATAGGTCAACTCTATGAAATTCTGGAATTTGCAGTGTGTTTTATTTAGCCTGCTCTATTAAAGAGCTCTCATACCACAAAACAAAAAACAAAAACAAAAACAAAAAAACCCAACAAAACAAAACCCCTACAAATCACAGAATTCCATCAGATGGAGCCATAACAGATAAAGTGGTGTCAAACTGCATTAATTCTGCACTCTGGCAGTAACCTATGTCACAAAAGTTTGGCTCTGTTCTTAGAATCATTTTAATGGTTAACTCAGGAATCTAGATTTGAATTGTTGTGTATTTAGCCATGTTCAGCGGGATCAATTATAGTTGTCCTGTTTTTCTTGTGAAAGGATCATTATCTTTCACATCTATATGGCAAGCAGACACAACATGCCCTTCTATGATTGGAATTGTTGTACTGTTTGGATTTTGTGAAAACAGGGTTACTTTATGGAAAAATAAACCACAAATTGACTGAAATTCTGTTGGAGTGTTACAACTACACAACCACTATAGTAATTTGGCTACATGATGACTCCTGGATCAACTTCCACAACCCCCACTGACTGGGAAGCAGCCATTGCAATCAACAGAGGTCTACCTCTGTCATTCAGGAAGCAGCTGACTGACATTGCCACCTTCTCTTGTGTTATTTATGTTGCAATGGGAGATCATTCATCCAAGAGGGGGATGGGAACATGAATCAGGTGCTTCCTGAGTAACAGGGGAACAAGGCTCCCTTCCTGATAAGTTGAAATTAGGAGACTTTCATGGGCCCTTTGTGTCCCTTAAATTAGGCAATACTTAGACATTATGAATACCAAACAGTTACAAATTGGCAATTCTAGATTACACATTTGTAACTCCCTGGCAGGAAACTGGACAATATGCATATGTCTTTATTGTTGGGATGAAAAGAACTTGATATTTCAAACTGCAAACTGCAAATTTTCTCAAATGTGTGAGAAAATTGCAAGAGTGATATATTTTCCATTGTGAAGCACTGGCTCACTTAAAAGTGCAACAGAAATAATAAGAGAGAATATCTGGAAATCACAACTTGGGGTAAGGATTCCATGCTGGTCTGACGAAAGACAGAAGAGCTTCCAATGAATATATAATAAAAAAGATCAACATAAATTTACATAATTAGCCTGCACTCTTGTGTTTGCATCATTTAAGTATTCTCCAAGCTTGGTGGAAGATGCTTTTGTATAAGTGGCCCCCATAAGTTTCAGATAGCTAAAAGGGTAACATCTTCACTTTGGGAGTTTTCTGTTGTACTTTATTTATCTGCATCTAAAGTCTTCTTTGGAACCATGCTGTTCTTTTAATTTTTGAGAAGCCATTATTAAAATAAATAAATAAAAGAACCTTTTCATGAAATCATTTATATTCAATTTCTTTCTCAGTTCGTAATGTGGTCATATGATTGCAGGTTCCCTCCCTGGGAAAACTGGAGCTTTTAAAGACACTTTACCACCCAGTGTTCTATGGTGTTTAGCCATCACAAATGCAAATGTATAATGCGGACGAAAGTCTTTATCCATTTGTAAACTGTCAATGGAATCAAATAGCTATTATCAGTAAAGCAACATTTTTATGGCTTACTCCTGTGTGTAAAACATCTTTAATAGCTCTGGAGGCTGGTTCCAATACTAATCAAGTTGCATTGATGAAGTTGGGTAACATAATTCTTTCAAGAGATAAGTCTTCCAGGCTTAATCTTGTCAGAAACTGTGTCTAACAGGATTGCTTCCTGAGGTTAGGGAATAAAACTGTCAACGGCTACAGCATTAATAAAAATATCCCCCACATTTATTTTGATTTATCAATTTCATTCTATGCATATCTTCCCCATCACAAAAATTTCACATTGTATAGTATAACATACTGCTGTCTGTAACACTCAGCCTTCATGCTCCCTGAATTCAGTATACAAAATTATAAGGACTCTAAGGTATTTCCTCCTTGGAATTCTTTAATTCTTTTCATATGCTGGGATCTTTGGTAAAATAAGAGTAATGATTACCTTTAGATGAACCTATCACAGTGTTTTCTTGGCCAGATTTGTTTAAAGAGGGGTTTTGCTTTTGAGGCTGAGAGAGGCTGAGGCTGGGATACTGTGACTTGCCCATGGGTTTCCATTTCTGAACAAGGATTGAAATCTTGTTCTCCTGAGCCATAATACAGTGCTCAAACCATTACACCCCACTGGCTTTCCTTGCTTACAATGGCTTAGACCTACCATTTTAAATGCCCATGTTCTACATAAGGTAACATCATTCTGAGTCACTGTGGGGAATTTAAATGCAAGGTCCATCATACTCCATGCTCACAGCAGGGCTACTAATTTCTGTCATAGTCACTCAGTGAACCTACTGACTAGGATTGGTAAATAATTGTTAAGCTTTCCTTTTAATGCAAATTTACTGAATCCTGAATCCGCACATAAAATGGAACACTCATAACACTATTTATATTTTTCTAAATTTGAAAATGCATTTGCATTTTTTTTTAAAAAAAACACATGCATATAATAAAAAGATTGCATACACAAAAATCCAAATACTAAGGGAAATAGCACACAAAAATGCATTATTGGTCCCTTTCAAAGGTGTATATATATCTTAAAAGTACCTCTAAAATGCATATAGGGAGATACAAGAAAAAAAAGTGCTGTGACACTTTTGGAACTACTTTTGTTTGATCTTACCTGTTTTGTCAAATGCAAACTTGACAGTTTTGTCCGTCATTTGGTGAAGTGTGCTACAATTCATGAAAGCTTATGCAGAAAAAAAAACTTTAGGGTGTCAAATTACTTTTTATTGTTTTGCTGCAATATGGCTACATAGCTATTGCTTCTAAACTAAATATCAACAAAAAAGTTTGGACAAAAATAAGTGAATCTTTGTGTGAAATTTCAAATTGATGTGGGAATGGGACAGAAAATAATTATGAAAAAATGTGAAGGTGGATGGAGTCAGGCTTAACATATAACATAGGAATAGTCCAATGAAAAAAATATTTTACAAGGTATTCCTCCACTCTCAATCCAGACCTTTAAGTGGGAAAGCCCCATTTAAAGTCTTGCTACTGCTATAAGTTCACAGGATACCCTCAGGGAAGCCAATCATTCTTCATCCTGTATCTTAATCCTTCTTCTGTAAATGTGCAAAAATGCAAGTGTATGTTATAAGGCAGGCATATGCCATGGGCCATATGAGACCTTTTTGAGTTGCTGACTTCCATTAAAAAATATGGGCGGGAAATCAACATAGATGAGTCCCTTATGAATCTGAGAGGATTTGGGTCCCAAAACAAAAAATGTTGTTCACCATTACTTGGACCTACAATATAGGCCTTTGTAAGGAATAATGGCAGACCAAGCTCTTTGAACACTCAAATGACTTTATAAATGCATATATTTTATCCATTTAGGAGCCAGCATGACATAGTGGTTTGACCATTGGACTATGAATCTGGACACCAGGGTCTGAATCTCCACTTTGCTATAGAAACCCACTGGGTGACCTTGGACAAGTCACACATTCTCAGCTCCAGGAGCTGCCACAAGTTGGAAATGACTTGAAGACACACAACAACAACAAATTATCAATTTGGTATTTTTTGTTGTACAATTTATTATTCATAGCCTTATTTTAACTGTTTTCATTCACTGTTTATAGTCCATTAATGATAGGCAAACAGCTATCTACCAAAAGGGGAAAAGAAAATGTATAACTTCAAAAACAAACCTGGAAGCAGAAACATTCTCCTTGTTCTATAAAAATGATCTATTTTGATAAATATTTTGAGCTATTTCCCCTAGTTTATTCATCTTATGATTGTGGACCAATTTATTGTGCACTGTGAAACATCTGACTTTGGAATCCTGCCCCCCAAAAATCAGACTAACTTCTTCCTTCCAGAGCTTCTCAGAGGTAGCCAAAATTGTATTCTTCCACATGGCCTTCTTAATGGTTTTCAAAACTTCATTTTAAAACTTTTAAAAATCTATTTTAGTGAGAATTTCTTTGAGAGTCAAAAACCAATCAGCCAAAGCCAATTAAATAAATACTTTCAATAAATAATAAAACAATGTATAATTTCTATGTTTTGAATCAGAAGATGATAATGAATAGATCTCTAGGTTTTGTTAGATTGCAACTCTCACTACTGGCTATGATAGGCAGGGATGATGGGAAATGCATTTGGATGGCCACCTATTTCCCACCCCATATTTACAAAGATAAAAGGAGCTTTAAACTACTAGACTGCTGTGGATGGAGGAATTGTTCAGTTTCATTTCCCCCCGGAAATTAATTTAAGCACAAATTATTTCCATTCAAAATATAAAAACCAATTTGCAAGTCAGGAGTGACCCTCTCTTTCCTGATCTTAGTTATACTATTTTAAGCTCAAATTATATGTGACAGTACCAGAACTGTATCCTGCTGTGTCTTTCACTCCATCCATATGTAATAATAATAATAATAATAATAATAATAATAATAATAATAATAAATTATTTTTATCCTGCCCCTCTGCAGCACAATCAGGGCAGTTTACACATTAAAAAACATCCAATACACTAATTCCCTAACCCACCGTCCCCTTAAAAAGTATTAAACTAGTCAATTTTTAAAACACAAGATACAATAAAATAAAATCATACAAAGAGGAGTAATACAGTGGGTTAAGTGGTTTGATGGCGGCTCCGGGGGCTGGGGGCTGAATTCTAGGACCAGGAAAGCTAGTTAGGGAAGGCCTGCCGGAAGAGATCCTTCTTGACAGCTTTTTTGAAGCTGTCTAGAGTGGTAATGAGATGGATCTCATCTGACAGGTGATTCCATAATCTGGGAGCAACGGCAGAGAAGGCCCTCTGGGAGGTCGCTGACAGCCTAGTTTTCATTGGCTGTAGCAGATTCCTCCCAGAGGACTGAAGTGCGTGGGGAGGATCATATGGAAGGAGACGGTCCCGGAGATAAGTTGGACCCAAGCCATGTAGGGCTTTAAAGGTCATAACCAACACCTTGTACTGTGCCCAGAAACTAATAGGCAACCAGTGGAGAGATTTAAGCACAGGTTTTATGTGCTCTCTCCTAGAGATGCCAGTAACCAACCTGGCTGCCATGGTCTGAACTAATTGAAGTTTCCAGGTTAAGCACAAGCGTAGCCCCATGTAGAGTGTGTTACAGAAATCAAGACGGGAGGTTACCAAAGCATGTACCACAGTTTCAAGATCCCTAATTTCCAGGAAAGGGCGCAGATGGTGTATCAGCTGAAGCTGATAACAGGCACTCCTGATCGTTGCATTCACCTGATTTGTCATGTGAAGCGACAAATCTAGGAGTACCCCCAGGCTGCGAGCAGAGTCCCAGACCTGGTTTCGGGCCCGTAACTGTTAGTACCTCCATTTTGTCTGGATTCAGTCTCAGTCTGTTTTTCCTCATCCAGTCAATTACTGTTTTAAGACAATCATTGAGAGGAGGGACACCATCTGAAGTCAGCAGATGACTGGGTCATGGAGAAGTATATCTGGGTGTCATCAGCATACTGATGACACCGCACTCCATGCCTCCAAATAATCTGTCCCAGCGGCTTCATATAAATGTTGAATAGCATCAGGGACAGGATGGCGCCCTGAGGGACACCACAATTAAGCTCTATTCTAGTAGAGCAGCTGTCCCTGAGCCTCACCCTTTGGGATCTGCCCGAGAGGAAGGAGTGGAACCACTGCAGAGCAGTGCCTCCAATTCCTAACTCTCTCAGGCAATCCAAGAGGATAGAATGATCTATTGTGTCAAAGGCTGCTGAGAGGTTCAAGAGCACCAGCAAGGTCACACACTACCCCTGTCGATACTCAAGCAGAGGTCGTCGGCCAGCACAACCATGGCAGTCTCAGCTCCATATCCTGTCCTAAAGCCAGTTTGAAATAGATCTAGATCAGGGGTAGGCAACTTTTGCTTACCGGGGGCTGGTCTGCTGGTCCCAAGGTCTTCTGCGGGCCGGGGGGGGGGGGAAATGGTGCCGCACATGCATGTTCGTGCATGCATGCACAGTACACTGGAAGTACTGCGCATGCGTGCACATACTCGCTCACGCATGCGCAGTACTTCTGGCGTACTGTGCATGTGCAAGCGAGTCATGGCTGCCATTTTGTTTTCCAAAATGGCACCGCGATGCGTTTGCGCATGTGCCGGAGTACTGTGCATGCGCAAATGAGTTGCGGTCACCATTTTGTTTTCCAAAATGGCGGCCGCGACTCGTTCGCGCATGCGCAGTAATCCGGGGCATGCACAAATGAGTTGTGGCATCATTTTGGAAAACAAATTGTGGCCGTGACTCGCATGGCAGCGGCACACGTGGCGGTGGTGGTGGCGGGTGGTGGCGGTGGTGCGTGGTGGTGACGGTGGCAGCAGGACCAGGCTGGGGCCAGTCCAAAGGCCTCGGGGGGCTGGATCCGGCTCCTGGGCCATAGGTTGCCGACCCCTGATCTAGATCATCAGTGTCATCCAAGAAACCTTGGAGTTGGGAAGCATCCACCCTCTCAATCACCTTGCTTAAAAAAGGCAACAAGGAAACTGGCCTATAGTTGTTCCTGTCCAGGGGGTTCAGGGAAGATTTTTTCAGGAGTGGTTTCACCGTAAATCCGAAGATATGGAGTGCAAGTCAAGACTGTGCCTATTTTGGGGTATTTTGGGTGTCAACTCAGAATGCCTCAGCCACTCTCTTGGAAATATTAATCATATCTGCAGTTAAACCAAAGTTAGAAAGTCTAGTTTATAAAAGTTTGTTTGAAAACAGTAAATATAGAATCAGGTACTCAGTAAGTGGAGAGTGGAGGATTTCATAACCCACACACACACACACCAAACTAAACATACACTAGATACTTTCAGTTCTTTCCCCACTTCTTTTCACACATGCCCCTTTCTTTTTTATTTTCTTTGCAATGATACTTCAAAAGTCCATTTTCAAAAAGCTCTTGCTTTCACCCTTCTGCAATGGGATGTAGCATTTTATTACTCCACAATGATGTCTTGATGTACAATCCACACAAAACTAGGCCTGCAATGTAGGCATTCCACAGGATTGTCACTTGAAGAATTGTAAACTATGGCCTGCATTTTGTTGATTAATCTCAAATAAGGGGCTGTATGCACAGGCCAAAAGGACCATGTCCCCCTTCTGGCCTGGTATCATCCAGTCTAGATGATGCAGGCCAACAGCTATAGGATCAAGCAAACTGGATGCTGATCCCGTGGATTCAGCCTAAACCCAGCTGAAGTAGCCCTTATCATGGTCTAAAAAGACTGGCTGTTTGTAGCAGAGTTCCCCAGAACTCTGCTGCAATATCTGATAGACCAGATGGTTGCATGCCCCATTACCTACCATCACCACTGTTCTCTGTGAATGCTCCCACCACAGCCTATGATGTTGGGTGCCAAGTCAAGTAAGTGAAGCCAGGCTCCCTGTTTCTGTCCTTGCTGACTACAGTGGGGATATTCACAGAGAATGGTAGCAGTGACTGGTGTGATGGCAGCAGCAATGGCAGGAGCTCCACAATGTGATGGCAGGTGGGCATTTGAACACACACCCTTAGCTGCACCAGCCCAGGTAAGTGCCAGGTAAGATACCATGAGTTGGCTTGTGGTATCCTGTCCATGTATTTAGTGCTTCATTGAACCACTTGTTGAATGGTAAGTCAAAACACAGGTAAATCCCATTAATTCAATGCCTTAACTCTGATAATATGGTCCCTTACCTATGTCTCACCTTGGCATTGATGATAGAGTGGGGGGCTGCTATTTGCCCTCCAAGAAGGAAGGAAGAAAAGCGAGAATTTTAGTGATGATCTTCATCACAATACAGGAAGGAAGGGGAGGCAGAATATGTCAGTATAATGCCTAGGTAACTCTTCTTCCATTCTCTTGGACAGTTGCTCAGCCAATCCACCCACTTCAGGGTTTAGTACAGGGTTTGGCTGGTACCCTTTTGGGGCCAGGTAGAAATTTTGATTCTCCTTTTCAACTTGACAGAGGGGAAGGTGTTTTGCCTACTTTTCATTGATTCCCCTTGGTAATATAGGGCAATTGGATTTGGCTGGCACCTTAAAATAATTTGATTGGATTCCTTAAACCTCTTTAATACTTATTGTACTGCACATTAAAGGTAAAGATTTTCCGTTGACATGAATGTATAGTCATAACTGACTGAAGGAGCTGGTGCTCATCTCTGTTACTAAGTCAAAGAGCCAACGTTGTCAAAGATGACTCTGTGGTCATGTGGCCAGCATGATTGCACAGAACACTGTTTCCTTCCCACTGAAGTGGTACCTATTTATTTACTTGCATTTGCATTTTTGAACTGCTAGGTTGGCAGAAACTGGGACTAGTGATGGGAGCTCACCCCATCATGTGGCACTTGGGCCTTGAATTACCAACCTTCCAAACTTATGATAGTCTGAATTGGCATCTTAACCACTATGTATTAATCAAAACTTAACTATAAATATTTAGTCCACTGGTCACTTTTGGCATGTTAGTGTGGAAAGAGTTGAACATAATTATCAGTGAGCACCCACAAGCACATTTTGTAACTTTTCTGGACTTACCTTTGTGTCTTGGGACACTGAGGATTCAACAACACCAGCCAGAATATTCCTGGCTACCCCAGATAAAAGTAAAAGTACCCCTTTTACTTTCACACTCTGTTGTGACACTGGGCAGCTGTCTACATACACTTCTTTGCTATGCTACTCAGAGCTGGCACCACTGGCACAAGTCACTCCTTCTGAGATCAAAAATAAGGCACCCAGCATTGATCACATGGATAGGCACCTTCTTGTGACCTCAGAGTGGTGACACCAGGAGGCACAGTGGGAAAATGTGTGTAAACAGCCACCGAGCATCACTTTGGAACAGGCCTGCATAACATGCGGCTCAGGGGCCACATGCGGCCCACCAAAGGATTTCTGGAAACCTGCAAGGATGTGGGATGACTTCAAAGCTCCTCCTCTGCTCAGCTTTCTCCTGAGGGCCATGTGGAGGAGGGGGGGAAACTCACCCTGCAAGGCTCCTCTGCTGCTCAGCTTTCTCTCAAGGAGAAGGCCAGGTAAAGAAGGAGGAGGGTGGTCAAATGCTTGCAGAGCAAGGCTCTTCCACCACCTGACTTTCTTCTGAGGAGGAGACCAGGCAGCAGAGTAGGAGAAGGACAGTTCCTCCACTGTTTGGCTTTCTCCTAAGGAGAAGGCCAAGTGGAGGATAAAGATGAGGATGGGGTGAACATTTGCAGCACTCCTCCACTGCTCAGCTTTATCCTGAGGAGAAGGCCGGGTGGTGGAGGAGGAGGATGTACAAATGCTTGCCCCTCAGGGCTCCTCCACCACCCAGCTTTCTCCTGAGGAGGAGGCTGGGCAGTGGTGGAGGATGAGCAAATACTTGCCCTACAAGATTCCTCTGTTGTTTGGCTTTCTCCTGAGAAGGCCAGGTCGAGGATGAAGATGAGGATAGATGAACACTCACAATGCTCCTCCACTGCTCGGCTTTCTCTAAAGGAGAAGGCCAAGTGGTGTAGGAGAAGGAGGATGGGCAAACACTTTCTCCTCAGAGCTCCTCCACTGCCCAGCTTTCTCCCGAGGAGAAGGCCAGGCAGTTGCAGAGGATGATGGTCAAATGCTTACCCTGCAAGGCTCCTCCACTGTCTGGCATTCTCCTGAAAAAAGAGCCAAACAGAGGAATAAGATGGAATTAATATTAATAATAATTAATATAAGTAATATTTAAATAATTAATATTTAATAATATTTAATAATATAAAATATAAATATATATTAATAATATTTATTATAAATAATAAATATAATTATTTAATATTTAATTAAAACCTATCTGTGGCCTGAAGAAGTTTAGCCTTAATTTTGGCCCTTTCCTATTGCCAAGTTGTGCAGATCTTCAGTCTTCCAAAAATGGACCAGCTGGTTGGAAACTGTATTTGTTTCTGAGTTCTGAGGTCCCTTATTACTGAAATACTGGAGAGGGAGAAAATATGCACCTGCTTCAGCAAGCAATGCACTTTGCAGCCTTGCTGCAAATCAAGTTAAAAGGTTAATAAAATGGCCCTTAGTTTACCCATACA
Organism: Phrynosoma blainvillii; assembly: GCA_026167975.1. Lineage (NCBI taxonomy): Eukaryota > Metazoa > Chordata > Lepidosauria > Squamata > Phrynosomatidae > Phrynosoma > Phrynosoma blainvillii. Next base: position 120,262,774 of record JANUYF010000004.1, on the reverse strand, counting down.
TTTATGTGCCAGTCTCTTTCTTCCAATTGCCTAGGAAATAGAATTCAGGCCAGTGTCTAAGATTTAACTATTTCCCATGTTCCTTTCTTTTTTGGGGGTGGGAGTGGTGAGGGAGAGAGCAAAAGAAACACAGCTACAGCAAAAAATATCCCAAAAGTTCAGCTGCTTTTCGTATTAGGGTATATTTTGTAATCCCATGAGACAAAATGCATTGGGACGTTGGGATAAAACCCTCATGTCATTGTTTGCTTGTTTGCTAAATGGCAGTACCAAGATGAAGAAGCAACATATTACGGTTGTCAGGAGACTGGCTCATGTAGGGCAGGACTGGATTTATCCTGGTGTTCAGAAAGTGTTGAAAGAGTGCATTAAACTCTATAATTAAACCTAACTGCTATGATAACCCTATCACTAAATCTCTGTATGTTGGAATTTCATTTATGTCAGAAAATACCTCACAACTCAATGTATCAGTTCATGCACTAGTGCATGAGAGTTAACTATATAGTAATGCCACTCAACAACTCACTGTAAAGAATTTTCTCAACATTTCACAGATATATGAAGAATTTGTCCCTAAATTTATCCTTGACTTATCGATGGATCTAAAATGCCCTCAATGTATACATGAGATTGACTTATAATCAAATATATATGGTATTTATATGGTACTTTATTCTTTTCTTATTCCATTTGTTGTTAGACTGCTTTAGTACCCAATTGGGTCTTTAATATTTCCCCCAGTTATGTACAAATTTATTCTCACATGCAAAGATTGCTTGAGGAATACAGACTACTTGAGTTGTATTTTTCAAGGCTAATATGAAGATGTATATACACTAATTCGTGATCTTTCCTGGTATTTCCTCCCAAAAAACTTTATAAAGAAACTTTTTAGAGCAAATCTATAAATAAATGCTATTTTCAAGGGAAAAAAAAATCTCTAAATGCAAATTTTCAGGAAGATTAAAACAACAATAACAATAACAGCAGATAACTGTGAAAACAGTACAGAATGAATTTATTGGTGAATGCAGTAAGATATACCAGAAATAAAAAATGTTGTTGATCCCTAACACTCACAATGACAGATATACATGTACATCACTTTATTTTTGAGTATGAGTCACACTTGTCTTTCAGTTTTATGATAGAGTTGAACTTACAAATCATTCCAGGGAAATAGAACAAGATCAGAAATATGAGGCATATGCAAGGAGTTGTGGGAAGGCTTGATATTTGTGACAGTTACTCGATCGTGTTTCGTTTCCTCTTCAAGGTGACTACACATAAAACCTCACTGAGACAGACAAGTCACTGAAAAACATCACCTTTAGAAGCAGACAGCCAGATTGATCTCCCAACATAGTTCTGCACTGCTTTGTTCTACAGGTTTTCTGCTCTCTTTTGAGGGCTGGATTGGGGCATCACATATACCACTGGAATAGTTGCCATATGCTCTCAGAAATGAGAACCAGATGTTCTGCTAAGCATATTTGGCTGCTATCACACTGATGGGTTGCATTAGAATGGCAGCAAACAAACAAACAAGCAAATAATTTTTTTGTATGTATAATTCGGACTGTCTCAAAAATCACACTGGCAGACTCTAAAGAGATTATCGCCTCAGCCCTACCTTGCTCTTTCCATGATCACATTATTAAAAAAACCTCAAAACATACTGGTTTTGGAACTTTTAATACTGCACTTCTCTTCAATAGCATGATGGGGCTTTTTGTGCCATAGAGGATCCTACCATTGCAGTTATTTTTTTGCTTTTATTCTACTATTTAAGAGTGTCCCTGCACATTCTCTTCCAGATTTCCACTTAACCTTGTCTACCTGCCCTCCCCACTTCTACCTGCCCCCTCCTGCCAAAGAAGGAATAACTTTTTCCTTCTTTGGGAGTGTGTGTGTGTGTAGAAGCCTATTTCTGTTCTCCATCCTGGCAAAGAAGGAATGACTGTAGTGGGTGGGTGGGGGGCACAGAGAAGCCTGCTTTGAGAAAAGATCCAATACTTCTCTTCTCGGCACTGGTAGTAGAATGTCTATGGATATTCAGAGACAGGGAGAGGGGGAGAAGGAAATAATGCACACTCATACCACGTGGGATCATCAATCTCTGAATTACCTCGGGAATGCCCTGTTACAAATACTTTAATAATAGATAAACAGTGCAATTAACAGCTATTCACAGGATTCCCCCATTCATTAAAAGGAGCGGCAGAAGCATGGAATGATTATACAATAGTTACCGCCCACCACAAGGTCATGCAATAGGATCCTATCATTGCCATTAACATTTTGCTTCTATTCCACTATTCAAGAACAGTACAATAATCTCCTAAGTCTCCACCAGCATACTTACTTTATCACCTAGTGATTGAGGCTGCTTCCTTTTCACTAATTCTTCACAAGGTGCATAACAACAGCTTGTGGGTACAGATTCACTTCTGCCCAGCCACTGTATCCAAGAATGCTCTGGCTGGACCTACGCAATGGGAGAAGGAGCAACCTTATGGTTACCCCTTCTTCCCAGCAGTGCAAGATAACATGCATTGCCCAGCAGTGACAAGACTATGAGATTGGTGCCTGAAAACCTCCCAGCCACTATTGTATAGTAAAGGAGAGGAGCGTTGCAGAAGGTGGTAAAAGACAATTTATAATGTTTCTTTTCAAATACACACGCTTGTGTAACTGAATGTTATATCAGCATATGCCACCTCAAGTATTCTAACCTGGTAGTTTTCTTTCTACGACATCTGCAATTTCAGATCATTTAATAGAAACTGGCTCCCCGAATCTAGTCAATCCTTTCTCTCTCTCTCTCATGTGTTCTGCACACTCTATGCTGAGTAATAGTCTGAGGGGTGTTGCAGACTGGCCTAAAGGGCCAGCCTGGAGGTGGAGTTGGGGCGGGGCAGCTGCACACCAGCTGCCCGAACCCCCGCTTGATGTTGTCCTGACACTGCACACCTGTACACATGGTGCACGGCATCAGGACGCCTTCCCAGCGCAGTGTGTAGACACGCTGCATCGAAAGGGTGCGGAAGAGGCACAGCGCTGGCTCTTATGGTGGCCTTTAGCTGCCCCTAAAAGGAGCGGCATTTTGCTGCTCTTTTAGGGGCAAAAAAAGGGAGGATCAGGGCCGTGGTGTGAGGTTGCTGTGGCCCCAGTCCACGGCTAGCAGGGGTGGTCTAGAGCTGCCCGTCTGCATAGCCCCTGATCATTGGAAATTCAGGGGATCATCACCTGTCTTAACACAGGAACTGACTTAACACATGAGCTGTAGAACCCCAGAAAATCCAGGAACGAAAAGCTAATACACACATACATAAATAATGGAATTGGCTGGATGTTCATTTCCAGTTTATTTTGGCATCTTCCTTTGGGCTTGTAGGGCCTTGTCTGCACTCTGTTGTTGGCCATTGGCTTCTTTTGGCCCCATGGGGCCTTGTTTGTGGATCATGTTCTGTGACAGGGTTACAACAGGCCTTGTTGGGCTTGAGAGATGGGCCTTGTGATGTGAAGTGGGGGCTGGATGATCTTCATTGCCCATTGCCACTGCAGCATTGTCTTTGTCTTGGTGCATGTCTCACTAGGCGTTGCTTGGTGCCACTGCTGAGCCTGACAGTTTTGGTAGGCCCCATTGGGCCTGGGGTTTGGGGGACTGTGCCAAGACAATAGAGCTTATTAGGGTTCATTAGGAGCTGAGGCTTGTTATGTCCTTTCAGTCCCATAGGGCAAGGCTGACAGGATTGTTGCAGACCTCACAAGGCATTGCTGGCTGTCACCAGTGCGACTTATTGTTACTGGTAAGCAGTGGCATCACTAGGGGGTGCAGGGAGTTCAGACTTCACCAGGTGACACTCTAAGCTGTGGGTGACACCACTGCTTCTCAAATACCTGTATTTTGACAAAAACATTGTGGCATTTGCCTGTATCATTTTAAAATGCTTTAAGAGATGGTGGGAATAGGCTGAAGCTCAGTGGGAGAAGAAAGAAGGGCCCCCAGAATTTTTTAAAATTAAAATTTCAAAATTTTAATTTTTTTTTATAAAAATATTGTTTTAATTTTTTCTTTGAAAATGTTACACTTTAACCCAATCTTCACTATATATATGTAAATACATTTAGGTTGTGCATATGATATTGTAATTTGAAGGTATAATTTTAATTTTGCTAGTTGTTTTATGTCACAACTATTAGCATGACATTCAGTGGTACATGGGAATTATGATTTATGAGTAATATTAGTACAAAAAAGGATTTTGTATGGTGTGAAATAGGAAGAGGACAATGGGGGGGAGTGACACCATGAGTTCCCTCACTGGGTGACACCAACCGTAGGGATGCCAGTGCTGGTAAGCCTGGTTCACTACAATGTCTGTAGGGAGTGAGTTATGTTGGTGAGCCTTGTAGGCCTTGTTCCTGGGCACTACTGCAGCCTGGTTGATTTTTATTCTCCATTAGTGGGGACATGCTCAGTACTCCCTTAGCAATTGAATAGGTTGTGTTAGTCTACAGCCTGTTTTGTTAGCCCTAGGCAGGCTTTACTAGGTCATGCCTGGTGCCACTGCTCCTTTCTTCATTTCACTTCTCCCTGTTGGACCATGTTGCATGAATGATAACAGTTTAATTCTATTTTTTATGTTTTATTTGTATTATTTTTTACATTGTGAGCCATTTTGAGTTCCTATTGGACTTAGGAAGCAGGAATGATGATAATGATAATGATAATGATAAGTGGATTGTGCTTGCTTAGCAATGTGCATACCATTTCCCTTCTGGTCAGGGCAAGCTATTGTTGGTTTGTATGTTGGTTTACAAATAGTTCTTGTGCTTTAGGAGCATAATGACACCCTGAAATGGTAGTGGTGCTTTGGAGCCCTGGTGGCACAGTGGTTAAATGCTAGTACTGCAGCTATTCACAGCCACAAGGTTGGGAGTTCAATCCCAGGCAGAGCTCGCGGGTTGACTCAGCCTTGCATCCTTCCATAGGTTGCTAAAATGAGTACCCATCTTGTTGGGGGCAATTAGCTTACACATTGGACATTATCACACAGGAGGCAAACAGTAATACCAAATGATGTCTCCAGGCAGGACAGTTTACAGACAGGACAAGAAAGGGAGAAGTACATGGGGGTGTGATAATCTTCCCCCTGATCATGTTAGTAACAGGATTTAATGGCAATTTAATGATGGGAGGAGGACACTTGTTTCCTCTGTGTGATAATCTCCATTGTAAACTGCTTAGGGAGTGCTTAAATGCACTGAGAAGTGATATAGAAATGTATTAGCTATTGCTATTGCTATGGGGCTTTGAAAGGATGGGGACTAGTAAACAAAGATCTCTGCTAAATGCCTCTCTCCATTGTCTGCATTTTCTTCTGATGACAAATGGGAGGAGGTGGCACAGGGTGGCCATCTGGGTCTAATGGGAGGAACTTGAAAATACCAGTCCCAAATAATTGACTATAAAAGTTGCTAGGTATATTAGTAAGGGAGATAAGAACAGTTTTAACCTGTGACAGAGACACCTTTGGAACATCTGCCTGTTGAGCTGTAACCAAACTTGGCATGAGTGTCGGGGCAGACTACCAAGCTGTGCCCAACCTATCACAGTGGAAGTGTTGTATGCAAGGGGCAAAACCTTTGAGAAGAGAAAAAAACAGTCAGTTTAAGAGGGAGGAGAGTTAGAAGAGAGGACCTCACAGAGAGGTTTAAGTGAGGTTTGAGCCAGCACCTTCAAAAGAGAGGGGCTGGGGTTTTGTGTTGTATGTGATAAAAGACTCAGAGGAAGTAGTATCTGGAGGGAACTATTTGTTATATAATCAGCTGGAATAGTCAAAGAGTTCCCATACCTTGGATAAAATATTGAGAAGAATGGACACTGCAGTCAAGAAATTAGAAGAGGACTAGGATTAGGAAGAGTAGTTATGAAAGTAATGGAAGAAATCCTGAAGTGCAAAGATATAGCTCCAAACACCAAAGTGAGGATAGTTCAAGCCATTGTATTCCCCATCATTATGTATGGATATGAGAGCTGGACAGTGAAGAAAGTCAACAGAAAGAAAATATGCTCATTCGAGATGTGATGCTGGAGGAAAATGCTGAGGATACTGTGGACAGCCAAAAGGACAAAAAAAAAAAAAGAAAAAAAAAAAAAAGAAAAAAAAAAAAGAAAAGAAAAGTTTATAACAGATCAAGCTTGACTGTCCCTGGAAGTCAGATGACAAAATTGAGATTGTCATACTTTGGCCCCATCATGAGACAATGATGCTGGGAAAGGTAGAGGGCTGTAGAAAGAGAGGAAGAACCTGCAGGGGCTAAGCAGAACAGTTGAGGAGAGGGAATCTTGGAGCTGTCTCATCCACAGGGTTGAGGTAGACTTGAGAGCAGTTGACAACAAAGTAAACTTACACCTGATGTAAATAGATGATTATTGAGTTGGAACTTGATCAAGACATCATATACTTGTTATAGCAATAAGTGTTACAGTTTCTTTCCATATAACTAGCATTGGACTAGGACTTTGGAGACCAGGGTTCGAATCCTGCCTCCAACATAGAAACCTATTGGGTGACCCTGGACAAGTCACACTCTCTCAGCCTCACAGGATGGCCATGGCAAACTCTGAAGAAACTTGCCAAGAAAATCCTACGATAGGTTCACCTTAGAGTCACCATAGGTCAGAAGCAATGTGAAGGCACAGCAACAACAGCAGCAGCAGCAACAATTACAACATAATGAAAAGTAAGCTGCATTAATTTTCCTGGATGTAGAAAATGCTTTTCACAATTTAAATTAGAATTTCTTCTTTAACATTCTACAATACATGAATTTTGGATATAATTTTATTAAATGGATTAAATGAATTTATACTTCACAAAAAGCCCAGCTAATTGTCTATCAAGAATTAACAAGACTGAGAGATTCAAAAATGAACAAGACAAGGATGCTTATTGTTTCTGTTTTTATTTTTATTTTTATTTTGGTGCTTGAGGTTCTCAACAGAGATATAAGGCAAAGTAAGAGAATTAAGGGAATAAAGATTTATAAATAAATTTATAAATTATGTGCATGTGCTGATGATTTAGTGATAGCCTTCAAAAACCCTTTGGAGGGTACATATCTGTTGATGTGATTTTTTTAAAATGGCGCTTTGACAGGCTTTAAGATTAATAATAAAAAACAAATATGTTGGTGAAAAATAAGGATTTTAAAAAACCCTGATTTTAAAATTGAGAAGAAAGTTAACTATTTAGGGATTATAATGTTAAATATGAATTGTATGTTATTTCATAATAATTACAAGAAGACATGTAATAAATTCAAAAAGGATAGTTTACAATGGTAGAGACTAAATTTGTGTTATTAGGGAGAATTTCTGCAGGGAAAATAAATGTGTTACCTAGAATTATATTCTTATTTCAAATAATACCAGTTTTGACAAGGCGAGGTGTCCAGCGACTCCGCCGATGTAGTTATACTGGATCAGTGGCAATCTGTGAGTACCGAGGACATGGACAAGCTGCTTGGTAAGGTGAGGAAGACAACTTGTCCTCTCGACCCTTCCCCATCATAGCTGGCCGTCCAGGGGGGAGATGCATTGGTGAGATTCCTCACGGATATCATCAATGCATCCTTTAGGGAAGGACATGTTCCATCTTGTTTGAAGGAAGCGGCTGTTAGGCCGCTTCTGAAAAAACTTTCCCTTGACCCCCTGGATATGAGAAACTATAGGCCTGTGTCATTGCTGCCATTCTTGAGCAAGGTGATTGAGAGAGCGGTTGCTTTTCAGCTCCAAGCTGTCCTGGATGAAACCGATTATCTAGACCCATTTCAAACTGGCTTCAGGACAGGCTTTGGGGTTGAGACTGCCATGATTGCCTTGACCGACGATCTGCGTCTGAGCATCGACAGGGGTAGTGTGACCCTGTTGGTGCTCCTAGACCTCTCAGCGGCATTCGATACAATAGATCACAGCATCCTCTTGGACCGCTTGAGGGGGTTAGGTATCGGGGGCACTGCTTTGCAGTGGTTCCGGTCCTTCCTCTGGGGTAGGTCCCAGAGGGTGCTCCTCGGGGATTGTAGCTCCAGTAAGAGGGACCTCACTTGTGGGGTCCCTCAGGGGGCTATTTTATCCGCAATGTTGTTTAACATCTATATGAAGCAGCTGGGTGAGATAATACGGAATTATGGTGCTGGGTGTTATCAGTATGCTGATGACACCCAAATCTATTTCTCCATGTCTCATTCGTCGGCCTTGACTTCCAATGGCATCTCCTCTCTCAATAAATGTCTTCGAGTGGTAATGGGCTGGATGAGGAAAAACAGATTGAAACTGAATCCAGACAAGATGGAGGTGCTCACGGTACAGGCCCCGAAACCAAGAATTGGGTTGCAACCTCCAGTCCTGGATGGGGTCACACTCCCCTCCAGTGACTGTGTTCGCAGTCTGGGGGTGCTCCTTGACTCGTCGCTCCTGATGACAAATCAGGTAAATGCGACGGTCAGGAGCGCCTGTTATCAGCTTCGGCTGATACGCCAGCTGCGCCCTTTTCTGGAAGTAAGGGATCTTGAGACTGTTGTGCACGCACTGGTAACCTCATGCCTTGACTTCTGTAACGCGCTCTACATGGGGCTACCCCTGTGCTTAGTTCAGAAGCTTCAGTTGGTCCAAAACATGGCAGCCAGGCTCATTTCTGGTACATCCAGGAGGGACCACATTACTCCTGTTTTGAGGTCCCTCCACTGGCTGCCTATTAGCTTCCGGGCACAGTACAAGGTGTTGGTTATTACCTTTAAAGCCCTAAATGGTTTGGGTCCAAGCTATCTCAGGGACCGCCTCCTCCCATACAATCTTCCCCGTGCTCTCTGGTCCTCTGGGAGGAATCTGTTGCAGCCTCAAAAATCTAGGCTTGCGGCAACCTCCCAGAGGGCTTTCTCTGCTGTCGCCCCCAAACTCTGGAACGACCTGCCGGACGAGATCCGTCACCTGACATCTTTAGACAGCTTCAAAAAGGCTGTTAAGACGGATCTCTTCCAGCAGGCCTTCCAGATTAATTATCCCAGTCTTGGGCTTCCCAGTCCCCTCGGGTTACCCTTGGGTTACCGGCCCCCTTAGGATACCCGGCCCCCTTTTTCCTCTCGTGGCCCTATCACTCTGATGGATGAGGAATTGTTTTAGAGGTTGGCCGGGTTTTGTTGGTTCATAAATGTTTTTATTGTTATTACTTATATGAATTGTTTTATGGCTACTATTATTTTAATTATGAGATGTTTAATATTGTTTTAAGGGGGGTGGGTTGGTCTTAGGGGTTATATTGTATGGTTTTTTTTATGTAAGCCGCTTGGATTGTCTCTTTCAATAAGCGGGATATAAATAAATATTATTATTATTATTATTATTATTATTATTATTCTCCTCCTGAGGCTGAGAGAGTGTGACTTGCCCAAGGTCACTCAGTGGGTTTCATGGCCAAGCGGGGACTCAAACCCTCACCTCCAGAGTCATACTCTGATACTCAGATAGGGTGACCAAATGTGTTCAATGCAGAGGAGGACAAGTCACTACAAAAAATGTAGGACATACAAGAAAAAATGTAGAGAAAGCTAAAAACACTAATATAAATGTAAATCCATGCTTCTTAGCCATGCTCAGAGAGAGGGTTGACATGGAGGGCATGTCCTGGAAAAGAGAAAGTAGCCTAAGTAGCCCATTGAACTACAAATCCAAGAGCTCTCATAATATGGAGCCATGGCAGTTAAAGTGGTGTCAAACTGCATCAGTTCTACAGTATGGATGCAGCCTGAATCTGCACTGCAGAAATAATACAGTTTGACACTGCTTTAACTGCCATGGCTCCATCCTATGGACTCCTAGGATCTGCAGTTTGCTTTGTGGTACTAGAGCTCTCTGACAGAAAAGGCTAAATATCTCACAAAAGTGCAAATCCCAGAATTCCATAACCTTGAGCCAGGGCAGTTAAAGTGGTGTCAAATTGCTTTAATAAATTTCTGCAATGCAAACACAGCCAAATTTGAAGTGTTGCTTGGGCATGGCTTCTTTAACAAATAAGTCTGCACAATGAGAGAGAAAGAGAGTGTACCCTTGAAGATTTATCTAAAGAATAACCAAGTTCCTTAACTTGGAGGTTATATGTGTATGTTATGTGCCTTCAAATTGTTCTTGACTTATGGTGATCATGGGGTTTTCTTGGCAAGATTCTCTCAGAGGAGGTTTGCCATTGCCTTCCCCTGAGGCTGAGAGTGTGTGATTTGTCCAAGTTCACCCAGTGGTTTCATGGCAGAGTGGGGAATCAAACCCAGGTCTCCCGAGTGGTAGTCCAACACTCAAACCACTATACCAGGCTGGCTTGTATTCCCATGTGCTACCTATGAAACAATTGCAGACTTTTTGTTGTTCTTGTGGGTCTTCAAGTCCTTTCCAACTTATGGCAACTCTAAGGCAACCTTATCATGGGGTTTTCTTGGCATGTTTCTTCAAATAGGGGTTGCCATTACCATCCTCTGAGGCTGAGAGTGTGTGACATGCCGAGGGTCACTTACTTGGCTGCAAATTGTACATACCCCAGAATGCATTACCTTGTATACTGGCAGTCCTTCCCCCCAACAACACTTTCTCATTTCCCCCCAACCACCTCATAGGTGGGAGATGGAAATATTTTTTAAAGCAGCATTTAAATCTGGACTATTTTTTTTTTAAAGTAAGGTCCAAAACACACTGCAGAAATAAGTGCTAGGGAGCATGGGAGCTGTAGTTTGTTGTGTTTATAAGTGACAGTTTTCCTGTTAAGTACCTGCATGTCATAAGCATGTGAATTAAAATTACCATATTGAAATCAAATCTGATTTTTTAATTTTTTTATTTGGTATGTGCTGGAAGAGGGGTCGTCTTATACGGCGAGTATATCCCAAACTCTATATTTTGACTGGAAAGGTTGGGGGGTCGTCTTATACGCCCAGATGTCTTATACGCCAGAAAATACAGTACTTTCCAGTTTTAGATTGTACAATATAATGAGAATACAGCATGGCAACACATGTGTGTGTGTGTGTGTGGGTGAGATCCTTCATCTTCTGATACTACCACCCAAAACCTCAGCCCTCCCACCACAACATGGCCATTTATGTGTTTCAGAGTGTGGGGAGATGAAAAGAAGTACAATCACCTTTTTTCCAGTAGCTAAATCAACTGTGACAGATATCTTCAGGACAGACCCCTATTGCAGGAAAAGAGCTGGATGTATCCCTGGTCATCTTTCTACCCTCTGGCAACATGGACATGACAGTGTGTGTGTGTGTGTGTGGGGGGGTGTACTGCCTGAAAGCTAAATTGTGGGGACTGTATAGACAGCAGAGCAAATGTAAAAGTGAATTGGAGTGGTCTGGGTCTGACTTAGGGCCTTTGCAGACTGCCAGAAATAGTACACATTAAATTGAGGCACTGTCCTGGCTCAGTGCTAGGGAATCATGGGAACTGTAATTTATTGTGGCACCAGAGCTCTCTGACAGAGAAGGCTCAATGTCCAAGAAAAAAATACAATTCCCATGACTCCCTAGCACTGAGCCAGGGCAGTGCCTCAATTTAATGTGCACTATTTCTGGCAGTCTGCAAAGGCCCTTACACCATCATAATCCATGAAAAGGATACCATACAATTTTCAGACGCCAAAATATATATGGTCTTTACTTAGCCCCATAGCAGGAAAATCATCCCTAACAGCCAGTGTATGAAGGCCCACTCTTAGGGCTGATGCCCACAGCCCATAAGGGGTGGCTCTGGCCTGCCACTGGGAGTGGTGGATCAGGGCCATAGCAACCCCACGCCGCAGCTCCAATCCTCATTTTTGCCACCCTCCAAAAGAGCGGCAAAATGCCACTCTTTTTGGGAGTGGCAAGAAGCAGTCCTTAGAGCTATCACCTTGGCTCTTTTGGGCTCCTTGGCGCAGCATGTGTGCACGCTGCACAAAGAGGGAGCCCTGACACCATGCACCATGCGGACAGGCAGAGTTGGGGCAGCCAGCGTGCAGTCGCCCCACCCCAACTCCACCCCAGTCCAGCCTAAAATGCTGGTCTGCATCAGCCTTCTCTAGTTGGGCATAACTCCAATGAAAGATGGTAGCTGATCAATCTGCCCCAGATTTTATCAAACATTTAAAGGAGCCATGCAAAATACTTAGCTTATTTGGGCTATAGGGTTCAGCGCCTGACACAGCTTCTAAACCAGACTAGTTTTCATACTTTTTTGTTTTGAAAGCTGTCAGCCATGAGGGTGTAGCTTTTGTTTGGGGGAAAAGTTATTTTTGATGGGAAAAGATATATATCATGCAATTATTTTATACCTTTTTACATTGTTTATAATCTTGCTCATTATTCTGCTACAATTATACTATTGTTAATTACTATTGTCACCTCATGTGTACTCATTGCCGTTTCATGCCTAATTAAGCATTATACCTTCCTCTTTCACTTTTTAATTTAATGAATCAGCTTCTCCTATTGTTCTTAGTAATTTTAGTAATTACTTGTAGTTAGTAATTCTAGTAAAGTACAAAAATAGAGTTTTTTCTTTTGTAATGTGTTTTAATTTAATTGCCTAGTTGCTTGGAATATAACATGAGATTTGTTTTTCTGTAGCATGTAAAAATTGCCTGACCCAGTGTGAAATGATAATAACAATAACAATAATAATGATAATAATAATTTTATCTTGAAACAGGAAAAAAAAAGGGCTATGTGGCTCAAAACCAGTATTGTTGGCAATATCAAATTGAAAACCAAAATGATTTTTTAAAAGCCACTGATTAATTCTGATGGATTTGATTGCTCTTATCTGGCTATTTATATCTTGATAATCCCAAATACGGTAGATCAATTGAATCAAAGAAATTTTAGGGGGGATGCAGACGGGCGGCCCTTGGCCACCCTGGGAAATGGAAGATCGGGGCTGAAGCTGCTGGATGTGTCAGCCCCAATCCTCCCTTTTGCCAGCCCAGAAAAGAGTGCAAAATGCCACTCCTTTCAGAGCCGGCAAAAGGACACCCTAAGAGCCACCACGTAGCTCTTTGGTGCCCCTTCTGGTGCACTGGAAGGAAGTCCTGATGCCTTGCGCCATGCCATAAAGGCATCAGGACATCTTCGGAGAGTGGTTGAAGCGGCCGGCATGCGGCTGCTCTCTCCTTCCCTGCTTCCAGGACTGCCCAAAGGGCCCGTCTGTAGAGGCAAAGTGTAAGACAAAGTAAGAAAATGTACTAAGGAGCTAAACAGATGGGCAAAAAGAGGTGCTTTCAGGCTGGCTTGAAGGCATGGCATTTAGATGACACACACCTTGAAGCTGGCAGGAAAGTGCCCTCTAGGTGCCTTATGGGGAGAAAAGCCACTTCAAAAAGAAGCATCTTTTTTCTGCTTCTTCCTGAAAAGTGTGCACCTTCGGATGTGTGTATAAATGCACCAGCGCCAATGCAACCCTAAAGGGGCATCCTTTCCAAACCCTAACCCTAATTGTACATGTAAACACCCCATCACAGGAGTGCACTTAAGAGGACAGAGCTGCTGTACACAAGTGGTTTGGTGGCAATGCCCAAAAGAGAAACCATGGAACCTCTCATGGAGATGAGTACAATATATACAAAACAGACAATCAAAGAGGGGGCATAGGGTGAAGGGGGAATGAAGGGAGGCATGATTGTACCTTGTTTGCATCTTCATGGGCACACCTCTGCTCTGATGCCCTGTGCCAGTGAAGCACTACACATGCAAATGTGTGCAGGTTCACAGTGATGGCCATGCAATGATATGGCAGTCACCGGTAGTGTAGTCCTGCGAAGGTGAGCAGGGATGGTGGTTGGGACAGTTTTTTTTAAAAAAGTACCCAGCGGCGCAGCTTGAAGTTGTGCTGTGTGGTCATGACATGCGTATTCCAGCTGCCTTGGGAGCTGGCAGTGTGGTTTGTGGGTTTTCAATGTGGCTTCAGAAAAAGCAGCTTCAAGCCACTTTTTTCCTGCCCGTCTGTTTCACCCCTAAGTCAAACCCACTGTAGATATCATTACTTTAATAGGCCTACTCTAGTTGGAACTAACACTAATGTCTAAAACACACTGCAGAAATAATCCAGTTTGACACTTCTTTAGCTTCCTTGGCTCAGTGCTAGGGAATCCTAGTAATTTTAGTTTATTGTGGAACCAGAGCCCTCCCAGAATTCCCTACCATTTAGCCAGGGCAGTTAAAATGGTCTCAAACTGGAATATTTCTGCAGTGTGTTTTGGACTTAAGACTAAAGCAAGTTCAAAACTCACTTTTAAAAAAAGGAGGGGGAAAGACTTTGGAGTTAATTGTATAATATGAATTGTCTGAGAAGAGGGAAGAGAAATGAAAATTTAAAATGCTTGGAGGTGAGAGCAGAGACAGTAAGAGAGTTGATATTTTATTTCCTAGTGACGGTGGAGTGATGCAGAGCACAAAGGGCCAGCCTAGGGGTGGAGTTGGGCGGGGCAGCCACACGGTGTCAGAGTGCCCTTTTGGCGCAGTGTGCACACATAGTTTGCCAAAAGGACACAGAAGAGCCATAGTGGCAGCTGTAAAGGAGGCCTTTTGCAGCTCCCAAAAGGAGCAGCATTTTGCCATTCTTTTAGGGGCAGCAAAAAGGAGGATCAGGGCTGTGGCGTGTGGTTGCCACGGCCCCAATCTGCCACTCCCAGGCCATGTGCATCAGCCCTAAGAGAATGGTCTCGATCAGACTGAAATTTGTTCTAGATTAAATGAAGTTGCTTTGTGTAGGTGATTTTCAATGGGCCTGAGGACAATTTTCTTCAGAGTGCCAAAATGTTCAAAACAAAACTGGAAGTGTCTAGAAGCTCATTTCTGGATCTGAATAACACACTATTATTTAATGTAAAACTGTGTGGGAGGTACAAGCCATGCTATGTACACACAGACTGATGGCCTCTGCAGACCGGCCCAAAGGGCCAGCCCGAAGGCACAGTTGGGGCAGGGCAGCTGCACACCGGCCACCCCAATCCTACGGCAATGCCGTCCTGATGTCGCATACCATTACGAATGACACATGGCATCAGGATGCCCTTCTGGCGCAGCGTTCTAAAAGGAGCGGCATTTTGCCACTCTTTTCAGGGTGGCAAAAGGGGGGATTGGGGCCGCAGCGTGGGGCAGCTGTGGCCCCAATCTGCTGTTTCCCAGGGCATCCCAGAGCCACCCGTCTGCACACCCCTTAATAACATATCCCCCAATGTCCACATTGCAATCATTCTGGATGACACAGGGTCTTGTCCCCAATTCTGGTACAAATTGTCTGGACAATATATGGCTCGGTCAGCTGCAAACCTGCAGTATACCATCCTTAACACAAATTTTAGAAAGTCACCTTTGGTTATGGATCTTCTGAGAAGATCCATAGCCCTCCAGAATGACACCAGGTGGCTTTTTATGATGCATCCAACTGAAGCTGCCACCACTGGCATATGTCATCCCCTCTGGGGTCAGAACAAACCACATGATTGACACTGGGTGCCTCATTTTCAATCTAAAAGGGAGTGACTTGCATTGGTCTCAGTGGGCAACACAGTGGGATGTATATGTGAACAGCTGCCCAGCATAACCACGGAGTGCCCGAATAATGGGAGGGATGTCAGGGCAGCTTTGGGGCCAGCATTCTATGGGCTGCTTTGGGAATATTTTGGCTTATGCAGACACAGAACTGTTTAAATAATAGTGATTCTCAGGAGAGACAATTTACCCAAAATTTTACAATATTGGAAGAAAAAAATTAGTCTAAGGGAATTGAGACATTTTGGGGTCACAAAACAGCCTTGGTTCTGCATGCAACTTTGGGTCTACGCTTTACACACCTCTGTTCTAGATTCCACCTTTGGTGTGGAACACATAAAAAGAGCTAATTCAGCACTCCATTGCACATAAGACGTTGCCCACCCTTTGGACAGGGCACAGTGATGTGTCATCCCTTTGGGGACTGCTATTGTAGGGGGAGATGTGTGGCTTCATGACTGTATCATCAGGACAATAGTACATCAGTATGTCCTGCTCTTTTGACCTCATTTTGAATATGACTGCATCAAGTCTTATAGGACTTTCTAGTTTCTTTGAGCAGCTTTTAGTATGAGCTCATAGGAAGAAAGCAGACTTAAAAAGCTCTCAGACCATTTAATAAAATAGTATTCAAGGAAGATGGTAGAAAGCTTGGGAGAAAGTCAGGTAAATTAGACTATGTTCAGACTCTCATAACGGTGTGAAAGTTGTAGATCAGGTTAGTTGGCTATGAAATATGGAACACACTTTTTTTCTATCACCTAATAATCATATCCCAAACCTTTCTTAATAGCTATCTTTGCTGCCAAATTCCTGCTGATTTTTAAAGGGTTTCCCCTCTTCACCCTCTGCACTCTTTTCTTTCTTTCTTTCTTAAAACATTTTTGTCCCACACTTTATCACAGAAGCTGAGGACAGCATATAATATAAATAATTTAAAACATTTCCAGATTAAAAAGCATAAACAATTTAAACAAGATGAAAAAACCCTATAAAGTATAGCAACAGTTAAAAGCACTTTAAAAAGTATTTATTGTAAAACCATATACATGTACACTTGAAATAAATGAGTCCCCAAAGGCTTTAATAAAAAGTCATGCTTTTGCTTGATGCCAGAAAGAAAGAAACCCAAATTGGTGCCAGTTAGGCCTCCAAGGGGAGGACATTCAACAAGTGGGATGCTACATCTGAGATGGCTCTCTGCCACATCCTCCCATTTTGTCTTGGGCCTGCTGGTGGGACACAGACCCTAATTCTTGGGTAGGTATATACTGACTTTAGTTGAAGTTTGTTTATGTCTTAGAATGGCATGTATTTTTATAACTCCTTTTAATTGTTTAAATCCTTTGTTATGTGCCTGCAAGTTGTTGCTGACTTTTAGCAATCTTAAAGCAAATCAATGGGGTTTTCTTGGCAAAAATTGTTCAGAAGTTTACCTTTGCCTTTCTGTGAAGCTCAGAGAGTATGATTTGCCCAAGGTCACCCAGTGTGTTTCTAGTGCCGAGTGGGGATTTGAATCCTGGTCTCCAGAGCTGCAGTCCAGTGCTCAAACCACAACACATTCTGGTTCTAATCAGATCCCTATGAGCCCTGATTTTAGGCTATGTGTCTATCTAAACACAGAGACACAATATTTGTAAATGCTTCCAAAATATCATGCAAACATTTTATTTCATTTTAAGCATGTTTGCATTGTGGATTTAACTGAATTTTGCAAAAATCTTTTATTTTAGAGCTGTAATTTTAAGTATGTGCTATGAAGTTTGTTATCTGCTTTGAGCTCCTATCAGAAAGGGTAGGGTAGAGAGCAAACATCCATTATGTTTGTATGATCCAGGGGTGTACAAACTTAAATGAATAATGCTCCTTAAATTTCCTAAATAAATAAATAAGTTACAAGCTTGCACAATGGTTATAATAATTCTGGCCTAATTTTCAGAATTGTTTCAGCAGTTATCTGGTTGCTACGTGTAACATATCATGAACTTGTGTGTATGTGTTTCTAATATAGGGGCTTAATGATTTTAAATGCCTCAGGGATAAAGCAGATGGAGCAAAAGGAGCGGCCAGAAGCTGCTCCTGCCCCAATCACCATGGGATTGCTACAGGACTGTGGTCCAGAGGACAGCTGCTGTCACAGTTCTAAATGAGCCACAATAAGGAGTGGTAAGAAAATGCTCCATTTGCCACCAGGTTTGGGCTGCATTAGGTGACATCGTGTGGCCTCTGCATGACCTCTGCATGATCCAGGGGCATGCATCATGTTGCACTCCACACCCTGGATTGGCCTTTGGGCCATCTGTTTGAGGCTTCTGTTAAAATTCTGAACTAAATTCAGTTGTCAGTCTCAACTAGAATAAGCTCATTGAATTAATTGTTGACTGTTAAATCAGCATTACAGGTCTACTTTAATTGAGATTAAAATAATTTTAGACCTCTCTCTATCTCTTGATTTGGATGCTGATTAGAGAAACTCTCATCACACAATATTTGGGGCATACCTGAGTCTATGCTCCTGACAACAAGTGCTCCTAGTTCACATATTTTGCATGCTAGTTCCTGGATGCAAACTATCTAGCTGATTTTACTGGCAACCATATATTGCATTCATTGCCTTGCCAAACACTAACTATAAATTTCTATTCTGAGGGAATACATTAAAATGGCTAAATAAAAAATGTTTCCCTACAAATATATAGCTTGCAGTGAGAGAATTGTACACCCTTCCCATAAAGCAGAAGGATTCCAAGAATTATCAAATGTAAAATCTTATTTCTCCCCAGTAGATAGGTATGTTCAATCTGAATTGCTTCAGTGCTGCTCCTGAGAAACTAAAACAGATTATATATTTTTTCAAGAATTAGTCATTGTATGTCATCTATGGATTGCAGTACTTACCTTGCCCACATACTGAGTATCTGGACCAGTATATTCTTCCAGTAAAAAAAATTGATTCCACATCCATCCCCGCTTGGTTCGATGCAATGTTTTTCCATGATCCTTTGATAGGCCCACTATCCTTTCAGTTTGCAAATACATATTAGTCCTTTTTGATGACGGTGAAGTGAGTGACTCATTAAACATACAGGTCCAGATTAAAAATGACAAACAGTAGCAAGTTCTCATCATTTGTGCCTTCTGTAAAATATTGAAAAGTCTCAATATGCTTCTTCCTTCAGTCAGAATAATTCTGATCAAATAGTATTGTATTCCTCTTTCATACGATCTGTGAATTGGTTAAAAAAATGGATTAATTTTATTTCATTTTTTTTAAAAAAATATTAACATGTATGCAAGTATCTTCACACTTTTCTACCTTCAAAGAGCTATTCATGCATTGATATGTGTGATGAGAAAGATCTCCCATGAATTGCCAAGGATTCGTGATCATTTTTAGCCTTCTTGAGTCTCACTGTTGGGGAAAATGTGGGATGCAAATGAAGTGATTGATTGACTGAATGATTAATTATGTCTTAAACTATGGATAATCCATGTCTCTAAGTTTTAATGAAGCTCTTGATCTCATTTTAAAGGCCCATCATTTCAATCATCTATTCTGGCAAGAGTGATCAGTCTCTTCCTTGGAAACCTATTGGGCTGGAAGGAAAAAGGAGAGGGGGAAAATGAGTGATAGACAGAAAAATAAAGTAGTTGGAGCAAGAGAAAAGGGTGCTCAACTCTCTTTGTCTTTGTCTTTACTTTTGCTTTCAGCCATACTTACCATCAACAAGTGGTCCCTACATATTTCCCACTAGGGAATGCTACCCTGGACAGAGGAAAACATGTGTGACTCAGGGGCCATACAGACGGCCCCTAAGGGGCAGCTCTGTGCTGCCCCTGGGAGTGCCGGATCAGGGCTGCGGCAACCACATGACACGACCCTGATCCGGCTCTTTGCCACCACCCCTACAGTTCTTCTGCGCTCCTTTGGCACAGCGTGTCTACACGCTGGGCCAGGGGAGCACCCTGATGCTGTGTGCCATGCAGTGGGCATGCAGTGTGACAGTGGCATTGGGACGGAGTCAGGGTGGCGGCATGCGGTCACCCCACCCCGACTCCACCTACAGGTCGGCCCTTGTGGCCAATCTGTACAGGCCCTCAGTTGCTATCCCATTTTCTTTATGCAAAGCCAGAGTGTTAGCCAGTGTGAATGAAAAGAAAACAACAACAACCTAGTGTCATCCATTGCCTTGAAGTTCATCTTGCAGATGAAGATTGTGGGCTGTCTTTCTTTTAGAACTGTAGTTAATGATCTTCTCACTGAGAAACTCTTACTAATCTTCCAAAGAGTTCCAGTATTTCCCCAGACTAGTATTTCAAAGCTGTGACATTATATCTCAAATGATGTTTTGTGACATACTCATGTTATTTTTCCCCATGTGCATGAATTAGCAGCATATTTCTGCCCATTGGCTACAACTTTTTTCTTTCTTTCTTTTAAACTCACTATTTGCCAGTCACCAATTGACACAAGTCCACAGGCCACCACTTTGAGTAGCATTGATCTATATGATATCAATATGGCAGCACATGACAAACAAACTTTTTGTCAATCAGAATGGTCTTGGTTTTTACAGGATTCTAGTACCTAATGTATTTTAAGTATATTTGAACTGCTATAGAGCTGCTACTACATAGATGCATTATTGGTGGTAGATGAAATAAATTTGTGCTGTTTTGGGGGGCAGCCATTTTGTGGCTTATAAAGATAATTTGTATTGACAGAAGGAAAGGATCTCTCTTATCCAAAACTATAACACATAATTATTGCAATTTGGATAACTATATTGGGAAGGTGTCACTTATCTTAAAATACATATTATCTTAGAAAACAATATACATACAGGTATTGTAATATAAAAAATCTTATCCTTGATATTTTTTGTCTAACATCATACTTGTTCAGCAGTCATAAATATAATTAGAAGCTTTATAATGTACTTTTATAGTGTACTCTGTACTTTTCCATTTTTCTGATCCCCTATATGTAGTGTGTTGCTCTTTCAACAAGGAAGCACTTCTGCTCTTGTCTTAAGCCTGAAAATCCTATTTTTTAAAAACTGTGTAATCTGTTGGAGAGTGCTCTTTATGATTCTACAATCCCTACAGGACTATTAAAAATAAATACACATGTGATTCTAAAATCCCTAAAGGACTATTAAAAATAAATACACATGTTGATTGTTTCATATGAGGACTGCACTGAAATTAATATTATTGTTGTTAAATCAAAGCACAATGAATAACAGAGTAGTAAATAATTTTTTTTTATGCAGATATATGGAAATTTGGTTTTGTTTCCCCTCTACAGGATGCTGCAGGGTAGAAGGTCATATTTGTATGTTGCAGGAAAGGAGGAGGACATGGAGTGCCATGATTCTACATGCTGATGAACTGATGTTTGATTAGGGCTGGCAGTGATATATAGTCCGATCTCGAGCTCCTATCCCTACAGTTGGCACACCCTCCCACCTTGTGGGCCAGTGCAGGTAGTAGCTGGTTGTTTTGGGTCTGGGTAGGAAGTGTAGGTCCTGTCACCCAATTAGCAGTGTTACCAAAAAAAAAAAAAAAAAAAAAAAAAAAAAAAAAAGTGGCTGAGAAATTTTTGCATACACTGCATTAGTTACCCACTGAGTGTTGCCTCCTAAATAGCTCATCTAGGTGGCTAGTGTGAAAATAAGAGAATGGCAGAGTAGAGGAGCACTCAGGCAACACCTTAGAGGTGAACAATCAGTCTGACTGGCTCCTTGGATTGTAGTGGGCTGAGGTCCTGGTCATATCTTCTTTAAAGCTCTGTGTTCAAGGGGGATTGGGACAGAGTAGGTCTCCCAGGATTCAAAGCCAGTCAATGACAGCCTGTGAAGTAACAGCCTTGCAATGAGGACAATGTAGCTCACCCTAGATGGGGACAGAGGTTAGGGAAGACCTCCAGCCTTAGACATTGTTGGATACTAAGGTAGCCTCCACTACAGGTTAGGTGACTTTAGGCAATTAATAAGTGTGGGCCAATTTCCACCCCATAACATTTATTTATTCATTCATGAACTGCCCTGAGTCCCAGTTCTGGGAAAAGTGCAGGTTACTACTACTACTACTAATAATAATAATAATAATAATTTATTTCCTAGTGGATAGTCAATTATATTCATTGGTTTATTCAAAATAAAAAGATATTTGAAATTGTGATTAAAACAAACAGGGAGATGTATGCAGACATGGGGTAAAGAAGTATATAGCACAATCTTTAACTGCAAAAATATTAATTTAATCTTGTTTGTTTGCTATATGGTGTAATAACATTTGTACATGTTGACATGTTTGCTTGTGTTTTGATGTGAAGATGACAGAGGAAAAGACATGCTCAGAATAATGAATGAACTTTGGGCTGGATGCAGTCTACATGGGAATCATTTAAGTCCCATTGAAATTAATGGGACTTAGATTGATCCATGAACACTTTATCATGTGGATTTCAATGCAAACTCAGTTCATCTAACTTAATTTAGAACCAGTAGTGCCACTAGCTTTGGTGTCACCTAGTGTGGAGGGCTTTGGGAGGAGGTGGTGGCAGCTTGCCACACCCTCTCCCACTCACTCACTTGCCTGCCTCCCTTGGCTGCCCAATCACCCACTGCTTTACCCTGCAGGGACAGCCTGGTGGTGGCAGGAGCAGTGAACTCCCTTTCTTCCTTTCTCCAGGTGCTGCCTCACCCACTTGCAAAACTATCAAGGCAAATGCATCAATGGGAGGGGACGAAAGAAGTGACTCACCTCTCTTCCCCCTCTACTGCTTGTCTTCCTGTCAAACTCAGCCAGTACTCAGAACCTTTCCCCTTTAAAGGCCGAGGGACTTCAGCTCCCAGAATCCTAGGAGCTACTGGCCAACATGGGACTATTGGCCAACATGGCTGAGGCTTCTGGGAGCTGAAGTCCCTCTGCCTTTAAAGGGGAAAGGTTGCCTACCCCTGCTCCAAGGTCTAGAAAATTCCTCACTTGCCTCAAAGACAATTTCTTTGTCCAAAAGGTCGAAGAGGCAACAAGGGGATCAGCTATTTTAGATCTGATCCTAACCATCAGGGATGACCTGGTCAATGGGGTGCAAGTGGTGGGACCCTTAGGTGGGAATGATCATGTTCTCCTGGGGTTTCTTATACAGTGGAAAGGAGAAGCTAGGCATAGTCAAACACTCATTCCAGATTTTAAGAGAGTTTATTTCAACAAACTTAGGGAAACACTGGGAGTGTTCCCATGGTCAGGAATACTAAAGGAGAAGGGAGTTCAGGATGGATGGGAGTTTCTCAAAAGGCAGATACTGAAGGCAAAATCTCAAACTGTTCCAAGGAGAAGGAAAAATGGGAGATGTCTCAAGAAACCAGGTTAAATGACAAAATAACTTTCAACTAAACTACGTTTTAAACGGGAGATGTATAAGAAATGGAAAAGGGGAGAAATCACTAAAGAGGAATTCAAACAAATAGCTAGCACGTGTAGGGGTAAAGTCGGGAAAGCCAAAGTGCAAAATAAGCTCAGGCTTCCTAGAGCGGTTAAGCACAATAAAAATGACTTCTTTAGGTATGTCCGTAGCAAAAGAAAGAAGAAGGAAATGGTAGGGCCACTGCGCAGAGAAGATGGAGAAATTCTAACAGGGGACAGAGAAAAGGCAGAACTACTCAACACCTTCTTTGCCTCAGTCTTCTCACAAAGGGAAAAGGGTGCTCAGCCTGAGGAAAATGGAACAGAGGACACAATAGGGGAAATGCAGCACAGATTAAGTAAAGAGGAAGTACAGGGATACCTGGTTAACCTAAATGATTGTAAGTCTCCAGGACCAGATGAACTACATCCAAGGATAATAAAAGAACTGGCAAATGTAATCTCATAGCCACTGGCAATAATCTTTGAGAACTCCTGGAGGACAGGAGAAGTCCCAACAGACTGGAGGAGGGCAAACATTGACCCATCTTCAAAAAGGGGGGAAAAGAGGACCCCAACAACTATCGCCCAGTTAGTATGACATCAATACTAGGAAAGATTCTAGAACTATTCATTAAACAGAGAGTCTGTGAACAGTTAGAAGGGAATGCCATAACCACTAAAACTCAACATGGGTTTCTCAAAAACAAGTCATGCCAGACTAATCTTATCTCTCTCTCTTTTTTTTTTTTTGATAAAATTACCAGCTTGCTAGATGAAGGGAATGAGGTAGACATAGCATATCTTGATTTCAGTAAGGTTTTTTACAAAGTCCCCCACAATATTCTTACAAGCAAGATAGTAAAATGTGAGTTAGACAATACAAGTGTTAGGTGGATTAGTAACTGGTTGATTGACCGAGCCCAAAGGGTGCTCAGCAATAGCTCCTCTTCATCCTGGAGAGAAGTGACCAGTGGGGTGCCACAGGGTTCTGTCCTGGGCTCAGTGCTCTTCAACATCTTTATCAACAATTTTGATGAAGAAATAGGGGGGCATGCTTCTCAAATTTGCAGATGACACAAAATTAGGAGGAATAGCTAATACCCAGAGGACAGGATGAAAATTCAAAATGATCTTAATAGATTAGAAAGGTGGGCCAAAGCTAACAAAATGAATTTCAACACACAGAAATGTAAGGTACTGCACTTAGGGCAAAAAAAATAAAATGGATAGATATAAGATGGGGGACACCTGGCTTAACGAGACTACATGTGAAAGGGATCTAGGAGTCCTAGTGGACCACAACTTGAACATGAGTCAACAGTGTGATGCCGCAGCTAAAAAGGCCAATGCAATTTTAGGCTGCATTAGCAGAAGCAATATCTAGATCAAGGGAAGTAATAGTGCCATTGTATTCTACTTTGGTCAGGCCCCACCTGGAATACTATGTCCAGTTCTGGGCACCTCAATTCAAAAAGGATGTTGAAAAACTTGAGCGTGTCCAGAGGAGGGTAACTAAAATGGTGAAGGGTCTGGAAACCATACCCTACAAGGAACGAACTGGGTATGTTTAGCTTAGAGAAGAGACGTTAAGAGGGGATATGATAGCCCTGTTTAAATATTTGAAGGGATGTCATAATGAGGAGAGCACTAGCTTGTTTTCTGCTGCCCCAGAGAACAGGCTCTGGAACAATGGATGCAAGCTGCAGGAAAAGAGATTCCACCTTAATATTAGGAGGAATTTCCTGACAGTGAGAGCTGTTCGACAGTGGAACATACTCCCTCAGAGTGTGGTGTAGTCTCCTTCTTTGGAGGACTTTAAACAGAGGCTGGATGGCCATCTCTCAGGGATGCTTTGATTTTGAGTTCCTGCATGGCAAGGGGTTGGACTGGATGGCCTTTGTGGTTTCTCCCAACTCTATAATTCTATGATTCCTCCTAGAGAGAAAGTCAGGCAAAGGAGCAGCCTGAGGGGGAGGAATGTTCACCCCTTCCCTCCTGCTTACTCTCTTGTCTGTTTGCCTGCTCACCCAGGACTGCCAGGCGAGGGGCAGCTGGGCAAATGATGTAGTGGGAAGAGATAGAAGGGGTATGCACTGCTTCTTCATGGAGAAAACCAAGAGAACAGTGAATAAATGTTGGATCTCAGGCAGCACTGGCAGAAGCACACACACATCACAGAGAGTAGGGTCCATTCAGGTGTTACCTCTCCTCTGAGGCATCACCTGGTGTGGTCCATAACCTCTGCACCCCTTGAGTGACATCACTGTTTAGAACCAGCTCATGACTTGTTGGTTCTTTATTTCTCTAGATCAGGGGTAGGCAACCTTTCCCCTTTAAGGGCCGAGGGACTTCAGCTCCCAGAAGCCTCAGCCATGTTAGCCAATAGTCCCATGTTGGCCAATAGCTCCTGGGATTCTGGGAGCTGAAGTCCCTCGGCCCTTAAAGGGGAAAGGTTGCCTACCCCTGCTCTAGATCAAAACTCACTCAAGGGGGGTTGCAGACTGCCAGAAATAGTGTGAATTCAGTCCACTTTTAGGGTTAGGGTTAGTGCTAGGGAATTATGGGAACTGTTATTTTTCTGAGACATTGAGCCTTCTCTGTCAGACAACTCTGATGCCACAATAAAATACAGTTCCCATGGTTCCCTAACTCTAACCCTAACCCTAAAAGTGGACTGAATTCACACTATTTCTGGCAGTCTGCAACCCCCACAAGTTAACCTTTGAGGAAAAAAGGATATTTTTTTTTTTAAAAAAATGAAGCTGCATTGAATTTTGTAGATGTCAGTATCCATTTAGAGTCAATAACAAAAATGTAAAGATAACAGCAATAGCATTTGGGGTCAATGTAAAGATATCATCAGTACCAGCCTGTTTATACATGCCAGTAAACTTGAGAATGTGTGAGGCTTCCAGAGACAGAGACATGCTTTGTGGAAGTACCAATTGTGTCAGAGCTATGTAGGAAAGGCCACTACTACTGAACTGTGTGTACCACTGTGGAGATATTACTTCACAAAAACACCACATCTGAATAACCTTTGGTCATTACTAATATGATAGCAGCTCTGCGTACCTGGCAAGAACCATATGACTTACCTGTGAACCTCCCATAGTAGTATCTGGCTTCCTTTATGCACAGCTTATGGTCT
This sequence comes from Phrynosoma blainvillii, assembly GCA_026167975.1. Classification (NCBI taxonomy): domain Eukaryota; kingdom Metazoa; phylum Chordata; class Lepidosauria; order Squamata; family Phrynosomatidae; genus Phrynosoma; species Phrynosoma blainvillii. The sequence continues at coordinate 120,236,619 of JANUYF010000004.1, read as the reverse complement.
AGGAAGCCAGTGTGGCCTGTGATTTTTACACACACACCCAAAGACTCCACCAATCTTTTAAAAAATTCAAACAAAATATAGTTCTTTGGCTGGAAAACAATGTGATGATGATGATGATGATGATGATGATGATGATGATGATGATGATGATATTTGTACCCCATTTTTCCACAAAATTGGGATTCAAAGCAGCTTAGTCTAAAAATACAGTATGGTTAAAACCTTACAAAAAGTGATAGTTAAAATACTGGTGGGAAGATCTCCCCACCCCAAACAGCCACCTCTTACACACAAAATGGTCCAAGAAGCAGTTAGAAAATATACATTTTTCTGATCCCCCAGTATGACAGCTTCCACAATGTTCTGCTGTCTTCTGGAGCCGAAAATTGGTGGTATGTCTCTCGCAGCATGCCCATTCCTACTTTAGTGTAACATGCTAGGTTCTGTTCTTTTCACTTCATTTTTATTTATTTATTTATTTATTTATTTTGTGATTAAAATATTTTGATCAGGATATTTGAGGAATTATGGGCATAGGCCATCTTTTGAAGGACCTTATAAATCATAAGTTACCAGTAAAGATACTCAGATGAGCAGAAATGGGCTTCTGTCCCACTGTTTCCAGTTGAAAAGACTTTTGATGTGTTACCCAATCCTGGGGAAAAGGATGCAACTATTTAACAAAGAAGACAGTCAAATGAATAGGCACATGATGGGAAAAATGCCCCAATCATTTCAGCACTCATAGCCAGATAAGCAGTTCCATCTGACAAAATCTGAAGGGCTGCATGTCCCCCATGCCCAATTTAAATGTTGTTGTTGTTGTTTTAGAAACCACATCATCTAGCATTGTTTTCTTTGTATTCACTCCTCCACACTTCCCATCAAAATTGTTTGCATTATGCTAGCAACATTCTGATGAATGTTTAATGTAACTTGCCTGGGACCTACTGAAACTTTATGAGGAACCGGCTTTCCTATTTGAAGCTGGATAGATTTTGCACTTCGCTTTATCTTAGGAATGAAATTCTATCCTGCAGGATACAGTCAATCTATCATGCTTGCATTCTTATCTCCCTATTCCATCTGTCAGTTTTCACACTACAGTGGAAAACATTGTTTTCCCCTTAGCTGTTTATCAATAATGCATTCAATGCATATCAAACATGCTTAGAAATCATAATGCACACTTTTTCAGAACTTTCTCAATACATGCATTCAAGTCATGGCAAAGTATGTTTTGTTAAATCCTGTAGTTTGACAGGTTATAGCCAGCTAAGCAAGAGGATATTGAAGGGAATAGGGCTCCTCACAAGCAAGGCCATGCTATATTTAAGCCCTATTCACACTACGAAAATAATCTGGGATGAAACCAGATTGTTCATACATGTCCCGAATGCACTCAATGCACTTTTGGGGGGAGCTGGCAAACCCCCCACTTAACCTGGGATATTTGGTATTTTTTTTCCTGACTTTTCCTGAAAGAGCCGCATCAATCTGCATTGTTGGCAGTGTGAATATGCTTTGGAATCAATTCAGATTGCTCTATATTGTTCAAAGGAAGGGAGGTACTCCATTTTATCTCAAAATGATGGCATGTGTAAATAACACAGGGTTTACAATGACTTGAAGAGATTCACAAACCCAAAACAAAATGGGAATAACAAACCCAATAAGCATCAGTGGGGTGATCCACATCTCCTTGGGGAAAAAAAAAGAGTGTGAATGCCCCCATAGATGCAGGAGGCTGCCTTGGGTAGCACATTTTGGATGCTATTAAAAGAACTGATGTACAAGTTTGGGCCAGCCTAGCTAGAAGTTGTGTGTCTATTTTAAAAAACTATCAGAAGGTGTGGCTTAGTGAAGGATAGCTAGTATTAATAAACAACTGGGTGTTTGAAACACTAAAGGTGAATAATAATAATAATAATAATAATAATAAAATTTATTTATATACCGCCCAATGGTTGCCCAATCCGGGTGGTTTACAGCATAAAACAGTTACCATAAAAGGCATATCCCTCCCCCCCTTAAAACAGTATTAAACAATGACATAGTTAAAATCCTAATAACCATTTAAATGAAAAATCATAACAATTAAAATAATTGAAACCAAGCAGAGGTCCCCATTGGTGCTGACCCCCAGCAATTGCTTGAAGATACCAGGTGCTGGTGCTGATGCTGGGTGTAATGTTTCCATATTCACTTTATGACATGGTTCTCTGACTTTCTTTAAGTAGTTAGTGCTTGATTACTTTCTGCACTGAACAGTACTAGGTTTCTCCTTCTATTTACTCTGCACACAATCTACTGTAGCATGGATTCCTTGCATTGTCATTTTAAGGGTGTGCTACTACATGGGATAATCTTGCCTGTGGGGAATGCAGTGGTGCTCCCACCTTTGATGTCACCCAGTGTGGGGAGGTAGGGCTTCTGGGAGTGGGGCTTCCAGGCAGGACTTCTGGTGTGACTTCTGGGGGTGGAGTCATCCAAATAGTCGTGCCAGCTGAGAAAACAGCTGTGCTGGGCAGGGGAAAGCCACGCTGGCCAAGGGAAGGTTGCACTGCCAAGGAATATGGCTGTGCTGACTGAGGGAAGGCTGCTGTGACCGAGAAAATGGCTGTGCCAGCTGGGGGAAGGCTGCACCAGCTGGAAAAACAGCTGTGCCAGCTGGGAGAAGAGGTTGACTGTGACTCACCGGGACCACAGACCCCTCTGAGGCCCAGAGACTCCCCTAAGGCTTGGAGCGGCATCCACATGGACTTGAGGGGTACCTGCATGGTCCCAAGGAGCGCCTGTGGGAGGTGTGGGCCAACCAGGTGTCATCTCCCTTCTGGGATGTCACCTGGTGTGGCCTGCACCCCCCGCTCCCCCCCCCCCCCGTGATGCTACTGGGGAAATGTATCTGTCTGTGCTCATACAAGAATTTGTATGTGTTTGAATTAAGAGATGAAAATCTTGGCTCCATTGTCAGAATGAGAAATTGCATTTTTCCCCTCCTTGTCTGTGGTATATTTTCCATCATCCATGAGAAAGTTTTGTTTTTCCTTTTCTATAAAAAGTTATGTGTAAATTATGCAGAATGTCTAAATTGTGTAAATTGAGTAGTAAAATTATAATTGTTTTCTGTTAGAGTCAAAACCCAAAATATACTATGGCTATACTAATTGTTAGTTTGCATGTTTGCTGACTTCCTGTTGATTTGGGTTTCCACACTCTCAATCTTCTTGCATCACTCTAACCTGCAGCTATTCTTCTTTCTCGCTCTCCTTCATTAGACTGTGTATTTGACTGTTCACAAGTAATTTAAAAAAGGTAAAGGTAGTCCCTTGACATGAATGTCTAGCTGTAACCGATTGTAGGGGGTGGTGCTCATCTCTGTTACTAAGATGAAGAGCCAGCATTGTCCAAGGATTGCTCTGGTGGTCATGTGGCCAGTATGACTACATCAAATGCTGTTACCTTCCCACCAAAATGGTACCTATTTATCTACTTGCATTTGTATGCTTTCAAACTGCTAGGTTGGTAGAAGCTGGGACTAGTGACAGGAACTCACCCCATCATGTGGCACTTGGGCCTTGAACTACCAACTTTCCGATCTTCCAATCATCAGAATTGACATCTTAACTGTAATAAAGTTACCTTATATATTTTACAAATGACTAAGTACCAGAACAAACTGGCAAGAAGGGGTGGTTTGAAGCCACCCCCCGCAGAAGATGGATTGGGGCCATGGTAAACACTTGAACCTGGCCCAAACAGGAGCAGAAAAGATCCGCTTCTATTTAGGCTGGGAAAGAACAGCTATGCCACAGCCCTGCAGCGGCTTCAAGACGTTCTGGTGGCATGCAGTGTGTAAATGCTGTGCTGCTGGAGCATCTTGAAGCTGCTCACATCTGGCCAGCCAGCTAGCTGGCAGCTGGCTGACTTCCAGATGACTTCCGGGTGGCTTCTGGGCATCATTGGTGTATGTGGTGTGTAAAAGCTGTGCTCCCAAGATGCCCAGAAGGCATCTTTAATAGGCTGTCTGTTCCAAACCTAAGCTTGATTATTTTATCAATGATAAATTGTTTCTCTGTGTGGATGTGGCACTGGTCATTGTACATCTGCAGCCTTACCATGTGATAACTCCACTTGTGAGATCCCATACTATCTTTCATATATCACAACACTTTCCTGTTGCATAGATTTTAAAAATGAGAAGGCTTGGTTAGGTTCTTTGAGTTTTTCCAATCAGTTAGCCAGTCAGTTGTGCCTGCTCTCTCTCTCTCTCTCTCTCTCTCTCTCTCTGTTGTGTTGTGTTCCAAAAAAGGAAAAGACACTGTTTTCACATAGAGACATTTTGTGCAAATTAGACAACTGTCAATGGGACAAAAAGAGCTTATCTCATTTTCACACCAGAGCCATAATATCTTCCAAGAATCTTTTTTAAAAAATTAAAAAATTACAAGCTGTCTCAATACGTCTCATTGTGAAGGAGTAATTTAACAAGAGTACTTCACTTCCCTAGTTTGAACAGTTATCTTTATTTCATTTATAGTAATAAGGAGGGAAATGAGAAGGAAATGCAGATCAAGTTATTCAGACACATTGGTGAGTCAGTTTCATCCAAACTCCCCCCTGCCCAGTCAAACCTACTTTGTTGCTATAGTCTTTACAGAGAGGTCTTACAGATGCCTACCTTCTTGAAAGAGTAAGGACAAAGAATAGACAGCAGGAAGTCTTCTGAAATCCATGGGGATGTTGTTGATATACAATTAGCAGAATGTAGTGATCAGGCTTCATGTGGTTGTAACACTTGAAGCTGCAAGTGACAGTAAACAGGTTGCATATTACTGTGCTCCCCTACAGAGAGGGGTATTTGGACACCAAAAATAGCTTGTGGGGACAAAGGCTTAACAACAGCCTTTGTTTTTTTTCATGTTTTAGGGGAATGTTCCTGATGGAGTAGCATTCAGGTAAACATACAGACTCCGTGTGCAGTCTATAATAGTACATGGCAAAATCTTAGCCCTTTATACTGCTATTTGTATACTACTTAATATTGAATTTTGAAGATCACCATAATTGACTGGATACTCTCCTCCAACAAACAAAAAACAAAAGAAAACACCATACTGAAATCTCAGGCTTAAACATATATATTGGAATCCTTCCTTACTAAATTTTCGAGAACAGTTGTAAGTAATAATGGGTGGACAAAGGCCAGGACATCTTCTGATCATGTATGTGTGACAAAGGCCAGGACATCTTCTGATCATGTCCTTGAAGGAGCCAGACTATGAATGTGTATTGGGACAGCACCTGGACTGTAAGTGCAATATGTATGATGTAATGCCTGAAGTAAGGTTGCATCATCCAAAGGTATAAGAGGCACACCTCAGTATGAGTATGTGTGAATCATTAGAGTTGTGAGGATTGGAGTTGTGAATCGGTTACTGGTCTATGTTAGTGAGTATTGGAGAGTTGCTGTATTGCTGAGAGCTGGAGAAGGAGAAAGCCTGCTTATGCTGTAGATAGTTATATATTTCCTATCCTGTGTAAATAAACCCTTCAACTGCAGCAGCCCAGTTTCCATGTACTGTTTGGGAGTATCTCAAGGTCCCTGCTGAGATACTGAAATTTATTCATGCAGCACCTCAGCAAGACAAGGATTTGTTAGCAATTATGTCTGTTTAAATGTTACTACAGAAATCACCATGGTAATGATTTTAATTAGTTCTGCACAGTCACTTGCAAGCATTATATAGGATTTTTTTCCTATCTTCTAAAATCTACCAAGTAAAACATGTGTAACTGGGCTTAGAGACATAAAAATCTGTTTCCAGGAAGGGTGGAAAGTTCTCCCAACAGTGAGGTAGTTACCTTTGAAACCAAATGCTGACTCCTACAAACTGGCACAATTCTTCAGAAGACTTGACAGCAATGCATGCAAACATAATCTAGGCTCTTAATAAACAGTAAGCTAAACATGAGTCAATAGGGTGATGTAGCAGCCAAAAAAAAAAAAAAAAAAAAAAAAGCAATGCAATTCTAGGCTGTATCAATAGAATTGTAGAATCCAAATTGAGGGAATACATAGTGATAAAATACGAGGAACAGAGACAAGAACAATGATGGCAGAAGACTGGGAGTGAGTCTGACTGAACATGGGATAGAGCTCTTTGGAAGCCTATCCCATGGCAATCGTGATAGTGAAGAGATTACACATGGGATGCAATGGCTCAAGTGGTTAAGATGCTGACTCTCTTGATTGCAAGATCAGCAGGTTCAGCTTCTGCCAATCTAGCAATTCGAAAGCATGCAAATGTAAGTAGACAAATAGGTACCACTTTAGTGGGAAGGTAAACAGCATTCTGTGCCATCATGCTGGCCATGTGATCACAGAGTAGTCTCTGACAACACTGGCTCTTTGCCTTGGTAACAGAGATGAGCACCGCCCCCTATGGTCAGACACAACTTGACAACCTTGTCAATGGGGAATACCTTTACCTTTACCACCATTGCATCTGCACAGTATCATCCAGCAGAGCTGTTTTGAGTAGTCAGAGGTCTTTTACACTGGCCCACATGAAGAAAATAAAGACCTCTTCACACCTCACTGTGAAGAATTTCCATGACACTTTGCAGACAAAATTGCTCAGATCTGACTTGAATAGTTATAGTTATAGGGAACAGTAGCATCATGGGGGGGAGGGGGGCCCCAGGCTGCATCAGGTGACACCCCAGAGGAGGGTTACGCCATGTTGGTCTCCTGTCCTAGCCCCCCACTCATCAGGAGTGGCCCAAAGAGGTTGCCAGCCACCGCCTCCCACCCAAGGGCACTGGGTCCTTCCTCCTCCTCAGAGGAGGAGAATGGGGCTGTAGTAAGAAGCCAACAAACCCAAGCTGGGGGTGCTCTTCCTAGCCTCCTTCCATGCCCCAATAACAGGTCCCAGGTGGGTGGACAAGCACCTTCACTCCCTCCATTGGTGGGCCAAGGCAATGGGAAGAGAGGGTGGGAAGTGCCTGCCTGCCTCAACACCTGGTTTGCCCTGCCTCACCTGTCCACCTGTCCATCCATTTGGGCAGCTTCCTTCCCTGTCCGGGAGGCACTGTGCGAAGATGGGCTGCCGCTCTGTCATGGACATCCACTGGCCTCCTCCTCCTCCTCCTCCTCCTCCTCCTCCTCCTCCTCCTCCTCCTCCTCCTCCTCCTTGTAGGAGGCAGGTGGGCCCCCTTGGGTGGCGATTGGATTCTTCCTGGACCCCTCCCCCTACTTTTGCTTTTTCAATACCTTCATCTTGACCCCTGCCCTTCCAGGGGACCTCTGAGGAGGAGGAGGAGAAGGAGAAGAAGGAGGAAGGTGCCGGTGCCCTTGGGTGGGAGGTGGAGGAAGGCAGCGGCTGGCAACCTCTTCGGGTCAATCCTGGCGAGTGGAGAGAGAAGGATAGCCCCTCCCTCTGGCCCCTTGGTGGCTGGGCCATCCTTTCACCCAGGCAGGGTGATCAGAGGTGTCCTAACTGCAAAGGAGGAGAGGGCACCACAAAATGGAGGACAAGACCAAAGGAAAGCTAATCACACTCATAGAAACATCAATTCCTGATTTTTAGTCCTGCTCAAAATGATGACCTTTGGGGATTCCTTCTGGACAGGAGGCTGACATGGAGGATGTGTCTGGGAGAAGGACCCAGGCTGAGCACGCCCCACCCCATCACCTCCTTGCTGAGGCTCCATTCTCCTCAGATGACAATGGGGCTGTGGCAAGGAGGTGTGTGTGTGTGTGGGGGGGGATGCACACTCAGTTTGGCTGATACTTCCCCCACCTCCTTGAGTAAGACCCGTCCCTAAGAAGCCCTGCCCCCTGCACCAGATGACACTGGTTTGTTTCTAAGAGCAATTCAAAGTGCTGGTCATGACCTACAAGGTCCTAGATGGCTTGAGTCTAGACAATCTGAAAGACTGCATTTCCCTATATGAGCCTGCCAGGGATCTAAGATCTGCCGGTGAATGCTTTCTCCCCATCCTGCCACCACCACTTGCTTGGTGAGAACATGAGAGAGAGAGAGCCTTCTCACTTGCTGCTCTGAACTTCTGGAACTGCCTTCTGTGAGAGTCTAATCTGTTCCCTATCCCTATTTTCCTTTTGCAGTAGACTAGTACCTTGTTGTTTTAATAAGCATTTGAAGTGTAAGCAAGGGAACTTATTTATTGGGATGTTTTATCTCTCTTTTTAACTTTTGCATATTTTAAAAATATTTTACCCTACTTTTGTGATGATTTAAATTGTTTTTAATTTTTATTGTGAAGGGTTTTTTTTTAACTGACTCTCTCTCAGAGCCACCTGGGAGAAAAATGACATACAAGTGAAAAATATAAAAATAAGAATCCATTCATAAAGTTCCTGGATATGGAGTAGAATACATGTCAAAAAATTGGTGGTCACCTGGCCAAATTTAATCTTCTATTTTTTTAAAATAAAACCCCACTTCTTAGGATTTTTTTAAATATTAAAATCAGCACAAATGATCCTCAAACTGATTTCTGGCATACATTCATGTTAACCTATTGAGTTACTTGTTGTGGTCCCCCCCCCCCCCCCCCCCAGTATAAGCCATAAAAATGATTCACTCTCTTCACCTTCTGGTTAGAAAAGCTGAATGTAATTCATTCAGTCCACTCTCAACAAAGGGTCATGACTGTGACTCTATAATTAGGCTAACTGAGTAGCTGGGGGATTAAAAAAATTACCTGAGGGACTTACATTTCTACCCACTCCCTTCAAAAACTTGACCAGGAATCAAAGGTATACAATGCACTAATGGCTTGTGTGTGTACTGATGCTGGTAGAACATTTGGCAGTGGTAGACTCAATTGTCCATCTGTGGGAGTCTGGGCAGCCTGCCTGCCATTTACTAATCTGTTTTCATCCTAGGTACTTTTGTTCAACATTGGCTGAGTTGCTGAAGTTCCAGAAATGAACAAGGATGGTAGAAAATCCCTTTAAAAACTTTAAAAGATGAGGCTTAAGAAAGTAGGGCGAACCAAAAATAAAAAAGCCCTTTTTTGTAATTAAATCACACAGCATATGGGTTGTGTTTTATGACTTTTCCCCCCTAGTGAAACATGGCTTCCTTTTAGCAGTTTCTTGCACTTCTTCCTCAAAGGCTTTAGATCTCTTCACCATGGACGAATAGCAAACACACCCCTTTGGGAAGGACAGCCTACCCCCACAGTAACATCAGAGTGGGGAAGCAATGGCTGCAATTAGGATTGGAGAAATGTGGGAAACGGGCAGATAGTGTGAGGATTTTATGATATTTTGTACCTCCTAAGATTGTGAGTTTTGCAGTGTAAAACAAACAGCTCAAAAGTTCAAGACAGATATTAGCAGCAAATATCTATCTATCTTGCACTGATATGGTTAAAATGGGTAAAACAGATATGTCATTAAAACCTCCCCTACTTACCAGTTTGGTCCTAACCACCACAATAATTTCAGTAAGATTTTGTTATTGCCTTTCAAGATTAAAACTATTCATGCATTGAACATGTCCATTTTTTTTTTTACATCTAATGATTGCCAAATGGGGATCTTATTACATCAGTAGAATAGAGATCAAACCCATTGCTTTGAAATAATTCCCAAATGATTTAATTAGCATTACATTTAAAATGGTCCAGACTGCTACAGTTGCTAAGCTTTTATTCTGACAGAAAAATGAGAATTAGAGACTTCCAAGCAACTCACCAACCATGGAGGGCTATTATTGTATATCTGACAAAATGCCAACACTGCCCACCAAATGAGGACACTCATTTTCTTATTTCAAGATGGCCAATTAATTCCGAAATAGTGTAGTCACATCCCCCAGTTGAGAGGCAGTGTGGCAAAGTGAATGCTGGACAGCAACTCTGGATACTAGGACTCAGCCATGAAACACATGGAGTGACCTTGGGCAAGTTGCACTCTCAGCCTCACAGGATAGCAAACCTCTGAACAAATCTTGCCAAGAAAACCTCATGATAATTTCACCTTAGAGTCACCCTAAGGACCTTATCACATGGGGTCTAAAGCAGACCTAATCCAAAGGGTACCCGTAGCTAATACATATTATTTCCCCGTGTTTACACACGACGTTGCACCGAAACTCAGCAGAACCCGGAGCTAATCCATAACGAATTGAGATCTTTTGACATTCAGTTTTTTGGGGAAGTACAACCGGGCTTTCGGAATCATTGCGCAATGGCTGTGCAGGCGAAATACATATGATCGCGCAATACATATTGTGAAGCATTTCCCCGCCCTGAACCATGGTTCCCCGCGCTACTTCCCATGGATCTGTGAGGAAGCATCTTATGACGTGTCCTTCTTGTTTGGATTGGGCAACAAATGGGTCGGGTAAACATGGTCCTCTCTTTGTAATTTATGGGATTTTCTAACTTGTGTGTGCACGGAGAATATGTTTCCAGGATGCGTGTCCTGGGAAGCGCGATAAATGCGCTATGGCGGTAATTGCATGTGGTAGGCATTTACATATTGCGGGAGCTCTTTCAGTTCATTTCAGTATAGAACTGAATTTATTCTTATTTTGGTTACTTTTCGCTTCGTGGCCAGCGTGTGAGAAGGTCTTGCGTCAGAAATGATTGAAGACACACATCTGCAAGTTACATGCAGCAAGTAGGATGACTGGAAACCTTTATCATTTGAGTCCATAGATGCAATGCACTGACATATTTTTGTCCCTACTGTGCTAGGAGTGCAAAGGAGGAAATCGTCTGAAGGGTGGACATGATGGCTGAAATCTTGTTGATGACACACACTAATGTAACCTGGGGTTATGTGAGCACATGTCCTATTATTATGGACATTGTGGAAGGAGACATTGAATACCTTTTTGTGCAATATTGCTCATTCTCTTTTTCTCTGGGAGACATTTTTCAAGTGCCAGAATATTGTGGAGGCAGTCTTCAGGAGACATGTGAGCATCACTCAAGTGCAGTTCACTATATAATAACATATACACACACACATATACACTTTTTGCCCCTACCACGTGCAGGTCTACAGAAATGTAAATAGTGGGGTCACTCAGGGATTGGGAAAGGTTTTCACATTCCCTGCTCCCTATTGATAGTGGTTTATCTGCTACTAGTAGTGATGTGAAAACATTAATCTTGGCTGATTCAATATGTCTCTGTGTTGGGGGAGGTTTTTGACTGAGGTAACTGTTCTGGTGTTGCTGATAACAACTTTGGAACAAAGGCCCTTTCCCTGTTTGCCCATCTATACAGGGATGTGAGGGAGGGGATCATCTTATTTCCCAGCCATTCTGGAAATCATTAAAGAAGACATGCACCTGCAAATGGTGCCCTCTTGGTGTAGTTACTTCTACAAAATGAATATAATATAATAATGGAATGTTCCCAATGATGGGCCCCTTCATTCTTGTTTTTCCCCACATCATAAAGGGACTCCTCTTATTAAAAATAATTCAAAAGTTTGTTCACTCAAATGTGATTCCCAAATGGAACAACAAGAGGAAGAAAGTAACATCAACCCACCTAAAAGAAACAGAAGAGGGCAAGCCCCTTCCCTCATTGTCAACCGCTATGGGTGCTGCTGTAGCATATAATGACGAGGAAGAACTTTTAGTTCATTGTTCATCAGAATTTACTGAAACAGACACATTTCATCATGTTTAGGATGGAAATGTCAACATATTTGGCTCAATTTTCTTTAAAGTAATCACATGTGGAAGAAACCAACACATACATATCCTTTCTCCACCTTTGAAAAGAGCAGATGAGTTATCCTGCCAGAAAATCAACCATCCAAGTGATTGTCATTGCTCCCCCTGCCCTGAAAGAGGTCTGAATTACATTTATAGGACAGGTAGACATAATATGGTTTTCTTCATTCTGGGAATAATTGTACCAATTGGATGTGGTTAGAGCAAATGGGGAGAAATTTATTTCATCTAATTTTAAAAGAATCTATTAGAATAACACATTTCTTCAAATTAAAAATGGGGAAAAATTTAGTTTTTTTTTTTAAAAAAAATAAAATAAACAGGAAATCAAGCTGCCAGGTTTTCCATCCCTAGCCACAGAATCTACCACTAGTTTGATGCTTTCTTCTTCATGATCTGCTACATCTTCCTACTCCTGTTATTGCTTGGGACATGCTGGTCATATTTGGAAGGAACATTTGTGTCTACAGTAAGCCCTTTGGATTCTCATAGGTTTGTTGATGAGACTGCCAAAGCTTTCACCCCTTAGGATTGGGAAAAATCTAGTTAACGTGGCCTACATAACAGCCATGAAACTTTTTGTCCCTAGCACCAGCAGAAGCATGAGACAACCATACAGTGTTCTACTCAGGGAATGAAAAAAAGAAACAGGGTAGCTTTCATACTAAGAAAAGATGTGGCAAAATCAGTCAGAAGATACAATGCAAAATCAGACTAAATCATTTCAGTAAGGCTCCATGGTAAACCTACGAATATCACCATAATTCAAGTATATGCACCAACCACAGAGGCAGAACAGGAAGAAATTGATAGATTCTATGAAAGAGTACAGGAAGAAATTAACAGCACACTACACAGGATATCAAGCTGATCACTGGAGATTGGAATGCAAAAGTTGAAAGCAAAGAAGAATCAAAAACAGTAGGCAGATTTGGATTAGGCAAAAGAAATGAAGCAGGTGAGCATCTGACAGATTTTTGTGAAGCCAACAACCTATTCATTACAAACACATTTTTCATACAACCAGAGACAAGGATACACACATGGGCACCACCAGATGGTCAACACAAAAATCAGAAGTAAGTTATGGCAGAACTCTATACTGGTGGCCAAGACTAGACCAGGTGCTGACTGTGGCACAGATCATGAATTACTCATATCAAAAATAAGAGTAAGACTCAAGAAGAAAACAAAACCACTGATTATACCAAAATATGATCTAAATAATATCTCAACAGCATTTACTGACAACATAAGAAACAGATTTGCATTACTAAGCATAATAGACTGAGAACCAGAGGAACTATGGTCTGCAGCCAGAGACATAATAAAGAAGAATGGAGACAGACACTTTAGTAAACAAAAAGAAAGAAAAAAACATGGATGACAGAAAAAATACTACAAACAATAAAGAAAAGAAGAGAAGAAAAACAAAAGGGAGATAGGAACAAACTAAGAATTATGACTGCAACAGTACAACGGCTTGTGTGCAAAGGTAAAGAAAATTACTACAACGACCAATGTAGAGAAACAGAAGACAACAACAAAAAGGGAAGAACAAGAGATCTATTTCACAAGATCCAGGAAATCAAAAGAAAATTCAAACCAAGGACTGGGATGATCTATGACAATAAAAATAACATAATTCTAGACCAGGAAGGAATAAAAAGACTTTGGATGTAATACGCAGAAGAATTGTACAAAAGAGATGACAAAATGAAGGACACATGGAATGAAGAGCCATATGAAGATGAACCCCAAATTCTACAAGGTGAGGTGGAAAGAAATTCCAGAAGTCCAAGCAGCATTCAGGAAAGGAAGAGACACGAAGGACCACACTGCAAACATATGGTGGCTAAAAGAAAATCAGAATGTGCTTTGTAGACTATAGCAAAGCATTTGATGCATAGATCATGAAAGGCTATGGAATACCCTTAAAGACATGGGAGTGCCAACACATATGATGGTCCTGATGAGGAATCTATACTCAGGACAAGAGGCTACTGTCAGAACAGAACACAGAGAAACAGAATGGTTCCTACTTGACAAAAGAGTCAGACAAATTTGCATCCTTTCACCCTATCTGTTCAATTTGTATCCAGAACATATTATACGAAAAGCAGGCTTGGACACAGAAGAAGGAAGAGTAAAAATAGGAGGAAGGAATATCAACAATCTAAGATATGCAGATGACACCATAATACTAGCAGAAAACCTTACAGACCTGGAACACTACTAAGGAAGATTAAAGCAGAAAGTGAAAAGGCAGACTTAGTATTGAACATAAAGAAAGCAAAAATAATGACCACGAGGACCTTTACAAGTTCAACCTAGTCAATGAAGAAATAGAAATAGTAAAAGAGTGCTCATATCTGGAATCAAACATTGATAGAAATGGGGACTGCAATCAGGAAATCAGAAGAAGACTAAGAATGGGGAGTGTGGCTATAAAGAGCTAGAAAAGATTCTAAAATGCAAAGATATACAACTCAGCACAAAAGTTAGAATCATACAGGCCATTGTGTTCCCTATTACCATGTGTGAATGTGAGAGCTGGGACAGTTAAGAAAAATGATAAGAAGAAAATCAACTCCTTTGAGATGCGGTGCTGGAGAAGAGTGTTGAGGATCCTATGGACAGCCAAAAACTATAAACAAATGGGTCCTAGAGCAGATCAAGCCGGAAACCTCTCTGGAAGCCAAGATGATAAAAGTGATGCTGTTGTACTTTGGACACATCATGAGAAGAGAAGACTCATTAGAAAAGACAGTAATGTTGGGAAAGGTGGAGGGAAGTAGGAAGAGAGGAAGGCCACATGCCAGATGGATGGACTCTATTAAGGAGGTCATGAGTATGGGGGTGCAGGAATTAAGCAGAGCAGTGGAGGACAGAGGGTCTTGGAAATGTCTCATCCATAGGGTCACCATGGGTCGACATCAACTCAAGGGCAGTCAACAACAACAACCAGAAGAAAACAGGGATGTTTTTTTCTTCTTCTTCTTCTTCCATTAGCTTTCCACATATTCTTTGTATAAAATTCATGTATTTTTCTTTTGTGAAGTTAAGCACTCAAACCTACACAGATGTACTGGCTACTTTAACAAATGGTATAGAAAAATTCAGTGTGTCTGTGCAGCAAGACAGCAAATAGCATGGCTAGAGCAACTGTATAATCTGCATAGAAGTTAAAGAAATGTGCTATATTTTATCAAGGCCAACAACAACAGCAGCAATGACAAACAGGTAGAAGGGGGAAATTTTGATCTTATATGCAAGAATGAAACTAGCTAGAATTGATATTCCTATTTGCTTCTAATTCACAGACACTTTGGGCCTAAGCAGACGGCTTAATAGGCCGTCCTCGGCGCAGGGAAGGGGAGGGGCAGCCGCACGCTTGGCGCCCCCTCCCCCTCCCAAGGTCGTCCTCGGAGCCACCGGCCCTCTGCATGGCTGGCGCTCCAAGGAGGACCTCCCGCTGCAGCGCCCGGACACGCTGCGGCGGAAGGGTCACCAAAAGTGCGCCACAACGTTTTGTGGTGCACTTTCGGCGACATATGAAAGGAGCGCCGATGGTGAGCCACTGGATCGAGGCATGGGAATGCCTCGGTCCCACGGCGCACCTTCCCACGGCCGCCCACGGCCGCCCATCTGCTTAGGCCCTTTATTCCTATGGATTCTCATACATACCAGTAAAAGCTTTTATCACAATATTTCTATTCTCTTTCCATGTCATTGGGGGGCTTCTAGCTGGCATCAGGACATTCACAATGCAGTGAATCCATAGTGGGAAGAGAATACTTGCACAACATTGTGCCTGTGGTAGATGTTATGGCAGCTCCATGATCTACAGATTAGTCATTAACAGGAATACCTGCACTGACAATATTCTTAATTAATTAAAATGCTCCTATGTTTTGTCATTCAAGGCAGGTCCTCTTACTCCCATTTATTGTGCATATTTTATTTTTTTTATTTTTTTAAGCTGGAAGGGGAAATAGGAAACAGTCTTTTAAACAACCTTAAGAGCCAAGGCTTCTAAGCTGGCTGCTTTGATCTTTTAGCATTGATTGTTTGGGAATAAATTTCACTCCTGCTTTTTCATATAAAACTAGAGGGCTTCACATCTTGATACCAACCACTGAGTACAAGGCCAACATGTTCATTTTGTTCACAGGAGTATGAGGCAATTCAAATGGGCTTGTACAAGGCTTGAGTATCATCTTCGTTTCCTGTAGCTTATTATTTCTGTAGTAGAAATGCTGCTTTTATTCAAAATGACAATCCTGCTCACTTGTAAGCTGCTTGTTTGCACTCTAGTACTGATGTTCAGCATTCTTTAAGTGTTTGGGTGTTTCATAAACCTGCAACCTTCTGCCTGCCAAATGCTAAACAGAACAGTGCAGAAAAATGTGAAGCATTCTTTCCAACCATTGTTTAATCTTATAAGCATCTCTTCACAAATGAATGAGGTTCACCTCTGGCAGCATTGTGACGTGTAGTTTATGAGGCCTAACAGTGGTGATACTAAATTTCTTTATTCTACTGTTCCTCATGTATGTAAAAATGAAGCTTTGCTACATTGCCTTTGCTGACCAGCTATAACTCTACAGACAACCTGTGAAGGATTCCATTTACACAATCTCACCCCTATTACCTTGGATATACAAGATTTACCAATCCCACCAAAAAGAGGAGATTTAGACTTTTACATTTTCTCTTCTCCACAAATTTCTGTTCTATTTGATGACTATACCTGGTTACTTTATTTCTTTAAACCAGGGGTAGGCAACCTTTCCCCTTTAAGGGCCAAGGGACTTCAGCTCCCAGAATCCCAGGAGCTATTGGCCAACATGGGACTATTGGCCAACATGGCTGAGGTTTCTGGGACCTGAAGTCCCTCGGCCCTTAAAGGGGAAAGGTTGCCTACCCCTGCTTTAAACTTTACCACACAAGGCCAAAAAAAAAAAAAAAGTAAAAGAGTCTTTGGCTGGTATTTATCATACAACAGCATGCCTATCCTGCTGTTGCCTTGCATTCCATTGATTACTGTAGTGCAACTTTTCAATCTTTCAATCTTGGTGCTAGTCCATTACTGCCTTTGTGTGATAGGTTCCTTCTGTAGCAGTTCTTCTTCCTAGGCAGTACATGTGTGGTGATTCTGCTCTTCTCCCCCCCCTCCCCACCATCCACAGCAATCACATGCCCCCTCACAGCAATTGCACCACCAACAGCATTCCAATGCCATCTGCTGTGTGTACAATCACAGAGCAGCCTCATTTGGGAGGCAGTTGGCATCTGGGATGGTTAGTCCCCCTGCCTCCTCCCAATACATGTATACACATTCACACAGCAATTCCCTCCTTTGGAAGTGGGGAAGAGCAGCACAATTCATACAGGTGGTGTTTGGCAATGTGAAAGCAAATTGTGCAACCATGGATTGCCAAAGTGCTATCACAGGGGAAAATATGATAAGAAACAATGTCAACAAGTATGCTTCCTTTTTTAAACCAGTGTGATTGTGGTGGGACAACAGGCTGGTGTGGTAAAGTCTTTAGAAGATTATTATACTACACTCTTAAAGGTTGCTATTCCACTTTAATTGCTCTGTCTGTCTTCTGTTGCATTCTGGGATTTGCAGTTTAGAAAGCAGCATTTAGAATATTCCAGAGAGCTCTTAGGCCTCACTGAACTACAAACCCCAAAATGCAATATGATGCAGTCAGATAAGTTAAAGTGGAATAGTAATACTTTACGAGTGTATTGCAATAATTCTCCTTTGCCACTCTCATTTATTATATTACTTTAATTTTCCCCCACAATAAATACTCTAACAAGAACAGCCCTCAAAGTGAGTGAGATGGGCAGTCACCCTCAATATCAAGAGGATGATGTCATGAGGTCTTCCTGTCAATGCTTTGAGGCCATCTTTTCACCTCAGAAACATCCAAAGACTCCTCACAGATGACACTGGCCCAACATCCATCCTTGATACACCTTCTCTAAATCTTTAAGGGTTAGGGTCCCCAGCCTCCTCTTCTTATAATTTTTAAATCTACGATAGCATGTTTCCTTTGTTTTTATTGTTTTTAATTAATTCATTCAGAAGCCTGTTGTGAAACAAACAGACTCAACTTTGGGCCTTTGCAGACTGCCAGAAATAGTGCAAATTGAGTCCCCCTTAACTGCCCTGGCGCAGTGCTAGGGAATCATAGGAATTGTATTTTTTTCTGAGACATTGAGCCTTCTCTGTCAGAGAGCTCTGGTGCCACAATAAATTACAGTTCCCATGATTCCCTAGTACTGAGTCAGGGCAGTTAAAGTGGACTCAATGTGCACTATTTCTGGCAGTCTGCAAAGGCTATTTATTTACAAGCATGTGGTAAGAATATAGCTTATATAGGGCCTCTGCAGACTGACCCAAAGGGCTGGCCTTGGGATAGAGTTGGGGCATGGCAGCCACACGGCGGCTGCCACAACCCTACGCTCATGCCGTCCTGACACTGCACACCACTATGCATGGCACACAGTATCAGGATGCCCTCCCAGCGCAGCGCTTAAACACGCTGTGCCGAAAGGGCACATTTTGCCATCTTTTTGGGGCGGCAAAAGGGAGGATCAGGGCCCAGCATGGGGTTGCTGCAGCCCTGATCCACCACTTCCTGGGGTGGCCCAAAGCCACCTGTCTGTAGAGGCCCTTAGTATTGTTTCATATATGATATATTACAATAGTGACAACAAAATCATCAGTTGCAAGTACTCGTCTATTCAGTTCCTTTTCCTGAACTCTTCTAAAACTTAAACTGTTCCCTTCTGCTTCTACACTAATCTCTTCTGCCTATTTACTCTTTAACAGAACTCTGAATTCAGCCAAGGGACTCTACACTGAATCTCAGCAAAGCCTCATCTGTGATCAGCTCTCTCAACTCCACTCACTTCTGACTGTCACTTCCCTCAACTGACTCCTGACTGTCTGATTCCTCCCCTATGAGGACAGCAGAATGAACCTAACTGCTTGATATTGATTGACTATGGGGGGAAGCACACGAGTGCTTCCAGGACGCCGCCGGATGGAGCGCCGCGGGACCGCAGCCTCCGCACCGCGGCGCTCCTGCGTTGTCCCTGAAAAGAGCGCAAAGATAGCGCTCCATTCATAAGTCAGGGAAAGTGTGCCCTAAATGCGTCGGGCACACTTTCCCTGACTTATCTGCCGCAGCGTGTCCAGACGCTGCGGCGGGAGTTGCCCTGGGAGCGCCAGCCATGCGGAGGGCCGGCAGCTCTGAGGGCAACTTCAGGAAGAGGAAGGAGCACCGCACGTGCGGCTGCTCCTCCTCTTCTTGGCCTCCAAGACAACTCTATTAGTCATCTGCCGAGGCCCTCCGCAGGGAAAGCTGTGTGTGTATTGTTAGCAGGAAAACAGAAGGAAGAGAGGTTCAACAGTCTGGGTGAATGGAGCAACATATATGTAACCTACATGCTAAATAGGAAATGTGTGGAGGAATTGCCAATATGGAGAAATTCTTTTTCTAAATCTTTTTTTTTTTTTAAATCTCATTTTTTTTCTAAATCTCATTTTTTTTTCTGAGAAAAAAACAAATTAGCATTGTACCTCCAGAAAGAGAAGAATAAGTTAATCAAAGTTTTTTGAGGGAAGGGGGGCAAAAACAGAATGTTAAGAAACAGAATGAACTTATAAAATTACCTGATTTTCAAAAAATCCCATATTCTGAGTTGTTTGAGAGGGAGAGTGATTTCAGGTCAGGCTTCAGTGATTTCAAATTAAAGCAGCTAAACAAAGCCTAGCCAGTGATTTCAGCACTGTTCCAGCAAGGCAAATCAACAAGCAGACAGCAGAAGTATTATAGGATCTTTTCCCCCAGAATGTATTACCTTTGGAGCCTGTGATCTTTATATGGTTTTTGGGGGGGACAAGTAAAGAGCCTTAAGCCTTGCTCAAATACATCTATTTCACAGCCCTGCAATGTTTCAGGACACTGCATTATTTTACTGATTAAGGTTCAGATGGAAAGAGAGGTATTATGGTTGTATTTAGACTAACAAAGGAGAAAAAGTGTTAGATTGATCACCCTTTTTGAAAAGGACCTTCCCTACCCATCTAATTTCCCTTACATAACACACTGTTTGCCAATTGCAGAATGCCACACTTGGAAGCTGAATTTTCCTTTGGAGTATTCACCCACATTTAATAATATTAATCAATATGATTGAGGTTGTAGTTAATGGAAGCACATATCTCATTTCCTTCCAACATCAAGAATTTGGCTAAAGACACTTTTTGTGTTGTGGGCCACATAGGACAGTTGCAAACTCAAGCAGTTGTATGCACATCATGTGCATAGACACAAACACACCTTGGCAAAAATGGCATGCAAATACCCTCTTGACAACAATCTTTGAGCTTTTCTCCGTAGTTCCACATGCTCTCTGGGTGGCAACTAAAAATAAATGTTCTGCCTACATTATTCTGCAACAATTAATTTTAAAGGATTTCTATGTCAGTATCCAGTTTGTTGTCATTTGGTATTGATTAAAAACACAGAACAAAGCTTTACTTTGAGTAAACCTTACCAACAATTACAAGAGCAACTATATCACAGTGAAAGTCCCAGCTACCCAAAACCACCATTGCATAATAGTTATAATTTGATTTCAATTAACATTTTATTATCTAGGGATCAGGCACAGCTGCATTCTGTTACCCTACTTATTCAACTTATACACATAAAATATCACACAAAGAGCAGGTTTAGACACAGAAGGAGAAGTGAAGATAGGAGGAAGGAACACCAACAATCTGTGATATGCAGATGACAAGATAATACTGGTGGAAGACATCACAGACTTGAAGAAATTACTAAGGAAGGTCAAAGAAGAAAGTGCAAAGGCACACTTACTGTTCAACATAAAGAAAACAATAGTAATGACCAGAAAGGATCAACATATATTCAACCAAGACAATGAGAAAATAGAAATAGTCAAAGAGTTCCCATACCTTGGGTCAAACACAGTTCAGAAAGGAGACTGCAGTCAAGAAATAAGAAGGCTAAGAATGGAAAGGGCAGCTATGAAAGAACCAGACATGATCCTACAGTTTAAAATTATAGAACTGAGCACTAAAGGGGAGGAGCGCCGGAGGACCCAGCGGAGGAGGCGGCGGAGCGCGAGCGTGAGCGGCCCTTCCCCCCTCCCCTTCCCATAAAGAGCCAAGCGGGGGATACCCAGGCCCCGAGTGACCAAGCCAGGCCAGGGACGAGGAGGCAGCGACGGCAGCAGCGAGGAGCCAGCCCCACCCCACCCCCCTCGCAAGTATAAAGGGCAGCCAGGGCCCCAGGGAAGCGGAGGAGCGCCGGAGGACCCAGCGGAGGAGGCGGCGGAGTGCGAGCGTGAGCGGCCCCTCCCCCCTCCCCTTCCCATAAAGAGCCAAGCGGGGGATACCCAGGCCCCGAGTGACCAAGCCAGGCCAGGGACGAGGAGGCAGCGACGGCAGCAGCGAGGAGCCAGCCCCACCCCACCCCCCTCGCAAGTATAAAGGGCAGCCAGGGCCCCAGGGAAGCGGAGGAGCGCTGGAGGACCCAGCGGAGGAGGCGGCGGAGCGCGAGCGTGAGCGGCCCCTCCCCCCTCCCCTTCCCATAAAGAGCCAAGCGGGGGATACCCAGGCCCCGAGTGACCAAGCCAGGCCAGGGACGAGGAGGCAGCGACGGCAGCAGTGAGGAGCCAGCCCCACCCCACCCCCCTCGCAAGTATAAAGGGCAGCCAGGGCCCCAGGGAAGCGGAGGAGCGCCGGAGGACCCAGCGGAGGAGGCGGCGGAGCGCGAGCGTGAGCGGCCCCTCCCCCCTCCCCTTCCCATAAAGAGCCAAGCAGGGGATACCCAGGCCCCGAGTGACCAAGCCAGGCCAGGGACGAGGAGGCAGCGACGGCAGCAGTGAGGAGTCAGCCCCACCCCACCCCTCTCGCAAGTATAAAGGGCAGCCAGGGCCCCAGGCAGTGGCAGAGTGTGTAGGTAAAATATAGAGTATACCATGAGTAAAAGAAAGAATTGCATTGGTAGCCCAGGTTCCCCTCCCTCCTCTATGTTAAAAGCAGCAAAACAACCCAAAATGGAGGACTTTTTCAAAAAGATACATAGGAGAACAGCTAATAGTATGAAAGCCCTTACCATCTCTTCTTCACCATCTTCGAACTTAATAGATCTGATTGATTGGAACTCTCAAATTGAACCTGAAAAGCATCAGATATCAGATCTACCATCACCCACACATTCTTTTAGGGATGCCCTAAGAGGAACCCAAATTGAGGATATCAATGATTCCCATCTGGGAGTATCGGTTCAGCTAGCTAGTTCCCCTGACCCCAAAGAAAACAAGCTCTATAGTGAAATACGGAAAAAGAACTTGAAGAGACTTCCCTGGGAAAACTCAACAGAATTTATGGCTAGGCAATGTTTATTAACCGCCCAAACAGTTATCGCTTTATTTGATCAATTATCCGACATTAAGCACAACTTAGATCTGTTAAAAAAAGATTTTGAATCTTTAATTTCTAAACAGACCACTGTTTCCATCAATCAAAGTACAGCGCACATATGTAATGTTAAGACCCCAATTATAGGTCTAGAAAAGGGGCAAAACAACAGTAGTAATGTGAATCTAAAAAGTGAACATCATTTCAAAGCTAATAACCCCAATAGGCTTAAATCTATGGATAATACACAAAGAGTCAATCTACGTACTGAACCTAACAACAGAATAGGGGGAAGATCAATCACCAAGCAGACATGTACTCTAGAAACACGGAAGATCTCATTAGCAATTTATTCAAACAGGACCAACTTGGGACGTTGGAGCTCCTTGAGAGCAGTAAAACTCTCATTAGAACAACTGTTGCATTGTCATCAAAAATGCTTAGATTTAGTTGCTATTGAGTGGCTCCCTACAGTTCAAAACTATAAACGTCTTGTATTATCATTCAAAGAACCTACCATTCCAGCTATGATATTAAAGATAAGATCATATTTAGCTTCTTTTCAAATTTTTCCATCTAGAGTGTTTCAGACGGATTTAATGAAACCGTTAATTAGCCCCCTTATAACAACAAATAGATCACCTGCTGAAGATTCAACTCAACCTATCAGACATCCTTCTCAGCGTAAAATCTCTCAAAAACATAATAGAGGAACTCAACATTATTCCCCAATAGATATCAAGAATGATCTTGATAATGATGAGATCATCACCGCATTTAGTGTGCGGCCTAAGAATGAACAAATGGACATCCTGCATAGGCTAGAAAATCTTAAGAAAACCTTAAAGGCTACTATGGTGACAGCAGAACCACTCATTGATCTTTTATCACCATCAACAACTTCCAATAGCGACTGCAGTAAGAATATCTTGTATGATGATAAACAACTTTCAACAATCTGCTGCCCTAGCCTATATGAAATAAATAATCCTCAGTGTATACAAACAAAAGAGAAGACTAAGTCTTCCATTTCGCACACAGAACCTAACCAATGTTTGGACACTAACTTTACCACACAGAAAGACTCTCAGTCTCAGTGTTTACATACAACATGTCACCCTCTATTGGAATCTTGGCAGGCTGCCTTTGACCCTTTAATCGAGCAAAATGTGGATGTTTCTTGTATTTCTTATAATCATCACTCTTGACAATTTTCAAAGAATGTTTCAGCTTCCCCTAGACCAAGGATCATGGTGGGATGGCCAGGATCCTCTAATGTTCTGTACCCATCTGATAATGCTCTGTTTTCAACATCCAACAATTTGAAAGTTTCCTCTCCACAAACATCTCTACTTAAGTGTGTATCATGGAACGTCGCTGGATGGATCTCTAAGATCAGGGACCCAGATTTGGTAGATTACATCAATGGATTCAATGTGATTTTCCTTCAAGAGACTTGGTGTATAAACGGAATTGATCACAATGGTTACACCATACTCGACTTGCCAGCTACTTCACCACTTGGTAAAGGTAGACCCAGTGCAGGTCTCGCAATTTTGGTCTCCACAGCGCTTAAAGCCACTATTAAGTGCTTACCACACTGTGAGACAATTGCGATGGCTTGCCTATTAGACTTTGGCACCCTCTGCCTGTTGTTGATAAATGTTTATATCCCCCCTAGGTTCCACAAAGATCGTAGTGAAAAAGTATGGGAATTATTAGAGGACTATATAGTAAACTTAGAAGGTCAATTTCCTTCTGCAGTTTTGGTGTTGATGGGGGACTTCAATGACCGAATAGGCCAGAATAACGAGGCCCTTGTTTCCTCTCCTGCCTGGGGTTTAGATGAGGTAGAGGGATGTTTCTTGAATTCAGAAAGACACTTCAAGGATCGAGGTATAAACTGGGCAGGTATATGCTTTACTCAGATGGTGGAGCGCCTAGCTTTGAGAATGTTAAATGGGAACCCCTCATTTGATCCCGGGGGGGAGTACACTTACATATCAGCTAATGGTAGTACTACCATTGATTATGTATTAGTCTCTGAGACCTTTGTTGATCAGGTAGCTAACTTCTCTGTTGGTACTAGACTTGACAGCGACCACCTTCCTCTTACTTTCTCGCTTAGGATCCCCTCGAATATACATTCCCAGTCACACTCGCACCTTACTGATTCAGCTATGATTATTAGTCAGAAAAGACTCAGGTGGACTGATAATCTCCATGAGGAGATCTCAACACTCCTAAACTCACCATTGTGCCTTCGCTTTAAAAACCAAATTACTGAGGCCCAAGATGTTCATTCAGCCATAGAGAATTATTCTCTTCTCCTCAGGACGTTAACACCCTCGTTGACTTGTACAGAGAAGAAACCTAACAATCTTAAGCATAGAAGAATGGCGCATTGGTTTGATAAGACCTGTGTTGAAGCTAGAATCCATCTAAGAAAAATGTATATCCAGTACAGGAAAGATAATTGCCAGACATTGCCCCGATTGTATTACATTACTAGAAGAAAGTACAAATCACTATTAGCTAAAAAAAAAGAAAGAGGCAATTCATAAACAGTGGACATTACTAATTAATTTTTCTTTACAAAAAAATACCAAACTTTTCTGGGCCACAGTTACAGGGATGCTAGGAAATAGTGATGGTTCTCCTCCCTGCAACATCTCGGTTAATGTCTGGGAGGACTATTTTACCACTCTTTATAAGCACAATGCGGATCAATCTATTGATGTCTCCAATCTGTTAAACCAACTTTTTCCAAACTCTGTAGAAATTCCCCAGTGGCCCCCTGTTTCCCATGCAGAAATAAAAGCTTTAATCACCCAAACTAAATCGGGTAAAGCCCCAGGGCCTGATTTAATCTTGCCGGAGCTCTTGAAAATTAATATTTCCTGGTGGGTCCCATTACTTGCTTCTCTGTTCACTCTTATTAATCAAACAGCCAAACTTCCCCCTAGTTGGTTGACTGCGACCATAATTCCCATTCATAAGAAGGGCTCTAGGAATGATCCATCTAACTATCGCCCTATAAGTTTACTTTCAGTTGTGGGTAAACTGTATGGCCGTTTTCTTAATAACCGACTTGAGGAATGGATTGATAATGAGAACATCATAGGTAACGAACAAATTGGTTTCAGAAAAGGTAAAACAACTTATGACCACTGTTTAGTCTTGAATCATCTAGCTGAAAAGTATACTATCTTTCAAGGTAATGGCCTATATGTGGCCTTTATTGATCTGAAATCAGCATTCGATTCAATACCTAGAGAAAAGTTATGGATAAAACTCTTTGCCTCTTCTATTGATAGAAGGCTGTTATGGTTAATTATGCACCTGTACAGTGACACAACCATACAAGTAAGATGTGGTACCCAAGGGAACTTAACAAAACCTATTGTTGTCCATAAAGGTGTACGCCAAGGATGCATTTTGGCACCCCTATTATTTAACCTTTATCTCAATGATCTCTCAGACTTTATTTCCTTGGAGGCACACCACTCCCCCAAATTGGCTTCTGTTAACATTCCCCTGCTTTTGTATGCAGATGATGCAGTTCTCCTTTCTTTTTCAAAAATAGGTCTGAAACAAATCCTAAGAGCCTTTGGAAGTTACTGTAATACAAATTCTTTAATAATTAACTATTGTAAAACTAAAATTATGGTTTTCTCTAAAAATAAGAGACGATTTAAGTGGACCCTTAATGGACATACCATCGAGCAAGTTAACTCCTTTAAGTATCTAGGGATAACTTTCCAATCTTCTCGTAGCTGGAAATCTCAAAGGTTAATTGCCGCCCAGTCAGCAAATAATAATGTCAGGGCACTGGTTCATTTTTTCTTCACCAAAGGAGGGCAATTCTTACCAGCAGCATTGAAGGTGTTTCAGGTCAAGATCATACCACAATTGTTATATGGTATCCCCATTTGGATCCAAGGCTTTTCTGTAGAATTAGAACGGGTTCTTTCTGTCTATCTTCGAAAATTATTTGGAGTACCTAATTGTGTTCCATCAGCTGTTTTACGCCTCGAGGCGGGTTGCCATTCAGTTGAATGTATTGCCTGGAAATGGACCCTAAAGTACTGGCTAAAAATTTTCTATGCTGACACTGATTCGGGTTTTTTGCATTTAATTAAGGAAGATAGCTACACAACCCTCTGGTCTAAATGTATCCAGGATAAATTGTTGAGATTAGGCCTCTCCAGCAACTTTCTTATTACACAAGACTTGTCGAAAGCCCAGCACATTTTATCACGCCGCATTAAAGATATTGATAATCAATATTCTTTGTCCTCTGCTCATACCTCCTGCTCTCCTATTACTTTAGGGCTAAAATTTAATCTTGAAAGGGAAGCACTTTATCTGCAAAACTTGACTATTTCTAAGTATCGGTCTGTGTTCTCTAAAGCCAGATTCAATGTAATTCCTTCAGCGGTTTTAGAGGGTCGTTATAAGGGAATCCCCTACCACGACCGGGTTTGCCCCTGTGGCGATGGTTCTGTTGAATCCTTAGAACATGTTTTGTTTTTTTGTAATTTTTATAAAGATGAGAGGCTAAACTTAATTTCTCCTCTCCTGCTTAAGTTCCCGGGCAGATCAAACAGCTGGTATGTGGAGTACCTGTTAAATGATTCTACAAAAAACAAAACAGAAATAGTCGCTAAGTTTCTCTTTTCTGCGGTTAAAACACGTAAGGCTATGGTTCAACCTAACTGAATAGTTTCGTTTTCTTTTCTCATATATATATATATATATATATATATATATATAATTATTATTATTTGCAATTTCCTATTCTGTTTTTATTATTTAAAGGATTATATGTATCGAATGTCTACTTTGTAAATTTAAGTAAGCTCACTTTGTAAATTGTATATTTAATGTTTTTAAGGTTTTATATGTTTTATATGTGTTTTTTTTGCCTAATGGCCTGTTGGCTGGAATAAAGGCTGATTGATTGATTGATTGACACTAAAGTTACAAACATCCAAGCCATTGTATTTCCCATCACTATGTTTGGATCTGAAATCTGATAGTAGAGAAAACAGATAGAAAGAAAATCAACTCGTGATGCATCATAAACATGTATCTGAGGAAGCAGGGTCAAATCTATGGAAGTTAATGCTAACAAATTCTTTCTTTCAGTTAGTTTCAAAGGTGCCATAAGATCCCTTTGCTTACTAATTTTCTAGACTAGCACATCTATGTTTTGAATTCATTTGAGATGTGGTACTAGAGAAGAGTGCTGAGGATACTGTAGATAGCCAAAAAGACAAACAAATGGGTCCTAGAAGAGATCAAGCCTGAACTCTCTCTGGAAGCCAAAATGATGAAACTGATACTGTCATACTTTGGCCACATATTGAGAAGGCATGACTCATTAAAAAAAGACAATAATGCTAGGGAAAGTAAAGGTAGAGGAAAGAGAGAAAGACTGCACACCAGATGGCTGGACTCAGTCAGGGAGGCCACAGGCTTGAATCTGCAGGACCTAAGGAAAGCAGTGGAGGATAGGGGGGCTTGTCGATGTCTTATTTACAGGGTCAACATGAGATTGGGATGACCAAAAGGCAGTTAAGAAACAAACTACTTATATGTCAGCTTTGTTATATTGCCATGTTATTCTATAACCTGTCATGTGCTTCTATTCTAAGACAACTTAGGAGCAAGATTCAAAAAGGCAGTGAGCACTTCTTGAGTCTCAGACAGCCCACTGTTTGGGTAAGATGGAGAAAGACACCCCATGACAAGTCAGGAGGGGTTTCTTGTTGTGCTGGCCAAATAAGGACAGGAGACACCTGGTTGGTCAAGGCTCACGGGGGAATAAGCACACCTGCACACCTTGCCCAATAGGTTTTGGTGTTTGGACCAATTCTCGTAGAGTTACTGGTTTTGCGAGACTTGGGGTGAGAGTTTGTTATTTATAGCTCTGTGCTGCCATGTGGAGGAAGCCATTTTAGAGCTAAGATGGAGCGAGTAACATTGCTCCACTCTTTGCTTTTGGCGACCCATCCCACCCATCCTTTATAATAAGTTTGCATTTCTTACTCTTAAGCTTTGGATGGTCGCCTTCGGGGGCTGGGAGGGAATTTTTCCCCAGGGTTCTCCCCTGGGTTTTTCACCCTCCCTGAGATTTATTATTATTAATTCTGATATGTTACGTAATTTAATTTGGGAATGGGTCATGGTGTGTTAATTCATCTAAAATTAGCTGCTTTGTCACAACTTGGAAATAGGGTCTATGAGTTGAAATTGTAGTTGTAGTATGGGATGGGTAATGACCCCTACCCCACAGAATAATTTAATCTGGCTAATTAAAAATTGGGGGGGGGGGATTTGGCATAAAACAAATTGGAAGGAAATGACATATGCATTAAAGACATGACGTCATAAAATTGTATGAAGTCATATGACGAAATATGACGTCATTTCCGGGGTGAGGGGTTTGTAAATTTGTTGTTAATTTTGTTTACTTGTTTTGTCACGTGCGGTGAAGGACCACCCACTCGCATGGTTACACCTTCACTTACACACATGACAAATTTGTTATTGTTTATGGTTTATCAATAGATCCTGTACAGTTAAATAAAAGTTGTGGCCTGTTTAAACCCAAAAGAGGAGTCTTGTGTCCTTTGTGCCAGTGCAAAAATCGTTTTCTCTGCATTCTAGGAAGCTTAAAATAAGTACTTCTATTTGTGACCATTAAATTGGTACACAAGTAGCACACAAATGGTGAAAGCTTTTTGAGTCCTCCTGAACTCTAAATCAGCCAAAATTAATGGTAAGGGAAGAAACAAAATGTTGAAAAATCTGTCTTGGTGTCTTGATTATTGTATGTGTTTCTAGTTGTAAAATGTAGACTGACAATTTAGTAAAGATTTGGTATGGAACAATACCCTCCCAGCATCATTCTCCAGAAATCACATGGCATGAGACATTGGAACCATTAGGTACAGTAATTCCAAAGCCCAAAACAAGGTGGTCAAGAAGTATACCACAGTTGGTTTGTTATCTAAAATGCTAGGGTCCCAGGAGGATACCCACAATTAATATTCAGTTGGGAGAATTTTATCTGCTCAAATGACAGGAATCAGGAGGACCTGTCTTTCCTCATCCACTTTACAGAGCTTCACAGAAAGCAGACAAAGCTAATAGTGAAACACATACTTTGCATTCAAAAGATCCCAGATTAGGATTCAGACACCTCCAGAGCAAAGGAATGGGGAATCTCAGGGCTGGATCCGATTCTTGCCTCCTGGAGCAACAGTCTTGCCCTTTGGGATTTCTCAGGCAGCCATGTCTCCATCCCCATGATGCCACTGCATTAGTTTCCTAGCATTTGTATTTCCTTCTCCATTCTAAAAAGAAGATTAAGGGCCTAAGCAGACTGCCAGAAATAGTGCACATTAAATTGAGGCACTGCCCTGGCTCAGTGCTAGGGAATCATGGGAACTGTAATTTATTGTGGCACCAGAGCTCTCTGACAGAGAAGGCTCAATGTCCCAGAAAAAAATACAGTTCCCATGATTCCCTAGCACTGAGCCAGGGCAGTGCCTCAATTTAATGTGCACTATTTCTGGCAGTCTGCTTAGGCCTTTAGGGCCTAAGCAGACTGCCAGAAATAGTGCACATTAAATTGAGGCACTGCCCTGGCTCAGTGCTAGGGAATCATGGGAACTGTAATTTATTGTGGCACCAGAGCTCTCTGACAGAGAATGCTCAATGTCCCAGAAAAAAATATACAGTTCCCATGATTCCCTAGCACTGAGCCAGGGCAGTGCCTCAATTTAATGTGCACTATTTCTGGCAGTCTGTTTAGGCCTTTAGTTATGGCCAGAAAGTGCTTTAGGCTACAGTATGCTGCTACTTTGGCCCCACCCTTTAGCTCTTGGCTCTGCCTTTGGACGTTTTCACACAACGATTTTTGCTGAGGCAATCCTACCTCCGTCCGGCGTCACTCTGGATCTTTGTTCCGTGTGTTCACACGACGTCGTCCCTAGCCACGCCCCATCCTGCGCCATCCCCAGCGTCTGCCCGGCTCTTTTAAATTCCGGAATTTCTGAGGAATTACACTCTTGCTGCCGGAGCTATGCCGCAATGGTGCCGGTTGCGCTGTGTGTGTGAACACGACATACCGATCATGGAGCATTTCCAAGTTATGGCCCATGGTTCCCCGCGCTATTTCCCATGGATCTGTAGGAGGCATCTTATGACGTGTACTTCCTGTTTGGATCGGGCAACAAACATGCGGGTAAACATGGTCCTCTCTATTAAGGCAATTTATTTTTCTTTTGGAGGATATGTGCCGCCGCGCGACCAGGGATTGGGGGGGGAGATCAATAGGGATGGTTTTGTTGCCCAGAATTCGGGGGGGGATGGAGCCTGGAGGACGCTGGGATAAAACCCCGCAGGAACACCTCTCCAGGCACCAAGGCAGCAGAGGAGACAGTGTCCAGGCTGAGGAGGACTCCAAAGCCCATTGACATCAACACCTGGGCAGCACTCAGCAGCAGAGTTTTCCATAGCCTGGAACTGTGGCGGTTAAACTGGTGTCAAACCGGATTTTTTTTCTGCAGTGCAAATGCAGCCTATGTGTTCCTTCAAATGAGAGAAAGGGGGGGGGGAGGCTCTAAAAGTCCTAAGGACCAGAGCAGCTGCCAAGGGTTGCCCAGAAGGCTCTCTAGGGAACCCATCCATCCCTCCAAAGGCAAGAAGGTGAATTTCTTAAAAAGAACCAAAAAGTCAACACTTGGGTGGGAGATTGGATCAGGAGCATAGCACTTCCTAGTCCCTCTCCTACCCTGCCCCCTCCCTTGGAAAAGGAAGATAATCCAATCACCTAGGCCTTGGGCAATCACACTCTCTCAGCCTCAGAGGAAGCCCTAGGGCCTGGGCTCTGGGAAGGAGGGGTGTGTTTGACAGCCGGCTGTCAAACGCACCCCTCCTTCCCAAGTCGGCGCGGGGCCTGGGCTCCGAAGTATATGAAGGGGCGGGCGGGTGGGTTTCCTAGGAAGTAAGGCTCCCTTTCCCTTAAAAGCGGGCACCTTTTGTCCATTAAGAAGGGGCTTTCCTTTGGACCGAGTTGGACAGAGGATGGCCATGGCAAACCCCCTCTGAAGAGAAAAAACATGATAGGTGGGTGACCTGGAGTAAGTCACACCCTCTCAACCTCAGAGGATGGCCATGGCAAACCCCCTGAAGAGAAAAACCATGATAAAAGGATCTTGGGGGCCATGGCAAACCCCCTCTGAAGAGAAAAAACATGATAGGTGGGTGACCTGGAGTAAGTCACACTCTCTCAGCCTCAGAGGATGGCCATGGCAAAAACCCCATTAAGAAGGGGCTTTCCTTTGGACCGAGTTGGGCAAGGGATGTGTTTCCAAAGTCTCCGTTTTACTCCCCTGGAGGGGGTTCCTCGCGAGTAAATCTCGGAGGGAGAACTACACCTCCCAGAGTTTTCCATAGCCTGGAATCATGGCGGTTAAACTGGTGTCAAACCGGATTTTTTTTCTGCAGTGCAGATGCAGCCTATGTGTTCCTTCAAATGAGAGAAGGGGGGGGAGGCTCCACGGACGGCAATGACGATAGAACAGCAATAGCGTTATAGCGATGGAAGTGACGAAAATCGCATGCGACGGTCGCGGCGAGCATTCCTTTTTCTGTGCATGTGCAAGAACTTCTTCTGCCGGATCGAGGCAGGGATCCTCGGACTTATGTGTGAACAGGAGTTCCGGCTCCAAGGAGCGGATCAATCGGCAGTGCTGCTAATTCCGCGAGGATGATAGTTGCATCTGAAAGGTAATTCTGTCAGGCAGGGTCTATGCCGGAATGGGTCCGGCTAGATTCCAGCATGCTCTAATGCTGCTTGTCTGCTGGTTTCAGACCCTAGTGTGAAAACGTCCTTTGACTAGAATGTATTTCTCATTTGTGAAATTGATCAGGCTGATATACCTAAGATAGCCTTATTCCCACAAGACATCCCAGTGCTTTTTGTTTCTTATTTACATTTAAAAATGATTACATTTTTCATACTAATCTTTCTCAGCTCAGGTTGATAAGATGGTGTCATTCCCATCTCCTCCTTATGACAGTCTTGTAAAACATAGGCTTTTAGTAGCACAACTCTGTTTTCTTCTAGATTCCCCCCCCCAAAAAAAAAGTGGAGTGGTTCAAAGGGTTCAATAAAAGGCCTCTATGGCATGCTGCCTGCAACCACAGATCATTCTCACCCCTCAGCTAAATGGATAAATAAATGGGGCAACTGTACAACAGTATATTTATTAATAAAAGTTTAGAATATGAGCAATTAAATCTTTAGATTATCATTCACAAACACTCCATTTCTGTTCCAAAAAGAATCTGACCATTTCTCACTTTTTCTGATAGAGTGAGTGCAGAGCTCTTTCACACCACATAATTATAGCACTATGATTCCACTTTAACTATCATGCCAACATCATATATGCCATCTGGGGATCCGAAATTTAGGGAGGACCATTTAGGATTTTCTAACAGAGAGTGCCTGTGTATCACCAAACTACAAAACACAGGACTTTATAGGATGTTGACATGACAGTAAAAGTGGAATCATAATGCTCTGTGCAGTGTGAAAAGGCCACTGGTCAAGCCCGTAATGCCAGAAATTATCCTTTTGGACAGTCATAAAAAACTCACCCTCAAACATTTTCCATTTGTGCTGCCCATGTGTAATTTCTTTAGGCCTTATTCTTTTACTTAAAAATAAGACAACATCCATTTCAGTCTCGTATTTTCCTTTTCTTCCCCCATCCTGTGCTCTTTTTAGAGAATGCAGTCCTATTACAAAGCTCTGTCTACCTGAGAAAATCTTGTCACAGCAGTTAAGTGGCAAGTGAATGTTTATTTTTGTGCAGGATACAGATTTTCCATGTACAGAATGATTATACTTTACAAGAAACTGTTATGGAAACACATGTTTTATTCACTCTGTTTACCACGTTAGACAAACAGGAGCTCATTCTGTGATGCTAAGAATGTGTCACTTTTGTTGTGTATGTGGGTTTCTTTTTTCTTTAGGTTTCTTTTGTGTGTGTGGGGAGGGAAGATACTGCTAAATTTAAGGTATGTACCATCCAAAAGAGGGAGCCCCAGGATTGTACTAGTCTTTTCAACTTACATTTTAAAGAAATCACTCCTTCCCCTTGTAACTCTAAGCATATGCATTTGGAGTTTTCTGTTGCAATACTGCAAGATGATGCACAATCATTTTACTTCAATGTGTGTTTGGAGTGCATATTTTTTTAACCAGCCAGAGATTATTATGTTATATATTTATGTAGCAAACTATCTTTTATGTTTCACTTTTTTTTAATTAGGAGAAAACAGAAGGGATTAAGGAATGAGGTTCGTGAAACAAAACGAAAGTTGCATGTCATAATTTAAAACATGGATTTGAAATAGGTTTGTATGCCACACATTGGTTGGCCTCCTGTTAGTGGTATATGCAGGCGTAAGTTAACCTTATAGCTTTTTGTTGTTGTTGTGGAGTTTGGTATTCTTTTCCTTTCTCTACAATTACCAAAGTTCTCTCAGATTTTTGTAAGAGCTACTGTATAGGCCCTAAGTCTTAAAGATATGGGTGAAACTCCCCAATGGCTATTCTGTGCCTGCTGGGGGTGCGATCAGAGAAGCAACTGGCTTTGGCCCTGGAACCAGACATTAAGAAGACCTCAGTGGATGATGTTATCATTTTCACATCTATTTATGGGTACATAGCTAGATGCTTCTCTGATCACATTTCCCACTCTCCACTGGGCATAGAATCAGTGTGGGAAAGGATAGGCTTCCATGATTCTACAATAAGTCCAGCAGGACTTCGTAAATGACCAGCTTTTCATGTGGAACTATGATTTTACTCTGAGACATAACAGGATTCTTAAAATTCTGAAGCAGCATATTGTGGTGATGATGGCAGCATTAACAAGACATTTTGTTTTTCATGTTTTGATATTTCTCTCCTTCAGGACTTCCTTCCTTCACAGGCCTTTATGAGTTAAAAATATGGCTGATTTTAAGAGCCATGTTTCTGTCAAGGTAGTTCTTATGTCGTTAGGATGGTGAATCCACTCTGGATTTTTGTCCAAACTGTAATGGAACTATCCAAGGTGCTGCATCCTGTTCATAAAATAGGTTCAGTGCTTTAATCATCTCCTTTACAGTTCAGACTAAAAGGCAGAGTGGATACACTGCCCCTATGGACTTTAGAGCTGCCAACTTTCATTGTGGTAAAGCTAGGTTTAATTAGAACATATAGTTTTAAAACTAGACTTATGACTGCTGCTGTTGTCTTGTCCTCTACCATGTTATGTCCCACACAAAGGGATGAGTTATTTCCCATTGCAATACTTTTTCCCCTACATTCACTACCTCTTGTCAGTTTGGAGCAAGGCGGAGGAAAAAACAAACAAATGTAAAGTCAGTTTGCCAACACACATACATGAAACAGGATATTTACCTGGTTGCTCAAAACAATGAGGAATGCTAATGCTGAAATTTTAGTCTACATACAGTTTGGGATTTACCATATATACTCACATGTAAGGGGCTGTACAGATTGCCCCAAAGGGGCAGTGGCAAGCCTCCACTTTCTCACTGGATCAGGGCTGTGGCAACCACACATCACAGCCCCCAATCTGTCTTTCCATGATGCAAAAAAGCTGCAAAAAGCAGCTTCTTTTTGCACCATGGAAAGGGTGCCCTAGCCACCGCTGCCACAGCTCTTCAGCAGCTGTTCTATGCAGCATGTCTGAACGCTGTCCCGAAAACACACCCTTTTGCCACTTACTGTGAAGCTGCTTAGGCAGCATGATGCCAGCCTAGGGATGGAGTTGGGGCAGCTGGTGTGCAGTTGCCACACCCCCACTCTGACCCCAGCCCAGCTCTTTATGCAGGTCTGTATAGGCCCTAAGTCTTAAAGATATGGGTGTTCCACTATGTCTGATAGTCCTTATGAGAAATTTATACTTGGGACAAAAGGCAACTGTCGAACAGAATATGGATTGGTCAATTGGCAAAGGGGTCAGGCAAGGCTGCATACTATCACCCTATTTGTCCAACTTATATGAAGAAAAAAATCATACTAAGAACTGGTTTAGACTCAGAAGGAGAAGGAGTGAAGATAGGAGGAAGGAAAATCAACTATCTCATGTGCAGATGATATCATATTAACAGAAAACGTCACAGACATGGTACAATTCCTAAGGAAGATCAAAGAAGAAAGGCAGGCTTACTGTTGAACATAAAGAAAATAAAAATAATGACCATAGAGGATCCACATAAATTTAACCTAGATAATGAGGAAATTGAAATAGTTAAAGATTTCCTGTACCTTGGATCAAACATTGATCAAAACGGAGATTGCAGTCAAGAAATGAGAAAACTAGAAATGAGAAGGGAAGTCATGAGAGGTAATGAAGTGTAAAGATATGGCTGCTACAGTCTCTCTTTGGGCTCCCCATGTTGCTACTGAATGCTGCTTGGCCTAAAAAGGTAGGTGGGGAAGGAGGGAAGGAGGGAGAACTGTCTTTCTTTCCCCAGAGTGGGTAATGGGGGTAATGGGGTGGGAGTGCTCCTTCGATGCCAAGAGGAGCGTCTGATCTCTGCCTCTTGTTACTACCTTTGTGCTGAGTTCTTAATGGAGGCAGGTTACTTTCCTTCTGACCCTCCTTTTTTCAGATCACATTCTCATTATTTTTCCTCATTTATATTCCCTTCCCTATCTATTTTTGTATGGATGTAGACATTTTAAGACCACCAATGTCATCTACACACACCCTCATTTTAAACCCCTCAAATAATCTGCACCACCCCCACAACAGAAACGTTGGGGGATGATCCATAGATTTGCTCCCTGCAGCAAAAAGGAGGATCAGAAGGAATCTGATTGAGGCTGCCGCGGCCCCAATCCACCACTCACAGATGCGGCCATCAGCTGCCCATCTGCAGTCCCCCTCAGTCTCCCAAGCCCACTTTACTAACATTTTATTTCATTTCCCCTTGTCTGCTGTTTTACAACGCCTTGTGGCCTGGTTGGCCCTGGGTCTGCTTGGTTGTTTGAGGGCCTATAACAGGGGTAGGCAACCATTTTGAGCCAGCGGCCAGGTTGCTATCCCTCAGACAATTGGGGGGCCGAAGCACCATAAATAAATAAATAAATAATTTGAAAAACTAAAACATTTAAAAATAAATAAATAAATAAAAATATGCATACACACACTCTCAGTCCCAGAAAAGCCATGGCAAAACCCCTGTGGAGATTTTGCCAAGGAAACCCCAAGAACAAGTAATAACAACAATAATCAATATCATCATGGCGGCAGCGGCAGCAGGACCAGCCTGGGGCCAGTCCAATGGCTTCGGGGGGCCGCATAACCATATATATATATATATATATATATATATATATATATATATAGGGTTCACACTAAAGTGCTTTCTTTATTTAATATCTGCTATTCTTATGAGGTTGAATAGAGCTTTTCAATACTGATAATATGTATAAACATACTTTCCCCTTCCTTCTTTCCTTCTCCTTTGCCTTTCTCATTTTCTTTCTTCCTAGTTTTCTGTCTATTTGGCCTTGATGTGACACCCCCCCCCCTTTCCTTCTTCCTTCCCCTCTCTCCTTCTTTCGTCCAAAGACACAGAAAAAGTATTTTCCTGGTTATATTTTACATCCCACTGGAGACTGTATGACCTTACAAACTATTTACTACAGGCTCTGTTCTATATAACAAGCCAATTCTAATTTTTATTTTAATTGTGCTGGGAGCCACTATGGTGCAGTGGTTTGTGTGTTTGACTGAGACTCAAGATCAGGGTTCAGTTCTCAGATTGGCCTTGGATGGGTCACACTCTCTCAACCTCAGAAGAAGACATATGTAAATCCCCTTTCAACTCATCTTGCAAAAAAACTCATGGGGAGGCACACTCTCTCAGCCTCAGGAAAAGACAATGTCAAACCGTCTCTGAATATACTTTGCCAAGAAAAACCCATCAAAGAGTCACATTCTCTCAGCCTCAGAGGAATGCAATGACAAACCCCATCTGAACACATCTTGCCAAGAAATTATTTTTTCTGAGTCTCTCTTAATTTTGTTGATTCTGATGTTATTTGGAGCACAAGTGTGTGTGTTCTGAGAACTATTCACAGCCTCCCAAGTTGTGTGCCAAATGTTTCTCTCAGGTTGAAAACTGGTTTATTTTCTGTCAAATTGCAAATATGGGTATATAAGTTAGATTTTTGGCTAACAATGTTATTTACCCCCAAAGGTCTAGCCCCTTTGACTCACAGTGATATATTCAAGTCAAGATGGGAAATGATAGTTGAGGGAAAAGTGCAATCCCTGGGCTTCTCACAATCTGTTATTCTTGCCATGGGATACGCAAAAGCCAAAGGGAATATTTGCCAACGCATCTGGGACATTGATTTACACAATCATATAAGTGCAGCCTCCCTACATTCAGCATTTAAAGATAGTGGGGGAGGCTTTGTCCTTGCAGCGTATTTGAACAACTTAACAAATCCAAAGTATAGGAAAGCCTTTACTCTGGCTAAATTTAATGTTTTTCCATCGGCTTTACTCGAGGGAAGATATAATGATAAACCGCTGTGTAAACGCCTATGTCCTTGTGGGTCTGGGGAGGTAGAAACAGTGAGACATGTTTTATTGTTTTGCACCTTTTACCGTGATCTCCAGTGCTGTTTTATAGCCCCAATTTTACAAAAAATACCAGGAATAACTGACACATTTTATATTAATTACCTCCTGGCTGATCAGCAGTCGGAGTCATTTAAAGGTGGCAAGTTTTTGTGTTGGGGCAATAGCTTGCCATCGTAGGATGGTGCTCTAAATTTTAATGTGTGTATTTTCTGAATGGTTTTTTTTTTAATTTTATTTTACTGTTTCTAAATCTATTCAGATTTTGAGTTATTGATAAAAATTTTGATGTATAATACTACCCCTCTCACTATGTGATAACCTTATATGTAATAACGTTTGATGTATTTTCTTGTTTTTTGCTTTTTTGCTTTTTTTATACTGGTCATCGACTGTAATAAATTTAATTCATTCATTCATTCTGATGGGATATTTATTTATTTATTTACTTATTTATTTTATTTCCAGTCAATGACTTTTAATTACAATTATTGTTTTAATTTTGTTTCTTCTGTATTTCAGAGGAAGCCTTTTGGATTTAGATTTAAATGACTTGATTGTTTTGCCATAGGCTATATTCAGACAAAAAGTTTCATGTGCTTTTCTTTTTATATTGGCCTGCTCTAATTACCAGTTTTGATTTTATGGTGTTACTTTAATGTTATTTAGTTAGATAATTTTGCCTCTCCTTATTTCAAATTAGGACTCATGTCCTATACTGATATGGACTTTAAAAAGGCAAGAACTTAGGGGCTAAGCAGACGGGCGGCCATGGGCCGCCCTGGGAAGCTGCGCCACGGGACCGAGGCATCCCCATGCCTCAATCCTGTGGCGCACCTTCACCGCCCCTGAAAGGAGTGCTAAATTAGCGCTCCTTTCACAAGTCAGTGAAAGTACGCCGCAAAAGGCTGCGGCGCACTTTCACTGACTTTTCCGCCGCAGCACATGGAAAGGCTGAGGCGGGAGGTCCTCCTCGGAGCGCTGGCCGTGCGGAGGGCCGGCTGCTCTGAGGACGACCTCGAAAGGGGGAGGGGGCGCCGAGCGTGCGGCTGCCCCTCCCCTTCCCTGCCCCCAAGACGGCCTTTTAAGCCGTCTGCTTAGGCCCTCAGATATGATTTAAATATTATAGTGAGTTACTTGCTGCCTACTCAGCCTCCCAGCCTCTGATGAAGGCTTCTAAATGCCCTAAACATAAATAATACTTAACATAACATCTCATTTTGATGTCTTAGAATAAAAACGTGCTCACTTTGGCTTCCCAGTCACTGATGCTGTCCCAACACCTCTAAATTCTGAAGTTATGCCTCACATTAATCAAGGATGGTTCTACAACCGTGAGTGGTTTGACCACCATCTGAACAAGTGCACATTTGCCTTGGTTTGCCAGTGGCTGCTGCTATCACAACACCTGTGAGTTCTGAGGCTATACCTCAGATTGGTTAAAGAGAGTTGCTACAACTGAGTGCTTTCATCTGGTGAGTCTGCTGATGTACATAGTGAGCCATTTGAGTTATTCATAACCCTGAGGTTCTTCTAATCAAACATATCTATATGTTTCCCCTTCACACACACAAAGTTTAGACAGAGTTCCAATTCCTTACACATTGCCCAATGTTCAGCCACCTTAAATTTTGACTCCTTCACTGTTGATGCCTTGGCACTGTCCTTCTGTGGCCATTGTCCCCCTTTCCATAAAAGGCTAATGATATGGTCCAATTTGGGCCTCCTAGTGAGATGAGATATCTGTCATCCCATATAGTCAATTATCACTCTCATTGGGTGATCATTCCAATCCATCTAGATCAGGGGTAGGCAACCTTTCCCCTTTAAGGGCTGAGGGACTTCAGCTCCCAGAAGCCTCAGCCATGTTGGCCAATAATCCCATGTTGGCCAATAGCTTCTGGGATTCTGGGAGTTGAAGTCCCTCGGCCCTTAAAGGGGAAAGGTTGCCTACCCCTGATCTAGATAATTCATGCTAGGCATAAACACTGTTGTGTTGGGTGTTCTGTTTCAAGGTGTCTAAAACCAGAAAGCCTGCAGACACAAACATTTAGACTCAGTTTGCAAAGTGTCTCATTCCTTTTGAAATGATACAAAGGCAGAGACAGAGGGCCTTTGCAGACTGCCAGAAATAGTGCAAATTGAGTCCACTTTAAGGGTTAGGGTTAGTGCTAGGGAATCATGGGAATTGTTTCCCCCCCCCCCTGAGGCATTGAGCCTTCTCCGTCAGAGAGCTCTGGTGCCACAATAAAATACAGTTCCCATGATTCCCTAACCCTAACCCTTAAAGTGGACTCAATTTGCACTATTTCTGGCAGTCTGCAAAGGCCCATAGCTGGAGGCAACAAAGGGCTGATACAGATGGCCCAAAAGATGCAGCACAGAGCTGCCCCTGGAAGTGGCAGATCGGGGCCACAGCAATTGCACATGGTGGCCCCGATCCTCCTTTTGGGGGAAGCAAAAGGCTGCCCTTTCAGCCGTGGCTATGGCTCCTGATGCCGCATGCCATGTGAACAGGTGCACGGCATCAGGATGGGGTTGGGGCAGCTGGCATGCGGTTGCCCTGCCCCTACTCCACTCCCAGACCAGCCCTTTGTGCCAGTCTGCATCTCCCCTAAATAGCACTTTTAGATGGCTACTTCGAAGGCTTTATCTGCTTGACATTGCAAACATGAAGTTCTTCACTCTTTCTTTCCATACAGGTGCTGTTTTGATTGTTGCTACTATGACTATGACTCACTTGCTATTAAACAGATGGGATGAGAAGTCTTTAGCTAATCACATGTCAAACAAACTGGTTTGTTAACAAGTGTTCTTTGTTTTCAGATTTTAGATCATTGCCAATGAGACTCAGCATTTTGATCTGTGGACTCAGCATGTTGTGCTGGGTGGCCTGTCAGGTCCATATGAGCCACTTTGAGACCCACTTTGCTTGGAGTGATGGTGCCCTTCTAGAGTGGTTAGAAAGTGGGGACTCAGCTGTCATGGCTTGGTGCCATTGTGGTTTGAGGAGCACTGGCAGCCTCCTTCTGATGTTCTTGTTATTCACTTGGGCAACAATGATCAGAGATTGCTTAAGGCCAAGGCGTTGATTTTACAAGCCTTATGTGATTTTCAATTTTTAAGCAAACTTGCCTCAGTTGGCATTCTGGTTCACACTGTTTCCCCACCAAGTTTGGAATGGAAAACACGATCCACGTTTGATCAATGGTGCCCAAATTTGGGCTAATAGAAATGTCCAGTGACTGGACCAATATTTGTCACACTCTCAAATTAATTTTCAGAGGCTTTACTGGACTGTTAATTTTCTTTTCTTGAGAGAGCTGCAATAAGGTATTTGGTCAGCAAATGCATTTTCTCCTTTTCTTTAGCTCCTCCTAAGTATATTCCATCTACTCATTTTCTAAAGGAAAGGAAAATGCTTGTTTCATTCCTCTAGGTTTTACCCTCAATTTTTCCATGAATCATAGCAAAATCCATAATTTTCGTCCCCAAATCTGCCCTTGACTTATACTATATGTGTTCGTGCGTGTGTGTGTGTGTAGCATGTGCTGCACAAGAAATATTTTCTGTGCAGAAAATTCTGCTGTTTCTCCTGTTTCCTGTATAGAATATTTTGTTTTCTGTACAAAAGTACCACATGTGAATTTTATACAGAGTAAGTTATGAACTGTGAAGATTAATGCCCAGGATTTCCCTTGCCAGTGTTTGCCAGCATTTGAGAAGCCCATTTTTAAAACCATTTTCTACAAACATTTTAAATATTCTTTGCATGTTTAATATAAAGTGACTGCAGCACCACACATGTGGCTTTAGCTTCAAGGTGAGTGTCACACATGTTTGGAGTCATGTGCTGAGCTCTTTTTACCTATAGAAGTGCTTCATGTGACCTATACCGCTGCTATCATATCTGAGGGAGTATTTAAACATATTTTTATAAAAGTTTATCAAAAATATTGTATCTAACCAATTCAGCACAGAAATAAGCCTACACAATCTCAGAACCAATGTTGATGTCACTGTGGCAGGCTTACTCCTGAAAATAACAATTAACAGAAATGATTGACTCAGAAAAACAAACATGACAGGATCACAGCTCCTTTTCCCAGAGAAGAAAATCAGGAATCATGTCCAAACTAGTTCTGAGTCAGAGAGTTTGATATTTTCTAATGGAGGCATGTCACTGTTGCATGGAGCTGTATTAGTGCCGCTTGTCTTTGTAAGGGGACAATTAATGTCATGAGAAATAGGAACTCACTGGGGTTACCTGTAGTTACTAAATGCTCATGAAGTACTCCCAAACTGTATTACGACAAAAAATGTGGAACAGAAAATAACAACATAAGAATGGACAGCAAGGGAAGAAAATGGAATATGACTTAAAGGGTGGAGTACAGAGCTATGTAAAGAGATGCTGTAGGAACACTCTGGGATTACTTGTAGGTGCTAGGTGCTCCAAAACTACTACTACAGTAAAATTTTCATTCATTCATTCATTTAACCTTTATTAGGCATACAAGAATAGGATTTAAAATAGAATTTACAATAAATAAATATGTTTACAATATAACTTCAGGATCATTATTATAAAATTTAAGCCATAATCTTGAAGCTTCCAGCAGGAAATTGGCCATTAGCCTGGCAATATGTGAATTATGATCTTCCAATAAAAATTCCACTGATAACCCATCCAAACAGATGTTCATTTCCAATAGCCTCCTTAACAGTTTCCCCCTAGGAATTATATACAATGGACACACCAATACAATATGATGGAGAACATCAGGAGCTTGATCACAGTGGCATTTACGTTTCAAAAATGGGGTCTGTAAATATCTACCCCTTGTCACATTTGAGGGGTGCACATTTAACCTTGCTAATAAAAATGCCTTCCTCAACGCCAACAATGAAAGGGTTTGAAAATAATCAGGAATCCTACCGTACTGCAAGAGGGGGATACCGAGCATTGCTGGAGAACACACCCTAGGAGGTGCTGGATATGACAGTTGATAATCTCTCTACTACAGTAAAAAAAGAACAGAATCAGACAAAATCTATCATATCCAGACTTTATAAACTGGGACATTATGATAGAAACAATGAAAATTATGGGCTTTGGTAATATGTTTATAAATTGGATACAAGCTATATACAAGAACCAATCAGCAAAAACCATAATAAATGGTGAAAAAAGTAAGCACTGTCAAATTATGAAGGGGACCAAACAGGGTTGCCCATTATCCTCTTATTTTTTATTTTGACAGTGGAAATTTTAATTAATCAAATAAAAATGATAACCAAATTCAAGGGGCTCAAATTAAAGGCCACAAGTATAAAATAAGAGTTTATGCAGACGATTTGACAATTTAGAAGAACCCACTGAAAATATCAACAATTTAATGGAGATAATCCAAAAATATAGAATCTATGCTGGACTCAAAATTAATAAGACCATATCAAATATAATAACTATGAATATGTAAAAAAAAGATGATGAATTACAAAGAGAATCTGAATTCCAAATATGTAGAAAGGTGAAATATCTTGGCATAACTTTGTCTAGAAAGAATTCTGAATCTTTTGATAACAATTATGCAGTCTTGTGGAGAGAAAAAAGGATCTGGACAGGTGGACAACTTTAAATTTATCATTCATGGGAAGAATTTCATCGGTCAAAACCTGCCAATCCTAATTAATGATAAATCTTTCAAATTATGGTAGACTGCTATATCAAAATTTACTTGGGCTAGAAAAAAGCCACAAATAATATGGAAAATAATGAAGGATGCAAAAGAGCAAGGTGGGTTAGGACTCCCAGATCTGAAATTATACCATTACTCGTGTGCTATACATTGGATTCAAAACTGGGCAACACTGAAAGATGAAAAGA
The DNA here is from genome assembly GCA_026167975.1 of Phrynosoma blainvillii. Taxonomy (NCBI): domain Eukaryota; kingdom Metazoa; phylum Chordata; class Lepidosauria; order Squamata; family Phrynosomatidae; genus Phrynosoma; species Phrynosoma blainvillii. The sequence goes on along the minus strand of JANUYF010000004.1, from coordinate 120,192,813 downwards.
CACAATCTGGAAGGATTTAATAAAAGATATGGTTGGCATGGATATCTATTCTACAATAAGGCAGAAATTAACAAAGAATTTAATGATCATATAATCAGAAGATTGCTGTTAAGAGTATGGTCTAAAATCAAACAAAAAATCTATAGCAAATTACCAAATTGGTTGTCCCCTCAGGAAGCACTGTGGTTTGGTCAAGCAACAGAACAAAAAAGATGTATAAAATACGAAGATTTGCTGAATTGAGAAGGAGAGACCCCAATATTCAAATCACTTCAAAAATTGGAAGAAGATGGTTACATATGTCATTGGTTGGAAACAATCAATTAAATGAAAGATTTAAAATGGACCTCAAATTAGAAGGGAGCAGTAAAAGAACAGAATCAGAAGAAATTTTGTTGGGACCACAAAAATCTATCATATATAAACTTTATAAACTTTTACTGAAAATTGAAATGGAACCCAAAATTAAAAAAAAATTGGTCATCCTATTCAAATGGAAAGCTGGGAAAGAGCCGGGGGTAAAGATTTGAAGTATACACTCTGTATGGATATTAAAGAAAACTTTTATAAAATGGTACATAGATGGTACTTAACTTCTAACAAATTGGCAAAAATTCAACAATATGAAAAAGGCAAATGTTAGAAATGCAGCATGATTGAAGGGACATTATACCATGTTTGGTGGACTTGTCCCACAGCCAAAGAATTTGGGAAAAGAATCCACAGGACATTACAACTAATAATCAAAATACCAGTTAAAATGATACTAGAATGTTTTTTTTTTTATTAAATATAGTTGAAGGGAGAGAAGAATGGAAACATTTAAAATATATTCTATACTCAGTTTCTGCTGCAAATTGGCCATCCCCTTCCCTCTCTCCAAGAGGAAGGAGTGAGATTGGGGATGGACTGTTTGCCCCCTCCCCTGATGGGAGACAGGTCAATTTAAATCACGTCACGGCAGTTATGCCATGGTGTGAGGCCTTAGGGGCAGAGCCAGAGCTGATATAAGAGACAGCTGCCTCTAGGGCTTCAGAGCTGCTTTGAAATTGACCCACCCACCCGCTGCTGGTGTAGTGTGAAGTTTTTCTTGGTCATCTAGGGGCCAGGTAGGATTTTTTACCCTTTTCACAGGTTTTTTACTTACCCCTTACTATGTCCAGTTGGCATATGGGAAATTGGCTTGGGTGGAGTCTAAATAGGAATCAATTTGGTATGCAATTATGATTTGGCTTACATTAATAATTGAATTGGCTTGAATAATTGAAATTGACATAAATAATTGAATTTGGCATAAATCTTTGAATTATATTTCGGCAAGCACCTTGGACACCATTTGGGTGGAAGGGGCGTTTCTGGAAATACCTTTTTAGGCCTTGCAACCTGCAGGGTGGCAGAAAGAAATTGCCCTTAGGTCTGAAAGATAACCCCCCTCTTTAATCTTTGCAAATTGGGAGAGGGATTTTCTGAGCAAACTTCCTAATGTGGGCCAGCCAACGAATAACCTAGCATTTGAGTTATCATTGAGGGCTCAGTTGTATCGTTCAAATAAACTGCAGAGGTGGTCCAGAGAAAGACAATGGCTGCAGCTTCTCCCACACTTGGTTGTTCTTTGAATTAGTTGCAGTTCCATTAAGAATTTAATAAATAAGTCAATTAATAAATGGCCCTGTTTTATCCCAATCTTGTGTCCTGTCTCATTATTTCTGGGGTTGGGTGGCAATGACCTATGCTCAAAAATGAAAGGAGAATAGAACACCAACAATTGATGACTGGCTCAGGAAATGTCTGGATATGATGGAAATGGATAAGCTGACTGTATTATTGAAGGACAAACCAAACAAAGGATCGGATAAAGACTGGGAATTACTTTTAAATTTCTGTGAAATGAAATGGTCTTCAAAACAAACTTAAAGCTAGGAGTTAGCAACCAGCTGAAGATTGGACCAATTCATACCAGAAATTAAAACAAACAATATTAAGAATTGAAATATCTTAACTAATCTCTGTTATGTCCAATAATTAAATTAGTTAAGAAATATGTAGTTTAATGTTAATTAACAAATATAAGAAAGGTAATGATTTTTCATTTTACTAGGAGGATGCAAAGTTATATTAAATTTATTTGAATATTTCACAGTCTACAAATATCTGAATTATAACATAAATATGTGTATGAACACTGTAATTATTTCAATTTAAGGAAGAATAACGTTTGTACCGATATGCTTTCTTATAATCCAAACTAAGAATACAATGTATTATAAAAGTGGGATTTTTTTGTGGGGGGGGGGGGGGGAGAATGGAAATAATGTTCCAGAAAAGAATTATGAACACACTTCAAGTTATATAATTGTCAGTAATGCTGTATGAATGTATTCTCTTGTTTAAATATTTGTGTTTCTTTACTGCATTTATGTGTGGAATAAAAAAAGAAGTAAAAAAAACACTACTACTACAAAAAGGATGTGGAACAAGAAACTACAACATAAAATTGGGTTCCAAGGGGTCCAGGAGAACTATGGCTCAAAAGACGATAGCTGTTGTTAGTTGCAAAAACTAAATAGCACTGATTTATTTTTTATACACTGAGTCATGGAATCAATAAAGTGGAATTACCTTTAGAAAAATCCCAATATTAACCTCAAAGAATGTAGTCTACTCTTTCTTGCAATGATCAAGAATTTCATTCACTTTCATTATGGTGTGGTGGGAAAATCTCTGGATCAGCAAGATTCTTCCATGTCCTTAAAATGGGGTAGATATCTGCTTGAGACCTGTTTGGTTTCAGCATGAATCAAATAGTTTCCTATATTCATATGGGACAGCTTGATCCTGATCAACTGTCATCTATTAATTTGGGGACAAGGGGCTCATGAGTTTATGCACTTTTAAAACGTGATGTGGCTTTTTTGTGTGCCTTGGAACCCAATTTGTCTGTTTGTTTTTAATTGGAACTTACAAGGATTTTCCTTTTATATATTTCTCTGCTGCTTCTGCCATATTCTCACTTGGACATTAATATTCAGAAGGGGAACAGCTTTGCTGTTCTGCTTTGTAGTCATTTGTTTCTGAAGTGTCAACGTTTGTCTAAAGAGCCAATATTCTGAAGACGTTTGATTAGACATTCCATGTTGCAAATGGGACACTTTTCAACAAATCATTGTTTACCAACGAATTTTTGTAAAACATAAACTGCAGTACTTTGTAGAACCCTTTGAAAAAGCGGCTTTTTTTCAGTTGCTGTGATCAATACATCTCACTGAACGTTTTTCATAAATAATTCTGTAATCCATATGTTCATATTAACTTAATGATACATGTTCTCTGAATTTCCTTTGAAAACTATGGAGCCTGCTTAAGTAACCATGCATCAGCCACCTCATCTCACCACACCTGTATGTACAGATTTGGCCCATGGTGTCCTATAGAAGCTCTCTTAATGGCTTTGTGAGGGCATCTGTTTGACCTTCAGATTTATTTATTTTTTTGTTAGTTATTAAGGTTTACAAAGAATTAAAGCCAGGTCTATATGTGTAGCAGTATGAAGTAACAGACTACTAAAGCTGTAACAATGTCAGGCTCCAGAACTGGAGAAACAAGCTCAAACATCCTTAGTACTTCCCAATAATATTCTCACATTGCCTCTGACAATTCTGGGTAGGCTGCCCTAAGAAAAAAAAAATCAAAATGAAGTTGGGAGTGGTTCTTTGGCAATTTTTATTTTCTAAGATAGTTCAGTTGTTTTGTCTCTTTGTTTGTTTATTTGTGTCATTAAGTCTACTTTGATGTCTGGTTTCTCTGTGAATGAGAGACCTCCATGAGCCCTGTTCATTGACAGCTCTCCTCAGGTCTTATATACTAAGGGTTATGGCTTGAGTTAATCTACTTGAAATGCAGTCTCCCTCTTTTCTTACTGTCTTCTACTTTACCAAGCATTATCATAATTTCTAATAAGTTCATGTCATCTCATTATATGGCCAAAGCATGATAGCCTCAGTTTAGTCATTTGACTTTTTGTGAGAGCTCAGTCTTCCCTTAATCTGAGGCCCATTTATTTGTCTTTTTGACTGTCCCAGGTATCTGTGGAACTGTTCTCCAGCATCACATTTCAAATAAGTCAACCTTCTTCCAGCTTTCTTCACTGTCCACATTTCACAACTACACATATAAATCAGAAATGCTATAACATGCATAAATCTGATTTTGGTAATTGGTGAAACAAGGTGCTATAAATAGGTATATTGGACAGAAGAGGTTTATTTCATGTTTGTAATCTGAATAGAAAACATGGTGAGACATGCGGGATAGACAAAGTGTGGCCCTAAGGATGAGTGCAAAGTTCTTCAAGGGCCTTTACAGACTGCCAGAAATAATGCAGCTTGAGTCCACTTTAACTGCCCTGGCTCAATGCTAGGAAATCATGGGAACTGTAGTTTATTGTGGCACCAGAGACAGAGAAGGCTCAATGTCTCAGAAAAAACTACAGTTCCCATGATTCCCTAGCACTGAGTCAGGGCAGTTAAAGTGGACTCAAGCTGCATTATTTATGGCAGTCTGTAAAGGCCTCAAGTCTATTTTTGCAGTCTTTGACCCCTCCCCAACCCTATTTTGGCAAAGAGTAATGGCTATCTTCTAAGTTTCCAGAAGGACCTGCTCACCTTTTAACTGTTTAATATTCTGAAACCTCTCTTTTTTAACACCAAAGAGGACTTCTGGCAATTACATTATTTATTTATTTATTGGTAGTCTACAATACATGGCCCTGAAAGGTCTCAGAAGTTGAAAATTGGCCAGTATAATTGTCCACTACTGTTTTAAAACCAACAAAGAATGTATATTTCAGAAAGAAATTTTCTGGATCCCAAATGGTAAATGGCTAAAACAACTCTTTGTAGGAACCATAATAATAATAGTGTTGTTTGTGTCTTTCCATCTTTGCCCTCATGAAGGAATTCTACCATTTCAGTTTCAGCTCGATGGCCTGCAGAGAGATGGATCCTGAATTTACCTAAATAAAAAGTATGGGTTGGTTCTGATGCATGATGGCACAGAATTCACTATTCTATTGTGAATTTGCTCCAACTGGGGTAACTGAAAGCATTGAAATGGTCAAGAACCCTCACTTACAGACTTTAAGACTTTAAATTAAGCCCTTTAACAAATTCAGCACCAGGGATAACTACCTTGCTAAGTCTACCTCTTTTTTTACAGTAGACTGGATCCAAGTTAGAAACACTTGATTATTATGGATTTCAAAATCTATTGTCACCTTTGTTAGCCTGAACCAAACTGCAGCCATATTTGTTGTAATTCAGCCAAAATCTCACAGAGAGTGCTTAATCTTGGACCTTATCACTCTGCTCAAATAACCCAGCTTACCTCTTCTGAATCGAAGTCTAATTTGGGAGGCAGCCAGCTCTTATCACAAGGATTTTGCCGCTGAAGCCACTGAGAGAGTCCAGCTGAGCTGCAGCCCAGGTCCCCAACATACTTTGGCAGCCTTATTTCAAAACCGGGAGCTTTCCAACTTGATAAAATGGCTGCCGAAGCACACCAGGGACCTGGGCTGCAGCCAGACTGGACTCACCTGGTGGCTTCGGTGGCAAAATCCTTGTGATAGGACCCGGATGCCTCCCGAATTAGACTTCATTTCAGAAGAGCTAAACCACTTCCCTTACTTCCCATTTAGGGAAAAATGAAATTCACTGATTCAAATCCCATGTTGCAGTTTTAGTTTCTGCTTTGAGGACAATATGTATTCTTATGTTCTCTATAGGCCTAAGCAGACTGCCAGAAATAGTGCACATTAAAGTGAGGCACTGCCCTGGCTCAGTGCTAGGGAGTCATGGGAATTGTATTTTTTTCTGAGACATTGAGCCTTCTCTGTCAGAGAGCTCTGGTGCCACAATAAATTACAGTTCCCATGATTCTCTAGCACTGAGCCAGGGCAGTGCCTCAATTTAATGTGCACTATTTCTGGCAGTCTGCAAAGGCCCTATATTGCAACTTGCTGAATCACATCATTGTTGATTGTGAACTTTTTTTGTTACTGTTCATAAAATAGGGGAAAATTTCTCATAAGTGTACACACATGCCCCTAACTGTCTAAAAATGTAACTTGGATAAGTAATAATTTTTCCCTTTTCAATCACAAAAGCTGTTCCTTTTGATTTCTGATCAAGATGCCCTTGGAAGTATTGTTCTTGAGGAGGTAAACTTTCTCATCAAAGAGTTTATTACTTTCACAACTGATTCAGGGTTCACCCACAGTCCATGTATCTAGCTGGGAAAGGTATGTAACAAGTCTGAGTTTTCAGTACCTGTCTTCAACTACAATCTCTTTTGAAATTCAGGATTCCTTTTATTGCCTCCTAAATGCACAGGCTGACTAGCATGAAATTTAATTTGTGCTAATCAACTTGAGGTGAGGGGAGCAGAAAATTAATGGGTCTTATTTTATGTTCCATTTTTACAGCAACCTTTTCTAATTATGTTCCTTAATAAAATAGAATATGTTTTGTATTGAAGCTTTTATACTTCACAAACTCATAATTTAAACACTAATTGCACAAGGACTATTGAAGGGAAAGCTTTGTAGCTGTTGTGCTTTCAATGATAGCTTTAAGAGCAGTGTGATTCTTTTCTTTTTTTTTCTGAGTAGGCTAATATAACATAACATAGGGCAGTTTACCATATCATGTAATAGGAGGATTGTTTCTGGGAAGGAATGTCGTCATCGTCATCTGCTTCTGGTACCTGACTGATCAAAACTTGAAAAAGTGCCTTTTGTGGACTATATTTAAAATTGAAAAGCCTGCCCTCCCACTGCATTTGGTAAATTGAAGAGGGGGGAAAAATCCCAGTCTACCTTTCTGCCATTGTTTGTTATCTTGCAAATCTTCATCTTATCCCTTTTTAAATTCCAAATAGTAACCCAGTGAAATATACCATAAAATGGACCAATAAAATAAAGTATATTGTGCATTACTTATATATCTGTGAGCCTCTTATGGCTCTAGTGAAAGATTTTTGATGTTTCCTTGACCCCTTTGTATTCATAAGTATGCAAGCCTGAAACAGCAACAATATAATCTCAAGTCCCTGTCTGTAAGAGAACTTTGGGCCTTTGCAGACTGCCAGAAATGGTGCAAATTGAGTCTACTTTAAGGGTTAGGGTTAGGGTTAGGGAATCATGGAAACTGTATTTTATTGTGGCACCAGAGCTCTCTGACAGAGAAGGCTCAATGTCTCAGGAAAAAACAAACAAAAACAATTCCCATGACTCCCTCCCACTAACCCTAACCCTTAAAGTGGACTCAAATTGCACTATTCCTGGCAGTCTGCAAAGGCCTTTTGTTTGTTTGTTTGTTTATGGTTTTGTAGCATTGTCCACTGCATTACAGTATTTCCTAAGCTTTCTTATCATCTCCTAGTAAACTATACTCAGAACTGTGTTTTTTTTTTTAATTATTCAAGATCAAACTTTGGTTTTCAAAACAGACAATGAGAAACTTTTGGGGTTATTGTTTCTATTGATGCTCCTGTTTACTCATCCTTCATATCATCGAATTATTTTTTTAATGATCTACTTGTATTAAGAAAATATGCAAACTTATTTTGCAGATTTACTAAATCATAGAACAATAAATGGTGTGTGTGATGTTCAGACGTTTGTATAACTGTTGTGAATTGTATATTACATGACTACAGGAAGGCATTATGATCTATAAAGTTTAATATGTGTGTGCAAGTAATTTAGATAGTTGTGGCAATTGGTCTGTTGGGAGAGAAACAGACAGTGTTTGGAATGTCGGGGGAAATTTCAAAATTGATTGTGACAGTTGAAAAAGTCAGTTAGCAGTTGTTGTTTGAGAGCAGAGGGAGCAGAAGGTGCTTTGTGGTTGTGGAAAGTAGAATAGGAGCATCATTGTGTATTGTTTCAATGACAAGAAGTTCTTTCATACTTCATACATACATACATACATACATACATGTTTATTCGGTCAATGATCAGCAAGATTTAAAAGAAAATACAAAGTGCAACAATAAACTTCAAGTGACACACAATAAAATAAAATAAGGTAAAATAATACAAAAACACACTCTCCTGTGATTTTATAAATTTCATGATTCCATGAAAATAAAATATGCTAACATCCTTTGTACAAATAGCAAAGAAGCAGCGGTAGTATTTTAGGGATGCCGGCTTTACTCTGCCCATTTTGAAGTGTCATCTCCACATCTCTTGTACTTTTGCAGAGATGTTTAGGGGCAACATGCTGACTGAGGGGCAGCATGGTATAGACAGACATATTTTATTTGGTCAATGACCAGCAAAATTTAGAAAGGCTACAAGGCCCAGTACATATGTCCAACAATGGACTTCAAAGTGACACAGTACAATAGAGTACTATAAAATAAAGTAAATTAAAATGGAGTACAGAGTTTGTATTTCCCCTGACAATTTTCCTTTAAAACTTTAAAATTAAAATAATGGTAATAAGATAGAGATATATTTAAGATAGGGAGATATTTTTTGTCTCAATTTGTCTTATTTTCATTGCAGCAACAGAAAATTTAGCAACTATACATGTAATATAAGGGTTTAGATCCTGAAGTAGGTGTTTCACGTAGAAATTATCTGGATGCCCCAGCCATTTTTCTACTAAAGGTGCAATATAAGTTGACCTGGTATCCTCATAAAATTTACAATAACGGTACATGTGGAATAGATTCTACTTCTAATTCTAATTCACCACATGGGCAAGTGTGGTCAGTTATGGGAACTTTACTGAATCTGCCTTGGAGTAGTGCAGATGGGAGAATATTAAATCTGGCTTTGAAAAAAGCAATTCTCAATCTGGGAAATGTTAGATTTTGAAGATAACTTGCAGGTACCCATACTCCTTTATTTATCCAAAATCTGTTATGTTTGGGAGTCTACCAAGCTCATTCTGAAATTCCATATCCTTTATTCTTTGAGTGACTATTTGTTTAGCTTGATCATTACTTTGTGATAACAATAAAGGAAAAAGTCCATAAGAAGCCAGTTTAAGTTCTACTGCTTTTTTCCATGGTGAAACAAAATTATCTATCAGGACTAATGGGGTTAAACTCTAACAGGCTTAAACTAGGGAAAATTGAATTTTTAACCAGTAGTTTATCACCAGCTTCCAGGCACTCACTTTGATTAATGGCATTCCTGTTTCAAGTCTTAGCTGGACATTTGATGTACCATTGGGTACACCCAAAATTGACAGCAGGAATTTTGTTTGATTACTTCCTGCAGTACCTTCTTTATGTAAATTCCTATTTGAGCCCCATACAAGATTAGAGCCAATGTTTTGGCCTCAAAAAGTTTTAAAGCCACAGGTACTAATTGACCTCCACCAGTGTAGAAAAAGCATTTAATAGTGTTTATTGACCTGAGGGCTGATTGCATTGCATAATTCTGATGGGCGTTCCAAATATTCTTAGAGTGGAAAACCACTCCAAGATATTTGAATGTAGTAACCTGTTCTAATTTATGCCCTTCTACTTTCCAGGAATACTGCATGGCTCTCTTAGCAAAGACAAGATTTTTTTATTTATAAAAGTTAAGAACCAAATGGTTTTGTCTACAGTACCTCAGTGTGAAGACACACCCAACTAAAGGTGGTGGCAAATATGGGTGTGCAACTCCAGTACCCTGGTGAGATCAAACTCTTTTACCCAAAAAGGCTCTAATGCTGAATGTAAAGTCCAAAGGGGGAAATTTATTTTGAAGAACAAAAGAAAAAGGTTTCTCCTCCCCAGCTCTAACAGGCTTAAAATAAAAGGTACTTTACAGTTTAGGTTTCAGCAATCTTCAGGGTTGTCATCTCTCTGGGTTTGATCTTGGATTGATCTCCTACTCAATGAAGCTGGTGCAGGGTCTTTCAGCTTCTGGTGCTCTTGACTTCTTTGTTGTTGATATTTAATTTAATTAACTGCTTTTGGTAACTAATCTGGTTAAATGGTAACTAAATTGGCTAAATGGTAATTAAATTGGCTAACTGGTGTAAAAAAATGCCCTTTCCGTCTGTCTGTGCCTGTTTGCCACCAATCATAAAGCCAAGCCTGCCTAAGAAAAAACTAAAAATACCAAGCTGAAGCACAGCTTGCTGGGAAGGGACAAACCAAAAACTAGAAAAATACAGGGGATTCCTACAGCTCCTCCCACAAACTAATACAATGGAACATTCCTATGTTCAAACATACTAAGGACTGAACTAAAAATGAAGGAAAATGCAGGGGAGAATTTAAACAGTCCAGGCTGGACATCACACTTAGGGCCTTTGCAGACTGCCAGAAATAGTGCACATTAAACTGAGGCACTGCCCTGGCTCAGTGCTAGGGAGTCATGGGAATTGTATTTTTTTCTGGGACATTGAGCCTTCTCTGTCAGAGAGCTCTGGTGCCACAATAAATTACAGTTCCCATGATTCCCTAGCACTGAGCCAGGGCAGTGCCTCAATTTAATGTGCACTATTTCTGGCAGTCTGCAAAGGCCCTTAGTGTTGCAGAAATTTCTCTTTTCAATCCAATGGGAGTTTGTGAAATCACACTTCACACTTCAGAAATGAAGCAGTTTGACATCCTTTTAATTACCATGATTCTATAATACTGAATCCTAGGATTTGTAATTTGGTGAGGAATTCAGCCTGGTCTGTGAGCTACATCTAGTGCCTCATTAAACTACAATTCCCAGGATTCTGTAGGATGCCATCATGATAATTAAAGTGGTGTCAAACTGCTTTATTTCTGCATTGTGCATACAACCAAGGTGAGGAGGGATTTAGAATAGATTTAAGTGGGTGAGTAGGCAAGGGATTGTCTGGGGAACAGTGACATACAGACTGGAGAAATCCTGTTCGAGAAATCCATTGAATCAATTGTTGACTAGTTTACTGTAGTTTTCAGTAGCAATGGGAACTGGACCATAAGAAAGTGTTTTAATTGAAACAATACATTTCTATACACCTTTCTGTTAATCACAAAGTTAGTATTTAATCTCTTGACTGGCTTCCATGGATGAGAGTGTGTTTGTGTGTGTCGGGGGGGAAGGGGCAGTAGTCATAATATTTGCAGCAACAAGAGTGGTGCCTATCAAGAAACATATTCACACAAATCCTGACTGTAATCCTAAGCATGTAGCAGCAATGTGCAAATTCACACAAAAACAGACACAATCTGAAATCTTATTCACATCTACTTAATTAGGAGGAATATTCATAGTAGGGCTACTCCCATGTAAATGTGCATAAGATTGAAACCTTGATTAATTTACTATAGATAACCACTTAACTGGTTGTAAGGCTGTAAAAGGTGATCAGTGTTTGAATTTAGAAAACCCAGAAACTAAGCACCCTCCCCTTACAGTTCTCATATCAGTGACTTTTAAAAATGAACCTGACATTGGAAGTCTGGAGGCAATTGGGATGAGTGTTTCATCAATGGCAGTTATGAAGTATACTGACTTTTAAAACAAATGAAGTTAGAAAGGTGTTATGATGGGAAATCAAAGTACAGTAGGATGGTGACAAAGACAGACAGAACAAAAATGCTAATAGGAAAGTTTGAAGGACAAGAAGGATCTCTTTGTTGTATAGGCTGACCTCAAGCCAGGCATTGAATAGATCCTACATGTGCAGGGACATAAATTATGAGATTGTAGGGATAAGAATAAATAGTGAAGGAGACTCTTCAAAAGTTCATGAATATCATACTATATCATACTGAAACTGTCAAAGGCTAGTTAATAGACATTCAAATTGTAATTGTTAATTTGATTCTAATAATTTGGATAATTTAAATTTGCTTTTAAGATGGATTCTCAACATTTAAATGGAAGATCAACTTATGAAGAAGGCAATAGCAGTATTTTTTGTGTTACTCTATTCATGGAAGATGTACTTTGAATTTAATGAAGAATTTGATTGTTACAACCTCTGGAACGGAAGCATATAGATTTTCTACCTAAGGACTTGAACATATGTATATTACAGGTGACTGGGATGCTGCTGAAGTTGTTTTGTCCTTCCTTAGTCAATTCTGTGAATGAATACTGTTAGAATATAGATGGGTTATACAGTCAAAGGTGAAATGTAGAGATATGTGTGTGGAATTTTCCTCATGAGAACAACATCTAGAGAAACAAAGTGAATCTAACACCAGATGGCTACACAGACATAAACATGTACTTTCCCAAAGGTACAACTTATAGACACAGACTTTGTTATGGAAAACAAGAGATATCAAAAGATAAACATTGTTAGGTCATGAGAAAATAGTCACGTGGTGGATGATGGACAGCAAGGGGCTGGGTTAACATACATCATACAGGCATTATCCAATCAACATAAGGTTAAGAAGGTGGAGTATGGGAAGGGCCTAGAGAAGCCTTTGTTTAAGAATATTTTTAATTCAAGATGTGAGCGTGTGAGTGTGCCTGGCAGCAGTGGTTTCAACTGCAACAAGTTGGGATCCTATGCTTTTGGGATTGTTAAAGATGTAATCTTTCATGGCTGAACTGGACAAGTTCATCACAATAGATTTTACTTAGCCATTTTATTTTTCTTTTATATGCATTAATAAACTATGCTTTGGGGCTTTACAATGTGTCTTCTTGACTGAGGAAGACAGGATCCTGAAGAAGGGAAGCTGAGCCAGTTGATGGTAAGAGATACAAAGTGGCTGTGGATCACAGCAGCCAGCTTGTCCTGGACATTCTGCTGGGTGTCAAAGAGCATCACTGCAACACCCATCATCCACACACTGACAAATACATCCACTCATGCAGCATTTCCCTCCCCCCAAATCCTGGATATTTTTGTCTTCTTCCTTCTTTCCGTGAGTATACCTACACTACATAAATAATGCAGCTTGCCATCACTTTATTGTTGTAGCTCCAGCTTATGGAATCCTGGGATTTGTAGTTTTACAATATATTTTGACTTTTGCCTCACAAACTACAAATCTCAGGATTTTGTAGGGTGAAGTCAAACTGCATGATTTCTACAGTGTAGATGCACCCCATGTTATCCTGATGATCTTTCTACCCTCACTCTTCCCACCTGTATTTATAATGTTCCTTCTCTTTCCCTCCCTGTTCTTCCTATATTCTCTGTGTCTCATACCTTAGAAGCATGACTGGGATATATTAGAATTTCAATATATTATAGTGTAAGACCAATTACAGTGCTTGTTTCTTAACAGAAATACATATATAGGATTACCCTCTTGACATTTGTTTCTATAACCAGCATCATCATCCTTCTGCAATATTAATAAAAAATTATTATACTTATTATTTTGAGAGGATGTAGGATCCCACAAACTAAGTATAAAAGAATGACAGAAAATATGGCCATATTTATTCAGTTCTCCCATTAACAAATATGAGGAACACGTGTTAATAGGAGAACCCAATAAATGGTTTGGTAAACATTATGGGTGAGATTCTCTGATTGGATTACAACTGTCATGCTAAAACAAGTGCTTGCAAAAGTTTTAAGCAGGTCTGGGGAAAAGCTGGGATCTTTGTGTAGAGAACAAAGCTTGGAGAACTTTCTTTGATTTGTTTACAAGCTCCAAGTGTGTTAAAAAGTGTTTACAAAATAATTAAAAACTGAGTTGGGAACTGTTTGTTCAAACTACAGTATGGAATTTTTAATTTAAAATAAAAGAAGTATTTCCTCATTTGTTAGACTTTTTGAAAAAAAATCATAATAATGAAGTGACATGTATCATATTTGATGGCATCACCAAGGTGCCATGTTACATTGTCAGGGTCATCGCTAGTACTCAGGTGTGGGATATTCCTGACCTGACAACTGTAATTATAAAATTAAAAATAGCACCAACTTTAAACAAACTTAGTTTAAACCCATGTCTAACCAGAGTTGAATATCTTAAGCCTAATCAATTTGGATATGAGCACTGGGAACCTCAGTCACCAGTAGAGATCATTGGGTACACTCTAGGATTCCCCCTCCCCCCCCCCCCCCACACTACCTATGGTGTAAACCAGGGGTCGGCAACCTATGGCCCGCGGGCTGGCCCTGGCCCCACGAGGCCTTTGGACCAGCCCCAGCCCAGTCCTGCCGCCACCGTGCGCCACCCCCGTGTGAGTTGTGGCCACCATTTTCCCCCCCGGAGCTCTTCTGTGGGCCGAGGGGGGGGAAATGGCGCAGCGTGTGCATGCTCGCTCATGCATGCTCAGTATGCCGGAAAAACAAAATGGTGGCCACGACTTGCTCACGCATGCGCAATGCACCGGAAATACTGTGCATGCATACACGACCTTGTACGCACATGCGCAGTACTTCTGGCATACTGTGCATGCACGAGCTAGCATGTGCACGCGGTGCCATTCCCCCCCCCCCCTCAGCCCACGGAAGAGCTCCAGACCAGCAGACCGGCCCAAGGTAGGTAAAAGTTGCCTACCCCTGCTGTAAACTATTCCCATAATCTAAGGCTGGCATAATTAGATTCCCATAATCTAAAACTGGCACAAAATAGATTGATTTTTCTTTGGCATAGACACATAATTTACAGAATGGTAAGGTGGGGAGGCTCATAATCTGATCAACTAATAAAAGAAAATCCCTGTCAGGTCTTGTCTCTTTCTGGCATGTGCTCCATTGAGCCATGTAGAACTTTAATCAACTGAAAGTGCAGTACTAATACGTAAATATCATCAAACTGGGAAATGTATTTTGATTATTCCTAAATTCCTCTTCTGTGAAAGTTGCTCTCAAATTTATCTCTACTTACTTATGACTAAGTACCTACACTTATGGATTCTTGTTTAATTATCTCTGTATGTCCATTTTCATGAAAGCTGAACCCAAACATTCTTTTAAGTGTATGTTTGAAATTGTTTTAGTATTGTGAGCATAATGCTGACCTATGTGTGTGTGTGTACTGTACTTTTTTTTTTTTAGATTACAAGCCACCTTGAATCCTTATTTGGGGAAAATATGAAATATAAGTAAAGTGAAGGAGGAGTAAGAACAGCAACAGCTTTGCTGAGGGCCTATGCCTGTATTTGCTCTCTTTCTCTCTCCTTTTCTCTCATGCACACAAACCTGCCACCAGCCAAATCCACACAATCAACCAAGAATGGAGGCCTTTCAGGGGTCCAGTAAATTTCCCAGAGCTGCAAAGAGAATGGGGGAGGGACGTTCAGTACCTAGTAAGCTGAAAGACAAAACCTGTGACATATGTCTAAGTACTGTAGAAATTTTAAATAGATGGGTCTACATTGCACAGTTACTTTAACTGTCATGGCTCTATCCTACAGAATACTGAGATATGAAGTTTTGTAGGAATATGTAGAATATCTAGAACTACTAAAGTACAGTATTGAAACTAATTAAATACTTCACAAAACTACATATACAAAGATTCCATAAGATGAACCTATAGGTATCAAAGTCATATCAAAGTGCTATAACTGTGTAGTGTGGATGCACTCTAAAGTTAAAGGAAGGGCAATTGGGTACTTAATTAAGATCCTCCAATCAGTAGAGTTTATTCAAGATCAGATCTTCATCCTGCTGGTACATATTTTACTTTTGTTTTCAGTAAATCTACTTGTAGTCAAGTGCCTTACTTGGCCCTTTTCCTGAAGTGCCATTAAGATCATAACTTAATGCAGGAGTTCCCAACCTGGGGGGCAAGATGGAATTTCAGGGTGTGTGACAAAGAGCGGCTTGTGTCCTTGAGTGATGAGGGAGCCCTGGTGGCACAGTGGTTAAATGTCGGTATTGCAGCCCTCACTCACTACAAGGTTGTGAGTTCAATCCCATCCTGGGGCTCCAGGGTCGACTCAGCCTGACATCCTTCAGAGGTCACTAAAATGAGAATCAGTTTGGTGGCAATTAGCTTACACATTGTAAACGGCTAAGGGAGTGCTTAAGTGCACTGATAAGCATTATAGAAATGTACTTACGATTGCTCACTATTGCTATGAGTCATGAGTCATAACTCATTTTTTCCTGAATAAATTAGAATCTGATTGCTCAGTTTAGATTTGCATTTTATGCATTAAATTAAAAGCTTATTTTTTAAAAGTTCAATTTGTTCATCCACATGGTTCAAGTTGTCTTCAAATGTGATATCATTTTTGTAGGGGGTGTAAATATTTCCTAGGAATGTGGGGCACAAAAAAGTTGAGAACTCATGCCTTAATGGAAGAAATGAAGCCATATATTTAAATATATTGGGAAGGGACTCCATCTAAACCCCCCCTCATCCTGAAAGAGCTTCATTGAAACAGCAGAGAGAGTTTAGAAGGGACTTCATCTAAACTCCTCCCCCATCCTGAAGGAGTTTCTGTGAAACAACAGGGAGAGGTGGGAAAAGACCCCATCTAGTCTTTCTAGTCCATTTAGTCTCTGTTCAAGAGAACAGAGCACTGCAGGAGGACCTAGCAGGTGAGTGGAGGAAGAAAGAGGGCAACCAGCCACCTCTGCCCTCCCACCAACCATGGAGAAAGAAGTGAAGAAAATAAAGGAGGGAAGGAATGGGGATGCGGATGAACTAAAGGAGAGAAGACATGAGGGAAGGGAAGGAGGGAAACCTAGGGAGGCATAAGGGGATGGGTAGAAAAGCAAACAAACAATGGGAGGAATAATACAGGGAGACAAACAGCTACTAGGCAGGAGCAGTAGTGGTGGGTGTTAATGACAGGAGTGAATTGTAGTGACACCATAGCTAACATTGGTTGGCAATGAAGACAGTGAGGTGTAGATGGCCCTCCTTGTGTAAACCCATCACCTAGTAAACCCTATGATTAGACACCCCAAATGAGACACAGGCAGGATCAGAGCACCGACAGAAAAGAAAGAAGGGGGAGATAAAGGGATATCACATTTGCAAGGAGTACATTTGCAAGATTAGCTAAGGGCATAAGAAAGATGACAAGACAAATAGCAGAAACCCTTAGAAAGGCAAACTGCATCTAAAGCAGCATTACACATAAAATAGGGATGTGGAATGTGAGGAACATCAGCCAAGGGAAGCTAGACATAGTAAAAACGGAAATGGAATGCATGATCATGGCAGTACTGGGGGTGAGTGAGTAAAAATGGACAGGAATGGACCACTTTGAATTAGAAAACCACATAGTGTTCTACTTGGGTAATAAAAAGACAAGAAGAAATGGGGAAGCTTTCATACTAAGAAAAGATGTGGCAAAAGTAGTCAGAGGATACAATGCAAAATCAGACCAAATCAGATGATGGAACTCTATACTGGTGGCCAAGACTAGACCAGGTGCTGACTCTGGCACAGACCATTAATTACTCATATAAAAAAATAAGAGTAAGACTCAAGAAGAAAACAAAACCACTGATTATACCAAAATATGATCTAAATAATATCTCAACAGCATTTACTGACAACATAAGAAACAGATTTGCATTACTAAGCATAAGAGACTGTGAACCAGAGGAACTATGGTCTGCAGCCAGAGACATAATAAAAGAAGAATGCAAACAGACACTTTCAATAAACAAAAAGAAAAAGAAAAAAACATGGGTGACAGAAAAAACACTACAAACAATAAAGAAAAGAAGAGAAGAAAAACAAAAGGGAGATAGGAACAAACTAAGAATTATGAATGCAACAGTACAACGGCTTGTGTGCAAAGGTAAAGAAAATTACTGCAATGACAAATGTAAAGAAACAGAAGATAACAACAAAAAGGGAAGAACAAGAGATCTATTTCACAAGATCAGGGAAATCAAAAGAAAATTCAAACCAAGGACTGGGATGATCTATGACAATAAAAATAACATAATTCTATACCAGGAAGGAATAAAAAGACATTGGATGTAATAAACAGAAGAATTGTACAAAAGAGATGACAAAATGAAGGACACATGGAATGAAGAGCCATATGAAGGTGAAAAGGTGAGGGGGAAACTGCAATGAGAGAAATAGCAAAAAACAAATCACCAGGAGCAGATGATATTCCAATTGAACTGCTGCAATCCACACTGATAGCATCAACTCTAATGCTAATCAACATATGTCAACAGACATGGAAAACAAAATGATGGTCAACAGATTGGAAGTGATCAATATACTCCACAAAAAGGGAGACACAAAAGACTGCAGCAACTATAGAATCATAGCACTGATCTCCCATGCAAGCAAAATCATGCTTAAAATTCTGCCATATAGACTCCAACCATACATGGAGAAAGAAATCCCAGAAGTCCAATTGGCATTCAGGAAAGGAAAAGGCACAAGGGACCACATTGCAAACAATAAAAGAATGTGCTTTATAGACTATAGCAAAGCATTTGATGCATTGATCATGAAAGACTATGGAATGCCCATAAAGACATGGGAGTGTCAACACATCTGATGGTCCTGATGGGGAATCTGTACTCAGGACAAGAGGCTACTGTCATAAAAGAACACGGAGAAACAGAATGATTCCCAATTGACAGAGGAGTCAGACAAGGTTGCATCCTTTCACCCTATCTGTTCAATTTGTATGCAGAACATATTATACAAAAAGCAGGCTTGGACACAGAAGAAGAAAGAGTAAAAATAGGAGGAAGGAATATCAACAGTCTAAGATAAGCAGATGACACCATAATACTAGCAGAAAACCTTACAGACCTGGAACACTACTAAGGAAGATCAAAGCAGAAAGTGAAAAGGCAGACTTAGTGTTGAACATAAAGAAAACAAAAATAATGACCACGAGGACCTTTAGAAGTTCAACCTAGTCAATGAAGAAATAGAAATAGTAAAAGAATTCCCATACCTGGAATCAAACATTGATAGAAATGGGGACTGCAGTCAGGAAATCAGAAGAAGACTAAGAATGGGGAGATATACAAAGATATACAACTCAGCACAAAAGTTAGAATCATACAGGCCATTGTGTTCCCTATTACCATGTGTGAATGTGAGAGCTGGGACAGTTAAGAAAAATGATAAGAAGAAAATCAACTCCTTTGAGATGCAGTGCTGGAGAAGAGTGTTGAGGATCCTATGGACAGCGAAAAACTATAAACAAATGGGTCCTAGAGCAGATCAAGCCGGAAACCTCTCTGGAAGCCAAGATGATAAAAGTGAGGCTGTTGTACTTTGGACACATCATGAGAAGAGAAGACTCATTAGAAAAGACAGTAATGTTGGGAAAGGTGGAGGGAAGTAGGAAGAGAGGAAGGCCACATGCCAGATGGATGGACTCTATTAAGGAGGTCATGAGTATGGGGGTGCAGGAATTAAGCAGAGCAGTGGAGGACAGAGGGTCTTGGAAATGTCTCATCCATAGGGTCACCATGGGTCGAGATTGACTCGAGGGCAGTTAACAACAAACAAAATTTAAATACTGCATACAGAGAAGTGCCCTGCAGTATATGATTTGACTTTTTGTTCTCTCCCTTACCTTTCAGTTGTGTATATTTGCTGAACAGCAACTGAATGCATTTTCTATGTCTGCAACATTTATCACTCTCATAATGTTTATTGTGGTGATGTGAGCAAGGGAGAGGTGTTTATGGCATTATAACAGCATAGATGGTTATGGGATTACAGCATGAAAAGGAAGGAATGGTTCATGGTGTCTTAAATGCTAGCACAGGTAGTCTATAATATAATTCCAACATCATTAAGTTATGTGGCATATTTATAGGCACTGAACTCTTTTCTTTACTTGCTGTGTTTTGTTACTGCTAGAAAAAAAGCTACAACTTTGATGTTTTATTATCTCTATAAGAAAGCAAGTAGTACTATTTAAAGCTAAGAGACACCCAGAAGTTTTGGAGGTAACTGAGGGTGGTGCCAACATTTCATGAGGCTTGATATTATGAAAGCAGATTTGGGAGAGATGCAAAACCTTTTTACCTGGCTCTTTCTCTTCTACTTTTGGCCCTCGTCATTGCCATGACTTAAATGAGATCTATTTTTGCAATTATTAAATCAAATTGTTCACTTCCATTTTGTCCTCCCTTTTGCTGGAGGTCAAATTTTGTTTGTTTGTTTGTTTGTCTGTTTACTTCATTTATATGCCACCTTTCTCCCACAATGGGACCTAAGGTGGCTTCCAGAAATAGCAAAAGAGATGGGGAAACCTCCAACATCCATGCAATGCTGCTTGGCTTGTGTTAGTTTCCTCCTGGTTTTATTATTTTCCAGTTCTACGCTCAACTCAAATGGTGCATAAGTACACACAGTTACTTCATATAGAATGGAGAGAGGGTTGTTTATTGGAATGCCATTGCCATTGTATGCATTATAATGAGAATGGAAGATATCTGGATCTGATGTACAACAGGATGCATATCTGAATGTACATATTCATCCATGCTCAGCCCAATGCTTGCCATTTTCTTCTCCTAACCCATTTCAGGTGGGGACCCTGATGAGACTGGTAGTTCAGTCTTCTTTCAACACTGATGTTTGGACTGTGTCTTGTGTTTGCCATGGGATACATAGCAGGCACATGGGACACTATAGTAGGCTGTTTAGCACACACTTCTTCCTTCCATCATATATCTAAAATTCCCTGAACCTGAGCATGGAAGCTAAAGAAGTATCAAACTGCATCATTTCTGTAGTTTTGATTAAACCTTAGGAAGATCAATCTCCTTTTCCCCTTTAAAGAGTAGCCACATCACAACTGCTCACACAGCTACTGCAAAGACTCTCTCTTATTTACAACCAGCTATAGTTTCTATGCCACAATACAAAGATCATGATGCTATAGTAATTCCCACTGTATTGAGGCCCAGGTAATGCAGCTGAAGCATAGACTTTTTGTGATTGCTTTGCAAGACAGTGCAGCAAGCTATTTTGAGAAGCATGATTTATTTTAAGTCTGGGCAACCTTTCTAACCACAAACATTCCCCCCCCCCCCCCCCCACACACAAGCTGCATTCAAATTCTCTCTTTTAGTGATGTGGGTGAATAGTGCCCCTCCCAAAGTGTACAGTCTTCAATTATATCTGATGCTGATGGGGATAAGAGTCATTGGCTCAATTGTTTCAACATAAGAGAGGCTGTTCCTATTCCCACACCCAATTTTGTATCCTTTCACAAGGAGCTCTGAAATTTTGTCCAAAAGGGAAAAACATGTCAGGAAACCATGAAAAGTTTTTTTAAAAAAGGCATAAGATTTTGCCAAGGAAAAACAGAAGGATTATAAATGAGAAAGCAGATTATTATGAATCGGTTCTCTGAATTCCATTGGGCAGAAAGAGAGAGGAAAAACAAGAAAGAGAGGGAGAGAAAAAGGAGAGCTCTGATAAAAATCTATATAAGTTGTGTCTGACAGGCACAGTCACTAGGTGGCTGTCTAGAGTAGCAATGTGTGAAAATAATCTTTTATTAGCAAGGGACAAATACAAGATCTCTTTCTCTCTCCCCCCCCCCCTCCCATTTCCAGCACTGTGTATGTTAGGGATGGACAAAATTCTCATCTCATTCAAATAGATAGATAAATACATACATACATACATCACACAATATGTTCATAACAAACATGAAAGCATTTCTTAAAAAAAAAAAACACCTCTTCTCAAAATGAACTAAAACAAAATTTTGATTTATTTGCATCACCAAATCCAACAGATATAGCTGTTCCTAGCATGAAGAGGATCATAAAATATCTGCCTGTCCTATGGGCATAAAGAAAGAGAAATGACACCCTGATTTAATACAGACAGACTTCAATATACTGATACAGAGACATTTTAAAAATTAAGCACTCGAAGCCTTGAACTTTGGAAATGATGGCAATTGTTTAAATCAAAAAGCACTACAACTTGTTTTTCACCCATCTCCATGCTTCTGTTCTTTAGCACCTATGGGGCATTGCTAAAGGAGGGAAAGGATAACTAACATAACTGTTCTTGTCTGCATTGCAGGGCATCTTTGCCTCCTAATGCAAGGGATGGAATGTTACTCCACAATAACAGAGATAAGAAAATGATGAGAGAGACAAGTATAAACAAAAATACAATGGGATAAGTCTGAGGTACAAGTAGGTGAATAGGCTTGCATTAAAACCCAGAAGATACTTCACCTGATACTATTTGGGGAGTGGTTACACATCAGTTCCATCTCTGTATATGTGGTGTATTTGCATGAAGAAATATCTTCCAAAAACTTTAGTGAAAGTTTTCTTAGTCAGTTTATAGTTTCATAAGTGAACACTTTAAATTAAAATGATTACCCTGGACAAGCTTTAGTTCAAGAAGTTCTTTTCACCCACCCACATTAGCAATTTACTCCCATATTTGGATTATAAAAAGAATAAATGTACTTCCTATTATATTTTTGTAAACCTGCCCTCATCTTCTTAATCATATGCCATTTGCCACATGGAAAAGGAAGAAGGAATTTAAAAAAAACACAAATTAGCAATGCCCATCAAATGTGAGCACAGGAGAACATGAATGTCACTTTTATTCGAATTAATGAACATTAATAAACAATCTGGCACATTTATGTTTCATTGATTGACTGAGAATGACAGAATACATTATTAATGGATAGGAAATACAGGCTTGTTGGCTGTTTCATACCTGTGCAATTGATTTCAGTTTTCAAAATAAATGGAAATGAATATTTGTTGTTTATCATTGATAGAAATGCCAGAAAATCTGGTGGCATACTTAATGAGGAACACTTTCCCCTTTCAGCAAATATTTTACTTAGATTTCTCTCACACACAAACTGAAGTGTATGTTAATGATGCATAAGCATCTATCTCTCTATCTGCATAGCTCTTTATAAATACGTTCAGATATAGATACTTTCTAAAATGTATGCCTGGTTCCCCCTCCCAACATTCCAAAACATTGTATGGCTGAGGAATATACCTCAGGATAGGGCTATAAAAAGGAACAGATTTGACTTTCAGTGGATAGATAACCAAGGCCAGAAACAGGTGCATCTCCCATCCCAGTGGTATCAATCATGTTCCAGTACTTTCTCTAGATTTGAAATGTTTCTTTTAATTGCTGTTTAGGGAAAATAAAGCACTACTTATGAAAATGAGGTACCCATCACCCATTCTAACCTACGTTATATCCCATAGTAATACCTTTCCTTTATTTAAGGCAAATTCAGGACATGAGGCTAGTAATTCTATTATTGGAAGCAGGAAATTCAACCTTAATCTTAATGGCAGCTCCTCTGGAATGCTCAGGATTGCATGAGAGCTATCCAGGTGATGAAGTGATTCCTGATATGGAGAAGCACAGCCATTAAAATCATATGATTTCCAGGCACCTTCATTTAAAAATAAATACATGGATAAATAAAAGGTAGCTGATTTAGAAGTCCTTTGCTTATGACTTTGAAGAGCTTCTTTTAGTCAGAGTAGACAGTATTGGGTTTAATGGTATGAGTCATGAGTCTGGACATGTGAATGAACCTAAATGAACATATTTTGCAATGTTACATATTATATGGTATCTGGTCTGGAGACCAGGGTTCAATTCCTCTCTCAGCCATGAAACTCACTGGGTGATCTGGGGCAAGTCACATGCTCTCAAAATCAGGGGAGGCAATGGCAAACCTTTTCTGAACAAATCTTGCCAAGGAAACCCAATGATAGGTCAACATAATTTGGAAATGACTTGAAAGCCCACAACAACAAGAAAGTCTTATTATCTGTTATCTCGCTTAGACTTGGATGTAATTTACATTTCTTTCTGCAGCTCCTTTTTGGGGGGTCAACTTCAGACATTAAGGTCCTCTTAGGTTTCCTGAAAATAATTGTACTTAGGGGAAAACAATACTTTCACAATGCTGAATTCCAGGAGTCTAAATTACTTTAATCATTCAATTGGATCTTCATGTTAGAAGTAGTTGATGCCACTGAGTATCAGATGCTGTATGAGGGGTTGTTGCTACCGGAGCTTGTCACAAGTTTCTGATTCTGGCTCAGTGCTGTTGGAACTAGAAAATTGTTGAATGACAAGGATTTTTGCTGCAAAGTAGGAGAAATAGAACCATTGAAACTGCCCTTAGCTGCCTATGCAGAAAATGAGGAAGAGGGGCAAATGCAGCTACACAACTTCAGAAGCAGCCTTAGTCCCAAGGTTAGGACTCAGGGAGCTCTGAAAGTTTCAGCTAAATCCATAGCTAGACTAAAGAATGTCCAAGTCTTGGATTCAGACAATTATTTCAAATGCCAGCTAATGACATAGGTAACTGAGGATATGCCCACTATTATCTCTGATCACTGATTAGAGATAACATTAAGCATTCTTTTCTGCAGTACCCACAAAGTGGCAGGATGCACTACAGACTGTGTTGGGCATCCCCACTATCTGCAAAGGCTAAATGTTTACCATCCATGCTTTAAGTTTCCATCTTCAACTTATTTGATCCTACTTCTGACATAAAAGTGAAAAGAACATAAACATTTTTTCTTGTCCTTCATGAGAAAGTCACCCATGCACAAGTAACCCATGCACAACATTTTCAGCTATTATGAATTTTGTCCACATTTCAGAACTTTGACAAAACATTGACAAACATAAATGGGTTTTTTGTGCAAAAGAGAACATTTTGTTCAGACAACAGTATGTTTTCACATATTACACTGTTTTCTGAATAAAACTGTTTTTATGCAAAGGTGTTTTTTTTTTCAAATACATTTACACACACAAAGTTCCAAAATGGAAGACAAAAAAACAAAACAAAACAAATAAATTAAAAGAAAACAAAATGGAAGGCAAAAAGAAAAAAGAAAGAAATTAAAAATGTACAAAAGCTGTCCAGCAGGAGAAAACTTTTAAAATTATTCATGCTAGACTCATGAATGAAATTACCAAAGTCGTCCGTGTCTGCTCTGCCATTCCCTACTCTTGTGCTTTGGACCTATTTAGGAAAAAAACCTCAGCAGTTCCACCTAGAATTAGAGAGATAGATGGCATCTGTAATCATCTACTTCATTCTTTTCCCTAAGGCAAAAATTTTGAAGATCTGTTCCGGAGTAGCACTGAGATTTGTGATAAGGTTATCAGTGGGTTCTGGAATTATGGGTTCATGAGAAGGTTATCAACATCTGTCTATGACAGTAAATTCACCACCACTGCTAGTTTGTGCAAAAGTCTATATAATGGGACAAACTAATTGCCATTTCCAAACTAGCATATATGTACTGCAATATTCTCTTTGTCCCACTTTTCTTTGCTGCAGAAAGGGATGATAGAGAGTGGAGAAATGATTGAAGGACAGGGTGTTTAGTCCTTCCATTCCATCCAAATAATCCTCCAAAGATACATAGATAAGTTAACCAGATTTTTCCCTCCATCAAAAACTTTGATGCAATATCTGAAATTTAGATGAAATTCCTCTGGTTCACTGCCATTGATTGGCAGTCTAGCATCTGACTTAGGACAACACATGAAGTTTTCAAATCCTGCAGTTCTTAAACCAATCCAACACATGAGCCAGGTATTGCCAGATGCATGACAAATGGTGTTGTAAGCAATGCAATCATATCCAAACCAACCCTGTTTAAGCTTGGTGTTACTCTGTCATCGGCCATCAACTCAGCATATCACCTCTGACTTTTTAGATGTTGAATAAACTTGAGATGTAAAAGTCAATACACAAACAGATACACACATACACACATTCAACAAAATAAATTTGCTACTGGTCAAGCACAAGCAGGGATGATAAATTGGCATTAATATGAGGTTACTGTTTTCCTCCAGAATTATCAAATGCTTTCAGGAGAGAAGCCTGCTGCCAATGAAATATCTGGTGGTGCTTCTCCCCAATCTCCATTGTGTCTGCATTCCTGTACTACTTATTCAGCATGTCCTTCTGTGAATAAATGGGATGTTATAAAATTACCCACTTTTTCTTTTTAAAGGTCCTATTTACACTGCACACCTACATTAGTTTCATACTAATTATGGTAATCACCAGTTCAGGGTGATGCAAATTATGTTAAAGCTTTATTCCAGAACTGTTGCTCTCAAGGTTCCCCAAGTCAAAAGTGAGTCTATTAAACCACTTTAAGTCTATAGTGCACATATGCTGGATGACTCTAGTGCTGAGCTTGGAAATATAGGGCCTAAGCAGACTGTCAGAAATAGTGCACATTAAATTGAGGCACTGCCCTGGCTCAGTGCTAGGGAATCATGGGAACTGTAATTTATTGTGGCACCAGAGCTCTCTGACAGAGAAGGCTCAATGTCCAGAAAAAAATACAGTTCCCATGATTCCCTAGCACTGAGCCAGGGCAGTGCCTCAATTTAATGTGCACTATTTCTGCCAGTCTGCTTAGGCCTATAGTTTGGAGAAGAAATTAGCTTTAGTTATAATTTCCAAAAGTAGTTTGTTCCTGTCAAAGTTTTGTGGCATTTCCCTTCCTTCCTTCCTTCCTTCCTTCCTTCCTTCCTTCCTTCCTTCCTTCCTTCCTTCTCTCTCTCCTTCCTTCCTTCCTTTCTTGTCTTATCCTATCCCTAGGACAGAAGGTGGCTTATGCAGGTTAAAGCAGATGAAGCTAAAGGTTCATGTTGTACACATCATTAAAAAGGTAAAATATAATTAAACATGTCCATGAAATAAGCAAAACTGCAAATATAGACCATTCAGTCATTTAATGTAATTAAATGTTGGCTACTTTAAAAAAATGCTGAACACAGCTGGCTTGTAATACAAAAACATTTTCCTTCATTTGACATCCTTGTTGTTCCAGTACCCACAGCAGAATGTGAGGAACAGCACAAGCTAACACTTGAACCAGACAATATATCTTCCTTGCTATTTAGTGAAGCTTCACCTCCATAACTATAAAAGCTGAAGTTTTGCTGAAAAAAGTAGATAGTTACCCTTTATTAAGTGATAGTCATGATGTTATGTAGTTGTACCTCATTAGTAGAAAAACAGAAGTAACTGCAAATAACTAGCTATGTGTAGAAAGTTGCTTCCAAGCTCTGTCTTAGTGCAATCTGGAGTTTCCCACTTCTGGGAGAACTGAATACTAAAAAGCCAACACAGCAGTAGCATTTTTCTCTCAAACTGGTATTTGATAAACCATGGAGATATGAGCCCACACATGTGACTAAAATACTGATTGTGCATACTACTATTTGCATAGATTTGTGAATCATTTCCTTTTGTAAGATTCCCTCATTTGGGAAAATTTGGCCTTTGGTTTCTTTTAAAAGTGACTTCTCCATAAGCTCTTTGGCGAACACAAAAATGTAATCTGTCTACTCAGATATCATTACTTGTGATCAAATATTTGTTTATCTTCAGATAGCAGTTGTAGAGAGCACTGGCTGTAAGCCATACAACTTCAAAAGAAATTCTCATATGGACAGAAAAATCATCTTCATATGAGTTTCTATACTCTATATTTGAAGTTCTTTATGTGCATGCATGTATTTTCTTCTGAACACATTTTATAAAAGTCATTTTGATACTATTGTCTCCCTTATGCTTAATGCATCATGGTTTTCTATTAGCACCATACCTAACAGCCCTAGGTGCTCTTTTGTGATAATTTGAGTATTTTTGTGCATGTCTACATCTAATTAAGTTTTCATTTCTAGGGAGAAGTTGCCAATTTACAAGATCAAGGAGTAAGAGAAGATCATTCACAAGAAGGAAGATGTTGAAATAATGATCTAAATAAGCATCGCTGAAAACAGATGCCACATCTTGTAATATCTGTATAGCAGAGTTATGAAGAGTAACATCATACAAGCTTGCTGAAAGAACATCTTGCAGGGAATTTAACAGCTTAATCCTATGCAGTCTATACCTCTGTACATACTGTACCTCAGTAGTCTTTTGTCAGTGTGCTTTGCCTTCAAGTCATTTACGACTTATAGCAGTCTTAAAGGAAACCTACCATAGGACTTTATCACATGGGGGAAATCGGGCAAAATTGGGGATTTAAACAGTGATTATCCCATGCAAAACATGACTATTGCACTTAAGATTTTCACATGACGTCTCTATTAGACAAGAAGCAGATGATAAACAGCAACAAATCATTTACTGGGAAATCCCAAAAATGATTTGTTGCTGTTTATTGCATATTTAATAGTGATGTGTGTAAAAATATTAAGTGCGATATTGCATACTGCATGGGATAATCACTATTTAAACCCCCAATTTCCCCAGTGTGATAAAGCCCACAGAGTTTTCTTAACAAGATTTATTCAGAGGGGACTTGCCTTTGCTTTCTTCTGAGGATGAGAGTTGAGGGGATTTGCCCAAGGTCACCCAGTGGTCTTTCTATGAGTGAGAGGGGATGTGAACCCTGCTTTTTCTCCCCTAGGGGATTCATTCAAATGACATTTAGGAAACCAGGTGATTTATATTGGTGCAACAATGCAGTGAGAGTCAGTGTGGTATACTGATTAGAATGTTGGATTGTATCCTTGTTAATATTCCCATTGAGCCATGAAACTCATTCATTGATCATTTATAGGACAGCGTTGTTGAATGGCTGTAAAGTAAAGTATGAAGAAGGAGATGTATGCTGCCATGCATTCACTGGGGGAAGGTGGGATGTAAAAGAAAATAATACATTGTGATAAATATCAGTCACACAGAGAGATGTTAGCCAAAAAAATCCCAGGTTTAATTTTCATTCTAACCATGGTCTCACTGAGTTGCCACAGATATACAACCCCAGGTTTAGCTCCCCTTCTACAATATTAAACTAGTATTAGCAGGGTTGTTGTGAGAGTGGTGAGCAATGTACAGTCAGCCCTCCACATCCACAGATCTACATCCATGGATTCAACCATTCATGGCTTGAAAATATCCCTCCCCCAAACAAAGAATCTTGATTTTGCCTTTTTATGTAAGGGAACCATTTTACTAAGCCACTGTATATAATGGGACTTGAACATATACTGATTTTGGTATCCATGAGGGCTTCTGGAACCAAACTTAATAGGATGCCAATGGCCCACTGTATATGGAGTGATATCAAATATTATGTATTGTGAATTTATGTTTATTAAAATGCAGTGATGGGGAATATGAAGCAGCACTGATATACCAAAATGATTGGCATTTAATAAGCCAAACATCATCAGACATGTTTATTGGAGAAGTGTGGGAAGTTACAGACAATTCTATTGTAAGACTGCTCAACTTATAACTAAGGTAAAGGTATTCCTCTTTGACAAGGTTGTCAAGTCATGTCCAACTATAGAGGGTGGTGCTCATCTCTGTTACTAAGCTGAAGAGCCCAGCATTGTCAGAGACTACTCTGTGATCATATGGCCAGCATGATTGTACAGAACACTGTTTACCATCCCACCAAAGTGGTACCTATTTAGCTACTTGCATTTGCAAGCTTTCAAATTGCTAGATTGACAGAAGCTGGGACTAGTGACAGGCGCTCAGCCCATCATGCAGCAACCAGGCCTCGATGGTAAAGTTACAGTGTAGTAGCATCCATTGTTATTTGCTAATTACCATTTTCATTTGTCAAAATATAAGAGTCAGAAGACATTATTAATGTTGGTGAATTTAAGTTTCCTACACTGAGAACAAAATTCTCAAAATTCTGAGAATGAAACATGTGGTTTCAGTACCATTTCCAGGCATTTCTACAAACCTGGTTTCATATGAAGTGGCTCAAGACAATTTAGACAGCTTCGAAGGGAGTATCTCTATTTCAACAAAATGCATCACTGCTTGGCAATATTATTAACAACTTTACAAATAAGCTACTTGTTAATATTCTTTAATATATGCTCAAATATATGTGGAATCCATTGGAGGATTTTGAGCAAACATCTGTCAGGGATTCTATAGATACAGAAAAATTGGTCTTGCAGGAGATGAGAGCACATGATCCAACATGTTTCTAGGTGGCTGACATATAAAAGATGCGTATTGTTAGAATTATTCTTCATCTTTTTCAAACTCATTTATTTCAATATTTCTGTCTCTTTGCCTCCCTGAGTATTAAGTATAATGCCTCCCTTTTGGAAACTTAGCCATGTTGATTAGGATGTTCACTCTACATCCAGCTGTTACCTTGAAAGCACTGGCATTTCACTGTGTGTTCGTAATGGTCACTGAAACTGGCAAGAAATATTCAAACTTTCTGCCATGAGAATATAGCTTAAAAACTATGAAATATTTCTTCTGAAT
This sequence comes from Phrynosoma blainvillii, assembly GCA_026167975.1. Classification (NCBI taxonomy): domain Eukaryota; kingdom Metazoa; phylum Chordata; class Lepidosauria; order Squamata; family Phrynosomatidae; genus Phrynosoma; species Phrynosoma blainvillii. Next base: position 120,162,656 of record JANUYF010000004.1, on the reverse strand, counting down.
TTTTGGGGTCACCCTACAATTATTTATACAACCCAGCATCTTTTCCCTAAACACCACAGTGCTGGCTATGACTATCCAATTCCAGATCTGCCACCATTCTTCAAAATGATATGAGGTGACGAAACAGCCATAAAATCTTAATATTTCCTAATTTAATGTACAACATTGTAGCAATGTACTAAAGCATTCTGCCTTATTGTATGCTGCTTTTATGACCATCTTACTCTGCATGGCATATCTATCCGGTTCTGTATAAAGTTTCCTATTGTTGCTAATAAAACGTGACAATGCTACTTGGCAAGAGCCTGTTCAGTCCCAGTTTTTAATCAAGTTGGTTGAACACTGATAAGTAAATACATATATTAATGCAGCAATTGCTCAAATCATTACAAATGATTACTCAGTTGGATATCTCTCTGATCCAAGAAGATTATTCACGTGAGTTGGTGCTCATGCATTGAGAACCAGATAAGGTAATCAAATACTCATCACAGGGAGGAAATCAGCTATTACATTTAGTGTATGTTCACTTAAATACAAATGACATTTCCATCTACATGTGAATGTGTGTTCAAATGGCTTCTTATTGAAAGTAACTGTGAATACAAAACTTACACATTCAGATTAACATCACATTTACACTGGTGGTTCTAGAAACCTGTGTGGAAGACTCCTATGGGCTGGGGAAATGATGTGTTAGATTTATATTTACATATATACTTAATGAAGTTATTAATATAAAAGCATTCTAGAAATACGCTATAAAGTCTATAGCAAATAGCACAAGGATCCTCAATAACTATTGTGTGTGAGTGAGGAAAGATGTTCAAGCATTCAGGATAAAGTGATATGCCCCCCCCCCATGCCCCCCACCCTTCCCATGCTCTGTACTGGAAGTACTATATTGTGAACAGATTAGCTTTGGATAGAAATCTTACTCCATCCCAGTCATCAACTTTCATCAACAGTCAGAAATTCTGCCCCCTCCCTCCCTCTCCCCATTTTGGTTCAGATTTTGTTGGTGCAAATTAAAATTACCTGACTGAGTTCCTTGCCCATTTCTATCCTGAGCCATTATTTAAAACTGCCTGCCAGAGGATGAATGACTACAATACACAGACTTTCCCATACAATTGCAGAGAATATTGATTTCCTTTGCAGTTCACATTCATCATCAGTAGTCCAAGACCTGGGCATTCTGTGAAATCGGAGTGATGCCATCATGTAATTTCTTGCATATGTAATTGAAAAAGAAGGGGAGGCAGAAAGAAGTGGTGGTGGGGAAATTGTCAGTTAATTGCTTTTTCCCCCAGATGACTCAGATTTTTAAAAGCATCTATTTTGATCAGGATTCTCTCCTCCACTGCATTTTTTCAACTGTTTTGCTTCAGAGATACCACACAGTAACATAGGGTAAACAATGTGGTATGTTGGAGGACTGTACATGGTCATTGCACTAATATCATCCCTTCCACCACACTTGCTGACTCCATAATACACACAGAAACATCTTTTTACAGAAAATCTGCAAAAGAGCTCTGGGGTGCTTGAAACTATGAACTCTGGTTAGTACCACATGTCAGATAGATAAAACATTATTTTTCCTTTTATGTCCTCTGAGACAAACATGACAAACATTCAAACCCAAATCACCTGTATGTTGATCTGTCTTCACTCCAGTACTGTCTGTGAATGACCAATTTTGTTTTTCTCCCTTTGAAAGGCATCCATCTGCCACACACTTTATTAATTTCAATCCAATCCACATTTATCCTCTTTTTTAAAAGTTCTCCATAAATCATTTATTGGGGAGGGGGAAAATCGAAACAACACAGGTTGCACTGAGGACAGGTTTAAATCTTTCTCCTTGGAGAGGATAGCAAATATTCTCAATGCTGATACACTGAATGGAAGAAATAATGTGTGTGAATTAAAGTGAATCAAAAGAGAATGCTGAAACTACTCAGCAGCATGGCTGAATACACACCTTTTTTCCTACCTGCAACTTATTATCAAATGGATCCCATGCATATGGGATATGTTGGGACTGAAACACACACCTTTCCCTGTCTCAGTTCAACTTCCAGAAAGGTACTCCAGTCTTCTGCTTGCTATTTACTTTATGTTTTCCTGAACTGAACCCTTTATTTCTCTCCTTTGCCATCAGGGAGAGGGGAAAGAAGAACATAGCTCTAATCATGAATGCCAGAAATAACAGCCCTGATATCTGTTTGTGAATCCAAGGCTAAGAGAAGAAAATCACTCACCTTCCTGGTGACAGTGTCTATAGCTTCTTTCAGTGCTTTGCTGTCCACGGCTGATGTAGTGTCTCCTTTTCTCTTCTCTGTTACAGTTAGCTCCAGTGCTCTCTCTGTCTGTACTCAGAGCTTCCTTTCCACTTCTCTCTCCCTCTCTCTCTCTGCATCACTTTTAACTTAGGCAACTAGGAAACCGAAGCCAAAGGTACCCTCTGTCTGATTGGTTTCCATTCGAAAGCCCTGATTAATAAGAAACGTCCCTCACAGATGAAGAGCTATTGCTGCTGATGAAGCTGCAGTCAGTGCTCAAATGTGAGGAGGTTTGGAGCATGAGTGGGGAAGGTGTGCAGAGAATGTGAGTGATGTGTGTGTGTGGGACTTTGGCTATACCAAACACAGAGTGATTTGCAAGTAAATTGAGGAGGAGGGCATAGGAGGCGAGCTTTTGACAAGGACTCCTCTTGTATTAGAAAGAAGCTCTTTGCCTGAAGTCTCATGACTGAGTCTCATTTAATCTCCTCAATCCTTTTTCCTGGAAGAAGGGGCATTCATGACGGCAGCCTGTAAATCAGATGGACATCACATTTTTATTGCTCTGGTCCTCTTGCATTTTGAGTCAGTGCCAATTGGGATCTTGATAATACCCTATAGGGCATTACTGCTCACATTTTTTTAAAAAAATATGAAAGATAGAAAGAAAGAGAAAAACAAAAGTTTATCACTCATACTTGTTGCTCTCCATTTGCACTCTAAAAAAAAGGGGGGTGCTAATAAGGCTAACAGTTTTAGACTTGGAAAAACATTAAAATAGGTTTCTGAGACTTAATTGTCATCCCTCCCAAACATGCTCCCAATAGCATGCTAATGTGCTGGATTCTGAGAGACTGACTAGATTTATGCTTTTGATTGTGCCAACCTATTCTGCCTAATATCTGCATGTGAACATGCAGTTTTCATAGTGCCTGGATCCCTCAATAGCCAACACAGATAGATCAGAATTGCCTGGCCAAATTTAGCATTTTACTGTGGTGTGCTTGTCACAGGCTCAAAAGACTGGGTGGGTTTGTTGTATGAGTTGTATAGCCATAATCCTTCTCTTGTCTGACAAGCATCTGTTGAATTAATTGGAAGAGGACTCAGTCATATCTGCTCATAGTGTTGTTGTTGTTCTTGCTGCTGTTATTGTTTTGGAGCATCTAAAAAGAGATAAAATGATATTCTGGTCAATTCCAGGCATGTACAATTACTGGGATATGATTGCTATGCAGTTCTTGGCATAGGCACAGACCAGAAAAGGACAGATTCACCCATTATGACTATCTTTGTTTTTATTTTGTGTTGTGTCCCAGCAGGAGAACCCCAGCAGCTGGCAAGGTACTCTTCATATTCTGCCTTTACATTGTTTGGTTTCTGAGTAGAAGAAGACAATGGATTAAGGAGGTACGTTTCATATTCACCTGTGACAAAAACAGTGATTCTTCTTTATAACAATTCAGTTTTAATCATTGCTATGCATTTCAGCTAAACACCCTTGAACTACATTAAAAATTGACCACTCCAAGGCTTGTGTCAGTAAAAGTTTATGTTGATAGACACTTTATTTAAAAACAAATACAGTGGTTGAGCGCAACAGGGAAAAACAATAATACTTTATAACAGTGGTTTTTAAATGTAAGTGGGCTTCTTTCCTTCAAAATTACCTCCTGAAGAACCTTCTCATAATTTACAAGGATCACAACACATTGCAAAGGATTCTAGAACATTTGAGAGTATGCACTTGTTGCACATAGAATTCCAATTGCCTACTGTTGCACTGTATGAATTGACAGTACATTTGAGAACAAATTCAATATTCATATGTCCAAAATGAAGTAAAATAAAATAATGCTGAGTAAGTTGTTATCTTTCAGGGAAGTGTATCCATCCCTTCCTAATAATCTTAGTGAGAAACTCCTCATGAATTTTCAAACCAGAGGGTTCCCCAGAATGTTGTTTACAAGCCGCTACTTTCTAGCATTTTAGAAATTTGTTGCTTTATTGGTCTTGGAGGAACAATAAAAACTAAGGGTATTATTCAAAAGGAGCATAACTCACTTCTAATTGCCAGAATGAGCCAGCAATGCTATGTATAAAGTTTGAGCACATTTTTTTTTTAGAGTCCAAAAGCATAGTTTTATTAATGCATATAAAAGAAAAATAAGATAGCTAAGTAAAATCCATTGTGATGAACTCGTCCAATTCAGCCATGAAAGATTACATCTTTAACACTTTTTGCTGTTTATTGCATGGTTATTCCCTGGTTATTCACAGCATAATGGCTCTTGTGTTAATCTCATTTTAATCACATTTTAATGTCATTTGTACAATTTTCATGGGTTAATTACTGTTTAAACTCCTAATTTCCTCCCATGTGATAAACTCCTATGTCAGCTGGCTCACATAACCAGATATGGATGTTCAAGTTATAGCATGAAAGATGACGTGAAAAATTACAAGTTACTGGTAATTGATTCATTTCCCCAGTAACAAAAGTACAACTATATGTAGCCTGATGAGAGATAACTTTTAGACTTTTTATTTTTTTTTATTATTTTTTGTGAGTAAGGGATAGTGTTATTGAATGGTAGAAGAGTGATATCATATGGCTCTGGCTTATGTTGTAGCTTGTACTACTGAATGAAACACAGCGCTCTGATGACGTCCTTCCAGCTCAGCATCCAGACATGCTAAGCTGGAAGAGACGTCGAAGAGGTGTGCACCACCTCTTCTGGTGCTCTTTCTGTGCCTTGAGGAAGGAGTGCTATTTTAGCACTATTTCCAGGGCCGGAAAAGGAGTGGATTGGGGCCGAGGCATGGGGCAGTCTTGGTCCCAATCCGCGGCTTCTCGGGAAGGCTGTAAGTAAAGATAAGTTAACAACTACAAATCAAAACAAACTTTCTGCCAATTTTTTAAAGGTGATAATTAACATTTTATGATACCCTCTCATAACCTGTGTAGTTAAGCCAAGTAATGGACCAAAGCAGGGATTTGATAAGTTTTTTTGTTGGAGGAGATATAACTACTAGAATCCTTCAGCCAGCATACCAATGGTCATGCTGGTTGAAGGGTTCAAAAAGTTATAATTCAAACAAACAATATAAACAATTGCTGAGGTTCTACATCAAGGAGAGATTTTTTTTCAGCAGAATTAATTTGTTTTACTGATTTTCAGATGTGCCAGAAGACTCTTGAAAAAAACTGTTTGAGAATATCATTATTATTAGCCTAAATTTTAGAAAAGAGGAAACAGACTACCAGGTAAGTGTTATCTCATTGTACTAGTTGTAGAAGGAAGAACAGCTCTTTCTGACAGTAGTTACTATCATCCCTTCACACTTTACTTGTCATGTTTTTAATTTTGTTTATAAGCCTTCCGTAACAAGAAAAGAGTGCAGTGGCCCATGGAGTAGAAATATTCGATACATATTCCACTCCTCAAGAAAAGGGAACAAAAAGGATTGTGGTAACAGACTTTTACTCTGTATAGAGCAAGAAATTCCAGGCATCTAAACTGGGTTCAAAAAAGGAAGAAGAAATAGGGATCATATTGCAAACATAATTTGTATGATGGAATGTGCCACAAAATTTCAAGAAAAAAGCAATCCTTTTTTTTTTTTTTTTTTTAAATAGATTGCAACAAAGCTTTTGATTGTATAGATCATTAGAAATTATGGTTGCACTGGCACAAAGAAGTCCGGATGCCATTTTTTGGATAACTAAATGGCCACAACATTATTCATCTGTACAGGGTATGAAACAATAACTTTACAGCCAAAAATCTTCACTTTATTATAACTTCCTTCTTGACACATGTGTATGTGTGCATGCCATAATTCCTGATGTAATCCTCACCATAATCATGTCAAGTCATCAGGGATAAGTCATGCCTCCAACCAAGAATATGTCAACAAGGGTCACACATAAGTTGCCAAACATGTAATCAAATCATCCCCCCCCCTCCAAATTTTGAGGTCATCTCTATGATTGATGATGGAAGAGATTTTTAAGCTGACAATGTAAACCATTCATCCCTCTTAAATGACCAAATATTGAAAAATCAGATATCTAATTATCCCCTGGGGGGTCCCTGCCCCAGGAGGGGGCCAGCCTAGCTTGGCATCCCCTCCCTCCCTGTAGGACCCATTTAATGTGAGAGACAATGGAGTCGAAGTATACATCACAGCCTACCTGGAAGAGATGAACCCAATCACCCCTGTACAGATGTGGCAAATCAACCCTAATCTGGTTGTGCTCAACACATGAGGCCCCCAAAACTTCCAATCTCCTCAAAACACCCTTATTCACCCAGCAATGAGCCGCATTAATAGCAGTAACTTTCCTTGCACCAGGCCAAGTTCATTGCGGCAAAAGCTTCAGCCATAACAGAACAGTCCTCAGTAACTGTTGTTGTACTTCCTGCAGGTCTGCCATGATCTAACTGCAATCCAGGGATCTTAACCAAATCATTCTCACCCAGATGAATGAAGAGCATCTGGGTAGATGGGAAGGTAACAGCAACTCAATGATTCGTGGAAAAACGGCCCTCCATAGCATGCCTCTCCGCCCAAACCAATGGATGCACCCAAATTGCTCTAGACCCAAGTTTGTATCTCAGCCCGACTGGATAGAGTGCCATTCGGCCCAAAAGACCAAGCTGTGACTGACAATCGAGACATCACCCTGTTCTCCACCTGCTCAACAGAAAAACACATATTAGAACATCGAGGCACAATCGCATCAGTCCCCCAGAACTAGAAATCAACATCTAACCAGCCTAAGGGTGAGTGTAAGTTTTAAACGCTCCAGAGTGCCATCGCCCAATATGTCAGATCACAGCATCACTTAGGCCGTGAGCTGCTGCAGCCTTCGCAGCTCCAATCTGAAATGAGTGGAGAAAAAAATTGGGCTGCTGGTAAGCCCGCATGCTTCAGAGCCTCCCGTAACACCGCTCGAAATTGAAACTGCATCAATGGAAGGCCCGAGACACGCAAAAGCAAATAACCAGGGGATGCTGGGCGCAGTCTGAGGTAATCTATCAAAGCCATTACTGGACAGATCTGGCCCTTAGGAGCCCGATATAAGACTATAGTTGGATCCCTAGCCAGCGGGTCCATCTTTGAGCACCTAAAACACAATTGCAGGCCCTGCCCCAAAACTTGTACATCAGGTAACAATATTGCCCTGCCAGATGTATCCAAGTGAGAACTGGGGATGAGCTCACTAATTCTGTTTGCAGCAAAAAAGGCCAATGAAAAAACAGCCTGAAACAAGGTAACTTCCTCTAGCGAGGAGGAAACCACTTGTAAAGAATGCCAAATCTGTATAAGAACTGAATCCATCACCGCCATGCGGGTATCGCATACCACAGGGAGCTCCCTAGACCATCCCTCCAATGCTTTCCAAACCTTAAAATCCACAGTAGGATCTGGGAACCCTCCTGCCCGGGAGTAAAAAGCCAGCACTGCCAACCTGTCCCCTAATGGGCCCTGGTGGCGCAGTGGTTAAATGCCTGTACTGCAGCCACTCACTCACAGACCACAAGGTTGCGAGTTCAATACCAGCCAGGGCTGAGGCTCGACTCAGGCCTGCATCCTTCCGAGGTCGCTAAAATGAGTACCCAGATTGTTGGGGGGCAATCAGCTCACAGTTGTAAACCGCTTAGACATCCCATAGCGTGATATGAAGCGGTATATAAATAAGCTGCTTTTTGCTTTTTGCTTTTAATGGTAACCGGAGAGAACCCGGACTGTCTGAGATGAACTGCAAAGCAGAGTATAACCTCCACCCTCAAGGGCCAAACCTCAATTTCACCCACAGCCACAATAAATTGTCTAAAAGCTCACATTGCAAGCTGATATGACTTGTGTGTAGAAGGGGCAACGGAGTGCAGAATAGCCCTGTCAATCTCTATCCTCCAAGGTTCCACAGATGGGCTGGTACTGTCGCAGGCTGCACTTCTGCTTCTGGAGCTAGCTCTCGAGACCTGTAAAACTGAAAACGTGAAAGGGCATCTGCCAAGGAATTCAATAGGCCAGGCAATGGCACGCCTGGAACAACACATTATATTTTGAACACTGTAAAACCATAGATCTGACCAAAGCCATCGCCTTTGTAGACTTTGAGCTCTGTGAATTGATAACATGAACTACTGTCTGGTTGTCACACCAAAACCAAACAGTTTTCTGAACAAATTGCTTTGGCCAAAGATGAACTGCAACTACAATAGGGAACAGTTTGAGAAAGATGAAATCCCTTGTCAAACCGTTACTCACCCAATCCTGAGGCCAACTCCCTGCTGCCCAATGTCCCTTCCATTATACAACAAAACCATGGGCTCCAGATGCATCAGAATGAACCTGAAAATCTGCCTTTAGTAGCATCTCACTCCTACAGAATGATACACCATTGAATTCGTCAAAAAAATGAGTCCCAAACCTTCAGGTCCTCACACATCCCACTGTTAATGCGGATGTGGTGATGTGGGGAAGACATTCCTCTCGTGGCATGGTATAGGCGAGCACAAAAAGCCCGTCCAGGAACTACCACTTTGAAAGCAAAATTCAACAAACCTGTTAGAGATTGAAAGTCATGCAATGTGGCCTTATTCTTACCTCTCATTGCCCTTACCTGTTGTCCCATTAGGTCCAATTTTTCATTCAGGAGGTGAGATAAACCCTCGGTTGTATCAAGCTCAATGCCCAGAAAGGCTAACTGGGTGGCAGGCCCCTGTCTTCTCGTTAGCCAAAGGCACTCCCATCTTGTCCATCAAAGCTTGAAAAGCCAACAAAGCATCCCAGCACATTGCTGTGCCGGGGCCCCCAGCAAATAGGAAGTCATCTAAATAAAGCGTAATTGCAGGATTGCCAAACCTCTTCACAGCACACCAGTGCAAGAAGGTACTAAGGGGGGATGCAGACCAGGGCGTTTGGAGCGCCCTGGTCCGGAGCGCCGCGGGGCTATGGCAGCCTCACCGCGGCGCCTCCCCGGCGACCCTGAAAGGAGCGCCAAAAAGGCACTCCTTTCATAAGTCGCAAAAAGAGCGCCCTAAAAGCGGCGGGCGCCCTTTTTGCGACTTATCCTCCACAGCGCGTCCGGACGCTGTGGAGGGAGGTCGCCCTGAACGCGTCCGGCGTGCGGTGACCCGGAAGCGTTCAGGGCGACCTCAGGAAGAGGAAGGGCCGCCGCGCGTGCGGTGGCCCCTCCTCTTCCTGGCCTCGGAGACGGCTCAATTGAGTCGTCTGCCGAGGCCCTACATTTCTCAAAAGCTGAGCAAGAAATGGAACAGCCCATTGGCATCACCTTATCAAAATAGTGCATTCCCTCAAATTGGAAACCCAGCAAGTCAAAATCTTCAGGGTGTACTGGAAGTAGCCTGAAGGCAGATTTTATATCACATTTTGCCAAAGGAGCATCCTTGCCCAAAGCTCTAACTATCTGCACTGCTGAGTCAAATGATGCATATTTCACAGATGCCAACATTGGGTCAATAGCATCATTCCCAGACTCCCCTTTGGGATAAGAAAGATTGTGAATAAACAATACTCACCTGGTGTCTTCTTGGGTACCACACCCAGTGGTGACAACCATAATGTTGGCATCGGCAATTGTTTATGGAGCCCAGATATGCACCCTGTTGCCATCTCTTTTGCCAGCTTGCCCCTAATGATCCCCGGTAACTCCCTCACCAAACGTGCATTAGGTGCAAAACGATAAACTCTTAAACCAGAATATGGAATGTGAAAACCATATGTAAAACCATCAAGTAAGTACTAGGCAGAATCCCACTTAGGATAAACCCTCAACCAAGCAGTTAAAACGTCCAACCTGATGGACGTTGGTGCTTTTTTCTTCCAGCTGGGGTAGCCTGAGGGGCAGCTCCAGCTCCAGTCCGTTTACCTTTGAAGCAAGTAGTGCTGGGGAGATTCCCTCCGCAGGTGCCACAGCCAGCACTTACCTGCATTAAACTCCTAGCAGACTCCTGGTAATCTCTTTTCCCCTGAGCCAGGCCTTACCACCCCCACTTGACTAAGGCTCCTACTGTAGCAGCTCCTTTGGTCGTGCCTACCTTGCCAACCAGGGGCTGCTCCACCTGGACCCGTTACCTGAGTCTGAATCACCCCAGTCACCACTGATGGTGTGCTCAGTGAAACTGAGGGTGAACTCTCAGCTTTGCTGCCCTGGCCAGCTTGAGTACCTCCAGCCAAGTGTGAGGCAACCAGGGCTTGGCTGTTATGCTTCAGGGTGCAGGAAGCACCTCCCACCATATTGCTCTGTACTTCTGGGGCTTCTGCAGCCGGCCTGCTGGCCTGGCCTGAAGCCACCACCTGCTGTACCACCTTATACAAATCAGCCAATGTAGGCTGCGCAGACGCAGAGGCTGCTGCTCTCTGCTGTACCAAACCTGGAACCTTTTTCATAAACTCCATCATGTCAGCTACAGTTGGATGCCCGCCCTCCATAGCTGTAGCATCTACTGGACCATGTCATGTGTCACCCACTGTCATGCCAGGTGAGGGTACCTCCTGCGCCTGTGTAGCTTGTAGCCCCACACTTGCACCTCATTTGAGGACCCTGCGCTTGAGGCTGGAAGGGCCGAGGTTCCAGAAATACCACCCTGTACCCCCCTCTGAGCTAGTTGCTCACAAACAGCCACAATGCTGTCCCAACTGAGCCAGGTGGGAAACAATCTCATCCTCATGACCCTGGGCCTTGGCCTAATGCTTGGGCACCAACTGTCTGGTACCAGATCCAGCAGACGCCACACGCCACTTGGATTGTGATTTGCTTCATGGCATGAGGAAAAAATTCCCTCATTAGAATTAACAAACCCTTATATTATATATATAAAATACTACAATGTGATAATGATCATGTGGTTAACGTTAATTGTCATAAACCGAAATTAATTATTTTATATATATATTTATATATATATATATATATATATATATATATATATATATATATATATATAATTAGTTAAACTTTCGGGATTGGAGTTAATACCCCTAAGTGGATTTACAAGTATAAGACTATGCCTTTCATTTTGTTATGTTTATTTCTGTGATGTATAAACAGAATAGGAAATAATGTAGTTATCATATCAGTTGTTTAATCCCACTGTACTGCTTAGGAAGTTGATGTTTTATGTATAGTCTTGTTGGTATGTTTGTCTTTTTCTTTTTCTTTTATTTGTTATTGTTGTTAATGTTATTTTTGATGTAAGTTGTGTGTGTAGTTACCTGTTATTTGTATGTTTTTTCCACTTTTTATGTTTTAATTTTTAATTCTTAATAAAAAAATATTTTTTAAAAAAAGAATTAACAAGCCCTGATATTGTCCTAAGCAAGGACAAGAACCTTTTACACCAGTCACAGACCAATGAAGAAAGATTCCTCCTTTAAAATCAACAAGCCCTGGTGGCTACAGTGCTCCAAGCAGGGATCAAAAACTCTCTACAATCGCAGAGCAATGAGGAAGCAATTCCTCCTTTAGAATTAACAAGCCCCAGTGTTTATAGCATCCCAAGCAGGGACTAAAAAGCCTCCACAAGTCGCAGACCAATGAGGAAAAAAATCCTCTTTAAAATTAACAAGCCCCAGTGGCTACAGTGCCCCAAGCAGGGACCAAAAACCCTCTACAAATCGTACAGCAATGAGGAAAAAAATCCTCCTTTAGAATTAACAAGCCCCAGTGTTTATAGTGTCCCAAGCAGGGACTAAAAAGCCTCCACGAGTCGCAGAACAATGAGGAAAATACTCCTTCTTTAAAATTAACAAGCCCCAGTGGTTATATCATCTCAAGCAGGGACTAGAACCCTTTCCATAAGTCACAAACTGATGAGGAAAAAATTCCTCCCCAAAAATAACAAGCCCCCCTGGTGGTTCCAATGCCCCAAGCAGGCACTAGAACCATCCACACAAGCCTGAAAGCAAAGCTCACACTGCCCAAGCCTTGCTGGCTCTTCCCCACTCGGCCACCGATCCTCTCTCTTGGCTGTCGAATGGAAAATGGCTGCCTCCATGAGGCAGAGGGGGATTATATAAGCCCCCAAATCCCGCCTATCCAGTCTCGTGAGATTATGTGGGCTGCTGGGGGATCTCACGAGATCCCCCTGATTGGTTGGGAGCCGAAGGGAGGGCGGGACTCCCAGCCCTCCCAATCAATTGTGGCATCGGCCTCCTAAAATGGCTGGTGCAACAGAAGGCCCCTCCTGACGCATCGGGGGGGGGGTGTCTTTCTCTCTAAAAGAAATAGGTGTCGCACAACATCTGATTGTCTTGATGGGTAACCTCCACTCTGGACAACAGGCTATTGTCAAAACACCATCTGGAGAAATCAAATGTTTTCCCATTGACATGGGGGTCAATGCTGCATTTCCCCCCCCCCCCCCCACTTTATCTCTTCAGTTTAAATGCAGAACCTAGTATATAGGATTAGACACAAAGAAAAGAGTCATGAACATTGGGAGAAGAACAATTGTCAATTTAAGATATGCAGACAACATCATATTTGTTGTTGTGTGCATTCAAGTTTTTTCCAACTTATGGCAACTCTAAAGTGAACCTGTCATGGGATATTCTTAGCAAGATTTGTTTAGAGGGGGTTTGGTCTCCAGAGTCATAGTCCAATGCTGAAACAATTACACCAAGAGCAGGGATTTGAACCCTAGTCTCCAGAGTCCTTATCAGTCAACATGATGCAATGGTTTGAGCAATGGACTATGATGTTGAAGGTGAATGGCACAGTTCATGGCATGTGAACAACTGGCTTGGGCTGAATCAGACCCGATCCAGCTGTCTACATGCTAGAAGAATCTAAGGTCACTCAGGGGCTTCCAGGAAGCACCTTTATTTTCCTCACCTTTGCTTAGTTTAGACCAAAGTCAAGTTAAGGGTGGGGGGGGGGGTGGATCCTCCCTAAAAGTAGCCGTACATAATCAGGATTGCCAGCACTAGGTTTGAGGTGAGTCTTGTGTTTTTCACAGTGTAGACAAGCTCTTTGCGTAAGGGCTTTAAAGTTCAGATTAAAATCCAGACTGGATTTACTGCCCCATTGTTCTCAAATTGACTAGCTGACACAGTCTTAAACCACTGGGTTCTTGCAAATCTTCTCCAACTGGAAGAAGTCTCAAGTATCAGTCTTTCCAAGTAATAGTCTTTTATGGGGTACTGCCAGATTTTTTTTAAGTTACTGGAAATAGAGATAGAGAACTTGTGCACTCAAAGAGAACTTGTGCACTCAGTGTCTTCTGTGGCTCAGAAATTTTTGCCAGTTAACCAGAAAGAAAACTAGCCACTCCTTTGACACACTTTCAGACCACTTGAATGAATGAATGAACAAGGGGATAAATCAGCCTCCTCACTTTCTTAAAGCTTTGTATCTTATGTGATGCTTGGGAAAGTTGTTTGTTTTAATAACAGATCCCAGAATCCCCCATACTGTCTGAAGGACTATGGGAGTCCAAAATAAGCAAAAGAAAATCCATGTTATGACCTAACATAGGTGATGTTTCTACTGGACCGCTCTCTGGACCCATCAGAAGCAGATGGACAATGCCCATATCCTATTGAAGTTTCTACCTCCAGGTCTTGCTCAGATGCTAGGATTATATTTCAGGGGTTTGATATACTACGAATATCCATCCAAATTGACTGAGTATTAGTAGAAGGGTGTCTGGAGGATAAGTGCATACTTTCTTCCACAATACCTTAAGTCCTTAAGGGGAAAAAAAGGACAATGATTTTATTCATACTTCCAGCTGAATCTGCAAGAGAAATCACAGAAAGAGAAGGAAGTGTTTAAAGCTATTTGATGTTGTATATAACCTGAGAATAAAATAAATAGTATTTGTGCTGGCCTTCTGAATGCCTGCTCTTTCTTTTTATATATATTTAATGATATTTTAAAATATATATTACAATAACCGCTGTACAAGAAAGGGAAAAATGTCTTGTACTTTGCATTTTACTGTTTTGGAAACGAGGCCAATTTTGTAGAGCATCTCCTCTATTGAGGCCGAAGAAAGAGAAGAAAATGGGAAGAGGAAAGAAAGATGCACAGTGTGCCATAAAGAGAATAAGCATGGATTTAAACAAACAAACAAACAAACAAACAAGCAAAGAAACAACAAGCAAAAACAGACAAAATGGAAGTCCTGCAGTCATTTCACTTCACCAAGACAAGGACAATCTGTGTGACTGTGTGATCTTTGTTTTTGAAGGAGACCCCATGAACTAGGTAGAATCTATAGAAATGCATAAATAGGAAATGTGCAAAAGGCTGGAGTGGGATTTTGTTTGGTTCTGAGCCAAAGTACATAGCACGGAAATCGCTTTGCAATGGATTTTTGCAAACAAGTATCTAGTTTAAAAACATGAATGCAATCATAGGCATCATTAACAAAGCAAAACATTTCTGCTTTGTTCTGCCCATTATACCTAGTGCTGGGAGCACCATTTTAAGAAGGAAATTATCAAGTTAGGTTGTCTATAGAAGAACAAGCCAAAGGGGTAAGTTTCATATGAACTGTATAAGCTGTGTCTATGTGCGTGGTATGTGTGTGTGTGTGGGGGTAGTTAACCCTACTCTTCAGACACTGAAAAATAACAATTACACACTTTGCACTGTGGGTTGTGTTTTCTGATCCAACAAAAATTATAATGTATTGCAGGGCACAAAAAATGTCCCATAAAACAAAGAATCCCACTTTGGGAGAAAGGCAGGATATAAAACTTTGAAATAAAGTAAAATAAATAAAATATTTTATTGTGTTGCAGAAGGGTGGGATAGATTTATTATTATTATTATTATTATTATTATTATTATTATTACAATAAAATGAGTACTTGTGTTTTTGGAACAACATCTTTTCACAATAACTATGGGTGCATCTACACTGTGGGAATAATGCAGTTCTACACCACAATCATTCAGCATTCTGGGATTTACAGTTTTGTGAAGTATCAACATTTTTTGGCAAAGAATGCTAAAAACTTTGTAAAACTACAAATCTTCCAGGATTCTGTAGGATGGAACTACAGCACTTGAAGTGGTGTCAAACAACATTATTTCTACAGAGTAGATGCATTCACTGTTTCCCAAATCATGTCCAGAGTGAGAAAACACACTAGCAAGATGAGACTGGAAACTTAGGGGTGAAGCAAATGGGCAGGAAGGAACAGCCAGAAGCTGCTCCCAGCCCAATCACCCTGGGGCCATAGCAAACACACTCCATGGTCCAAGGGTGTCTCCTGCCACAGCCCCAAACAGGAGTGGCAAAGTCATGTAAACACCATGCCCCTACAGCAGCTGGAAGCTGCTCTCATCTGCCCATTTGTTTTGGGCCTTCCTGATTCAACTGAAGGAGATTTCAAAGGCAACTGATGGATCTGTACAATGTCTTGGTGGCTCTTCAAGATTTTCTTATTGCTTTGCAGATAATTCTGTCAAAGCCTTGGCTGATCTATGTAATGGAGAAATGACTTAGGGGTGAAACAGATGGACATAATAAGCTGTTGTTACTGCCCTGAAGTCAATCTTAATTCATGGTGACCCTATGGATGAGACATCTCCAAGACCCACTGTCCTCCATAGCTCTGGTTAATTCCTGCAACCCCATACCTGTGACCTCCTTAATGGAATCCATCCATCTGGCATATGGACTTCCTCTCTTCCTACTTCCTTCCACCTTCCCCAGCATTATTGTTTTTTTCCAAAGATTCTCATGATGTGTCTGAAGTATGACAGTCTCAGTTTGGTTATTTTGGCTTCCAGGGAGGTTTCCGGCTTGATCTGCTCTAGAGCCACTTGTTTGTCCTTTTGGCTGCCCATGCGATCCTCAGCACTCTTCTCCAGCACCACATCTCAAAGGAGTTTATTTTCTTCCTATCATCTCTCTTAACTGGCCAGCTCTCACATCCATACATGGCAATAGGAAACACAATGGCTTGCACGATTCTAAATTTTGTGCTGAGTTTTATATCTTTGCATTTTAAAATCTTTTCTAGTTCTTCCCTCCTCATTCTTACTCTTTTTTCTGATTTCCTGACTGCAGTCCCCATTTCTATTAATGTTTGATCCCAGTTATGGGAATTCTTTTACTATATCTATTTCTTCATTGTCTAGGATGAACTTGTGAAGGTCCTTGATGGTCATTATTTTTGTTTTATTTATGTTCAACATTAAGCCTGCCTTTTCACTTTCTGCTTTAATCTTCCTTAGTAGGTGTTCCAGATCTGTAAGACTTTCTGCTAGTATTATGATGTTATCTGCATATCTTAGATTGTTGATATTCCTTCCTCCTATTTTCATTTCTCCTTCTTCTGTGTCCAAGCCTGCTCCTCTTATAATATGTTCTGCATACAAATTGAACAGATAGGGTGAAAGGATGCAACCTTGTCTGACTTCTATGCCAATTGGGAACCATTCTGTTTCTCCATGTTCTGTCCTGACAGTGGTCTCTTGTCCTGAGTACAGATTCCTCATCAGGACTATCAGATGTGTTGGCACTCCCATGTCTTCAAGGGCAGTCCATAGCCTTTCATGGTAAGCAGTCAAAGACTTTGCTATAGTCTATAAAGCACAGGCTGATTTTCTTTTGGAATTCCCTGCTGTGCACCATTAGCCATCATATTTTTACAATGTGATCCCTCGTGCCTCTTCCTTTCCTGAATCTTGCTTGGACATCTGGGATCTCTCTTTCCATGTATGGTTGGAGTCTATGTTGCAGAATTTGTATAATTTTGCTTGTGTGGGAGATCAGTACTATGGTCCTACAGTTGCTGCAGTCTCTTGCTTCTCCCTTTTTGTGGATGGGGATGTATATTGATCACTTCCAATCTGTTGGCCATCATTTTGTTTTCCATATCTGTTGACATATTTTGGTTAGCACTAGAGTTGATGCTGTCAGTGTGGATTGCAGCAGTTCAGTTGGAATATCATCTCTTCCTGGTGATTTGTTTTTCGCTATTTCTCTTACTGTAGTTTCCACCTCACTTTTTAGAATTTGTGGTTCTTTTTAATATGGCTTTTCATTCCATGTGCCTTTCATTATGTCATGTCTTTTGTATAATTCTTCTGTGTATTGCATCCAACGTCTTTTTATTCCTTCCTGGTCTTGAATTATGTTATTTTTATTGTCATAGATCATCTCAATCCTTAGTTTGAATTTTCCTTTGATTTCCCAGATCTTGAGAAATAGATCCCCTTTTGTTGTCTTCTAGTTCTCTGCATTGGTTGTTGTAATGATTTCTTTATCTTTCCGCACAAGCCATTGTACTATTGTATTCATAATTCTTAGTTTGTTCCTATCTCCCTTTTGTTTTTCTTCTCTTCTTTGCTTTATTGTTTGTAGTGTTTTTTCTGTCATCCATGTTTTTTCTTTTTGTTTATTGAAAGTGTCTGTCTTCATTCTTCTTTTCTAATGTCCCTAGCTCCAGACCATAGTTCTCCTGGTTCTCAGTCTATTATGCTTAGTAGTGTGAATCTGTTTCTTATGTTATGAGTAAATGCTGTTGAAATATTATTTAAATCATCTTTTAGTATAATCACTGGTTTTGTTTTCTTCTTGAGTCTTACTCTTATTTTTATGAATAATTTGTGATCTGAGCCACAGTCAGCACCTGGTCTAATCTTGGCCACCAGTATAGAGTTCCACCATCTTTTACTTCTGATTATATAATCGATTTGATTTTTGTTTTGACCATCTGGTGATGTCCATGTGTATAGCCTTCTTTCTGGTTGTATGAAAAATGTGTTTGCAATGAATAAATTGTTCACTTCACAGAAATCTATCAGACGCTCAATTGCTTCATTTCTTTTGCCTAATCCAAATCTGCCTGCTGTTTTTGAGTCTTCTTTGCTTTCAACTTTTGCATTTCTATCTCCAATGATCAGCTTGACATCTTGTATTAGTGTGCTGTCAATTTCATCTTGTACTCTTTCATAGAATTTATCAATTTCTTCCTGTTCTGCCTCTCTGGTTGGTGCATATACTTGGATTATGGTGATATTCGTAGGTTTACCATGGAGACTTACTGAAATGATTTGGCCTGATTTTGCATTGTATCCTCTGACTACTTTTGCCACATCTTTCCTTAGTATGAAAGCTACCCCATTTCTTCTTGTCTTTTCATTACCCAAGTAGAACACTGTGTGGTTTTCTAATTCAAAGTGGTCCATTCCTGTCCATTTTTACTCACTCACCCCCAGTACTGCCATATTCATGCATTCCATTTCCGTTTTTACTATGTTGAGCTTCCCTTGGCTGATGCTCCTCACATTCCACATCCCTATTTTATGTTTAATGCTGCATTGGATGCAGTTTGCCTTTCTAAGGGTTTCTGCTATTTGTCTTGTCATCATTCTTATGCCCTTGGCTAATCTTGCAAATGTGATATCCCTTTATCTCCCCCTTCTTTCTTTTCTATCAGTGCTCTGATCCTGCCTGTGTCTCATTTGGGGTGTCTAATCATAGGGTTTACTAGGTGATGGGTTTACACAAGGAGGGCCATCTACACCTCACTGTGCTCATTGTCAACCAATGTTAGCTATGGTGTCACTACAATTCACTCCTGTCAGTGATACCCACTACTATTGCTGCTGTCCAGTAGCTGTCTGTCTCCCTATATTATTCCTCCCATTGTTTGTTTGTTTTCCTACCCTTCCCTTATGCTTCCCTAGGTTTCCCTCCTTCTCTTCCCTTGTGTCCTCCCTCCTTTAGTGCATCCCCATACCCACCCCTTCCTTCTTTTAGTTTCTTCACTTCTTTCTCCATAGTTGGAGGAGGGCAGAGATGGCTGGTTGCCCTCTTCCTTCCTCTACTCACCTGCCTGGTCCTCTGGTGGCAATGTGTTCTCTGGCTCAGCTGGGAGTGGAGAATGGGTTGAATTGGTGCTTTGCCCCACTCTCCCCCACCTCTCTGATGGTCCTCTTTGCCCTCCTGCTCAGTGGCGGGCTGGGCTGGATTCAAATCTTCTTCCCACGTCTCTGTTGTTTCCTGGTACTCTTTCAGGAAGGGGGGTGGGGTGGGATGGACTGAAGCCTTCTTCACCATCTCTCAGTTGTTTCCCAGTGCTCCTTCAGGAAAGGAGTGTGTGTAGCTAGGATGGATTCAAACCTTTTCCCCACCTCTCTGTTGTTTCCTGGTGCTCCTTCAGGAATGGGAGGTGGGTAAGATGGATTCAAGCCTTCTTCTCCACCTCTCTGTTGTTTCCCAGTGCTCCTTCAGGAATCACATGATGCATTTCCTGAAACCATCCGGAAGCTGCCCCAACCCACCCCAACCCAGAAAAGCTGCTCTGAAACAGAGCAGTAAAAAACTGCTTCTTTTCAGAGTCCTGTCTGAGACTGCTGTGGCAAGGTAGATTGGGGCCGCACAAGTCTGTTTGCCACGGCTCCGTGGTGACTCCAATCTGCTCTTTTTACTGTGTTTTGCCCCATAGAGTCTTATCACACAAGAAAAGAAAGCCAAAATGGAGTGGGAGACTTGTTGCTTTTCCCATGTCTCTCTGCACGTCACTGGAGTACTTCCATTCACTTCCCAAGGGAGATGGTATAAGGTTGTAAAACTGTATGTTTTGTCACACTGGAAAAATTCGCTTGACAAAAGGCATACTTTTATGACTTTCCCCCTCAGGAAGAAAAATGGAAGTGCCATGACTGAAAATGGAAGTGCTATGACTGCAACCCCATGTTTATCACATTCCCGCCCTACTTGATTTCTATAGATTTGTTAGCAAATCTTTGTCCTGGGATTGTTATTTATTTTGTTTTGTTTGTTTGTTTTGTGTGCTTTCTGTTTTGCTTATAGAACAAAAAAATAAATGGCAAGTGGAAATTAAAAATTGGCCCAAATCCCATTGGCAACCTTAAACAGAGTAAACCATTGAGGCAATTGCTGAATGGTAAAAAATAAAATAAAATAAAAAATAAAAAAATGTTGTGTAAATGTCATTGATTGAATGGTCTTACTCTAGCTCGGTCTGCCAATATGATTCAGGAAGATATTTACTATTGTGCATGCAACAACATCCTAGAAGAGGTAAAGGGAAATTACTGCCTATGGTCCACATGCAAACACATTTTTGTGTTCCCTGAAGCCTTACATGGCATTCCTCAAGTTCCCAGTATGAAAATAAATTGTCCCCAATTATCCAAAAAAGTACAAAGGAGAATATGGCAATTTTCTTTAATCTTGCCTCAGTGACTCCTCAATGACTCAGACCTCTAGAAAAGAAAAGAAAAGAAAAGAAAAGAAAATGGATGCAGTTCCCCATCCTTCTTCTAGAAAGAATATATTGTAGGTGTACTTTTATGATAATTTTTAAATGTAACACTAACTAAATACAGGCAAATGAAATGAACCCTCTAAGTGCTGAAGGTGAAATGCTATCTGGTGCTAATTTTCCACCTTGACCAGATTGTTACTAGTGGGAATATGGGAAAGAGCCTTCTCAGTGGCTGCCCCCAGACTCTGAAACTTTTTTCCAAGGGAGATTACATTAGAACAGGCCTGCACAACTTGGCAGTAGGTAGGGGCCAAAATTAAAATAGGCTAAACTTCTTTGGGCCACAAATAGGTTTTAATTAATAATGTTAATTAATTAATAATAATACTAATTGATATTAATTATAAATTAATTATAAGTCAATTAATAATATTAATTATAATTAATTAATATTAATTGCCGCCTCCTCCTCTGCCTCACCCTCTCCTCAGAAAAAAGCTGAGCAGCAGGGGGGCCTTTCCTGTCTTTCTCCTCTTTGCAGAAGGCCAAGTGACAGAGGATCCTTGGGGGGTTGAGCATTTGTCCCTCTTCCTCTTCTGACACCCAGCCTTCTTGGGAGAAAGCTGGGCAAACGAGGATCCTTGTGGGCAAATGTTTGTCCATTCTCTTTCTCCACTGCTTGGCCTTCCCCTCAGGAGAAAGCCAGGTAGCAGAGGAGCCTTGCAGGGTGAGTGTTCACCCTTCCTCCTCCTCCTTTGTATGGCCCTCTCCTCAGGAGGAGGCTGAGTGGCAGAGGAGCTTTGAAGTAGTTGCACATCTTTGTGGGCTGCCCGAAATGTTTTGGCGGGCTGCATGTGGCCCCTGGGCCATATGTTGTGCAGGCCTGCATTAGAATCTTCTTTCCTCTCTTTCTGCAAAAAGATAAAACCCATTGTATTTAAGAGGCTTCTGAGGACCAGTTGTTTCAGTGGGATGGGCTTACTACAATGTGCTAAAAAAATTTTGTTATGTCTGGTGTGCTGTTGTGTTCTTTCTTCTTCTGGCTGCACATGAGGTCATATTTCTTAAAACAGACATGTCAGGACCTTGCTTCTGGGCAAGCTGTGATTTGGCATGCAGACAACATGCTGGGAAAGTAAGAGGTGGGTGAGCCTGAAGAATCTGAAGAATGGGTATCCTTAATCATCCCATAGTCATGATTATCCGCTTGTGTGTGTGTGTGTGTGGTTAACAAACTACAAAGCAAATTCAGCAATTTTAATTAGGCATTCTTGTACCCAGTTATGTGAACACACAGTTCAGGAATGCCATGTCATATAACTGTAAGTGCAAAGACCTCTCCTTTAGAGACATCCATGGTTTATGTATGGGTATGTAATATCAGAGGAGGGGTATGTGACATGTCTCCCCCTTCAACTTCATATTCATGCAATTGGATACAAGAAAATCCAAAATATGACTGTTAACTGCTATGTGGGTTAATCCTATAGTTTCCCTAAAAATGACTCTTTCACTGCTGCCTACAAGCCAAAGGACCAGCAATTTCCGTTTATCCTCTGCACTAGAGTCAAGCCAAATTTCAACAAGCTGCACAACTGCAAAATCTGTAAACTGCAACATTGTGAAGTAGCTCCAACCTGGTCTAGACCTCAGGATATAGCTATCCCAGAAGAATTAGTGAGTGAGTTCTAAAACTCTACAGTGGGTTTAAACAAGTGGAAGAAGGGAGGAAGGGGATGGTTTTTCTCAGAGGAGAAAATATAAAAACATGCATCAACAAGACAGGAAAAATAGCTTGAATTGTTGGAGCTACAGGGCAAATTAAAAAACCCAAGCACACAGCAAAACAATTTTTATTAAGAAATTGCTATTTCACATAGGATGTGCTACAATGGTAAAATAATCAACTACATTCCTCCCCTATAATATTTTCCACATTTCCTTAGCCTCAGTTCTGATTCCCCCCTCCCCCAATAATAAGGGGGCAACTATTTCCACAACATTTCAATGAAACCATTTCTTACCAGTAAGTCAAATACAAAAAAGTAACCAGTAGCAAATAGTTCTATATTTTAATTTTAGTAGTCTGAACAATGGAGTTTTGTCACAAGGCCTATATGACAGTGTTGCCCAGTCTGCTTGTTACCAGGAAACCATCTTCATTACATGAATATAAGAATAGGTTTCATTCCTTCAGGCATAAATGTAGGCATTTAGTGTGCTAACTGTTAATACCCTGATTTGTTTTCTCTTGTCTCCACTCAAGCCAAGTCAACTGTAGAGCTGAAGATATGCACAAAAGAGAATACTGCAGCTGAATGTTTAGAGAAAGGTTACACAAACATGAAGAGTTGATAGCATGATGATGTCACTTCAACTACAACAGCTAGAGCCCTGTCAAAAATTTTGCTCCAACTCTCCAACTCATTTTGCTATTATGCAGAGTTTGTGTATGAATAAATATGGCAAGTATAAAAAGATAGATAGATAGATAGATAGATAGATAGATAGATAGATAGAGTCATTATCTGTTGTGTATACTTTTTAATCTGTGTTTGCACTCGGATCCTAAGCATGTTTGCTAGCAATAAAGTTCATTGACATCACTGTCACTTTCTTCTTTCAAGGCAAATAAGACTGTAGTCTTATTATTTATAGTGCAGTTATGCACATATATCAGCCTTGATAAACTGAATCTATCTCCTCCCCTCTCCTTGCCCTTGCTGTTGCATTTAATATAACTTTTTTGCAACTGTAATGAGAATTTGTTGAAAATACAAAGGCTGGAATATCTGGATTCTGTTCAAAGCCTGTGATTCACAATAAACTCCAACTTTGTTGTCCTTCTGTTTTCAGATGATGATGATGATGATGATGATGATGATTCAAAGTTTTAGTCTGGCTTTTGGTTTTTAAATTACCTTACTTGCTGAAGTGGTTTTTAACTTTTGGATGTTGTTTGTTTCTTTTCATTGAAGTGGTTTTAAATTTATTTGCCCATCTTTAAATTGTAATATTACATTTGATATTTATTGTGAGGAGTTTCCTGGAAAACCATTTGTAGTGAAAACATGGGATATGCATTAACTAAATTAATGAATAAATATAAGAAGTTGGAAATGATGTGAAGGAACACAATAATGCATCAGCAACAACAGCTCTTTATAAGGAATATATATTAAATGATCTCTGAGAATGAAAAGAAAAGTATTGTTGTGGTTAGAGTGCTGAACTAAACCTGGAGGGAGGGAGAGAGATCCACATTTTCACTTACCTCTAATGCTCTCTTGAGGCATTTCAGGGATGTGCTTATGACAAATATAAGCCTTGGCCAACATTTTCAAATGTGTGAAAACTGGGTGAGATTATAAGAAGTTGTGTTCATTTCAGAATATTTTTTTCATATCTGAGTAGTTTTTGCCAGACATTATACAAAAGGGTTTGGTTTTTTTTTAAAAAAATAAAATAAAAATCTATGTTCTGTGGGGAGGAAAGTCTAACATTTCTTGATTATTATTTTTTAAAAATAACAAAAACAAAAACAAAAACCCATCCAGAAATAAACAAAATTGTATTGCATTCGACCTATCAAGATACTGTTTTTGTGTTTAGTAAGGAAAATTCTAAAAGTTTACATCCCCAGTGCATATCTATAATATCATTTTCTATAAAAATCTATTTTCCACCTACATTTACAGTCTATATCTTTCTCAGGGTATATATGTCTCTCTGTGTTCTCTCACACACGTGTGTATGGACCTTATCACACGGGGCCCAAAGCAGTCAGAACCCAAACGAAATCCTGACCTGATACGTATTATTTTTCCGTGTGTCCACACGACATCACTCAGATCCCTGACAGAACCCCGACAGAATGTGGCAAGAACCGAGATCTTTAGTATTTCGGTTTCTTCAGGAAGTACAAGTGCGCGATGGGAATCATTTTGCTTTTACCGTAAGGACCTTATCAGTTTGAAAAGACAATACGTATTGGGGAGCATTTCCCCAATACGTATTGTGGAGCATTTCCCCAATACGTATTGTGGAGCATTTCCCCACCCCTGCCTGCGCTCCAAGGAGGACCTGAGGAGGTCCTCCTTGGAGCTCGGACCCTGCGCAGGGCCTGAGCTCTGAGCAGAAGGTCCTCGGAGAGGCGCCTCTCCAAGGACGTCCTCCTTGGAGCTCGGACCCTGCGCGGGGCCTGAGCTCCAAGGAGGACCTCCTCAGAGAGGCGCCTCTCCGAGGACGTTCTGCTCGGAGCTCAGGCCCTGCGCAGGGTCCGAGCTCCAAGGAGGACATCCTCGGAGAGGCGCCTCTCTGAGGACGTTCTCCTCGGAGCGCGGACCCTGTGCTGGCTTGGGAAGGGGTTTGGGGGACAGCTGGCTTGGGAAGTGTTTGACAGCCGCGGCAAGTGACAGCCGCGGCTGTACTGAGCATGTGCAGGGCATCATTGCTTGGTTATGTCTGGGATTTTCTCACTTGTGTGCGAACAGCAAATACGGTTCCCGGGAGCACTTCATCGCGCTTTCCTTAATTGCGCGATGATGCTAGTTGCGTCTGATAGCCATTTACGTATTGTGGGGTTTCTTTCGGTTTATTCCTGGATTTATTCTTATTTCGCTTTCTTATCACTTTGTGGCCCGCCTGTGATAAGGTCCTATGTATTGGAGTGATACTGGGTTTCTGTTTGTTTTTTCTTACAGGATTCTCTATTTCTCCTTTGGTGTAAATGTAACTATAGATCTGTGTGGTCTCTCTCACTGTCTACAGATATACATTTTTGTGCACTTGTTTAAAACTTTATGCATTGTTTTGAAGAGGCCTGCTCCCATTTTCTAAAAGTATCAACCACATTCCCAGTTCAAACTCCAAGACAGATGTGACAAAGCATTTGATCAGCCATATTAACCCAGAGCTAAAGGGAAGAATAACAGTATAGATTGGGCAAAGAAAGAGAATCTCAAAGTCCAATTGCAAGGTTACCTCCCCTCCCCACAAACTGCTACTAACTCACCATATTGGGAGTTGGCTTGTACTGTTAAACAAGAATTCGTTTCTGAGTGCTGTGTGAAGTTAAAAAGAGGAAGAATGAGGGACAATATCACCTTTTTAAAAAGGCCCACATGATCACCCTCTTGTGAAAACAGAAAGGCACACCAGAAGTGCAATCTTGCTAAATAAATGAATACCCTTCTCTAAGGGGGCATAACAAAATCATCTCCAGATAAAGCTGAAGGAGTGAGCTTCTATGCACTTTTAAAATGTGCTTATTTCTGAAACGGTCCATATACGTCTGCCAATACAAGTTATTCTGCTCAAAACCGCATCTGCCCTGTAGACAATTTGGGAAGCACAGACGGAAACAAGTAAGTGAAACCTCAGACTGACACTGAATTTCTCACACATCCTTCCCTAGTAACTTTGGACCAGTCTCTGGGGGGAAGCAGACGGGCGGCACGGGGCCACCCCAGGAAGCTGCCCCGTGGGGCCAAGATATCCGCACACCTCGGCCCTGCGGCGCAGCTTAGCCGCCCCTGGAAGGAGCGCTAAAATAGCGCTCCTTCCACAAATCGCCAAAGGTGTGCCGCAAAAGGCTGCTGGCACACCTTTGGCGACTCTTCCGCTGCAACGTGTACGGACACTGCAGTGGGAGGTCATCCTCGGAGTGCCGGCCGTGCGGAGGGCCAGCTGCTCCGAGGACGTTTTGGGGAAGGGGTTGGGGTGCCCAGTGTGTGGCTGCCCCTCCCCTTCCTTGCTCTGAAGATGGCACTTTGCACCATCTGCTTAACCCCTCTCTCAAGCTAACATACCTTAAAGGGTTGTGAGCACAGAGTGGAAGCAATTATATGCTGTACCTTTCATTTCTTGGAGGAATGATGTGTAATAAGAACTTGACCTTGGGGAATTTATAATTAGCTCAAACATAATAAGTAGGATCAGGACCCAATGTATACAGGGAGAGGGAGGGAAGAGCCTTCACAGAGACAGCATTTTCCCAAAAGAATGGTGTGGAGAGAAGACAGGTTAGAGCCAGCCCTGGTGACAACCAATCAGGACTGAACTGGTGACAGCCAATAGAATGTTGGACTGCATGGGGGAAAAAGTCCTTTAGGAACAGTTAGAAGTCAGATGGGGTTTGGATTCCAGACAGTGACGGTCTAGTGGTGAAAGTTCCAGAGTGGAACAGGGTTAAGATCCAGAAGAGAGGGGCCTAATACCCATACTAAACTTCAAGTGAGGGAGTTAATAAAGAGAATATCCTAAGGAGTATTGATAGCTTTAGAGACTGGTTAAGAAATAGTGGTAAAGGTACGCAAAGATGGTCTAAGAGTGTCTTGTGGGGGTAATTGAAAGTGTTCCAAGGAAAGGAGTGTTTTAGAGTATTATTATTTGTAACTGTAACCAATTATAACAAGTGCAGCAAGACCAAGTGAAACATTGTAACCTGTATTGTAAATAAAGTTTTGTTGTTACTTTATGAAACACTTGTCTACAGTGTGAATGAATATCCACACTACTAAACCTTATACAAGATAGGTTATACCAAAGAGTTTTAGAAGAAAAGGTTGGTGAAGTTGTGGTTCTTTGCATAGGGTGGTGGCAGCTGTAGGGTCTATGGTGTGGCCACAAATGAAAGGAAAGAAAAAGTGCACGTGACAAATGGTACTTTTATTAAGAGAGAAAAATAAATCAACAAGCAAGCACACACATACACACAGAGAATACATGAAATCTGTAAGAAAGATTTCGTGCACAAAATAGTTAACTAGAAACTCTGCACTCCTTGTAGAAAAATGAACTCAGCTGCTTGCTTATGGAGTGAAGTTGTGATGGAGGCAGGTGAAGGATACTGGTTAGGGATTTCAGGGAGGGAGGGAGATCCCCCCCTTCCCTTCCAAAACCAGCTCACAGAACACAGGTTTTAGAGGTCTTAATATAGGCTGAAAATAGCCTGGAGCGAAGATAGATTATTGTATATCAAAGGATTCTGGATAGGCTGTCTTTGAAGTAGACAGTTTCCTAGGAGGGGAGATGGGGAGTTGATGTTATCTCATTCTTAGCTGGTTGTTAATCTCTGTGTCTCTGAAATTCAGAGGGTGTAAATGCCCTGCTTTCCAGCTCCTAAGCCTAACCCTTTTGATCTGCAAATTGTTGTAGGTGCAGATGTGACCTTTCAGGTGCCTACATGATGTACTCACTTCGGATCCACGGCAGTTGGGCTTCCCCAGTCTAGGGCCATGGCATAGACCCACCAAAAGGGGTTTTATATTAAATCAGTTATTGTAACAGAAGGGACACAAATGGAATAATGAAACTGTAGTAGAAGCTTGTACCCTGTAGTACACAAAAACTCTCAACACTAAATTCATGTGTTTGGTGTCTTGACTATGGTTGCTCAGTGGAAAGAGAAAATCGTTGGTCCTATTCAGAGATACATTATGCTTTATTGCTTTGCTTCATATGTATCAAGTTAAGCTCCCATGCCCCTTGCACTTTCTATCTAAAAAGAAGCTACAATAGCTATTGAGGTATTCAAGTCATTTTTTTTGAAGTACATATTTGTGACACTTTTAAATTTAAAATGCACCTACATTTACAGCACTTAAACTGTTGGTATCTTTCTTTAAGGGAAGCAGGAAGCCAAAATGCATTAGATAATAATGTTTCCATGTCATTGTGCTTATACTGAGAGATTTTTCCCCTCATTCTATTAGATTTGTCTCTTTGAATTTATGGCAGTTTTAGAAGTATGGATTTTGATGACCAAGCTGAGCATTAGAACACAGGCAGTCTGCACTCACAAAGAAGGGATAGAACAATGTGCCAAAAGATTTACTGGCTTTAAACATCCACTTCACCCTATATTCCATTTAGTATCATTGTGAAAAGACACATTAATGAAAGCATTCATACTGATATATTCATATACATTCTCTCTCTCTCTCTCTCTCTCTGTAGTCCCTTCATATATTATATGTGTGAAATGGGTCCTTCTTGCTCAATGGCATTACAGAGGACTATCCTCTGTCTGTAAGCATCCTCTGCCCAAGTCCAGTTTAAATATCAAGTTATAAAAAAGGGAAGGAAGGACTTTGAAGATGACAGCAGACATGGGCCTAAAACAGATGGACCAAAAGAAGTGACTTCTGGTGATTTGGGGGGTGTGACACACACCTCAAAAGTGGCTGGAAGGTGCCAGGAAAGGGAGTGGCTTTCATTCACTCCCGGAGATGGCCTGTTTGGAACTGCAGTGGCAGATTGTTTTGAGAGTGGGCTGTGCAATCTTAATTGGTCTTCTTTTCTGGTGATGTGTTTCCTCTTTTTTGGCAATGTGCAAGGGCTCACCCAACTTGATAGCAGGAAACACACCACTGGATCCATTGTGCTCCATTGGGTACATTGTGTGAAAGATGGGAACTGATTCAGTAGCATTTAGGTGCAGCAGTTAGGCATAGATCTCTGCCAAGGGCCTGAATCCCTTCCCCTTCTGAAGCTGAGATAGATATTAAAAAAATCTCTCAATCTCAATTTTGTTGTACTTCTCCAAATGTGGCATGTGTGTTCCTTCTCTACATCTTGCATAATAAGTTATGGCACTGTTATTTTTTTTTAAAGTCTGCCATGGAAATGTTTACTGGAGTTCAGATCCCCATCTCACCAAAAATGCACCTTCTTACATATTTTCTCAATGTACATGTTTTGTATGTGTTTGTGAATATTCCTCAAAGAGAGTCAATGAGAATTTTGCACCTTTCTTTGTGTCTAATTTAAAAATAGAAAAGGGGGAAAAAGAATATGATTTGTACAGTTTTATCCTACTCATGGGAAACCAGTGTGCACACTTTCATTTATTGGAGAAAATGTATTGGAGATATATTTCTTTTCCATCACTAGACAGAGAAATTATCTATTGCCAGCCAACACTGCCATTATTTCTGAAGCGAGATGGGAAGGGGTATGTACCGTATTTTTCGTCTTATAAGATGCACTTTTTCTTCCCCCAAACGAGGGTGGGGAAGTTGGTGCGTCTTATAAATCGAATGTCAGTGGTCCCCCAACCCCCGGTCCGCGGCCCGGCCCTTCTGTGCAGCGGGCAGGGCCGGCGGGAAGGAGAAGAAAGAGGAGGAGGAGGAGGAGGAGAAAGAGCGGGAGGAAGGAAGCCTCCTGGATGCCTTGCCTTGCCTTCGGCAGCACCAGGGAGGGAATTCCCTCCTGGATTCCTTGCCTTAACTTGCTTTGCCAGTGCCAGGGAGGGATCTCCCTTCTGGACGCCTTGCCTTGCCTTGCCTTGCCTTCGGCAGCGCCAGGGAAGGATCTCCCTCCAGGACTCCTTGCCTTGTCTTGCTTTGCCAGCACCAGGGAGGGATCTCCCTCCTGGATTCCTTGCCTTGCCTTGCCTTGCTTTGCCAGCGCTGGGGAGGGATCTCCCTCCTGGACTCCTTGCCTTGCCTTGCCTTGCCTTGCCTTGCCTTGCCTTGCCTTGCCTTGCCTTCAGCAGCTTGTCCTCCAAACATCCTCCTCACGAGGGCTGCATGAGGAAGGAGAGAGGGAGGAAGGAAGCCCCTCCTCCTCCTCCTTCTACTTCTTCTTCGTGGAGCCAGAGTGGACAGGTGCCCCTTCTTTCTCTTACTCTAAGGGCCTAAGCCGACTGCCAGAATTGAGGCACTGCCCTGTCTCAGTGCTAGGGAACCATGGGAACTGTAATTTATTGTGGCACCAGAGCTCTCTCACAGAAAAGGCTCAATGTCCCAGAAAAAAATGCAGTTCCCATGGTTCCCTAGCACTGAGTCATGGCAGTTAAAGTGGACTGGTGGGGTGGATGGCTGGATGTGGGCTGGATGGCCATCTTTGATTGGGAGTTCCTGCATGGCAGGGGGTTGGACTGGATGGCCCTTGTGGTCTCTTCCAGCTCTATGATTCTATGATTCGATGACTCAGGGCCTTTGCAGACTGGCAGCTGGGAACCATGATCTGATGCCTACTGGGAAGATAGAGAGGCCCACTATCACACAAGTGTGTGAATGGGTTAAAAGGTCATGGGACTCCGTGAAGGAGGACATTGTTATAAAATCCTTCAAGAAGTGTGGCATTAGTAATGCCTTGGATGGAACAGAAGACGACATCTTATTTGACACCAGTGAGGAAGAAAGTGATACCAATGACTGCGTGGATCTGTCCTCATTCATTTCTGATAGCAGCGAAGAAGAGGAATTCTTGGGGTTCGAATAAAAACATCACAGCCTTATTTTTGTTACTTTCACTGTTTACTGACTTTACTGACTGTTAATGAGAGTAAAGATAGTTCTTAATATGTTACATGGTTGACATAAAATTGTTCTTAAACTGCTGTTAACTTTATACAGTTGATATAAAATATTTTACTACAGTATTTGGTTAAGAATCTTTTTTCCTAGATTTTCCTCCTTTAAAATTGGGTGCGTCTTATATGCCGGAGTGTCTTATATGACGAAAAATGAGGTTAAGTGCCAATGCCCCTGGAAATTTTATTGCATCCACTGATGTCTGGAAGCAAGTAGAGAAGAGAAGCAGGCTCATAACTCTGGTAAGGGAGACCACTTTCCTATTTAGATCTCATCTTCTATCTTCACAACCTGGCAGTACTCTCTTTTGAAGCTAGAGGAAAACAGCCATCCAGCCACCACTCTGAAAATGGAATATTTCAGTCAAAATGTGAGGCATATTTACCTCATAATAGAGTTAAGATTTACTGGACAAGCTAACTAGTTGTATGTGAGATGCAGTGTCAGGGCAGGGGAAACTGCTTCTACAGGTTAGGATTTTCAGGGAATAGCTCATTCCACTGCAATATTTGGTTTCAGAAGGCAAAGTTCAATATGTATGTGTGTGTGTGTGTGTGTGTGTGTGTGCACGCGCACATCTGTGTGTTGTCTGTACGTGGTGTATGTGGGCATTCCACACTAGCCTCATTGACTTTGAAAACTTGGTGCTGGGCAAGAATATACAAATATATACATCTTGAGCTCACTGAGGTTTTTTTTTAACTTCTATATTTAAGGGTTTCCCCCCTGTTGTCAGCCTGTGTCACTTTGCTCCAGCTTCTCCCATATGAAAATCCATCCATATTTGCCTATTTCCTCTGTAAATATATTACATTTTTGCATTCACATTTTTTAAACATTCATTTTTTTTTAAAAAAGCATTTGTTACATGACTTTCATTACAAGCTCATAAATGGATGGATTTCCAAGTGCAAATTAAGTCCAGCTTTGAGATTTGTGAATTGGATACACTCACCTAAATTTGAAAAGTGGATGAATTACTTATCTATCTATAGTGATGACATGCTGGTCTTTATTATAGGATGAATTTTATGCTTCAAATGTATTTTTAAAAATCTGATTTCCTAGTTTTATGGTAATTTGTGAATATTGTATATCTCAGAATATACATGTCTCTATGTGACAGAGGATGTTATAGAACTGGAGATCTTTATAGATTATGGAGTACTTCATTTTAAAGTCCCTCCCATCTCTTGCACTTCAAATACTGAGTAGCTCATCCCATGGGGGATGAGGATGAGAAAGGGAGAAAGTAACTCTTTCTATGATTGTTAGGACTATTGTTATGACTTCAATCAATCAATCAATCAAAACAATGGAGGCTTCTTTGAAATGTGAACAGCAGTTTTGTGTTTGAAATATAACCAAAAAGAGAAAGAGGGAAATTTCTTCTCTCCACTTGCATCCCATGGTACCCCAGTTTTTCCTCAATAGTTCCTTATTTCCTTACAGAAACATGCATATTCATTGCAATCATGCACTTTATGCCACATTAAGTGAAGATCATAGGCAGAACGCTTCCAAATTTCATTGTCAGCCCTCCTACAGGCTTTATTGAGCAGGCGTGGATCCCCTCCACAGCTCTAGTCATGATGTATTCATGATATGGTATGAATTTCTGTTTTTGTCTTTTGGTGTGGTTTGCCATATCTTTTTCCATTTTCCTGTAGGTGAGGTCTCACCTACAAAAATTCAACAAATTCCAGAAGCACCAGCTGAAACCTTCAGTGGATACATCACGGAATATCATCAATCTCACACAGAGACAATTTTCAAAAGAGGAGACATCCATCCTGGTCAAAGGAGGCAATTTTGCAGTAATCACCACCAGAATCCCTGTTGAAGACATCATTGCCCAGGTAGAATCTTCACTACACCATCTCCCAGAGGAGGAAGCAGAAGAGATAAGAGGAGAAACAGCAAGGATTCTGTGCAAGGCAAAAACCACCTCCCAGCAACATAACCAGAAAAGAAAGGAAAGCTATCAAGGACCTCAATTCAGACCCAGAAATCATCATTTTCCCAGCAGACAACGGCAATGCTGTTTCCAGTAATCATGGAAACAGAACAATACAAACAAAAAATCAGGGAACTCCTGGATCCTACAATATACAAAAAACTGAAACAAGACCCAACCAACAAACTTACCAGGAAAACAAACACCCTGATCAAAAACTCCTCAATTCATCCAACCACAAGACAAAGTTTGTGCAAATCTGAGGCTCTTCCACCAAGACTATATGGACTCCTCAAGATCCACAAGGAGTCCATTCCACTCTGACACATAGTGAGTGCCATTGGATCCCCCATGTATGATCTGGCCAAGTTTCTGGCCACACAATTACAAACCCATATAGGGCAAACCCCCCACTACATCAAGGACTCAGCTCACTTCATAGGAAAAATCAATAACCTTGAACTTAAACCCAAAGACATACTAATCAGCTTTGCTGTGGTCTCCCTGTTCACCAAAGTCCCCATAATGGACACCATGACACTCATCTGACAAATTTTTCCTGAGGACATCACAGCCATATTCAAACATTGCCTCACCACAAGTCATTTCCAGTGGGACAATGGACTCTACGAGCAGAGAGATGGGGTAGCAATGGGAAGCCATCTAAGCCTGGTGATAGCAAACTTTTACATGGAACACTTTGAAAACCAAGCCCTGGAAACAGCATCGAAAAAGCCTACAACTTGGTTCCGATAGGTGGATGACACTTTAACCATTTGGAACCATGGAGAAGAAGATATGGCTTGAACAACATCCATCCTAATATCCAATTCACTATGGAAAAAGAAAAGGAAGGAACACTGCCATTCCTGGATGTCTAGTCATCCACAAACCAAACCAACATCTGGGTCACAAAGTTTACAGAAAACCAACACAAACAGACAGATAACTGCACAAGAACTCCAACCATCACCCAGGACAAAAAAATAAGCACAATAAAAACACTAGTAGACCGGGCAAAATGCATCTGTGAACCCCACTTCTTGGAAGAGGAATTGAAGCACCTAGACTGGGCTCTACAGGCAAATGATTACTCCAGCTCAGACATCAGAAGGGTGGCCAGACCCAGGAAAATCAAGAGGAGTGAAAACAAGCAGTCATCCAAAGGGAAGGTATTTTTTTTTACCATACATCAGAGAAGTCACAGATAGAATAGGGAAAGTGGTGAGGAAACACAACCTCCAAATGATTTACAAACTGACCAAGAAAATCCAACAAATGTTGCTCTCAGCGAATGACAGGAGAGACCCTCTCACAGCTGAGTTTACTGCATACCATGCAGCTGCAGACAAGTCTACATAGGGACCACCAAACACGGTGTCCAAACATGAATCAAAGAACATGAGAGATACTGCAGACTGGGTCAGCCGGAAAAATCGGCAGTAGCAGAACACATTATAAACCATCCTGGGCATAAAATGCTGTTTGAAAACATTGAAATTCTGGACCATGCCAACAACTATCAGATAAGAATGCACAAGGAAGCCATTGAAATCCACAAACACTTGGACAACTTCAACAGGAAAGAAGAAACCCTTACTACCAGTCTGGCAAAATAGAAAAATCAGCACTCAGCAAATGCAAATGAGAAACCATCCAGGGCCATGGGCTTTCCCTGCGACAATGATCACCAATTAGCAGACAATAATCCTTGCTTGCATATCCTCCAACCCTGAGGCCCTGCCATCAACAACAGAACAATACACAGTTTACATGGGAATCACTCCACCCTACCCAGGGTCTCACAGTATATATATATATACCCACTCTCTTCCATTCCAGCATTCTCTGAAGATGCCAGCCACAAATGCTGGTGAAACATCAGAAAGAAATTCTTCTAGAACATGGCCACAGAGCCCAAAAAACCCACAAAAAAATATGGATGAGATTATGGGCATATGTATTTCAAAAGAAATGAAGCAGAACAGATAGCAATAGCATTTACATTTCTATACCACTTACAGTGAACTCAACATACTCTAAGGAGTTTACAATCTATAAGCCAGTTGCTCCCAACAAGCAGGGTATTCCTTTTACCATTCTACAAAAGGATGGAAGACTGAGGGGCTAAGCAGACGGGTGGCCGTGGGCCACCCCGGGAAGCGGCGCCGCGGGGCCGAGGTATCCCCACACCTCAGCCCCGCGGCGCAGCTTTGCCGCCCCTGGAAGGAGTGCTAAATTGGCGCTCCTTCCACAAGTTGCTGAAGGTGCGCCGCAAAAGGCTGCTGGCACACCTTCGGCAACTCTTCCGCTGCAGCGTATGCGAAGGCTGCAGCGGGAGGTCCTCCTCGGAGCGCCAGCCGTGCGGAGGGCCGGATGCTTCAAGGACGACCTGGGGAAGGGGTTGGGGCGCCCAGCGTGCGGCTGCCCCTCCCCTTCCCTGCCCCCAAAATGGCTCTTTAAGCTGTCTGCTTCCCCCCTGAATCAACCTTAGAGCCCTGGAATTGAATTCACAACCTTGTGGTAGCAATACTGGCATTTAACCACTGTGCCACCAGGGCACCTAACAACTACACTTGTTCTGGCATTTGGATTCGCCTCTGATTTTGATCAATGGGACTTGACTCAATTGGTAACATACCAATTCCTCTGGAAGCAGGGTTTTTTGTTTTTTGTTTTTGTATAGTTTTATATAGTTCAAGTGAGGAAGCATGGAGGCTGTGCATGGAGAAGGGTTATAAAATGTGGAAGGTGAAATGTAGGGTAAAATCATCCCCTCCTCTTTGCTCTTGCCACCTCTACATTCTTCGATACTGGAGTATGATTTAACATCAATGAGGAATAGGCTATTCACTGTTGGTCAGAGGGCAGGTTATATTCTTACTATGAAGTAGTTGCCAGTATTTTGACTTTTTTCTATATAATTAATTCATGTATGTAGGAGAAAATAGAGGTATTTACTCAAGAGCACATTTGAAGTGGCTCGTGGATCTAGCAGATAGGATGTCTGCACTGCAGAATAGTTGGCCTGGTACCCATCTCAGTGCCCAAGCTAACTGAGGCTTCTGGTTTCCACCAGTGAACCCAATTATGAGAAATCAATACTGCTTCTTTTTGTACAGCCAAATCTTGAAGTCTGACTCTTGGGCACACAAAAAAAGTGACAGAATATTGAGAACTAATTTAATAAATATTAGTTGTAATCTGTAAGCAAAATGTGCATATCTATTTTAAGGTATGGAACCCAAAACTTTTAGGAAGGAAACAAGCTCCCACTGAACAAAATTCTGTCTCTTGAGTAATTTTGCCTTGCTCTCTCTTTGATTTTTAGATGTAAAAATATCACATCCACAGAATTGTCTAGTAGTCTATTTATATAATGTATATATGCTACAGCTTAAAAGATGCCATTTTCTGGTCTTGTAGTTTGATCTCCCATTCAAATTAATTTGCAATTTCACCTTCACATAGGAATATATTATACATTATTATACTTTCACACACAAATCATTCTTTTTCACATGATATAAGCTTCAAGATATGAAATACTGTACTCCAGTGAAAGGGACACAGGTTTGTATAATACTGTAAAAGTACTGCATTTAAAACAAACAAACAACTTTCTCTGAAAATATTTAAAATTCTCCCAGTTTTTTCTTCTACTTCACTCTTGGCAAATCAGATGACAGCCTTCAAAGAATATCTGTTGGTGCATCCAAGGACATCACAGCATGATGATTTACATGATTTAGCTTTCAGGTGGAGACTATATGTCAAAAATGGCAACTTTGTAGGAAAGAAATAAAATGAATCAGGCAATCTACAACTACAGCTAAAGTAAGCAGAGTAAAAGCAAAAGAGTGTACTGGCAGAGACTTTTTCATGGAGGTCAGAGAAAGTAGGTCATAAGTACTGGGAAACTTTCCATCCATTCATAAAACAATTAAAATTCCAGGACTGCTAATGGGATTTTGATAAGTAAAAGGGAACCAAACAAAGGAGTAACAGATTTTTTGTTGTTCTCTCTTTCTTTCTATAGATATTGATTAGATATACAATTTGCAAGTCTTTCACTAATGAAAGCCACTCTACCTTTCAGTGTTTTAAAACTACAATTGAAACACCACAAACATAAACCTTTTCTCAGATGTTTCAAGAATATAGCAAAAGGAAGGACCAGGGCCACAGTATGTGGTTGCCGTGGCCCCAATCTACAGCTAGCAGGGGTGGCCCAGAGCTGCCCGTCTGCCTAGTCCCTTACTATCAGAAAGCTCCTAATAATGTTGAGGTGGAATTTCTTTTTCTGTAGTTTGAATCCATTGCTCCAGGTCCTGTTTTCTGTAGCAGCAGAAAACAAGCTGGTTCCAGCCTCAATATGACATCCTTTCAAATATTTAAACAGGGCTACATAAAAAACAAAACGAAAATAATGACCACAGAGAACTTACACACATTCAAACTAGACAATGAGGAAACAGAAATAGTAAAAGAGTTCTCATATCTGAGATCAAACATTGATTGGAATGGGGACTGCAGCCAGGAAATGTTAGCATATGTGCATTTTCATAAAATTTTGGACACATGTGGAGTTCCCTCTACGACCCCAGACTGACCTCTGAGGGATGTCAGCCATAATCCCCTAGATGGCAAGTCATGTAGGCACTGAGAGACCTGCCCAAGACCACTGGAAAATTTCCTACCAGACAGGTTTGGTAGTTGCCAAAAAGGAAAGACTATTATTTGTCTTGAGTCTCACACTTAATGGGGCAGCGATCAGATTTGACTGCACCCTTTTCTCTAGCCTCCCTTACTTGATAGTTTCAAAACCAAATGCATTGTTACTATGCCCATACCTAGGTTGACAAAGCTAAACCCATCAATGCCTTTGTCCGACAGCCATTAGGCTTATAGCTAGAAGGCAGGAATTCCCTATCAAAACCCTTGGATTTCTAGGCTCTATGTGCTATCTTGAGAGTGCATGCAGACTCCACATCGGTCTGTACTCTGATTTAGTTCCCACGGCCACCTCTTCCTTTCCCCCCATTTCGGTGGCCGTGCTTCATCACCATCATCATCAACCTTTGTAGCCAAGCCCGGAGAAGCCTTCGGAAGTAAGTATTTCCTCTCAACCTAGTTCCTCTCAAGCTATCCCTGCTTTCACCCATCTTTCCTTCTAGTGTGTGTGCCATATTTGGATGCGTGAAGTTTTTCCTGTTTGTTAATTAATAAATATTTAGACTTTAATTGGATACGCCTGTCTCCACGTCTTCCCTTGAGAGATGTATTAGTCCTCTGGTATGCATAACAGTACACGGTTCCACGGGGCTTTGTTGGGATCCCACTCTCGCATATAATTGAGCTAATTATAAATTCCCCTAATTAGATCTGATCCTAACATTTTGGTGGAGAACACTTGGCAATTATAGAGTACCCCGAAATTTGAGCACCCCAAACTGATCACTTGGGCCATTCAAATCTCAGTAGGTAGGAGGAATAAGGATCTCAGGCAAAAGAAGCACAGATGCGAGAAGTAGGAAAGGCATGTGATTGTGTTCTGGTGTGACTGGAAATCTTGGATTGGCTACCCCGTTTCTTGCTTATTTCTATTGCGGGTTGGGAGAGAAGAGCAAGGCTCCCCCATTCAGGTTTTCCTCTTCCACAGTCCAAAACTTAGACTGTCCCCAAAACCACCTTTGATGAGCTTAGGTAGGAGAGATGTCCCCATCTGAGGCCGTAATTCCTAGGTGCAAGGTTGGAATCACTGGCGGGTGGTAGTCCCATAGGTCCAGCGCAGCATTTAGAGTTAGCAAGGGCGAGGTAGCCCAGTGCAGCTAACAGCAGTACCGGCGGGACAGGAGTGGTCCCTATGTCTGGAATCCAGCTAGTGAGGATGGGAGTGTCCTAGTGGGCCCAGCAAGAGTAGGTTCAAGACTGGTAAGGATGGGAGTGTCCTAGTGTGGCCAGCATTTTGAAAGAGAATCCAGCTAGTAAGGACGGAAGTGTCCTAGTGAGGCTAGCATAGTTAGGGAAATCCAGCTGTTAAGGACAGAGAAAGTCCTAGTGGGGCCAGCAAAGTCAGGTTCAAGCTAGTAAGGACAGGGAAAGTCCTAGTGTGGCTAGCAAGGAAGAGATTTGTTTCCAGGAGAGGAGAAAAAAGAGAGCAGGGAGGAGATGCTCCCAGAGAGAAGGCTAGAGGCTAGTAGATGGTGTCAGGAAAAACTGTTTCAATAAGCCAAGGAACCTTTTAAGGTCTTGTCATGTTAAGCCAATGAGTCTTAACTGCTAGCTTCCCTCTTGGGCATACCTTTAAAGGTCACAGCCCATCCAGCCAAGTGGGTCTAAACCCCAAGCTTCCCATTGCTGGTGTGTCTATTAAGGAACCACTATCTGGCTGCCTAGGTTTTAACCCCAGCCTGCCTAATATGATTGCTAGTAGGTTGGAGGACAGTCCTCCAAAAAAAGGAACACCCCCCAGATCAGGCAAAGAGCAGGTGGTTTTAAACCAGGCTCTCCAATAGAGAAACCTTTTAAGGTCTCCAACTCAGGCTGAATTGGGTCTAAAGCCTGAGCTCACCATTTGAAGCAGTCAGGAAGCTTTAAGAATAGGGGGGGGGGGGGGAATGGAGGTAGCCAACATGTTTAAAGAGGAGCAGGTCCAAAACAGACTGCAGAAATGGATTCTTGAAAAGGGACCCAATCCATGGATGTCTGGATGGTTCCTCACTGAGGATCCATTTGCAACTCTCTTGGAGGCCTACAACCTCAAAACAGCAAAGAAGGGAATAAGAAGTGTTCCCAAGGCAGAAAAGTGGGCATCGTGGGGTATTTGGGTGCTGGCCCATGATGCTGTAGAAGAGTATAAGGAATTCAAATTGGAGGTAGAGGTGTCTAGAAGGCAGATGGGTGATCTGGCCACCCAGATTAGGGACAAGATAGCCGAGAAGACCCTGTTGGCACACACCACCAATGAAGCCAACCAAAAGGCAGAAAGAATAGAGAAGGAAAATTTGAGATTGAGGGAACAGGTAAAAGAATTAGAGACCAAATTTAACCAAGCTAAACAAGCCACAGACTTCCTGCTGGCCAAACAAACAGAATGGCCAGTATTGGCTAACCACACTGCCTGTGAAACCCACATAAAGGAATTAGAGGCTAAATTAAATTTAAGGCATGTACGCCCAGAAATTGTGGAGTCTGCCACTCAAGCAAATGTCTACCAGGACCATTCCATGCCTGGAGAGGCCAGAGAGCCCCCTCCTCCTAAATGTTAAATGTTAAATTTCTTTATTACGACCATTCGGTCAGCACAAGATTACAATAAAACACATCTTAGATGTATACCGCAATTCCCCACAGGAACTTGTCAGTTAGTATAAATTAATATGCAAACTAAAAAGTAAACTATATATTTATAATTATCGGTCAAATTTAACTAAACAGTAATAGAATGTCCATTTATCAATTGAGGTCGCGTTTTACAAACAATATAACAGAATTTGGCCATCATATGAGATACTGCATGTTCCTTATTATCTAATAAGAAGCATAAATAAAAAGAATTAGATTTGCCTGGAAATTTGCTTAATAATGGGCTAATCAATTGATGGCGAGCATCCCTATAAAATTGACAATAGAGTAGGACATGCTCATTAGTTTCAACAGCACCTGAACCACATGGACATAGACGCAATTCAAAAGGTATTTTTTTAAATCTACCGTCTAGCATGGCAGCCCCCTCCTCCTAATAAAATAGAGATTGGAGACTTGGGGGCTAAGCAGACGGCGCAAAGCACCATCTTCAGGGCAAGGAAGGGGAGGGGCAGCCACACGCTGGGCACCCCAACCCCTTCCCAAAAACATCCTCAGAGCAGCCGGCCCTCCACACGGCTGGCACTCCAAGGATGCCTTTCCGCTGCAGCGTCCACACACGCTGCAGCAGAAAAGCCGCCGAAGCTGTGCCGGCAGCCTTTTGTGGTGCACCTTTGGCTATTTGCGGAAGGAGCACTATTTTAGCGCTCCTTCCTGGGGCAGCTAAGCTGCGCTGTGGGGCCGAGGCATGCAGATGCCTCGGCCCCGATCCGCAGCTTCCTGGGGCAGCCCCTTGCCGCCCGTCTGCTTCCCCCCTTGGAAAACCAAACTAGCCCTCTCAAGGTAGAAAATTCTATTTTAACAGCCACTCTTAAAAACGCACTAAGCAGAATCCAGACGTTGGAGCCAAAACCCACATTTTCTATTAATGAGGCTTCTTGTATAACACAGCTAATGGGACCTTTACATTCACAAACCTATTTGACATGGCTGATGAATGTATCAAACTGTTGCCCCAGTGCAAGAGGTCCAGATCTCACCCAAATTGCTACAACGTGTATGTGCCCTGAGGACAGGCAAATTTTGGAGTCAGTTGTAATGGTTCGGGACCTCCTATCTAAAGACAGTTATTCTTGGATGAGAGAAATTTTCCCTTTTAAAGCCAGGAGAAACTCTCAGGGAGATATACTATAAAGAGAGACAATCTAAGAATGAAATCCCAGAAACATATATTGCCAGGAAAATGTTTCTAGCTATTTTGTCTAGTGAAGTAATACCTGATGCCCAAGGACAGGTTGTGTGGGACAATGAGGCATTTTTCGGGAAATTATACTCAGGATTTTACTCCCAGACCCCAAAGTGCTTGCAACGTGAGGGAGTGCCATGCTTCCCAAACTCCTGGAAAGTCCTTTCCCAACTCCTGAAGGGGATCTCTGATAGTTTTCGCAAGGTCTTAGCATGGAGACAAGAAAAGACCCTAGAGCACAAAAGACAAGCCAGAAAAGCCCACTAAATAAATTAAAAAAAACCCCACTCAGCCTTCCCCCATTCCCCAAAGGGAGATGGAAGCATCAGAGGAATCCACTCTTCATAGGACCTTATCACACGCGGGGCTCAAAGCGGCAAGAAAGCAATATAAGAATCAATCCAGAACTATACCGGTAGAAACCCCACAATACGGAAATGGCTATCAGACGCAACTAGCATCATCACGCAATTAACGAAAGTGCGATGAAGCACCCCTCGGGAACCGTATTTGCTGTTCACACACAAGTGAGAAGATCCCATACAGAACCCAGCAAGGATGTTCTGGCACATGCGCAGAAACAGCATAGCCGCGGCTGTCACTTGCCGTGGCTGTCAAACACACCCCTTCCCAAGCCGACTGTCCCCCAAACCCCTTCCCAAGCCAGCATAGGGTCCGCGCTCCGAGGAGAAGTCCTCAGAGAGGCGCCTCTCTGAGAACTTCTCCTCGGAGCCCAGGCCCCGCGCAGGCTTGGGAAGGTGTGTGTGTGTGTGTGTGACAGCCGGCTGTCACACACACACACCCCTTCCCAAGCCTTGCGCTCCATGGGAAAACATCCCCAGAGAGGTCCCTCTCTGGGGACGACTTCCCTGGAGTGGAGGACCCGCGCGGGCCTTGCACTCCATGGGAAAATGTCCCCAGAGAGGTCCCTCTCTGGGGACGTTTTCCCATGGAGCGCAAGGCTTGGGAAGGGGTGTGTGTGTGTGACAGGTCCCTCTCTGGGGACGTTTTCCCATGGAGCGCAAGGCTTGGGAAGGGGTGTGTGTGTGTGTGACAGGTCCCTCTCTGGGGACATTTTCCCATGGAGTGCAAGGCTTGGGAAGGGGTGTGTGTGTGTGACAGGGACCTCTCTGGGGACATTTTCTCATGGAGCGCAAGGCTTGGGAAGGTGTGTGTGTGTGACAGGGACCTGTCTGGGGACGTTTTCCCATGGAGTGCAAGGCTTGGGAAGGGGTGTGTGTGTGTGACAGGTCCCTTTCTGGGGACATTTTCCCATGGAGTGCAAGGCTTGGGAAGATGTGTGTGTGTGTGACAGGTCCCTCTTTGGGGACGTTTTCCCATGGAGCGCAAGGCTTGGGAAGGGGTGTGTGTGTGTGACAGGGACCTCTCTGGGGACGTTTTCCCATGGAGCGCAAGGCTTGGGAAGGGGTGTGTGTGTGTGACAGGGACCTCTCTGGGAACGTTTTCCCATGGAGCGCAAGGCTTGGGAAGGGGTGTGTGTTTGTGTGACAGGGACCTCTCTGGGGACTTTTTCCCATGGAGTGCAAGACTTGGGAAGGGGTGTGTGTGTGTGACAGGGACCTCTCTAGGGACATTTTCCCATGGAGTGCAAGGCTTGGGAAAGTGTGTGTGTGTGTGTGTGTGTGAGAGAGACAGCCGGCTGTCACACACACACACACACACCCCTTCCCAAGTCTGCGTGGGGCCTGGGCTCCGAGGAAAAGTCCTCAGAGAGGAACCTCTCTGAGGACTTCTCCTTGGAGCGTGGACCCTGTGCCGGCTTGGGAAGGGATGTGTGTGTGTGTGTGACAGCTGGCTGTCACACACACCCCTTCCCAAGCCTGTTCGGGGCCTGGGCTCCAGGATACATATCTGGTGATCAGACATACGGCGAAAGCGCAATTATTGCGCTATCATTCCGGTCGCGCAATTGCAATTCCCCAAGAAACCGGCATTCAAAAGAACGGGGATGATGCCGCATTGGGATGGGGTTGTGACGGGGTTCTGTGCGACGTCGTGTGAACACACGGAAAAATAAAGCGCAATAGGACGGGATTTAGTGTGGATTCTGTCTGCTTTAGACCCCGTGTGATAACGTCCATAGTGAAACCCTCAAGAGACCTCACTCCCCTCATTCCCAAGAGCCATATACTAACAGAAGTCCTACACACCTCAGAAAGGCTGACCCAAGTCCAAAGAAAAAATTCCCCTTTTCCTCTGCCACTGTTCAGACTACAGTCTGCAAACAGAGAGACCTCTGCAAGCCAGCCATGCCAGAAAAAGGGACCCCAAGAGGTCATCCTTCCCAGCCCCACAACACCTGGCAAGATAAGACAAGGGAGACAGAAATAGGTTCCCATCCCTGTGGAAAAAATTAGAATGGAACAGGTCATTGTAGAAGGCCAAGACCCAGCTCCTTAGAAGAGACAGTGGAGATGGGTGACACTGTCTCAGCATCATTTTCCACAGCCCTGGAGGTGAGGCACACTGTCTCAACCCCAGCTTCCCCAGTCCTCACTATAATTGATAGCCCTCAAAAAGGACTCTTAGGGCCTCGGCAGACGACTAATAGAGTCGTCTCCGAGGCAGGGAAGAGGAGGGGCAGCCGCACGAATTGCACCATTTCCTCCTCCCGAGGTTGCCCTCGGAGCTGCAGGCCCTCCGCACGGCCGGCGCGCCGAGGGCAACCTCCCGCCGCAGCGTCCGCACACGCTGCGGCAGAAAAGTCAGTGAAAGTGCGCCCTACGCGTTTAGGGTGCACTTTCACTGACATCTGAAAGGAGTGCTGATTTAGTGCTCATTTCAGAGGTGCCGATGGTGCACCATGGTGCAGATGCTGCGGTCCCGCGGCACACCGTCCCGC
The DNA here is from genome assembly GCA_026167975.1 of Phrynosoma blainvillii. NCBI lineage: Eukaryota > Metazoa > Chordata > Lepidosauria > Squamata > Phrynosomatidae > Phrynosoma > Phrynosoma blainvillii. Next base: position 120,118,432 of record JANUYF010000004.1, on the reverse strand, counting down.
GGCGTCCTGGAAGCACTCGTGTGCTTCCCCCCTTTGAAACTGCCCTCTAAAGACACCCTAATTCATGGGCAGATAAAGGTTGCAAATCCTAAAACCTGTCCTTCTTTTATTTTACACCTTGGTGTGATTTTAGAAGTTGCCAATAAGGGAGGAGATGGATTTCCCTTCCATCTCTATAAAGTTTATGACCCCATACTCTAGGATTGGGAATAAAGGTCTGTGTCCTACACTCCATGAACCTCTTAGATTGAGAAATTGGCTGTTGAGGTTGCCTTTTCTCACCCCTGTTGCACCCCTATTCAATAGCCTGTGTTTTTGTATTCTTCTCTTGTCCGTTGTGCCCATAAGCCAAGTGGATAAGATCATTTAGTAGGAATTTCCAAGTTGAGCACAGTAAGATAGCCTAGAAAAGCTTGGGAGGGATAGACCCTACCCCCTTCTTTCTCTGCTTTGCAAAATGGCTCACTGCTTTCTGTTGTTGGCACTCTGCATGTGCTCAGATGTCATAAATAACACAAAGTTCAGAGCTGCAGTCTCAGGACTGGTTGCAGTGCACCCTCTGTTTCTATGGAGTGTTGCCAACCCTTTCAACTACTTTAAAGTCCACTGTGGGTATTTGTCTCAATCCCATTCCCCCTCGTGTATTCTGTTATTATTATTTTATTTTTGGACATAGTTCTGTGAGTTAAGCGTGTTTTAAGATACCTTGTGTTCCTCTAATTTTAGCAAAAACTCATGATCTGTACTCTGTGCTCAGAGGCTACTCCTTTCTTTCCCACCAATGAGTACAAGTCCTCTAGGCCTTAATTTGGATCAAAACCAGTTCCTTTGTATTTCCTTTCCGACTTCTAAGATAGCTGGTCTGTGCTGTTAGGAATTTGTCTTTTTCAAGCTGAGTGAAATTCTGCCCTTACCGTTCTTGGGGAGAGCATGGCCTGGATCCAGAGTTTTCTCGGCTGCCATATGCTTGGGACTGTATGTTGTTTCCTGTTTCTGCTTTGGCTCTCTTTACATGCTCAGAGGCTAATCTTGCTGCCCAGCACACCCCCTGTCTTTTCTAGGAACAACACCAGTTTTCCAGCTTTCCATTTGGAGTTTGGAGCCAATTTTTGGCTTTTTGCTTTGCATTGTTCAAATCTAATAGCTACGAAATTAACTTCTTGTCTTGTCCTCATCAATTGTGGTATAGGATTATGATGTGTGTAAGGCAGGGGTCCGCAACCTATGACCCGGGGGCTGGATTCGCCCCCCCGAGGCCTTTGGACTGGCCCAGCCTGGTCCTGCTGCTGCCCTGCCGCTGCGTGCCTCTGCCGCTGCCGTGCAAGTCGCGGCCACCATTTTGTTTTTCAAAATGACACCGCGACTCGTTTGCGCATGCGCCGAAGTACCGTGAATGCACGAACGAGTTGCGGCTGCCATTTTTTAAAACAAAATGGTGGCCGTGACTTGTTTGCTCATGCGCAGTATGCCAGAAGTAATGCGCATGCGCAAGCAAGCGAGCGCGCACATGTGCAGTACTTCAGCCGTATTGCGCATGCACGTGCAGCACCATTTCCCCCCCCCCCTCGGCCTGTGGAAGACCTCGAGACCAGCAGACTGGCCCCAGGTAGGACAAAAATTGCCTACCCCTGGTGTAAGGTTTTTGTTGTGTGTCTCTAAGTTTGTGGATCACATGGTTTGTGTTCTGAGACCTCTTGTTTAGAAATTCAGTTTCTCCTTCTGGTTCAGTGGTCATGTTAAATTTTGTGATTTTGCTATAGCAGGAGCTCATGAGTGTACAAAACATATGGGGAAGAAAGCTTAGCATTTTGGTAAATTTAAAACCCATACTTAATGGTACTTGGGAAACTAGATGTTCCAAGCAGCCAGAATTCTCCATGTGGCTGGCTATTGTCTGCCTAAGGGCCTCAGCAGACGGCTAATTGCGCCGTCTCCGAGGCCCGGAAGAGGAGGAGCCGCCGCACGTTCAGCGGCTCTTCCTCTTCCTGAGGGCGCACCCGGAAGCGCCGGCCGTCCGCACGGCCGGCGACTGCGGGTTGCCCTCACGCCGCGGCAGCCGAACGCGCCGCGGCGTTTGAGCCGCCGAAAGTGCGCCCGCCGCTGTTAGGGCGCACTTTCGCCAGAATCTAAAAGGATCGCCATTTTGGCGGTCCTTTTAGATGCGCCGGGGATGCGCCGCCGTCCGGAGGCTGAACTCCGGCGGCGGTCCGGACCAGGGCGTCTCCGACGCCCTCGTCTGCATCCCCCCCAAGTCACCTTAGAAGGAACCAAAGCAGCTTCTGTTCTCTGAGAAGCTGATTTACATAAGCCCCCAGGAATCAGACCAAGCCATAAAATCCCATCTTCCTGTTGATTGTTGTTTGTGTATTTGTTTAAGTGTTACACCCAAAGATTGTTTGTGTGTCTTGAGTCTGTGACTTATTTTTATTCCATATGTTTTCTCCATTTTATGCTGTTTTCACTGCAGCCTTCTCTCCTGCCTTGTTTCCTAGAAAGAGATCTTCATCTACCAGCATAGTCTATCTGCCTTTTTATGCTTCTTTATTCCCTTCTCACTTGCTGTAAATGATGCCATTTCGCCTCACAGCGCCCCCTGTCTTTTCTATGCTTCTTCTTCTTCTTTCTACACTCTCCACATGCTCAGAGACTACAAGCTTCAAGTAACACTCTCCCTAGCTAAACCCTGCTTTTTCTCTTTCTTAATGGTCCTTGCGTTAGATTCAGATGCCAATAAAGGCATAGTGCCAGCTTCTCCCATTGTTTTCCCAGTCAGTTGGCAATAACAGAATTGTCTTTCCTTTTCTTTCTTGTTTTCAATCAAAGAGGACCCCTTTGTTCTTTGTTACTGCACTCTAAACATGCTCAGGAGTGCTCCTCTTTCTCCTCCTAGACTTCTTTGTTCTTCCCTTGCTGTGAGTGTCACCATGATGCCACTTGGTGCCTCTTCTCCATTTTGTTTGGTTAGGAAAATAAGACCAAATCCCCCCATCTGTTTTTCTTGACTGTTTTAACTCTGCCTACTCTCTTTTTGTTAGAAACCAGATAGTGTGACTAGTCACACACTCTCAGCCCAAAATTAGATCTGGCTTAATTCTCTCCAGATGGCTATCTTACATCCCCTTTCTTCTCAGCTTTTCCAATGCATAAAAGGAAGAAGGACACTGTTGTTTAAGAGGACCAGTGTTTCAGCTCTGATTTTTGCTTCATGTGTTTTATTTTGTTGTCTAAGGAATGCTTTGGTCTTTTGATCATTTGAATATGGTTGTGTCCTGTATTCATGTTGCAAGAATGAAAAGATGCAAGGTATTGTTAAGTTCTGCCTTTAGGGACTGACAGGCATAATGGTTACTAAAATCATCTCTGGTGGTATGAGTTTTATTTTTAATTTCCAATTATTTTATTTTAGAGGCTATTTTTGATATTGTTGTCTTTTTTTTTTTTGCGATCAATAAAGACCAAATGGTTAGATATCATTCCTAGCTACATTTTAAGATTTTCCTGTTGTTTCTTCAGGCTGCTTTAATTTTGTATTCTTGATTATGTAACGATTTTGCTTTTGCATATGAGTGAGGTTTTTGCTAGATTTTTATGTGACAATTTTTCTTCTCTCAATCAAAGTTTTCTTTGATAGCGGGATGGGGTGAGGTGTGCCCCCATATTTTGCTTACATTTCCTCCAGATCTGACAAGAGCACACACCCCCCCATATATGTTGGCAAACACATCCTGCCACAGTGGGTGGGCATAGAAAAGGAAGTAATAAGCTCTCTCTAGAGAGGCATATACAATTTATCCATAGCCACCCAATGCACCCAGATACAAAAAAAGGGGTGATGCACATGGCGAAAAATGCCGTCCTCAATCCCAGGAAGGGGAGGGGCAGCCAGACGCTAGGCGCCCCATCCCCTTCCTGAGGACGTCATCAGAGCGATGGCCTGTCCATACGATGGGTGCTCCGATGACTTCCTTCCAGCTCAGCATCCGGACATGCTGAGCCAGAAGAGACACTGAAAAGACATGCTTCACCTCTTGCGGTGCCCCTTTTGCGTCTTGCAGGTGGCGAAAGGGAGGATCGAGGCCGAGGTGTCCGGCAGCCTCGACCTCGATCCTCCACTTTTGGGGGTGGCCGAGGGCCTCCTGTCTGCTTCCCCCCTAAATCATGGGTCTGTTTAAAAATAGATACCCAGACTCTATCCAGACCCCACAGACTTGATCAAAATAACAGGGGCCCAATGGAAGGACATGTTACTCCAGATAGGCATGTACCACGAGAAGGTATGGGATCCTCAAGTCATGCACCTCGCCTCCCACATAGGTCTCCCCCTATCAGAAAACAATACAACTATGGGGGGTTGCAGACTGCCAGAAATAGTGCAAATTGAGTCCACTTTTAGGGTTAGGGTTAGTGCTAGGGAATCATGGGAATTGTTTTTTTCTGAGACATTGAGCCTTCTCTGTCAGAGAGCTCTGGTGCCACAATAAAATACAGTTCCCATGATTCCCTAACCCTAACCCTAAAAGTAGACTCAATTTGCACTATTTCTAGCAGTCTGCACCCCCCCCCCAAGTTGCCCAAGAGAACCCTCCATTGGACTAATGGCACCCACTTATATGATTTGTCTGGGTGTGTGAAAACGCAGCAATGGACATACTGTTACAGCGGCCTAATAGGAACCCTTATACAAGAGCTGCAGGACCACGTCATAGTCCCAGTCCAAATCTCCATCTTGGTGCAATTGAACCATGACTGTTTTTGCCTCCGGACCCCTTTTTCTTTTATTACCATTTGAATGCATTTTAGATATTGATAGGTCATTAGAAAACCCCTGTTTTTGCCAAGTACATGTAAGGGATTGTTTTGGCAAAGAATTTTATTTGCATGAAACTGTTAGGGAATACATGAGTGAAACTCCATACTTGGTAAATCCACAACTGTTACAAGGATTCCATTTGGAGGATGAACTACAAATCTCAAAAAGGTTGTGCCTACTCACTAACTTTAGTCAGGCCACCAAACAAATCGAGCAGACTGAGGCCAGAATTAAGATTTCTGTAGACCTCAAGGCCCAGCAAGGGCCTTTGCAAACTGCCAGAAATAATGCAAATTGCGTCCACTTTAAGGGTTAGGGTTAGGGTTAGGGAATCATGGGAACTGTATTTTATTGTAGCACCAGAGCTCTCTGACAGAGAAGACTCAATGTCTCAGAAAAAAAAAAACAATTCCCATGATTCCCTAGCACTAACCGTAACCCTTAAAGTGGACTCAATTTGCACTATTTCTGGCAGTCTGCAAAGGCTCCAAGTCACTGAAGTCAGCCAGGAAATCAAAGACACAGCGAAGAATACTTGGTTTGGAAATTGGGATTGGTCTGCTACAGGACAGGCAATTCTAAAATTGGTCACCAACCCTATTGCAATAATCATAGCAATTCAGGTCATCACTGTTATAGGTGCTGCCAGTCTTGCATGTTGGAGAAGAAAGCAAGTGACCGAGTTTTGTGTCCTTAGACGCAGGCTGGATCTCTCACAGTCTGTAAAGGCATTTATTTAAGAGTTCAGTTGCTGCTCCTGGGGCATTCTCAGATTACACAGTCATAGCAGTATAACTCTGGGCCTATACAGATTGCCAGAAATAATCCAGTTTGAGACCACTTTATCTGTCCTGGCTCTGTTCTAGGGAATCATAGGAATTGTAGTTTTTTCTAAGACATTGAGCTCTCTCTGTCAGAGAGTTCTGATGCCACAATAAACTACAGTTCCCATGATTCCCTAGCACTGAGTCAAAACAGTTAAAGTGGTCTCAAGCTGGATTATTTCTGGCAGTCTGTAAAGGCTCTGCCAGAAATAGTGCAAATTGAGTCCACTTTAAGGGTTAGGGTTAGGGTTAGGGAATCATGGGAATCATTTTATTGTGGCACCAGAGCTCTCTGACAGAGAAGGCTCAATGTCTCATGGAAAAAAACCCAGTTCCCATGATTCCCTAGCACTAACCCTAACCCTTAAAGTGGACTCAATTTGCACTATTTCTGTCAGTCTGCAAAGGCCCTGACTATCATACTTTGGACACATCATGAGAAGGCATGAAACACTAGAAAAGACAATAATGTTAGGAAAGGTGGAGGGAAGTAGAAAGAGAGGAAGGCCACATGCTAAATGGATGGACTTTATTAAAGGGACCACATATATGAGTTTGCAGGAGATGGGCAGAGAAGTAGAGGATGGGGGGCCTGGATATGTCTCATCCATAGGGTCACTATGGGCCTCAGAAGATGGCTAATTGAGCCGTCTCCGAGGCAGGGAAGAGGAGGGACAGCCACACGCTCGGTGCCCCTTCCTCCTCCCGAGGTTGCCCTCGGAGCTGCTGGCCCTCCACAGGCCGGCGCTCCCAGGGCAACCTCCCCCCGCAGCGTCCGCACATGCTGCGGTGGAAAAGTCAGTGAAAGTGCGCCCTACGCTTTTGGGGTGCACTTTCACTGACATCTGAAAGGAGCACTGATTTAGCGTTCCTTTCAGGGGCGCCGATGGTGCGCCGTGGTGCGGATGCCTCGCTCCCGCGGCGCACTGCCCTGCGGCATCCTGGAAGCTCTCGTCTGCTTCCCCCCCTATGTGTCATGATTGATGTGAAGGCAATTAACAACAACAACAACAACATATCACCTCTATGGTGCTGTGGTTAAATGCCTGTACTGCAGCCACTCACTCACAAACCACAAGGTTGTGAGCTCAGTACCAGCCAGGGACTCATGGCCGACTCAGCCTTGCATCTTTCTGAGGTAGCTAAAATTAGTACCCAGCTTGTTGGGGGCTATTAGCTTACACATTGTAAACTGCTTAGGGAGTGCTTAAGTGCACTGATAAGTGGTATAGAAATGTACTTGCTATTGCTATTGCTAAACCTTCTCTTCTCCAGACTAAACATACCCAGCTCCCTAAGTCTCTCCTCGTAGGGCATGATTTCCAAACCAGTTCTAATAATAATAATAATAAAATTTATTTATATACCACCCTTTAGTAATCCAATCAGGCTGGTTAAAAACATTAAAATAACACAAAAATCAATAAATAAAATCTAATTCCCTCCCCCCTTAAAAAGTTATTAAATCAGTTACAAATTAAAACATACAATATAAAATACAACAATAATGTTAAAAACAATTCCACAGTGTGGCAGCGACTCTTCATTACATTTTAAAATTGAAAGCCTGGAGGCCCACTGAAAAATTCATGAGGCTGGATTATCTGTCATGGAAAGGCCTGCCGGAAGAAATCCATCTTGACAGCCTTTGTAAAGCTGTCTAAAGATGTTGATTGACGGATCTCGTCTGGCAGGCCATTCCATAGTTTGGGGGCGACAGCCGAAAAAGCCCTCTGGGAGGTAGCCACAAGCCTAGCTTTTTGTGGCTGCAGCACATTCCTCCCAGAGGACCGGAGTGCATGGGGAGGATTGTAAGGGAGAAGGTGGTCCCTGAGACAGTTTGGACCCAAGCCATTTAGGGCTTTAAAGGTAATAACCAATACCTTGTACTGGGCCCGGAAACTTATAGGCAGCCAGTGGAGGGACCTTAAAACTGGAGTAATATGGTCCCTCCTAGATGTTCCAGGAATAATCTGGCTGCCATATTTTGTACTAGCTGTAGTTTCCCAACCAAGCACGAGGGTAGCCCCATGTAGAGCACATTACAGAAATCTAGACGTGAGGTTACCAGCGTGTGCACAACAGTCTCAAGATCCCTTACTTCCAGAAAAGGGCGCAGCTGGTGTATCAGCCGAAGCTGATAACAGGTGCTCCTGACTGTCGCATTCACTTGATTAACCATCAGGAGCGACGAGTCAAGGATCACCCCCAGACTGCGAACACAATCACTGGAGGAGAGGGTGACCCCATCCAGGACTGGAGGCTGCAACCCAATTCTTGGTTTCGGGGCCGCTACCGTGAGCACCTCCATCTTGTCTGGATTCAGTTTCAATCTGTTTTTCCTCATTCAGCCCATTACTGCCCAAAGACATTCATTGAGAGAAGAGACGCCACTGGAATTCGAGGCTGACAAATGAGACATGGAGAAATAGATCTGGGTGTCATCAGCATACTGATAGCACCCAGCTCCATAACCCCGTATAATCTCACCCAGCGGCTTTATATAAATATTGAATAACATCGGGCACAGAATAGCACCCTGTGGGACCCCACAGGTAAGCTCCCTTCTACTGGAGCTACTGTCCCCGAGCAGCACCCTTTGAGACCTACCCGAGAAGAAGGACCAGAACCACTGCAAAGCAGTGCCTCTGATACCTAACTCCCTCAGGCGGTCCAAGAGGATGCCGTGACCTATCATATCAAAAGCCGCTGAGAGATCTAGGAGCACCAACAGGGTCACATTACCCCTGTCGATGCTCAGACGCAGATCATCGGTCAAGGCAACCATGGCAGTCTCAACCCCAAAGCCTGTCCTGAAGCCAGTTTGAAATGGGTCTAGATAATCGGTTTCATCCAAGACTGCTTGGAGTTGAAGAGCAACCGCCCTCTCAATCACCTTGATCAAAAATGGTAACAAAGAAACTGGCCTATAATTATTCATATCCAGGGGATCCAGGGAAGGTTTTTTCAGAAGCGGCTTAACAGCCGCCTCCTTCAGACAAGATGGAATATGTCCTTCCTGGAAGGACGCATTAATGATGTTCGCAAGGAACTTCCACAATGCATCCCCCCCTGGACGGCCAGCCATGATGGGCAAGGGTCGAGAGGGCAGGTTGTTTTCCTCACACTACCAAGGAGCTTGTCCATGTCATCGGTACTCACGGGTTGGAGCTGATCCAGATAATTACATTGACGGAGTCACTGGACACCTTGTCTATGGTTTCTGTTAAAACCTTGGCGTCTAAGTCGGCTCTCATCTGAGAGATTTTATCTGCAAAGAAGTTGTTAAACATGTCACAGCAGGCTGTCGTCGGGTTAAGTAAAGGATTTGGCGCAGGGGGAACCCATGTTATCTCCCTTACCACCCTAAACAGCTCTGCTGGACGAGACTCTGCAGATGCAATACATGCAGAGGAGAAGGATCTCTGCGCTGAACGTATTGCCTCCCGATAGGATCAAAGAAAGTTCCTATGGTGAGTTCTGTCGGATAAGAGTCGAGTCTTCTGCCATCTGCACTCTAGTTGTTGTCCAAACCGCTTCATTTTCCTAAGCTCAGGTGTATATCATGGCTTACGGTTTGAAGCGGATTGGCAAGGACGCTTGGAAGCAATCGCGTCGATAGCTCTGGTAAGATCGGTGTTCCAAGTATTAACCAGAGCATCGCCAGGATCACCGGCATTCCCAACCATTAAACCCTCTAAGGCTTTCTGGAATCCCATTGGTTCAATTAGCCTTCGAGGGCAGACCATTCTAATGGGTCCACTACCCCCAGTGGGGGAGATGTAGGCTCTAAGTTCCGTCTTGACCAGGAAATGATCCGTCCATGACAATGCAGAGGTACTAATAACCTCCGCCCACAGATATTCCTGTTCCGTACTAAAGACCGCATCGAGTGTATGACCTGCACAGTGTGTAGGCCCAAGGACCAATTGGGATAGGCCCATGTTTGTCATGGTCTCCATGAATTCCCGAGCTGCACCTGTTAAACTGGTCAAGTGGAATGTTGAAGTCCCCCAGAACTAAAAGTCTGGAGGACTCCAGCAGCAGCTCTGAGACCAGCTGTGTCAGCTCGGTTAGTGTCAGGGAAGGCCAGGTTGAGGACTTGGAGGACTCTGAGGGGGAGGATGTGGGTCCAGGTCCTAGCTTGGTGCTACTAGCTCCCATAGACCTAGCTGAACCTGGACCTAGCTGTGTGGGACCCATTGAGGCACAGCCCCTGCCTCAGCAGCCTAGCTTCCCTCCTCAGTAGCCTAGCCTTCCTCCAGCAGAAAGCCTTTCCCCAGCAGAGGTTTCAGGCCTGGAAGAAGCAGAGGAGCAAGAGATTGAGATCCCTACCTTTGCTCAGAGGGGAACAGATAGGGCGAGGCTGCGGCATTCTCGAAGATTAGCTGAGAAACGCGCAGCTAAAGATAAACACCTGTGAGAGAGGAGCTGAGGCTAGATAAGCAGCTGGGAAAAGCCAAGCTCTCCGTCAAGGCTTATCTTGGATTCCTCGGTGAAAGCTCTTGGCTCTCGGCTTGACTCTAGAATGTTTGAATCTTGTGACCTTTGGAACGGCTCTGGACTACCTGCTCGTGATAACCCTGGACCTTGGATTGCTTTCTGGAATTGCCTTTCGGAACTCTGGACTTGTTGGTTGCCTGCTGCAAGCAAACAGTGGTACGTTACTTGCAACTGTGTTGTTGTCTTGGAAAAGGGCCCTGTCCTTATCAGCCACGTGTTGGCAGCTTTCCCAGACAGTTAGGGAGTTTGCTAGACAACAGGATGGTCGGTAGACTAGCAGAATTTCCAAGCTATCCCTGGTCTTCAGGGTCAGATACATACACTCGAAGTGGGTTGTGTTCTGGAAAGGTATCCTGGTCAAGGATAGATTATTCGTGTGAACTAGAGCTACTCCACCACCACCCCCCACCCACTTCCCCTCACCTGCTCACTGACAGAGTACCCAATTGGGAGGGCCTGCAACCAGGTAACAGTGCTGTCCTCTCCCAGCCAGGTCTCTGTGAAGCATGCCAGGTCGGCATCCTCATCCAAGAGTAGATCATGGATGACATGAGTCTTATTCTTAACTGATCTGGCATTGCAGAGGAGCAAAGTGAGGTTCTGTGGAATGGGAGGTCTGCTCTCAAAACCAGTCTGGGAAACAGAGAGAACTGAAGACGGGATAGTTTTCAAACAGCAATCCCATCTTCTTTTGTAACATTTGTTTGCTCTGTTCTGACCATATCTCCCATTCACTGACACAACTCCGATAGCCACCCTCACCTCCTTCCTGGCCCCAGATAAAGCGGTGGAGTGCAAAGCCACCTGAAGCGGAGCCGCTAAAGGCCCAGGTGCAAACTCCGAGGCCTGTACTTCTCCGCCACAATCTGTCCGCTGCTCCTCCACAAGAGGAGGTCGTTCCTTGGGTGGGCTTCAGCCTCCACTCAGCCTTCCTGCAGCCTGCAGTCTCGCTGTCGGTGCTGTGGCGTCTGCTCAACTATGAAGCTCGCAACTAGTGCTGCACTTAAGTCCCTCTCCTGCCAAACAGTCACTCTGCTGTATAGGGAGGCAGTCTCCCTGGCTCCACAGCTGCCTCGCTGCTGGGTGGTGATGGTAAAAGCGGGCTTTTTTCTCTTTTTTTTCCCTTTCTTCCTTTCCCCTTCCTTCCTCAAAAAAAAAAAAAAAAGTCCGCTCAGCCTCCCTGGCTTCGCAGCTGCCTCGCTCAGTAGGTCTCAATGAGGGCTAGCTCAGTCCTCTTCCAGTGGCCCAGGACACCGCAATTGCTGTGGTACACTGTTTGTCAGCTGTTGAGAAGGAGAGACTAGGTGGAGCTACCCCCACCCGACTCCTAAAGCTGGTATCACTGGTGCCACTGGCTCCTAGGGCTTCTTCTCCCTCAGCTGTGGCTGATGTTGCTGCTGCTGATACTGGGAGGCTTGAGGCGGTGTCGGAGGGGTTTTAAAGTCCTACAGTTTAAAGAATCTACAATTCCTAACTCAGAGATTATCACTTTTTATGTGCCTGCCATGTTGCTCCTAAAAAAAAAAGAAGTTCAAAAAAGAAGTCCCAACCCAAATTCATGAATCTATACATGGCTAAATACACAAGGATTGAAATTCAGACTTTTTACAGCTATGTACAAAACCAAAACAAACTGCTTTTTTTGCCTGAATGGAGGAATTTGTCAATTTTTAATTTTCCCACTTTTTTTAAAAAAATGGAGGCACTTGGACTTTTTGGTAATTTCTTTTACGAAGAGCCAGTGTGGGGAATGTTGGAGTAGGACTCTGGAATACTAAGGTTCAAAAGCCAGCTGATCCATGAAACAATGGCAAACCTCCTGTAAATAAATCTTGTCAAGAAAACCTTTTGACAGGATTGACATAAGTTTGAGTCAGTTTGAAGCCACATTCTCATCCAGCCCTAGGAATATAAAGGAATTTTGCTGGATTTAAGATTCCCAACAAAAACAGAGTTTCTGTCTTGAGTTGAGACTTCTGTTAAGAAGAAATATACTGCTTCTGGAGGCTGCATAAATTTGAACGACTTATGGGGCATTCCAAAGGCACATGAATTGCTTTCCCCAGTGCTAAACTATTGCATTGAAATATGTATTTGGAAGCTAAAACCATAAATGCTGGTCCAACTGAATATTTTTGATATCCTATTGTGTCACTTTCCTATTTTTGCCTAGATGGTCCTTGTAACCATGTCTACAAAAGGAAGTAATTTCAATGCCCTTGCAATTATGTGTGAAGGAAGCTAAGGGTGGAGATTAATGCATGCTTAAGCGTCAATTGATCTTCTGTACTCAACTTACAGTCCATCCTTAGAGTCTCAGGACATTATCACAAGGGCTTTTGAACCACCATAAAAGTTCAATAATCACACCTTTGGTGATACCTAATGCACAACGCCATATCCCTCTCATCACTGCCTTGTCTGCCAATTGTACTTCGCCCACACCTTCACACTGATGGGGAAAAAAAAACATCAATAAACTCCCAATGGTGCTGGTATAACACAAGTCCATAGGTATGGTAAGTCACTCATGTTGCAGTTCCAAGACTGCATGGTCACATGGTGGCAGTGTCTCCTCCTCTCCATCTCTTCCTATTCTTCCTCCCCTTCACTATTCCAGAACAGCCCGGTGTTTGGTTTTTTTATACTTTCATTTGTTTTGTTTGTTTTTAAGCAATATTAGCATAACTCTGAAATTGTGTTCTTTAGAAAAACACAAAGGCATAAATAAAAGGCATGCTGGGTAGGCCATAAGGCAGGGAGGCAGGGTTAAAGACAAGGGTGGAAGAGAGTGTGAGGGCCAGCAACAACCCAATCAGGTTAATGAAGAGATATGTGATAATAAGTAATCCCAAACTGGTATGTATATATATTTCACTTCACTAATGTGATTGCAGTGAGAATGGGAGTCATGTGATAAAGTCCTTAGTGTTTAAACCAAAGGGGAAAAGTTTTGCCTGTCCCTGGGATCCTCCTATGGCTTTATTAATACTTCCAAATGAAACTGAAAATTACTAGGTCAGTTCTGCTTTTAAAACTAGACTTTCTGCTAAAACACAATGTATGGGTCTATACCCTTTTTTCCCAAGGGAATAACACCCTTTTGAATAACTGTTCTTCCTTCTTCTCTCTCCCCCTCTCTCCATCTTGGTGGGTTTTTTGTTCTGGGAGACCTCTAGGGGCATAAAAATGGTCTTGGAGGCTGCATGCATGTCACAGGGTCCATGCTTCCCATCTTTGACGAGAATAGCAATCACATAAGCAGGGTGATGAATTATGTGAAATGGTTTATTTCTAAATCTTAACCTTGTATTTGCTCTTGATTATGAAAAGGATACAATTGACTTGCTTTATATGCTCATCTAACTAGCAGAGAGTAGAAAAGATGCTTTGTTGTAACTTCTCACAAATAAATTTAATCAAGAATGGCACATGTGAGAAGCTTTCTGCTAGGTAGTGATATATATGTAACACCTATTCTGAAGGCACCTTGATAGCTTTCTAAAATGGGTCTTAAAATGGAGCATAAAATCTCATTTTTCTCTTAACAAGAGGAGAGCCATCTGGTGTGATGTTAAATATGACCTTAAGGGGCTTGGAACTGTATTCTGTGGAATTCTGCCCTTACTTGTTTCATGACAGTTAAATACATATTTATATGAAGGCTTCAACATTTAGTTTAAAATTTAGCACATTCCCCACTTTTCTTTTATGTTCTTGCTTTGTCTGGAATTTCACTCTGAACAAAATATCTGTGTGGCCTTCTTCTGATGCTTCCTGGCAATGGCCCAGCAATGGCCCAGTTCATGTGCTATCCAGATATCTAATGTACTGCATGTGACACAAGCTTTATGCATTTATGAAAGTATGGACCACCACTTAGAATCTATATACAGTTTTATATTAGGTAAAGCTGTTTGCCTATCTAGACTAGCCCTGATTATGTGAAATATCTCTCCCTGTCTCTATGGAAAAATATTTCATATAATCAGTCCTATTGTCCTATTGAAACTAGAGACTGAAAGAGAAAAGGAACCTGTAATCTTCTGTTTACAAAACATGTTTTCTACAGAACTTGAAGTAATACATTACAATAGTAAAGTTACAAATAGCACATTAATGTTGGGGTAATATGAGCATACTGGTGACATGTTTACAAGGCTATACATGTAATGATATTACCTTTTAGGTTAATGCAAAAAGCAACATTTAATTACTTCCATAGTGCTGGATTTTGGGGGCCACTGGGAAGGATGTTTTGTCATTTTTGTTCAGTTTTACATTTCCAAAGTATTGTTGATCATTGCTGTCATGGCATCTTCAACTTATTGTAACCCTATGAATGAGAGATCACCAAGTCACATTATTATCAACAGCCCTGTTCAAATATTGCAGACTCAAGATGGCTTCCTTGATTGACTCTATTTGTCTGTGATGCAATCTTCCTCTTTTCCTAATGCCTATTGTGAAGCTTCTCTACAGTCCCCCTCCACTTCTGCTGAGCTGGATGGGACCCCTTGAGACATCCTTTTCCCCCTAAAACAAATCTCACTGCCACCACCCAATGAATAACCTATTACACCTTAGCAATGCATTGGGACATTGACAGGGATTCCACAGGTATTTGCAAACCAAGTCAGGAACTAGCCAAGCTAAGGTATATGAACAGGAGTGCAAAGAGGCAGAGTAGTTTAAAGAAAAGCTTTATTGTAACTAAAGGAGTTCTAGAGCAAAAGGATATCACTACACTACATGCAATTCTTCTTAGATTTTGATTCCCTGAACAAAATACTGTGCAATTTTTGGACTTTTAGCTCTCTCACCCCAAGTATTGTGTTGTTTATATGCCCCATTTCTTCTTTTACTAGGTCTAACTTTCCCTGATTATGCTTCATACATTCCATGTTCCTATAATATATGTAATGCAGGTTTGGACTTTCCATTTAACTCTGTGAGCATGCCAACAACTGGACATCATTTAGGTGTGAGTCCAGTTGTGTCATTAGCCACAGTGCTACTCATAGGTGCCTGATACTGTATTCCATTATCGTGTTGATTAACAAAAATTCCTGTTGCCCCAACAAGTCCCAAAGTGTACTCATTTTTTGAGGGGGGAATGAATATCTGACAGGCTACTATGACAACATTTACAATGTAATGAATGACAATTTGTTGTTGTTTTAAATAGCATTTCAGGCTTTTGTGCTCTAGCAAGCAGCTATGGTTCCATCCATTCTGGACCTCACCCACATATTGCAGCATCTGTATTCGAACAATACCTAGTAGGCATGTGAAACAGGTTTATGTGTAGTAGGGATGTAATTTTTCATCAGCATTCTTGCCAAAAAAAAAAAAAAAAGAGTAATTTTTAGAATTTTCCTTTTGCTGTGAGAAACCCTTCAAAAACTGGAGTTTTCAAAGACTGTTCACAATTGAGACTTATTCTACATAAAATAATCACACTTGGTTGCTTTTTATAGAAAAGATTTTTCTGCACAGAGATAGGGTGCATAATCTGCACAAAAAGGAATGTAGAGAAAAGCACTGTGGCTTTTCTGCAGAATATAATTGTGAAGGTGAGACTCACCCACCCAACTTCTTTTTCTCTGATGGCAGCCCAATGGGTCTTTTTGATCCCACCACTGTCACCAATATTGTGAAGGTGACAACATGGCACTGACAAAATTTCTCAAAAACGTTTGTTCCTTTTCACTGTGTGCCACTGCTGCCACCTATTATGTGAAATTATGTGAAGATGATGGCCACTATCCCACCAATTCTTCACTCTGAGACTCGAACCTGAGATTCTCTTAAGTGTCTCCTGCACTATAACTCTTCTTAGATGGGTTTCAATTTTCCCCCCAGCTTGGTACCAACTATTCTTTGACAGCCACACACCCACTATCTAATGTGTCCCAAACCTAAAAGACTTTTCTAAATGTTGGTAGCATTTTAATGTGTTTCTGAAATCACCTCAGACAGCTGCTTGTTGAAAAAAAAGTAATAGATTTATTTACAAGTCAGGCTGAATATAGTATCTCTTTTAATGGGTGGTGTTCACAATAGATATGGTCTATAAATATTTTATTGTTTACCCAGTTTAACAGTTTCTTTAGCTTGTTTTTGTAATTGTTTCTCTATAGCTATACATATGTTTCTTTACAGACTAAGTTCTCATAGAACCTTTATTTAACTTTTGTATCTTATAACCCTTCTGATAACTTGTGACTCCACTAGTCACCAAACACTATGTCTCCTGCAGGACATTACAACAATTTAAATAATAATAATAATAATAATAATAATAATAATAATAGTAATAATAATTTATATCCCGCCCCTTTGAGATCAATCAGGGCTACTAGCAGCAATAAAATATAGCATACAAAGGTAAAATCTGAATCCCTCCCCCCCTTAAAAAGTTATTAAATCTGTTACAAAATTAAAACATACAACATAAAACAAGAATAATGTAAAAACATCTCACAATGTGGCTGCAATTCCAATTTTAGATGTTTAAACTAAGAGCCTAGAAGCCCTCTTGCAGGAGGGATTCCTGAGGCCAGGATTATCTATTCTTTGTCCTTTTCTTGAATACCTAAAATCCTTTCAAACTGTCCCTCACAGCAGCCTAACCTAGCCTCAATGACTCTTCAAGCCCCAAGGCACACTAAACATCCACATCTTTTCAAATCTGCTCCTCCCTCTTATATACTCACTCCTGGGAGCAGCCCCCCACCTTTTCCTGGCTTTGCTCCCATTGGCTAGTGCCAAGGTTCTAATCTGCCTGTTGTCTCACAGAGATAGGGTGCATAATCTGCACAAAACAGAATGTAGAGAAAAGCACTGTGGCTTTTCTGCAGAATATAATGTTTATAAGCAGGTGTAAAATCTGTATAGAATGCTGTGAAGAGTCTCATCACTCCAGGATTTATCTTGGCAGAGAATTCTCAACACTTGACCATTTTCAAATAGTTTCCAATACTCTCCCCCATCCTAAATGTGTAATAGCAAGACAGACAGGCATTTACTTGTACACCTGAGAGTATAACCAAGCCTACATTCAAATACCTCTGTGTACGAAGAATAGGGTTACTTTTCTTTTCTTTCCATTCTTTTCTTTCCTTCTTTTTCTCTTTATCAAGTGTAAACATAGTCAAAGGAAATGTAAAAGAGAGGAAGAAGGTTGTATGGAAAGGTGCATGCAAACATACAAAACCAGAGCAACTCTAGAAACCATACAAGGCTGTCAGAAAGAAAGATGTGGAAGGTTGGAAAGAGAGGGCAATAATTACCAATCCTGAAGAGTTGTTGTTGTTGTTGTTGTTGTTGTTGGTGGTGGTGGTGGTGGTGTGTGCCTTCAGGAGGAGGAAGAAAAAAGATCATCTTATTGGTCTCAGGCTGTAGATTGTGTCATATATTATTCTCCCTCTGAGAATTTTGTATAACTAGTGGCATAGTGTAGTTAGAGTTTGCAAAACCCTGGCACTATTTTATTTAGCAGGGACAATGACATCATCTGTAACCCCTTCTGGAGTTTCCTGTTCCTTCTGATGGTAGCTGAAAGGAAAATTTATCATTATGAGCTATGTCTGTTTTATTCCAAAGTGTTCAGAGGAAGGATTACTTGATCCTGAATAGGCATCTTGGGCTCATTACCGCTACAAAAATCTTGCTCCTTATAGAGATGAAAACCACTGGTATTCTTGTTTTTAACACACAAACAGAGAGAGAGAGAGAGAGAGAACAATGCATCCATCTCAGTGGCAACTAGGGTCCCATGTTAATGTGGTGGTGAATCTGCTTCAGGTTTTGGATTATTTTAAAACTGATGAACCATCCTTCCCATACCTTCTATAATAATGTTAAAACCTGAACCAAAATCTGGAGGAAATTTACTATCCCTCTGATATGGGACTCATCAATTGTCACTGAGAATCAACTGCAGTTTTGGACTCTCCATCCAGTTTTGCTATAGGGACTGCCATGATGAGGCCTACACTTCAGAACAGCACTGTGTGTCACTATATCAAACAGCATAATGCAAGATTGCTTCCTATGAAGAAAAATGAGCAGTTAGATCTGAGATTCTCTGACCTCCCCCTATCTGTTAGCGAGAAAATGCTGCCAGAGTCATCAGTGTTCTCCTGTCTATGTAGCCTTCTCTGTCTCTGCCATTCTTTCAGATCCTTGTTGTTTACTGATAACTGGTGACAGATCAAATGAGAGAAACAGATTTCTCTTTTGTGGCCAGGGGGCTTAGACGAATGTCATCATAACAGCTTTTACCTTCTTTTACCTTCTTTTGCCATTGCAACAATGGATACTCTCTCCCCATTCTGTCACAACAATGCATGAGATCCCATTTATTTGAACCTTTCTAATACAAGTCCATGTTATTAAACCTGATGACTTGCAACCACTAGTAGAGTTATTTTTCCTCAACTAAACAAACCAAAATATAGCAAACACATAATGGTACAGATAATATATTAGTAAGATTTGGTACATTTTTATACATCTTGATTGTGCATTAAAATTAAATTATAGATCCTAGGGTCAGGTTCTGTGATACAGGATGTTATCACTAAGCATCACGGCAATTACTTTGTGTTGGAATATTGTGCAGAAGCAATGATAATTCAGGATCAGGACAGTTAATATTTTTGAATGTTTAAAATGCCTCACTAAAATACAAAAAATGTTCAAAATGTTGACTACTATATATTACTAATAGTTATAAGCTCAAGATCTTAGCATTGGTCTTCCAGCTTCTTGACAGGTATGACTCCTGCTTATATGATTTTATGAATGCATTTTTGTTGTGTTTGTTTGTTTGTCTTGGAGAGGCATAAATATGCTCAGTACATTACTCTGTGAGTGCACTAAAAGTATAACCCCACACTTCCTTAATTTTTGAAAGTGTATTTTGCTCCCATTCTTCCTTGGCTGAATTTACTTTATACTGAAAAGGCAATTGCTAGGTTGTTCAACTGGTGGAAATGTGACATCACTTTCTCTACCTAGTTTCTTAGCAAAGACAATATAATAGAAATAAGATCTATGAGTTGCTTAGCCATCAATAGGAAAGATGGGTGGTAGCAAAGCAGACTAACACAGTTGGTGAAGGTAACACTCTAAAGAAGAAAAACAGTTGGAGATGCCCAGTAATGCAACTAGGCGAAGGTAGGCCTTCACAGTCTCTTCTCCAACTCATCCAGTCCAACCCCCCCTGCCATGCAGGAACTTTCAATCAAAGCATACCCAAAGATGGCCATCCAGCCTCTGTTTAAAAACCTCCAAAGAAGGAGACTCTACCACTCTCTGAGGGAGAGTATTCCACCTGTCCCCTACAGGATTGCTACTAAGGGTCAAAGAGAAATGTGCCCCCTTGTTCTGAGGCTTATTTGTCAACTCAAAGTCCAGCTGGATGAAAAATGGGGAAAAAATAACTCATGCAGTTGTGGATCATTTGCAAGGGAAGAATCACAGTGGCATGTCTGCATCAAAGGGCAACCTTTCCCCTTTAAGGGCCGAGGGACTTCAGCTCCCAGAAGCCTCAGCCATGTTGGCCAATAGTCCCATGTTGGCCAATAGCTCCTGGGATTCTGGGAGCTGAAGTCCCTCATCCCTTAAAGGGGAAAGGTTGCCTACCCCTGGTCTGCATTGTTTCAGGGATGGATGATTTCTGCCTCTTGCAAGCAGATCCCCTTCCTCCTTCCCCTTGCAGCACAGCTCTATATAGGGGATGAATAGGACACCACCCCCCACCCCCCGATGTGCCTAATGTTAGCGATAGGCACACTTTTTTCTTCAACTCCATGCTGTATACATCTAGTATTTGGATTCATTGATATTCCTTATCACAGGTAGTGAGCTGCAGGGATGCAAAGGAGGAAAAAGATCCTCTTTCCAGACCCCCTTTGTCCAGACCCCAGCGCTTGTCCCTTCTAACATATCAAAGAGGTCCTTAAACTGGCTGTCCCACTTTCTAAGTCCTTATCAACCCATCTCTCCCAAGGCTTTGTTGACCATCAAACACTTCATTCAGGAACTAACAGGGCCATATATCTTAACTACTCCAGGCATTGCCCATCTGTCTCTGTTTTGCATTTCAATTGAATTACAGACCTCTCTGCTGTTTTTCTTCCCCTCCCACACTTTTCTCAAATAAACCATAACACTGTTTCCTCTATCCCCATTACTCCTATTTTACCATATTGAACTAACACTATAGCCCCTCATATTTCTCTTCATGGCAGATTCTGACATTTCATCATGGCAGATTATAACAATGTCTATGTGTTTAACCTCTTCTTAACTTGGGGGCAGTCTCCTAAAGTGAAGGAATGCCTCTGGATGGTGCAAAACATGATCTCATTGTTGTTCTATTTTTTTTAAAGGTGCTTAAAATGGTGAGTGCAAAAGGGCAGGTGTGAATGTACCCTTCAGACACTTATAATCACTTTTAGATGGTCTGAGCAGCTGAAAATAATGGAGCAGTGTACATAAAACAAGGCCGATAAATTCCAAACACTTATCCTTTTTCAAATCCAGATAAGGTTGTCCAACACATTTGAAAGCTTCACAGTACCTCACAATGATGGGTGTACCAGTCTGAGCCAGCTTGGCAGGTCTCCAGACAAGACAGTTAAGCCCTGATTACTCTCATCAATGAAATTATTCCCTTGTCAGTAGGAGGAGGAAGGGTTGGAGGACAATTTGTATTTTAGAATAAGTGTTGACTTTCCCCCCAACATGGACAGAGGTCAAGACCAGCAGCCTGACCCTATCCAGTATGAATTCTTAACAATTAATGTAGACTCTGGCAACAGACAGCTTCCTTCCTTATACATCTAATATTTATATTTCTTGAGCATAACTCATAACACTATCTGTAGTATATGAGGGGAAACCCAACAACAACAGACCTCCATACACATATCAGAAATGATAAGAAATCCTGACCAGGAACTGTGAAAAACCAGTAGCTAGATATTTTAGCTTTAAATATCACAATCTCTTTGATTTGTTTATGTTTGTAATTGAGGTGGCATCACTTTCAAGTACTTTGGATATAAGGCAGGATTTCTGGATCCACAGACGTAAGACTTAAGACCGCATAGTTTCAACCTAGAGGATAATACTTAACACCATCATCCATTTAAGAATGTTTTACAGTAGAAAATTCTAAACTGCCACCTTGGATGCAGCTCACTTTTAACTTGAGCAACTCAAGAAGGTAGAAGTTGAAACATTTTGCTAATTTATTTATAATTTATGGTTGTTATTCACACACACACACACACACACACACACATACACTTGATTGATTAATTGTGCCAGTCCTTTATAATTTACCATCCTTATATTAATGTGCATTTAGGGGGGATGCAGACCAGGGCGTTGGGGACGCTCTGGTCCGGAACGCTGCGGGACCGCGGCAGCCGGACTGCGGCGCTCCTGCGGCGACCCTAAAAGGAGCGGCAAATTGCCGCTCCTTTTACAAGACAGGGAAAGTGTGCCCTAAATGCGTAGGGCGCACTTTCCCTGTCTTTTCCGCCGCAGCGCGTCCAGTCGCTGCGGCGGGAGGTTGCCCCAGAAGCGCCGGCCGTGCGGAGGGCCGGCAGCTCCCAGGGCGACCTCAGGAAGAGGAAGGAGCGCCGCTCGTGCGGTGGCTCCTCCTCTTCCGGGTCTCCAGGACGACCTTTTTGGTCGTCTGCTGAGGCCCTTAGTTCACTTTAATTAAACTCTTGGTCTCTTTGAATGAATGAGCCCAGCATGACCTGAACAGAAACAAAAATCCCATAGCTTGGAAATGGAAGAGAAATCCAGCCTTGGGAAACTGTGCACTGGAATCTGCAACTTTATGCCTACATTTCCTACCAGGTGATACATAGAGAGAAGCAATATCTGTAATAATTGAAGAAGGTTAATATTAGTAGAAGAAAGGATTGAAGCCAATGCTCTCTAGGGGGTAGAATATTACATCGAGAACTTGTCACATTCAGTTTGGCACTGCTATTGTTTTTTGTTTTGTTTTTTCATTGAAGAGAAGATTTAATATTGGTATCTTAAGGAACTTGACCCAGATTTTTTCTTTCTTTCATTATCTGGGACTTTGTGCCTATTAATGAAGGAAGTGAATTTTGCTAGTTTTACTCTTATTTGTTTGTTTATTTATTTATTCATTTAATTTCCAGGATTTAAATCTGGCCTTTCTCCCACAGTGGGATTCAAGGTGGGTTCTTGAATCCAAGAACAACAAAACACCCATACCCACCCCTGGAAAGATCACTTTTTTGCACTTTTTAAATGGTTTGCAAACCTAGCAGTGAGAAACCAGCAGGGGCACAGGTAGTCAGGAAATCACAAGCCAATTACTGGTGAGAAAAACCACAGCTTTATTATATACAAATGAAATAGGTTGGTATGAGATGACACATAGGTCCAGGTATCAGATAACCTGTCTATCATTCCATATTCCACACTAGCCCATCCACCTATTGGGGGGGGGGGGGGGGACAGTCATGGTATCACAGCAGAAGAGGTACACTGTGTGGTTTCTCTGCCACTTGAGAGTGAGCCTGGTCCTCTGCTCCAAAGCTGGATCTGACCCTAGTTGCCTGCCCTCCATGTTACCTTAAGAGGACCCTACATGGGAAACATAAAGAGACTTGTAGGCCACATCCCCCCCCCACACACACACACACCAAAAGGCCTGGATTTTGCCCCATCTCACAGCACCAAATTGTGACAGAATTAAAGAAACTCATGACTCGCTTAATATATGCACAGAACATACAAGAAAGGAGAGGAGAGGAGAGGGGGAAGACTATTCAAGCCAGTCTGCCAGAGGAGGCTTTGCAGGAGTGTTTATTTCCTCGCTGGGCCAAAGTGAGCTTCATTTCAGCTTCAGTGTCTGCTTGACAGATGGCTTGGCCCATTCAGCTGCCTGGTGGCTGCCTTCTTAAAAGCCACATAATATAAGTTATGTGGGCTCTGGAAAGGAGACCAGCATCCCAAGGGGAGATAGTAACCCCCTGCCACTTTCTGCCACAACTCACAAATGTTTTTTCCCCCCTCCACTAAATTACAGGCCTAGCTTTTGGTATGCCACTAACAGGATAACAGCCAAAATTCTCCCTTCCCCCAAGATAGGTCCCTGATGAAATGGAAAATATCATTTGCAGGCTGTGGCAAATGAACATTGCCCTAGTACATCACACAATCTAGATAAGATTAATTAGCACTAGCAAATATTTTCAGTAGCACTACCAGATAGTAATCATGACATAGCAAAAACATGGCAGCAAAGAAAGCAGATTTTTTTCAATAGTTTTATGAGACATAGATGCCAAGCATTGTTATATTTCTCTCCTGTGATTTTTGTCCAGTGCCTTGGTATCCAGAGATACTCAGCAAAGCAGTAAGGCACTCTGTGTATTTCATTTACATTTTATTTCAGTTTTGTGGATGCATTTGGGATTGTGATCATCTCTCTGGTCATCAGAGACTCCTGTTGTGTGGCAATATGCAATTCTAAGCTGTGAGGAATATGATTAACTAGAGAATTGTACAAGAATACAGAAGTATAGTCATATATCCATTGTTCTTCCATATGAATAGATCATCTCTGGGGACTGGAAATCCAGTATGGTATAGTGGTTTGAGCATTGGGCAATTACTAGAGAGGAGAAATTGAATCTATGCTCAGTGATGGAAACCCACTGAGTGACCTTGGGCAAGTCATAGACTCTCATCCTCGGAGGAAGGCAAAGGCAAAGCCCCTCTGAGCAAACATTGCCAACAAAACCCTGTGATAGGTTCTCCTTAGGGTCACCGTATGCTGTAAATGGCTTGAAGATATACAACAATAGTGAGGGACAGACTTGACATATACTTGCTTTGTAATTTGGTAGCAGGAGCAGCAACAGGCACTGCAAATTGAGGTTTTGTTTTTGTTTTCTGTTATTGTATAACTGCAGCTATTTTTCCTAGAGCTGACCTTTGGTAAATCAATAGGAGTAGTCTATCCGAAGAGCAAAAACTAAAAATTTCACTTGCCTTGCTCTTAAGTTTTCAAAATGCTTTTCAGTTACTTCCCGCTTGTTTAGGGTTAGTTCCCATTCTGTAATCCTTTACCTGGCCAGAGGAAGGTGACTATGAGACAGTTTGGTATATGTGGTGCAGTGGTTTAAGTGTTGGACTACAACTCTGGAGGGCAAGGTTTGATTCTGCACTTGGCCATGGAAACCACTGGTTGGACTTGGATGAGCCACACACTCGTAGCCTCAAAAAAAATCCCATGATAGGGTTGCCTTAGGTTCATCATAAGTTGGAACACAACAATAAAACACACAATAAGGAACATAAATAAGGCACACAACAACAACAACAATGGGTAACTACAATTGTAAAAGATCTATAATGGTAAAAGAGTTTCCAGAGAGTAAGAGTTGTTCACTATCGGAATATACTGTATTGGACTCTGCTTTATTGAAGGTCTTTGAGCAGAGATTGGGTGCCATCTTTCAGGAGTGCTTTAGTTATGTTTTCTGCATGACAAGGTGGTTGCATTACATGGTCATTGTAGTACTTTCCAACTCTGTAATTTTATGATTCTATGAATTTATAATTCATTATCCTCCTCTTTCAAATAACATGAGGTATAAGTTTGCAGAGAAAGTGTCAGGTAAAAGTGGTAGCTGTACAGAACTGGAGCCTTTTCTGTACATAGAAAGGACTTCTCAAAGTACTGAATGTTCACCTAACATGTTTTCTCTATTAACCAGTTCTGCTGTCTGGCACTAGTTTTGCCCTCTTCCAGCTATTGCTGACATGCACCAGAAACCTTTATATGGCTGTAGCCTAAGGATTTTCATCTAAGCACGTTCATTCAACAGAGCTAATCCTTAAAGCCAGCTTGTGATTCCTCTCCCTCCACCCCCAACCCAATCCTGGGAATGGTGAATAATATAATTGGGACCAAAGTTTATAATCAGTGAAATGCATTTGACTTCTGTCTAGGTAGAAGCTCTTCTACTGCATCTTCAATTAATGGTGTGGTGGTGGTGGCGGGGGAGCAGAAAGTGTCTATATTTATTTAAAATGAAATATTTTTCTGTCTGCTTTTTCAGGGACATAGAGAATGAAAGAGAGTTAATATTCATACTTTGATTCTAATATAAAATTCCAGAAACCATAAGAAGGAATTTAAAATACCAGTCTACCCAACCAGGTGAGTATAATCCTATTTTAACAAATATTTAGAAGGATGTTTTTCTTAAAAAAACAAAACAATAACAACAACCCAATTAGCTGTCTCATGGCTGGATGTTTTGAAGGAATAATCCAATTTATTTAAATAAGCTATGGTGTTTATTGATATTGGTATGCCAGGGGATCTGTGTCTTCACTGATGGAAGAATAACATCATTTTGTGGGATTCTAGAAAATCTAGTTGTGTATTGAAAAATTGTTAATGCTGAACACATTGGGAGTGATCACTTTCATCTCCAAGTATGGGGGGAGGGTCTACTTTTTTGTGTTCTAAATCACTATGTACAAATTAAAAATAGCCACGACATGGTGCTGTTAGCTGTAGATGTTGTGTTTGTCAAAGTGAGAGGAAACAGCAACTCAAACTTATGAGAACGTGGGTGGGCATATGTATATGGTCCAGGGTAAAAAAATCACTTCGCTCTCTGTGGGCTGTCCCCACATTACCCCCAAAAAGGTACCCCAAACAACCTCCTTCTCCACAAAATGACAGCTGGAAGGAAGTGATGTTGTGTTACAAAATAATAATCATGAAATATTACAAAATAATAACCACATGTTGGTGGAAATCAGGGGCATCACCAGCAAATATGTGTCTGATATTTTTCTTTCTTTCTTCTCTAGTTGGATGGACAGCAATATCATCATCCTCAGAATCCTCTTGAGGACCCCAAAGGAGGAGTCCTCAACACATCCTAATGTGTATAACACCAAACTCTCTCAAACATGGCCTGTTTTTGACACACTTTTTCAGGTATTAACCACAGACAGTGATATAATGACTGGACGGATAAGTAATCTGTCTTGCCAGTCACAATGCAATGAGGATGCTTGTCAAAATGCAACCTTTCTTTCTTTCTTTCTTTCTTTCTTTCTTTCTTTCTTTCTTTCCTTTTGTGTGTATAAAATGTACAGCCATTCTTAAATCCAGTGTTTTTGTGGGAACAACCCTGTACTAAGCAACATACTAAGGAGTTTCAGAGATCTGTCTGTACTTTATGGACTATTGTAAAACATTTGATTGTATGGATCATGAGAAACTATGGCTCACTCTTAAAGAAATGGGTGTGCCAAAACATTTGATATCCTTGATGCATAATCTGTATTCAGGACAAGAAGCTGTTGTCAGGAGACAATATAGAGAAACCAAATTGTTTTCAATTGAAAAGAGGATCAGGCAAGGCTGTATGCTACCACCCTATCTATTGAACATGTACGCTGAGAACATCATACAAAAAGCAGGATTGGATTCAGAGGAGGGATGCATCAAAATTGTAGGAAGGAACATCAAGAATCTAAGATATGCAGATGACACTATGATACTAGCAGAAAATATGGAAAGATTATTGAAGAAGATCAAGGCACAAAGCACAAAGACAGGTTTACAGTTGAATAACAAGAAAAAAAATATTACCACAGACCATCTACATAGTTTTAAAGCAGACGATAAAGAGATTTTCCATACTTGGACTAAGTCATCAATCAGAGCAAAGACTGAAGTCAAGAAATCAGAAGACTGGGTATTGGAAGGGCAGCAATGAAGTAGCTATACAAGATCCTAAAGTGTAAATATATATAATTAAATACTAAAGTTGGGATTGTCCATGCCATCATATTTCTCATTTCTATATATGGTTATGAGAACTGGACATTGAAGAAAGCTGATAAGAAGAAAATCAACTCATTTGTGATGTAGTGCTGGAGAAGAGTTATGAGAATACTGTGGACTGCTAAAAAGACTAATGGATAGGTCCTAGGGCAGATCAGGCCTGAACTCTCCTTGGAAGCAAAGATGACTAAACTGAGGTTGTCATTTTTGACCATAGGTTGAGAAGAAAGGACACACTAGAAAAGACTGTAATGCTTGGTAAAGTGGAGGGCAAAAGGAAAAGAGAAAGACCACATTCCAGATAGATAGACTTAGGAGCTCTGCAGATGGCATAAAGTGCCATCTTGGAGCAGGGAAGGGGAGGGGCAGGCAGATGCCCCAACCCCTTCCTGAGGACGTCATCAGAGCGCCCACCATTGCATACAGCGAGTGCTCCGATGACGTCCTCCCAACCCAGCCTTTGCATGGCCTGAGCTGGAAGAGATGCAGAAGAGCTGCATGATGGCTCTTCTGGCACCCTTTCTGGGGCTAGGGAAACTAGCGCTATTTTAGTCACCGAAAGGGTGGATCGGGGCCAGGGTATGGGGCAGCCTCAGCCCCAATCCTCGGCTTCTCGGGGCGGCCCATGGCCACCCATCTATAGAGGCCCTTAATCAGACAAACCAGGGCCATGATTCTGCATAAGGTGGCCAGGGTGGTTGAGGATAGAGTGAGTTGCAAATCTCTCATCCTTAGGGTCTCCGTGGGTCAAAGTTCTCTCAAAGGCAGTTAACAACAACAACAAAAAACTGTCCTTTTGGGTGTATTTAGTAAATGACTGAACTCCTACTTCTAGGACTGATAATAACCACACAGATAGTATTAATAAAGATCTATTCTCTCTTGGTACCACTCTCCAGTTTTCCGGGTCAATGTTACAAATCTAGCATTTCAAAGCAGCTTCATTTATATACCACTTCATACCACACTATGGGGTGTCTAAGAGGTTTATAACTGTAAGCTCATTGCCCCCCAACAGTTGGGTACTTATTTTAGCGACCTTGGAAGGATTCAGGCCTGAGTCTAGCCTGAGCCCTGGCTAGTATTGAACTCACAACCTTGTGGTTTATGAGTGAGTGGCTGCAGTACAGGCATTTAACCACTGTGCCACCAGGGGTCCTTGTGGTTTCCTTCAAAGAAAACCTAGATGAAGTCTGTTTTGTAGACCTCCTTGCAAAAACTATACAGAAAGTAATGGATTCATTGGAGTGAAGGAGGAGGGATACACTGGATAAAACTTGGAAAATAATGATTTTTTCAAGATTGGTGGAATTTATTATGTGTTTAGAAATATTATGCATTATTATTAGCTGCACTGGGTGTGTGTTCTGACTCAACAGGGTGCTTCTGTTATGATCTGCTGTTCCAAACGTAATTGTAAGTTACTTCTATATAGAGCTGGTATTAACTGTGTTTGACTGATTGTCTCATACGGATCTCCCTCTCTCTTTGTTCTCCTCAGTTTTAGCTGTTTTCTGTTGTCTAAAGGGACTTTCCCATTCATCTTTTTTTACCTCATGCTGCCAATAATCCTACCAGTCATTTTACCACTGTCTGTGGTTAATTCCTGGGGAGAAATGGGTCAAAACAGGATATTTTTAGAAAGGTTGGTGCCAAAAGCAACAGGATGTGCTGGGTATCATTGAGAATAATATTTTTCAATTGAAATATATCAAATAATGCTCTTCTATTGACCACTTAATCTCTGCAAATAACCCTGAAAAGAATAAAATGTCCTGGAACACCAATGTCTAAGTAGGAGACATCCACCAAATTCACCATATGCACAAGACTAGATGGAAGTGATTATACAGGAACTATTTTTTATTCCTGGTCCCAGACACCACTAAATTCAGCAGCCTCACAAGACTAGGTAGGAGGGATGTCACAAGCCACAAACAGGAACTACCTTTTTAAATCTATTCTGGATGAAAAATAATATATCGTATAACATGGCCAGGAATGCTATCTTGGACAGTCATGGCCATTAAATTTAGCCATTGCACAAGACAAGATGGAAATGATACAACAAGCCACAAAAAAAATTCAAAGTGAACACATTTTACTACCCACACAAAATATCTGGGCTCTGGAAAATGGTCCAGAATATCATTTTTTCTAGATAGCTACACTCATAAGTTTGCCAGTTGAATAAAACTTCTTAGTACCTGTTCTGGCTATATTGTGGAAAATGGCCCAGGATAATAATTTTTGAAGGTAATAATTTCTAGACAGCTTCACCTTTTTTATTTCTTTTGTCTCCTCCTCCTCCTCCTCCTCCTCCTCCTCCTCCTCCTCCTCCTCTCTCTCTCTCTCTCTCTCTCTCTCTCTCTCTCTCTCTCTCTATATATATATATATATATATATATACATATATAACCTTTTGGAATCAATTTTCCACTGGTGTTGCCAGAGATGGGGGGATAGCACCCCAGTTCAGAGGCCCTGTTTAGCCAACTATGAGAAACAACAACATTGATATAATATGCATAGAATTCTTTTTTCAGGGCCTAGTTCCACCATCTGCTGCAAAGGATGCTAAACCCCATCAACTAAAGCACTGGAATTCTTTCTTTGCTATAAAATCACCTGCTGCATCATTTACTATCAGTAACTTATCTTATGACAGTGGTGTGCTTCAGTTTTCAGTACTAAATGAAATCTTGGGGAAGACTGGAATTGCAGCCATTTCCAATTCACCACAAACTTCTTCATTATTATTTCCACTGTGAGTTAAATCCAGAATGGGTTATATTCATCTTTTCTTTAACAATTAGCTATCACAGTTCTGTACTCTTCTTCAGTCTAGTTCTTTAGTTACCCAAGGATGCATCTCTAAGACAGAAACATTTGTCTTCATGATATGTATTCACCACACTGTGTTTGTGAAACAGAATAAATGAACAGCCTATTCCACTGAGTTGGAGGTCATACACAAGAATCAACCATGAATGTGTGAGGGCACTAAATGCACTGGTATACTTGCTCAAAATGTTTATCCATATTTTCCAGTTATTTCTTTCCTTTTCAAACCATGTTCTCTGAGAAAATGTCAGCACATTTCGCTTTCAAGAATTCAGTAACCTCTAAGCCAGTGGTAGGCAAACTATGGCCCGTGGGCCAAACCTGGCCCGTCAAGGCCTTGTAACCGGCCCGTGGGCGGTCCTGCTGCCGCCGCCACACGTGCGACGCGGGGTGCCATTTTGCATTCCAAAACGGCACCACACTCGCGCATGCATGCGCACAATGGCAGGTGCCATTTTGGAATGCAAAATGATGCTGGCATCGTGCGCATGCGCTCATGATGCGTGGTGCCATTTTGTGTTCCAAAATGGCGGCCGCCATTGTGTACATGCATGCGTGAACACGGGTGCCATTTTGGAACGCAAAATGGCACCCCGTGCTCGTGCACACATGTGCGCGCCCACACCTTTGGCACCATTTCCCCCCCCCCTTCGGCCCACCAACAATCGGGGGACAGTGGAACAGGCCCCACCCCCAAGGTATGCCGACCCCTGCTCTAAGCAGACCAACCACTGTTGTTGAGACAGGTTGGGCTGGCAGACAGAACAGAGAACATGGAGGAGAAGGAGAACTGCTGCTTTTTAAAACTATACTTCTTTTGCTTTGTAAGTGTGTAAAATAAATTTCAGAACTTGTTTCTGGTAAGTAAATGCTGTTCCAGAAATAGATCATTAAAACAACAATACAAAAGCCTTTGTTTTTTTATTAAAATCTCAGTATAAAAACTGAAATATAGTTTAGAACATCTGGCTTCCATTGGCAGTCTCCCATCCAAGTATTAACCAGAGCTGACTCTACTCTGTTTCTAAGTTCCGATGGACTCTAATGCCTTTGGGGTATTTTAGCTATATGGAGTGACAAATTACAGATGGTGAAGCTGGGTTCAGAAAAGGAAGTGGCACCAGGAATCATATTGCAAAGATATCTTGGAGAACTGAGCACACTAAAGAATATCAGAAGAAAACCAGGCTATGCTTTATAGATTGTAGTAAAACCTTTGGGTAGATCATAAAAAACTATGGAATACTCTTATAGAAATGTGTTATCACAGTGTTTGATTGTCCTGTTGCCTAACCTGTACTCTGGACAAGAGATTACTGTCAAAAAAGAATACAGAGGAACAGAGTGGTTTTCAATTGACGCAGGGGTCACACAAGGCTGCCTTTTACAATGTATCAGTTAAATTTCCTGGATGTTGAACATATCATACGTAAAGCAGAATTACACTTGGAAGAACAAGGTTGGAAAATGAAGACTGGAGTATGAACAATTTAAGATATGAGATGACACCATATTACTAGCAAAAAATTGAAACAATTATTAAAGAAAGTCAAGGCAGAAACTGCAAAGGCAGGTTGATGGCTGAAAAGAAAAATAATGACCACAGATGATTTATATTTCATGTTTTACAACTTTAAAGTAAATGATGACAACATAGAAATGGTTCAAGATTTTCTACACCTTGGCACAGCCATTAGTCAGAATGGAGATTGCAGTAAAGAAATTTACTTACATACTTATTTTATTTATATGCCACCTTTCCTCCAGGCCAGAATGCAAGATGCCTTCCATAACACATTAAAACATTTACAAAAAGTGCAAAACAAGTTTTAAAACACCACATTAAAACACTATAAAACTTTTTAAAAAACTTACTAAAACTAAAAGCAGATAAAACATACGTCTACATGAAAAACCTCCCTTGCATAAGTATTTAAAAACTTGTTTAAATAAGAAATTTTGTGCCTGTCAGCAAAAGAAAAGAAAGGAAGAAGCCATTCTAGCCTCCTGCTGAAGGGAGTTCCAGAGGGTGGGAACAGCCACTAAGAAGGCTCTCTCTTGTGTCCTCACCAGGGAATCTGTGATGGTGATGGGACCAAGAAAAACCCTTTCCCTGATGATCTTCAATCTCTGGCAGGTTCATATGGGGAGATAAGACTTTCTAATAGTCTGGAACTGAACCTTGTAGGGCTTTATAGGTCATGACCAGCACTTTGAATTGTGCTTGGAAACAAAATCTGAACAAGACTAGGAAGGGCAGTTATGAAGGCACTAGACAAGATCCTGAGGTGTAAAGATATATAATTGAATATTAAAGTTAGGATTATTGATGCCATCACATTTCCAGGTTCTATGTATGGTTGTGAAAGCTGGACAGTGAACAAAACTGATGGGAAGAAAAACAACTTATTTGAAATGTGTGGTGGAGAAGAGTTATGTGGATACCATGTTAAAAAGAAAAATAAATGTATCCAAGAACAAATCAAGCCTGGATTCTCTTTATAAGTAAGATGACTAAATTGAAACTGTCATCCTTTGGGTATATCATGAGAAGACATGACTCATTAGAAAAGACAATAATGCTTGGTAATGTAGAAGACAGTAGAGAAATAGGGGCGATGCAGACAGCCCCTAAGGGGCAGTTCTGTGCCGCCCCTGGGAGCATGGTAGCCACACACTGTGGCCCCGATCCTCCTTTTTGCTGCTCCAAAAAGAGCTGGCAAATGCCATTCCTTTTTGGGATGGCAAAAATCTACCCTTAGAGCTGCTGCCATGGCTCTTTTACACCCCTTTGGCATGGCATGTGTGCACGCTGAGCCAACAGGGCACCCTCACACTGCGCACTGTGTGGTTGGGCATTCGGCATGATGGCAGCATTGGGGCAGAGTCAGGGCAGCCAGCGTGCAGTCACCCTACCCCAACTTCACCCCCAGGCCAGCCCTTTAGGCCAGTCTCCATCGGCCCTATGTTACAGATGGATAGACTCAATCAAGGAAGCCACTGCCTTGAGACTGGAATCCAGAGGGAATGGAAGCCTCTTATTCATGTAACCATAAGTTTAAGTTGACTTGACGGCAGTTAACAACAAGTAATTTTTAAGTGGTCCTAGCTATACATCATAAGCCATTTTTTCTCCTACTGATGTTCAGAAGATTTAACATCAAATATTCAATATCAGCATGAACATAAGTGAAAATTCACACCCCTGTTGAAAAATAACCTTCAGTAATTTGGTGACGAATATCAGGATTCCTTGGAAGCATTTTTTAAAAACCATTATCCTATGATAGTGATAACTTTAAGCTTTTCCTTGGTTCTCAGTGATCAGTTGCTTTCCTCCTTCTCACCCTTCTGCCTTAACCATTTCTTGCAGTGTTTTCTGAGAATTATCAGCCCAACTGCCTCAATGCTTCCTCCTTCTGAAAGTCATAATTTTAAGGAAGGTCTACAGCTTTCAAACATCAGTTGCTGCCACCATATGTATTCCTGTAATGATGCTGCCAGAGCACTTCATTTTCCTTCATCACAGAGTCAGCCCCCTATGTATACAAGCACATGTAAGTAAAGACCACTGGCATAGATTTATCACTTTTAAGTATTCCTGATCCCTTTATTGATTTATACATTCTTTCAACAGTTCTCAAGTCTGATTATACCCTTCTTGATTACCCCTTCTGCCATGTTCCAACCTTTCAAGGGCAGTCTCTTTTTGAAATGTCATTTTTGTCTCTTCCATTTCTTCCATTCATTAACTGCATATGCAAGTTAACTTGTTTATATACTGATGTCTCAGCCATGAAGTGAAATTGTAGAGACGACATTTGGTACCTTAAAGTGAATATAAAAGGGCCTTGACATTTCAAAATCAATATCATGAGAGACTGCAGGCTTGTCTAGCAGAAGTACTGAAACATGAATTGCTTTCATAAATATTGTATTCCTGAAAGATGAAAAATAT
This sequence comes from Phrynosoma blainvillii, assembly GCA_026167975.1. Taxonomy (NCBI): domain Eukaryota; kingdom Metazoa; phylum Chordata; class Lepidosauria; order Squamata; family Phrynosomatidae; genus Phrynosoma; species Phrynosoma blainvillii. The sequence continues at coordinate 120,084,602 of JANUYF010000004.1, read as the reverse complement.
GTACAATGCAGCATTTCTACAAACACTCCAATATAACAATTGTGAAAATAAGAGACCTCCTGAGATGTGTGGGGTGAAATTTTAGTTTCCCAGGGTGTTACCTTTTAAAGGTAAACTATAATATGCAGATATGAAAGTTAAACTTGTTAGAGTTCCACTTTCATCAGTAGAGCAGCAAAAATGTGGGTTAGACTATATTTTAATATACCTTCCTAAAGAATAAAGACTAAATCAAAAAATGACAAACATATAGTTTGTGGTTTAAAAACAAACAATAACTTTAATTAATATTTACAAAACAAAATAAATCCTATTCTTACTGGTGTTAATATAGCAGGAAGAAACTGTTATTGCATCTTAGACTCACAGGAGGCAGTTACTAACTACTGACTGCAGTTACTGATAGTTTAGAATGTTCAGAGTCAGTTAAACTGCCACTTAAGATTGAGAGTTAGAATGAGAGAGGGGAAAGAGAATGCAATATATAAATTTTCCAACAATCTCCTTCTCATTCTCTTGGATTGATGTCAAGGATCTTCATTTCTTCATGTAGCCTCTGGAAATGATATTTTGGTAGAGGTATAGTGAGGATAGTGAGGATATCTGCAATCATCACTTTGGTGTTGCAGTATTCCAGTTCGACAAGTCCACTTTTGTACATCTCTTGCACTTTGTGAAATACAATGTTCTTCTTAACTGGCTTTTCACTTTCTGAAATCCTGATGCAGCTTTGATTATCTTGCATCAAAGTTGTTGGTTTGGGTTCTGTAATCCCAAAGTCCAGAAGTAAGTTGTGCAACCATTTGATTTCATCACATGCTGCCTTTGCTGAAACACACACAGCACCAATGGAAGAATCTGTAATTGCGGTTGTTTCTTGCTTGTCCAACTTATAGCTCCCCCACCATAGAAGATCAGGTTTCTGCTGGTCAATTTTCTGTCTGCCAGATCTGTAACCCAGTCTGCATCTGTGTAGGCAATCAGTTGTGGTTGGGCACGGGTTGGCAGCATCAGTCTGTGATTCACAGTTCCTTTTAAGTATCTGGCAACTCTCTTTACTGCAATGAAATCTCTTTCAAATAGGAGAGCTTTCCATTCTGCATAAGATACCAACAGCATTTGCAATGTCAGGTCTGGTGAAATTGGCTATGTATAGGAGTTTTCCAACTGCAGACTTATACTTGTCTCCATTTTTCAAAGGTTTGGATTTCTTACTGTCCTTTAAGAATCCTACATCCATTGGAGTTGGCATAGCATTTGCATCTTTCATACCAAGACAGTCTAGAAGATCCAGTTTCTTCTGCTTTTGATTCAGGAACAAACTTCCATCACTACCTCTTTGTATTTGCACTCCAAGATAGTGTGAGACGTCACCCAAATTATTGATATCTATCTCTTTCTTGAGATTCTGGATTATCTCTTCACTATCTGCTTAGTCCTCACTGCACAAGATCAGATCATCAACATAACTTGTGATGTAAGTCCATTTATTATTTCTGAATCTCTTGTATACACAGTTGTCAACAGTGCTTGGAGTGAATCCCTCTTTGATAAGAAGCTGGTTCAGTTTCTCAATCCATGCTTTGGCAGCTTGCTTTAAACCATAAATGCTCTTTTGTAATTTGCACACAAGATGTTCTTTCCCAGATATTTGGAATCCTGGAGGTTGTTCCATATAAAGTTGTTCAATTCAGAGATACAGCTGTGTTAGTCTGTAGAATCAGTACATAGAGAGATCCTGTAGCACCTTTGAGACTAACTGAAAGAAAGAAATTGGCAGCATGAGCTTTCAAAGATTTCAGTCTACTTCCTCAGATGAAAGTTACAGAAGCTCATGCTGCCAATTTCTTTCTTTCAGTTAGTCTCAACGGTGATACAAGATCTCTCTACATAAAACTGTTCAGTGAGATTACCATACAGAAAAGGTGTGCAAATGTCTAGATGTTGAACATTCATTTTCTTGTAAACTGCAACAGCTAGGAAAGTTCTCATGGTTGTATTGGTGACTACACCAGCAAAAGTTTCATTGTAGTCCTAATCATACTTCTGAGTAGAACCTTTAGCAAGAAGTCTTGCTCTGTATCTTTGAATCTCCGCTTTTGCATCTAGCTTTATGGTAAAGAACCATCTACAGCCAATTGTTCTTTTCCCTTCTGGCACTTCTGACAAAGTCCAAGTCTTGTTATTATATAAAGATTGCATTTCCTCACTAGCAGCTTGCATCCACTTCTCAGAATCTGTCTTTGGAATTCCCTTGATCTTCTTCCAATCAGAGGGTTTGGGAATTAATTCTTCTGTGGCTTGATAAGAGAATCTGCTAGGTGCATATCTTTATTGGAGTGTTCTGACCTTCTCACCTGGATTTGGATACTTGGCTCCACTTCTTGTGCCCCTTTCGGTTCCTCATAATTAGGCTGGTTCACTGCAGGTGTCCTTCTGGATGCAAGACCTCAGGAGGATGAAAGGCCTCCATGTGCTTTGGTTGCTGGTGAGAGTCTTCTTCCATTGCAAATAAATCTATATAGACATCTTGATTTGGAATAGATTTGGGCTGTGGTCTTTCATCAATTAACAAAAATTAACAAAATACTTGTTAATTTTATTGTGCATCCATCCGGATTTAGAATTCTGTAACAATTTCTAGCATAACCAATAAAATTCCCTCTTCACTTCAGCAGTCAAATTTGTCTCTTTTCTGTTTGGGAATACAGGTAAATGCCTTGCTTCCAAAAACCTTCAGATGGTTTAATTTAGGTTTAAATCCATGCCATAACTGGAATGGGATTACATCTTTGGGTCTGGTTGCCAATCTGTTACACAGGTATGTTGCAGTCATGACAGCTTCAGACCAATAGCATTTAGGCATATTAGCTTCAAAATGCACAGTGACTGCCATCTCCTTGAGAGTTCTGTTCATTCTCTCTGTTATGCCATTTTGTTCTGGAAAATAAGCCTTTGTAGTCTAATGCCATTTTCTTTCAAAATTTCATCAAATTCAGCATTAACAAATTCAGTTCTGTTGTCTGTGTGCAGGCTTTTTGATTTGTAGCCAAATTTGTTAGAAGCTCTATTAAAGTACTCTTTGAATTTTTGAAAGCTTGATTCTTCTCTCTAAGAAGATAAGTGTATGTGTATCTGCTGAAGTCATCAATAATTGTCATAAAATAAGAGTTACCTGTTGGAATATGGATGGGATATACAGTCAAAATAGAAATGTAGAGATGTGTGTGTGAAAATTTCCTATGAGAACAGTGTCTACTGAAAACAAAGAGGACTTGGCTAGCATGTGGTTTGAAGTCAAAACATGGGCTCACAGGGTAGAATAATAAAAAGACGGTTGAGCCTAGGAACAGATAGTTAACACATAAACATATGAGCTCATGGGAAGGAAGTTACATGGGGGGGATGACATACAGCTAGAGGCTGGGTTAAAGCACTTCATTCAATCATCATAAGGTTAACACCCAGAAGGTGGAGTATGGGAAGGGCCAAGAGGTTTCTTTGTTCTCCTTGTGTAAATATGCATGCAGTGTGTTCGTGTGTATCATCACTTACCTACTACACCTACACCTGGATCTGTAAACATGGATCTGTAACTTTTTCTATTGCTTTATTTATACGACTATATCAGCAAGATGTGATCCTATAGAGTTTTGTCATCAGCAAGGTGGACTGTATATTTTCTTTTCTTGTTTTCTTTATGGAATAATAAAGCTTTACTTCAGATCTACAATATGTGTCTTCATGCACGTGGCATGGATGAGGCTGATGAAGGAAGCTGGTTCCTGAGCTCTGCTGCATTTCACAACACATCCAAATTCAACATTACCTCCTGCTGAGTTTTGATTCATTGGTCCAGAAAGATCAGCATGCAAAACATCCAATGTCTTGTTGGATTTTCTCTCAGTAACTGGAGGATGTGAAGCTCTTGTGGCTTTTGCTTTCCAGCATTTTACACATTTTTCATTGTTTGAGTCTCTTGCAAGCTCTTGATTTGCCAGTCTCTTAATATTTTTCACACTTCGATGACTGTTACTCCATCCAGAAGGCAGTTACTGACTGCAGTTACTGACAGTTTGGAATGTTCAGAGAGTAAGTTAAACTGCCAGTTAAGACTGCCAGGTAGAATGAGAGAAGGAAAAGATAATGCAATGTATAAATTTTCCAACAAGATATTTTACCACCATTTAAAATGAGTATTGAAGCAGGTGCTGTCCAGACTTCATTTTAAATTGTCTTTCAGATTCCCTTATTAGACAGAGAAAATAATACTAGGTTGGTTCCACTAATGTTATTTTTGTCTATAGATAATATTACCACAGAGGTCCTATACACCCTATTAAATGGAATTCTATAAAATGGGTTTTAATGTACAACATAAGAGAGATTGCAAAAAAGATTTCATTTAGTATAAAGAGAGTTGGTGTAATATAGTACCCATGAGACTCGATTTTTTAAAAAAATGAAATTAATGTTTTAAATCTTTCTCTTATTGCATGAATAAATTTCCGACTGCTCCTCTATTTTCACAGGTTCAACTGCAGGAACAAACTGGGACAGTCGGATTGTGTTTTCTTATGACCTCTGAACCCACCAACATTTGTTGGATGTGCATAAAAGTATGAAAACCTTCACATGTGCCAACTTTATAATCACATTCCAAGATAAAATCTGTAGTGATTCCATTTGGAGGTGTCACTGTAGCTTTGCTGACCTTCACTTGAAGTGATCATCCAACTTTGTCATGTAGCTCTGTCATTCTTAGTCCTTTGATCTGAATATAATCTGAGTTTGATAATGACCTGGATGAGAGTAAGGGACTTTACAGAGCTACTCCTGGGAATGGTGGATTGGGGCCCTTTAGACCAGTCTGCATAGCCCCTAAAATAGATTAAATTCAGACAAGATGGAGATGCTGATGGTCAGGAGAAATCTAGGAATTTGTATTTAGCCTGTTCTGCAAAGACTATGCTTACCTGAAACACTAGTTTGCATCTGGGAGTGTTCTGAAGCTGTCCCTGAATCTTAAGGCAGTGAAGACATGAAGAACAGTGTTTGCAATGCTACTTTAATGCACTAGTTGTGACCATGTTATGAGTAAATCTCTTCAGGAAAAAGTTATCTGTGACTTGTCTACAAACAATAAACTTTACTTGGATCTACCTTAATAATACTAATAATAAAATTTATTTATATCCCGCCTCTCTGTAGATACAATCGGGGCAGTTTACAGGATAAAATGAACAATCCCATCCCCCAAAGCCCAATTCCCCAAAAATATAATTAAACAATCAAAATCTCATCCGGCAGGCCATTCCAAAGTCTGGGAGCAATAGCCAAAAAGGTCCTCAGGGCAGTTGCAGATAATCTAGTTTTTACAGGTAGCAAGAAATTGAAGAGCCACCAGAAATTTCAATTGGTACAAAATCTGGCAGCTAAGCTGCTAACTTGTACATTATGCTATGATCACAACAGCCCATTTCTAAAAGATCTACACGGGACTGTCAGATGTTTTCTGGGCTTAACTGGAAGCATTGGTTCTATTTGGAGACTGCCAGTTCCTAAAGTTTCTCCTGTCTTATTCCAGAAGTCTGGAGTGCACTTCCTTTGAAGTTGTTAATGGACCCCTGTTCTGTGTACATTCAAAAAAGGACTCAACCAACACTATTTTTTTAAAAAAAAATATTGGCTATTTAAATTATTATCATAATGTTTAATGTTGCTTGCATTTCTTTATTTTACCAGCAGGCATTGTATCTCTGTTACATAAGCATACAGTCTTCAGTAACCACTTGAGACTTAAACTTTATAGCAGGAATGTCAAACAGAAGGGCTGGGAATTCTATAAAACTCTTTAGGAGGGGTCTCTAGTGTGGCAAAAAGGATCATTACCATACCTCATACAAATTGCAAAGTGCCATATTCAGAGCAAGAAATGTGTTATTATTATGTTCAGGATTAATTTTCTGAAAAACCCCTCCCTATGAGGTGAAGATAATGATTTGGTGAAAATCAGGTAATTGTGAAGGCCTTGAATGTAGCATCAGTATCTCCTGGTGAAGGTATCAAGCTTTTTATTAATTTTATTTGATGCAGCTACTTTTAAAAAATTACAAAATTCAGGTTAGTGTTCAGTTCAGCATAAAGGCAACATTTCGGTCAGGCCATAGTCAAGACTTTCTTTCTTTATACAACATATTAATACTTGTTTTGAATCCCAGCGTGGTGTGGATGTGAAGAGATTTCATCCACTGTAATGTAAAAAACTATGTACAGTTGTACCTTGTAATTATTTTCAAATATTGATAAATCTTTCTTGTTAATAAAACAACCCTTTTTCATTCTTTCTTTAAAACAGTAGCAATGGGGATATAAACCCTGCAACTCTTTTCATTTCCTGCTGCCAGTGTGCCATTATTCCTAGAGCAATTTTGTCAAAGGGCCATCTCCTGCCAGAAAGTGGTATTGTTATAGGGTGAACTCCCAGCCACAATAATCTATTGCACAAGCTAGCAAAAAATTATTGAAATTACAAACTCATAACCAATATACATTAAGGAAATGAGCAGGCACTGTAGTTGGGAACATGGATTCCTACAGATAAGTTCACAGCAGAGTCTGTTGCAAACTCCTTAATAGAATCTATCAATTTCTTCCTGTTCTGCCTCTCTGGTTGGTACTTGAATTATGGTGATATTCATAGGCTTACTATGGAGCCTTACTGAAATGATTCAGTCTGATTTTGTATTGTATCCTCTGACTGCTTTTGCCACATCTTTTCTTAGTATGAAAGTTACCCCATTTCTTGTTTTCTTTTCTTTTCTTTTCTTTTCTTTTCATTGCCTAAGTAGAACACTGTGTGGTTTTCTGATTCAAAGTAGCCTATGGAAGGAAAAGATGGCAAAACTCTATACTGGTGGCCAAGACTAGACCAGGCACTAACTGTGGCACAGATCACGAACTACTGATATCAAAAATAAGAGTAAGATTCAAGGAGAAAACAAAACCACTGATTATACCAAAAAATAAATCTAAATAATATCTCAACAGAATTTACTGATAACATAAGAAACAGATTTGCATTAATAAGCATAATAGACAGAGGAACCAGAGGAACTATGGTCTAAAGCCAGGGGCATAATAAAAGAACAATTCAGACAGAAACTATCAATAAACAAAAAGAAAGAAAAAAAACCATGGATAAAAAAAAAACCATTACAAGCAATAAAAAAGAGAAGAGAAGAAAAACAAAAGGGAGATGGGAACAAACTAAGAATTATGAATCCAACAGTACAACGGCTTGTGCGCAAAGGTAAAGAAAATTACTACAACGATCAATACAGAGAAATAGAAAACAACAACAAAAAGGGAAGAATAAGAGATCTATTTTACAAGATCTAGGAAATCAAAGGGAAATTCAAACTAAGGACTCAGATGATCTATGACAATAAAAATAACATAATTCAAGACCAGTAAGAAATAAAAAGATGTTGGATGCAATATATACAAGAATTATACAAAAGAAATGACAAAATGAAAGACACATGGAATGAAGAGCCATATGAAGATGAACCCCAGATTCTAAAAGGTGAGGTGGAAACTGCAATAAGAGAAATAGTGAAAAACAAATCACCAGGAAGAGATGATATTCCAACTGAACTGCTGCAATCCACATTGACAGAGTCAACTCTAGTGCTAACCAACATATGTCAACAGATATGGAAAACAAAATGATGGCCAACAGATTAGAAGTGATTGATATACATCCCCATCCACAAAAAGGGAGGCACAAAAGACTGCAGCAACTATAGAATCATAGCACTGATCTTGTTCGGTTTTGGTGGAGTAGGGTATTTGTAAATCCAGCAGAATCAGGAAGCAAAAATCCAAGCTTCTAAAAGTTTAGCTTTACTGACAATCCCCTCCTGAAATGTATGGATGTGTGTATGATGCACACTAATATATGTTGTGAAACTAACTTAGCACCGTTGCTAAGTCTACATACTTATGATGACATTCCAAGTAGACGAGACATCTGGTCATGTCTATCAATTGTCAATGCCTTTGTCAAAATGTCTGCCAAATTTTGTTTTGATTCTATATATTGCAGACATACAAATTCCTTCTGTACCAATTTTCTGACATTTTGGTATCTAACTCCAATGTACTTTGCTCTGCACTTCAGGTTTTCTGCCTCTGACATGGCAATGCATGATTGAGAATCTTCATTGATCAAAACTGGTTCAGCACATTCCTGATTCAAATCCTGCAACAACTGTCTAATCCATTCAATCTCATTAACTAATTCTGATAGTGCTGCAAACTCTGCTTCACCTGTACTTTGTGCTACATATCCCTGCTTTCTACTTCTCCAAACAATTGCACTCTCTCTAAACTTGATCAACAAACCTGTCACTGACTTTCTGTCATGTAGCTCTGAAGCAAAAGAACTATCCACAAAGCATTCAAGTCCAACCTCACTGTTCTGTATCTTGAGTTTCCTGTCCAAGCTACCTTTCAGGTATATCACCAAATGTTTCACTGCAGTCCAATCTTCAACTTTCAGACAATTTGTTTTCCTGCTAAGCACACCAACGGCAAATGAAATGTCAGGCCTAGAATTACAAGTTATAAACATCAAACTCCCAACAAGACTTCGATACAACTCTGGATTTTCAAACTCTCTAGTACCTTCATCATTTACATATCCAACTGACATAGGACTTTTCACTACTTTTGCATCCTGCAATCCACACTTCTCTATCAAACTTTCAATCTTTTTCTGTTGGCTCAATAAACAACTGTCATCTTCAGTCCATTGCACTTCAATTCCAAGATAGGATCTGAGAGGACTTAGATCTTTCACAATAAATTTCTTTGACAATTCCTTCCTCACTGTCTGAATCTCTTGTTTAGACTTAGCTGCCACACATAAGTCATCAACATAAATCACCAATGTCACATCTCCTTTTGTGTAAACACACGCATCAGCAATGCTGCATTTGTAACCAAGCTTCACAAGCTCTTCATGAATGCAAAGATTCCAACTCCTAGCACTCTGTTTCAAACCATACAAAGCCTTTTTCAACTTGTACACCTTTCTGTCACTGTCTTGCTGAAATCTCAAAGGTTGTTCCATGTACACAGTTTCCTCAAGACAAGCATTCAAGTATGCAGTCTCAAAGTCAAAATGCTGCACCAACTGACCCTTCCTTGCTGCTAAAGCCAAAGACCAATCTTAGACTTTAAGGCTTTGCTGTTGGAGAAAATGTTTTGTCAAAATTTTCAAATCTCTGCTGTGCAAATCCCTTTGCTACCAACCTAGCCTTGTATCTCTGACTACCATCAGGCATCAACTTTCTTTTGTACACCCATTTGCAGCCAATCACTTTGTGATTTGTAGGTCTACTAACAATTTCAAACACTTATTTATCTGTAAAAGACTTGAACTCCTGCTCCATAGCAGACTCCCATTTCAACTTTTCCTCATCAGAACAATTCTGCACCTCTTTGTAACTTTCAGGTTCATCAACCACAACTGTGCAAGCCCTAGCTTCCTGCACAACAAAACGGTCTGGTGGTTTGCGAATTCTTTGGGTCCATCTTGGGATGATGACTTTTGTTTTACCTTCCTCATCCTCAGTATCAGAGCTTGTGTGAGGTTCCCTATCTCTGTGTCTCCTAGTTTCAGTCACCCTAGGTGCCTGTGGTCAGGTTTGTGTTGTCTTATCTGATGCACTTGCTTCACTGTCTGAAGAAGCAGACTCCTGTTTCACCACCCCTCCATTTCTGTCAGGTGTTCCTAACTCTCCCAATCTCAGAAAAACTTCTTTGTTGGAGTTCACATTTTCCCAACCTGAATGTTTCTCAAAATTTGTGCTTCTTGAACACAATATTTCCCTTCCTCCAAGGTAAAATCTATAACTATTCCCAGAATAACCCACAAACATCAATCTTCTCCACTTGGGCTGATTTTTCTTTCTGAAAGCAGCTGGCACATAGTCATTTGCATATTGCCCAAACACTCTAAGGTATTTCAAATTAGGTGTTCTTTTGTAAAGCATGTGATAAGGAGTGTTCTTTACAGCTGAGTTCCAATTGCGGTTAGCCAAAAAGTTAGCTGTAAGAATCGCCTCCCCCCAGAGGTTCTCAGGAGCATTTGCATCTAGCATCATGCACTCTTTTATCTGTTTCAAGATGGTTATTCTCCTCTTCACAATTCCATCCTCCTGAGGAGTTCTAGGGTTAGTTGTGTAGTGTCTAATCCCCTTTTTCCTTAGCCAATTTTCTAAAGTGTGAGACAAGAATTCTCCTCCTCTGTCTGTGATCAAAGACCCCAGTTTGAAATCAAATTCCCTTTCAACCATGTTCACCCATTCTTTAAATCTTTCCCCTGCTTCACCCTTCTCTTTCAGAAGTATCACATAAGAAAACCTGGTGAAGCAATCCACAATCACCATGAAATATTTGCTACCCCCCAGTGTCGCAACCATGGGACCAGAAACATCACAATACACAGCCTCAAATGGACATTTGGCTATAAATTTGCTTCGCTTTGCCACAGGATAAGTGTTCAACTTAATCCTACTGTAAACAGCATTCCAGGTGATTTGAACAGGGTGACATTTTAAAATCTGGACAAATTTCCTCCAGCTTCACAAGACTTTGAAAACCAACATGACCTATTACTCTGTGAAAATAATACAGTATGAGTGCAAAGGCTCATTTTGTACAACTGCACATTCTGCCTTATCTACCATGTAGTACATTTTGTCTTTCTTTACAGCTTTTGCACAAACTTCCCCATCTTTGGAAATTAAGCATTCCTCCCCCACAAAATTCAGTTTATACCCTTCTGTGGTCAAAGCAGACACATTAACTAAACAGTTTTGTAATTTAGGCACACACAAAACATTATCAAAATTTTTACCAAATCCAGGAATGTAGACAGTTCCCATTTCACGGATTTATCTTGCTTCCCCATCAGCTAGAGCAACTGAGTTCACTGTGGAGGGCTTCTTGCTTCTGAATAGCTCAGGATCATTTATCATATTTGCTGTGGCACTGGAATCAAGGACCCAATTTTGGCTTTTAGGATGTTGAGTCACACTGTCACAGCCTCGAGTAACAGCTGCAGTTCCTTTGTTTCTCCCAAAAGAATGTGGTTGTTGTTGATTCCTCTTCTTGTTGTCAGCTGCAAGCTTCCTGCAGTCCTTCCTTAGATGACCTACCTTCTTGCAGTAGTAACAAATCTTTCCTCTGGAAACAGCTGCCTTTTCAGTCTGTATTTCTCTGGATGCTCCCTCTGTGGCATTTTAAGACTTTGAAGCTGCAGATGCCAGCTTGCATTGCTCAGCTTCAAACCTTTGTCGTTGGCTTTCTTCCATTACTCTAGAATCCACAAGCTCCATTGTAAGTTGTGCTTCAGGCACACCTTGCAGACCATGCAAAACATTGTCAAAATTAGCAGAGAGGGATCCCAATAAAATGTAACCTTTCTGTTGCTCTGGAATATCCATGCCTCTCATTTGGATTTGGGCAAACAATTCCCTCATCACCTCCAGATGCTTATCAGGAGATTGTCTCTCATCCATCTTCTGCCCATAAAGCCGCTTACACCACATCATTTTGGCTAGCGCTGAGGCAAACTGGTGGATGTCCCTCAGGGTATTCCATATGTCTTTAGCCACAGATATGCCCCTTACATGATTTAATTTGGCTTCAGAAAGAATGAGGTGAACGGTAGCAACAGCTTTCTCATTTCTTTCTGTCTCATCTGGAGTGGGTGCTGGAGACAAGCCTGGATCAATAGTCTGCCAAAGATTCTCCCTTATCAATAATACTTTAGCATACACACACCAAGAAGTAAAATTCTCACTTGTCAGCTTCGGAAATTTAGTGACATCCATGATGAATTTCACTTGTGACACAAAGAGTCTGAAAACAGCTTGCCTCACTCCAGCTATTTCAAAGAACACTGTCTCTTTAAATGTACAGGCAAGAACAACTGCTCCTCTTGAAACCTGGCATTCAGCTAACCAGCAGACAGTTTCTTTCTTGTAAATCATGTAGATAAGCAAAGCAATTACTCACAGCTCAAGTTGCAAAGCTTCAAAGTAAGTTGCAAAATTCCAAGCCGCTGGGAGAGATCATCCGGAGGCATGGAGCTCAGTGTCTTCAGTATGCTGACGACACCCAGATATACCTCTCCATGACCAGATCATCGCCCCAGACTTCAGATGGCGCCTCTCCTCTTAATGACTGTCTCAGAGCGGTAATGGGTTGGATGAGGAAAAACAGATTGAAGTTGAATCCTGACAAAACGGAGGTACTTGCAGTGACAGGCCCGAAACCAGATTTGGGAATACAGTCTCCAGTCCTGGATGGAGTCACACTCTCCTCTAAGGACTGTGTTCGCAGCTTGGGGGTGCTCCTTGATTCATCGCTTCACATGACTAGTCAGGTGAATGCGACGGTCAGGAGTGCCTGTTATCAGCTTCGGCTGATACGCCAACTGCGCCCTTATCTGGATATGAGGGATCTGGAAACTGTGGTACACGCCCTGGTAACCTCACATCTGGGTTACTGTAACGCACTCTACATGGGGCTACCCTTGTGCCTAACCCGAAAACTACAATTGGTGCAGAACATGACAGCCAGGGTAATTACGGGAACATCAAGGAGGGAGCACATAACACCTGTGCTTAAATCCCTCCACTGGCTGCTGATTAGTTTCCGGGCGCAGTACAAGGTGTTGGTTTTGACCTTTAAAGCCCTACATGGCTTGGGTCCATCTTATCTTAGGGACTGCCTCTCCCCATATGATCCCCCCCACGCCCTACGGTCCTCTGGAAGGAATCCATTACAGCCAATAAGAACTAGGCTGTCCCAGACCTCCCAGAGGGCCTTTTCCGCAACCGCCCCCAGACTCTGGAATGGCCTGCCGGATGAGATCCGTCTTATCACTAATCTTGCTGCTTTCAAGAAAGCAGTAAAGACGGATCTCTTCCGGCAGGCCTTCCCAGAATAACTTCAGCTGGGAGATATATTTTAATCTGTTGCCCTGATTTCATCCTATGTTCTTATCTGTTTTAATTAATGTGGCATTTTTAATTTTTATCATGTTTACTTTTTTTTAAGGGGATGGGAGGGTGGGTTTATCGGATGAGGGATTGCTTTTAACTTTGCTTGTTTTAAATTTGTTGTTCCCCGCCCTGATTGCCATGCAGAGAGGCGGGTTATAAATAAAAATTATTATTATTATTATTAATTATAAGCTTGGAATGTGTGGAGGACAGCTCATCTCCGCTTTCCTTCTGGGGCTGCTGAAGCATCCTGGGCATCCCATAACCTATTGTTCGGTTTTGGTGGAGTAGGGTATTTGTAAATCCAGCAGAATCATGAAGCAAAAATCCAAGCTTCTAAATGTTGAGCTTTATTGTTGAAAGAATAATATGCAAAGTAAAACACAATCCATAAAGCATTACATCTTGCAGATGTCGCTAAACAGGAACAAAACTACAGATCCATGTTTGCAGATCTTAAAGCTACATTGTGAAGCAGTATAAACATATTATAGATCCATTGAGAAGTAAAGAAAAAAAAGTGTGATCCAAATGGAAGCAAATAACAATAATATCAATGCCTAACACAAAGTTTCTCAGCCCAGCCCCTCTCCACCTTTTGGGTGTTAACCTTCAGGTTGATTGGATGATCTATATGTGACGTATGCTAACCCAACCTCTTGTTGTTCATCTTTCACCATGTGATCTACTTTCCCATAACAACTTTTATTATTGTTTCCTTATGTAAACAAGGTTGCTTTCCCATCCAGTGGTTTCTGTACTGTTTTGTCTTTCTAGCCATCTGGACTGAGTTGTTGTGTTCGGCCTAGAAGCATGTTCTCAAGTGGAAAAATACAGACACACACACCTTTACATTTCACCTTTGACTGCATAGCCTATCTATACTCTGACAGATCTCCCATGCAAGCAAAATCATGCTTGAAATTCTGCATCATAGACTCCAACCATACATGGAGAGAGAAATCCCAGAAGTCCAAGTGGGGTTCAGGAAAGGAAGAGGCACAAGGGACCACATTGCAAACATATGGTGCCTAATGGAGTGCATCAGGGAATTCCAAAAGAAAATCAGCATGTGCTTTATAGACTATAGCAAAGCCTTTGACTGCATAGATCATGAAAGGCTATGGACTGCCCTTAAAGACATGGGAGTGCCAACACATCTGATGGTCCTGATGAGGAATCAGTACTCAGGACAAGAGTCTACTGTCAGAACAGAACATGGAGAAACAGAATGGTTCCCAATTGGCAAAGGAGTCAGACAAGGCTGTATCCTTTCACCCTATCTTTTCAACTTGTATGCAGAACATATTATAAGAAAAACAGGCTTGGACACAAGAGAAGGAGAAGTGAAAATATGAGGAAGGAATATCAACAATTTAAGATATGCAGATGATACCATAGTACTAGCAGAAAATTTAGTACAGATGTGAGAGCTGGACAGTTAAAGATGAAAGGAACAAAATCAATATGTTTGAGATGTGGTGCTGCAAAAGAGTGCTCAGGTTCCCATGGACAGCCAAAAGGACAAAAAAGTGGGTCCTAGAGCAGATCAAGCTGGAAACCTCCCTGGAAGTCAAGATGACCAAACTGAAGCTGTCATACTTTGGACACATCATGAGACGGGAGGACTCTTTGAGGAAAAAAAAATCATGCTGGGAAAGGTGGAGGGAAGCAGGAAGAGTGGAAGGCCACACGCTAGATGGATGGACTCTATTAAGGAGGTCACAGATATGGAGTTGCAGGAATTAAGCAGAGCAGTGGAGGACAGAGGGTCTTGGAGATGTCTCATCCATAGGGCAACCATGTGTCGAGATCAATTTGAGGACAATTAACAACAACAACAATTTTTTTTTGTAGCATGCAATAAGACCAATGAACACAATCAAAAGCCTGATTCATAAACTGATTTTTTTTCCTAACCAGGATGGAAGTTGAATGTTTACTGGTCCTAAAACAGCCCAGAGTGCATGTGGCAAAACTGCAGGGGAAATTGGGGGGGGGGGGGGGGGGAGGGACATTTTGTTTGAAAAAAAATGTCCATTTTGGGGGGAGAGTACTGGGGTCCTGAGGACTGAGAAACAATCTTAGAGAACTGCATGAAGCCCATGCTCCATACTCTCTATACCATGCTCTAATGCTACATTGCACTGGAAACTCTATAAACAGGAATCAGACTGGTTGGGCAGATGTCATTGAGAAAGCAGTGCTGTCAGTCCTTATGTGTTTGTTGACATTTGACCCATATCATTCATCCCTTACATTCCTTACATTGGAGACACAGCATGATATAAAACCACATCATCATGACTCCTCTCCCTTGCCATCATGACATGTTAAATGTGCTTAATTTTTCCATTCCCTCCCCCAATATTTTCTAAATGTATTTGCTTCCTAAAAATCAATGGTGGTCTCTCACTCATGGTGTTGCCATGTCAAAGTTGACTTGATGACAGTTATTAACAATAACAAATTTGCTTCCTAAGATAGTATGTAAAATAGAGCATCATTATAATGCCTTCATTAAACACTTTTGAATTTGTTGAAACTCTTAATTTTGGCTTTCAGCTGAAGCTGTGGCTAAATTGTTGGTGTGCTGCATTTTATATGTAGTACCTAGCAATAAATACTTTTGTTGGGCAAATGTGCTTTGGAATCCATGCAACACCTTCATCATCATATTATACCTATAGTGCAATGACAGAAGATGCCTTGTGATAGAAGGAAAGCGGGTATTATCTGCAAGGTATGAAAGTCATTGTCCAAACACACACACAAACATACACACTTTTTAAACCTGTTAAATATATGCATCTATATTTATGAAAAAGCTGCATCACAATATTTTAAATAACTTTTTAAGAAGCCATCTGGCATTCACATAGTATAAAGGATAATTGTTTGCAGTATTAGCTGAGAGAAGAATTTCTTTAAAAAAAAAGTTTGGTTAGCTATTAGCAATATCTGAAATCCTACTTAATAATGGGTGTTAGAAAAACTTTGGATTTCACAATTTTCCCCTCCCTTTCTCAGTGTGTGGCTTTGTTCTCTGTTTCACAAGGTAACACTCCACTGGAAACTGTCACTTTTACAAACAGCATGGTAATTTCTTTTCTTTTCTTTTTTTTGAGATACTCAAAGTAGACAAAAATGCTAGATCCATATCATCCATTTAACACACTCATGTGGCACATAAGATCTCCTGGGCTTTGGGAGCAGGGAGGAACCAAATCATCATAAGGTGAAACTTCTCTCCAGTTGGATGACCAAGCGGCATGAAATCTCATGCTTCATTAATGATGCTTTGTGAGCCAGCTGGCCTGCGGTTTGTGAAAATGGAAGAGAAGTACTGCAGGGCTCTTTTATTCTGATGCAGCATTAATAAGCAATTACAAACTGCTGGGTTCCACCTCTTCAATAAGATATTGGGTGGAAAATGATTTCACTCCTCAGTCATTAAACTGAGACACCCGCCATCCTAACAGTTGGAGGAGGGTACTAGAAAGAGTTGGCGTTGTTCTAATGCAACATTACTTTGGACAAATTAGGTTTGACCTTTGAGGTTTTCAACATTATTGCTGCTGCTCTTACTTCTTCAGTATTTTTGTGCTGTTGCCCTAAAAAAGAATGAGATTAAAAATTCAGCAAAGAATATAATTCCCTCTGCATTTGATTTTTATTATTTAGGGCAGCATTGGTCCAACCTGGAGTTCAGCCAAAGATGCTATGCTAAAGTACCTTCCTCCACCAATACTGCAACAAGGATATTTTATAACATTAGTGCACATGAATACATCTGTTTTGTTTAAGGGAAAGAACCTTCAAGCCTGTGGGCATAATCTGTCCCAAATAGACTGAAGCCAAGATCCTAGGTCCATCAGTATACTGTTACAAATACCGTTTTGTGGTGTGTCCATACCCCTCTATGACCCCAAATGTACCCTATATAGCAGCCATGAACCTCGAAGTGTCAGGTCACTTAGCCAAGAGCTTCAAAATTCAGATCACATAGGCTGTTTGGGACTTGCAATAAGGGGGCAATTAACACTTCCAGATCAGGAAGGCTAGTGATTGAGCAACAGGATGTTTGGCACCCAAAGCCAGAGAGTGTCCATTTACAACCATCATTTCCATTTCAAGGACCTCTATCTTGAGTGACCATTCCTCATGCAAATTTGGTCTTTTGATGTAGGATACCTAATCTTTGCCCCAGGCTAGTTTTGTTCTATATAAGATCCCAACATTCCTTTGTTTCCCGGGCTAGTTTGGATTCCAGGCTGACTTCACGTCAGTCTGAATTCTACTAGTTCCAACTCGTTGCCATTCCTCCATGTACTTCTTACAGCTGAGTCCCACGTCTAACATCCAATTGGACCATCCAGACCTTTGCAGACTGCCAGAAATAGTCCAAATTGAGTCCACTTTAACTGCCCTGATTCAGTGCTAGGGAATCATGGGAACTGTAGTTTATTGTGGCACCAGAGCTCTCTAACAGAGAAGGCTCAATGTCTCAGAAAAAAAATACAATTCCCATGATTCCCTAGCACTGAGCCAGGGCAGTTAAAGTGAACTCAATTTGCACTATTTCTAGCAGTCTGCAAAGGCCCCATGTCTTTGGTAATTATCACCATCAGTGGAGCCTTTTAATCCATTCTAACACTCATCTCTTTATTTCTTAGCTCTGTATGCAACTGTGTGTGTTTTCCCCTTAATAAAACACAGTTCATAAAAAGAGTTCTGCCTCTGTAATCCTTGTCACACTACCTTGGTATACAGGTGGGAAAGACCTCAGGGTTGCTTGTAACTCAACCCATTGATTGAGTTGATAAAAAATTCCCCTGGTTTTTCGTTACAATACTTATAGAGTGGCGCTCCAGGGGAAGAAAGTCAAAGAGATGTGGCAAAATCTTCTCCTTTCCCCCTAACTGAGTAGCAGAAGTAGATCAGTGGCATGATGCAACCCAACAGAAAATAAGTGGCCATTTGAATGAGGGCAAAAATGTATCCAGATATTATCTGGTTATCATTGCACAGCCTAGAGAAAGGTGTTGTTCAAAGCGGTAATGGCTACCTTTTTATGCAACATCCATGAAAGTGCTTATACTGGAATAGCATGGGTTGCACCAGTGGAAGTCACAAAGGATTCTGCCATTAGTCTGAAGCTCCTTCCTCACCCACCACTCCCACCTAAAAGTGAAAGGAAAATAATTCCTGCTATTGCTGATCTCCTAAGAACCAAATGAGTCCCATTGTGCTTCCCCCTTTTCCACATAGTTGCCTTTCAAATGCTATTTCATTTGCTGTGTAGTCATGGTGAAAAAAAGCACAGGTATAGCCGCTGCTCTACCATTCCCAATGTCCACAGCCTTAATCCATATTAAGCATAATATCCACTAATATCCTACTTAGCAGTGACTTGCAAACTAGTTTTAACCATCTTAGCCAGTTCTAACTATGACCATACTTACAAACCTCCATAACTTCAATGTGAGTTAATTGTTTATCACAGTTTATGTATTTATTTTTTAATATTTTATTTATTATTATTTATTTCAAGGATTATATATTTCTCCCACAATGGGATTCAAGGCAGGTTATAATAATTTAAAAAGACAGAACTAAAACATTGATTACAAAAGTTTAAAAAATAATTAAATATTACCAACATAAAGCAGAAGTTAAATAGGGCATAAAAAACAGTAAAAATCATTAAAACATTAAGGCAGAACAGTGCACTACCCATTTTTATTTTTATTTTTATTTTGGCCTTGCCCCAGAATACCTATTGTTTTTAACTCTGTTTTTTGTTAAAATTTTAACTTTGAAACTGAACGTAATGTATTTTTAATGGGGGGTAAATTGTTTTGTTTACACTGTTGTAAGGGTTTTTATGTATTTGACTTTATATGTAACCCGCCTTGATGGCTAAGGCTAAAGGCGGGATATAAATAAATTATTATTATTATTATTATTATTATTATTATTATTAGTTTTTTGTGGGTTTTTCGGGCTGTGTGGCCATGTTCTAGAAGAGTTCCTTTCTGATGTTTCGCCAGCATCTTTCTCTGAAGATGCCAGCCACAGATGCTGGCGAAACGTCAGAAAGGAACTCTTCTAGAACATGGCCACACCATGTTTTGTGGGGAAAACCCACAAAAAACTATGGATGCCGGCCATGAAAGCCTACAACTTATTATTATTATTATTATTATTATTATTATTATTATTATTATTATATTCACCCATCAAATGCCTGCCTAAATAAAAATATCTTCAGCTGCTGGCAAAAAAAGAGCAGGGAGGGGGACAACTTAACTTCCCATGGAAGGGAGTTAGCAGTCTGGGGGCAGCCATGGAGAAGGTTCTTTCCTAAGTCCTGACCAACCGCACCTGTGAAGGTGATGTGACTGAGAGAAAGTGTCAGGCCCAGCCAGCTGGAGGATTTGGAGGACTCGGAAGTGGTTGAGCCAGAGCCTCAAATGGGAACTGTATCTGAGGCTACAACTGACCCTGGCCCTGACCATGGCCCTAGTGTGCCTCTGCCAGCTCCAGCAGAGTCTGTGGCCTCCCAGGAGACTCAGTAGCCAAGCCTCCTAGCATCACAGCCTTCAGGCATGGAGGACACAGTTCCTACCTTCTGCCAGCACCAAGGAGAAAAGGAGGGCCTCCAGTGTTCAAGGAGGTTTACGAGAAACGCTGAAGCAATCATGATCAGCTGGGCTCCTGCAACTTGGGCATTTAAACAGGTGCAGGATGCTCAGCTTGGTGTCAGAGATTATCTGAGCTTCTTAGCTAAAGCACATTGATCCTGACCTCCCTTGTTTCCTGATTGGAACCTTGTTCCTTGGATTGCTAATTGCTTTGTCTCCCTGGACTCTTTGACCTTCAGATTTTGCCCACATGTTTTGTCGCTCTCTAGAACCCTCAACTTGGATCATTGACTACTCTCTGGCTGTGCTCTCTGGTTTGGATCTTTTGCTTGAAACTGTGGACTTGCATAGATCTTTACTGTTTCACTTGTTTGGGGACATTATTTAGTTTGGTGTGTGTTGCTATCAGCATACTTGGCTGCTTTCTGAGGACAGAAAGCCCTCTCCTGCCGATCTTAGCATTTACGCTGGCTTGTATAGGGAGATACAATCTCATTGTGGAAGACGTCAGATAGTCTGGACCTAGCCATTTCAGGCTGTAAAGGTCAAAACCAGCACTTTATATTCTGCCCGGAAATGAACTGGAAGCCAATAAACTGTTTCAGTAAGGTAGTCACATGGTTGCTATAGCCAGCCCCAGTGAACAGCCTGGCCACAGAAGTTTGCACCTGTTGAAGTTTCTGAACAGTTTCCAAGGGCAGCCCCATGTAAAGCACATTATAATAGTCCAGATGAGATGTATTCAAGGCATGTGTCACTATAGCCAGATTTTACTTCTGAAGGAATGGGCACAGCTGGCGCACTAGTTTTAACTATGCAAATGCACTCCCATACACAGCTGAAATGTGGGCACCCAGGCTCAGATCTGAATCCAGAAGCACACCCAAGCTCCAAACCTGAAACTTCAGAAGGAGTGTAACCCCATCTAACACAGGCTGCATCCCTATTTTCTGATCTGCCTTCCAACTGACCAGGAGCACCTCTGTCTTGCCTGGATTAAGCTTCAATTTGTTCACCCTCATCCAGTCTGTTACTGACAGCAGAACTGGGTTAATGCAGAAACAGCTTCATTGGAGTCAGGTGGATAGGAGAGATGGAGTTGGGTGTCATTGGCATACTGGTGAAACCACACCCCAAAACTCCAGATTATCTCTCACAGTGGTTTCATGTAGATGTTAAATAACATGGGAGACAAAACAGCACCCTGTGAGACTCCACAAGCCAACAGCCAGGGGGTTGAACAGGAATCCCCCAACGCCACCTTCTGAGTTTGCCCCTCCAAGAAAGACCAGAACCACTGTGTAACAGTGCCCTCAAGTCCCAACTCAGAGAGGAATCCCAGAAGGATACCATGGTCAATAATACTGAAAGCCACCAAGAGGTTGAGCAGAACCAACAGGGACACAATCCCCCTGTCCAGTTTCCTGTGTAGGTCATCCACCAAGGTACCCAAACTGTCTCTGTCTCATAGCTAGATCTGAAGCCAGGTTGAAATTGATCTATATAATCCATTTCATCCAAGAATCCCTGGAGCTGAGAAGTAACCACATATTCTAACACCTTGCCTAAAAAGGGATATTTGAGAATGGCCAATAGTTTTCCAATCTGGTGGGATTGATGGAAGATTTTTAAGTGGTGGCCTCACCACAGCCTGTTTTAGACGAGCTGGAAACCTTGCTGTAATGACACATTCATTACTTCCCTTACCCAATCAGCCAGTCCCCGTCTGGCTGCTTTCAACAGCCAAGATGGGCATGGATTCAGTATGCACATGGTGGCTCTCAGCTCTCCAAAGATTCTGTCTACATTCTCAGGTTGCATAAACTGAAACATAACAATAACAATGGGCAAGCAGGGGTCAAGGTTACATCCACCAGACCTGTATCAACTACAGTATCCAAGTCGGAGTAGGGAGGGCAAAATACAGAAGGCCCCTGACCACCCAAAACAGCCCCACTGGACAACACTGTTTGGATGCAATGGTGGCAACAAAGATGGATTTGTTTTCCAGACTTTTCACAGCATAGACTTTCCAATGAGCTCTAGACTGTGTTTGGTCAGACATCTTCTGCCATCAACACTCTAGTCTCCATTCCACTCATTTCATTACCATTAGCTCCCTGGTAACTCAAGGTGCTTGCTTGGCTATACTCCATGAGATGGGACACTTAGGGGCAATCATGTCCACAGCCATGGCCATATTCCTGTTCCAGAGATCAACCAAGGCTTTGACAGGATCACCTGCCAAGGTAACAGGACACTCCCCAAGAGCCATCAGGAATTGATCTGGCTCCATCAGCTTCCTGGTGCAGACCATCTTAATCATGGCCCTACAGAGGCTCTGAGTCCTTGTGAATCTAAACCCTACCAGGTAGTGATCTGCCCATGCCAATGGAACTACTGAAAGTTCCTCCACATCCAACCCATCAACATCTTGCCCTGCACAGAAAACTAGGTTCAGAGTGTGTCCGGCAGCATGCGTGGCACCAGATACTAATTGGGACAGCCTCATGGTTGTCATGACAGACATGAAGTCCTGAGCTGCTCCAGACAGAGCAGTCTCTGCATTGATGTTGAAATCCCCCAGCACAGCCATCTGAGGAGACTCCAACACCACTGCTGAGACCAACTCAACCAGCTCAGGAAGGGAAACTCTTAAGCAGTGGGGTGAATCCCCTATTCTGTCCTGACCACTCAACTTTAAATAGACACACTCATATCCAACAGGCTGTGGGACAGGGCACCTAGTGAGGGACCACTGCAACTCCACTCCTCATCCTCAGTCCTACTTGGTAGAAGGGTGGAAGAATTTGAAAATGACAGAAAATAGAGCACAGTCACTCAGCTTGCTTGGTCTCTTATCAGCATGTAGATATTGGGAATATTAAATGGGAATTGGGGGAAAAACCTTTCATAGGCTTTGAGGCATTCACCAAAACTCTGCAGTGTGGCCCTTCTGACAATTACTGTAAGACAAGGCACACAATTATCAGGCTTCTGGGGCACTTCAGAGAAATAAAATGAGCACAAAAGAAGGAGTGAGCTTTTAAAAATATGCATCAGCAGTTGTTAGCAAATAAAAAAGCACATAGGAAATGTGGGTAACATTTCCATACAGAAAGAAGAAAAACAAAAACTTAACAAACCGATAAAAATAAATTATAGGAAGGGAATAGAGGTACACTTTTCAAAGAAATTGAAAGGGATCATGTTTGAGACTTTTTCACACTTCTGTATCTGTGTAAACAAGGGCTGAACACTCATTCGTCATTATCAGTACCCAACACTGAAGTAATGAAGGGTGCTTGGCATGCATAGTGGATAACCTGTCTGTACAATGAAACTGTGAAATCAAAGATAGTATAAATACTTTTAGCCTCTCCATTTTTACAACTTGATCTGAAACTGGTAATGCTGCAGACTTTTTTTTCACAGGTCATAGTATAATATCAGAAGGAAAGCTAAAGACATGGCAGAAGGAACAGGGACATGCTTTTAGCATCACATATGGAAAGCTGAGGGATGTTCCACAGAGGAAAGTAGGAGACTTTTGTTTAGTATACATTTCAATATAAACATACCAAAATATGAACAAAAATACACATACGTCAGAATCTACATTTTTCCAGAGCTTATTGCAGCAACCACAACAATAAAAAGATAAAAATAAATACATTTGAAACTGTGCAAATAAAGAAGTATGCATTTTGAAAAAGGCATACCCAAATGCTTTATTCAATGGTAAAATCATGTGGAAAATATATCAATTTAACAAAGGGCACACACCAATGCACTATAATACATTTTCAAAATGTGCATTAAAATATGTGCATAGTTTTATATACATGAAAAAAACAAACAAACTTCAAGGTATTGTAATCTGATAAGGAAATAGGGTGTAATGGCCTTATCAGTGCAAGAAATTGAAACCAGAGTGACATCAAACCCTTTGGAAGACACTATCCACAGAACAATTTCGAAAGTATAGAATGGTTAAATAACATCTGAGATTTTCTTGAAACTAATCATGTCTTACATCATATTCATATAATGTCAATGTTTTAGCTCAAACTAAATTATCTAAAATAGCAAGTACCTTCTTGTGTGTTACCGACACACATTAAAATATGTACCTTACATATCTTGTTTATTTACTCAAGTACAGCAATACTCAAAAAGGTTTGGGTGCAATGTACGTACAGTCCTACTACTGATGAACAACCTATATACTTGAATGAGCTGAAAATGAACTGAGTTGTTTTCCTTAAAAGTAAGAAATATCACAATTTGAATTAATTTGGGTAAAACTAGGCCTATGCCCTGGACCTGAATTTGGACATGAAGGCGTTTCACTGGCAAATCACTTCTGAGGAAACCTGCAAAGAAAACCACACAATAGGTTCAAATTAAGGTTGTCATAAGTCAGAAACAACTTGAAGACACACAAAAACAAAAACAAAAACATGTAGCCCTTTAAAGGATGTTCAAGCAGAAGTTCTAGTCTTTGTCATCACTTGCTATTCTGGTTAGAGCTGCTGGGAATAGTAGTCCAAAAACAACTGGAGGATTACACCATTACTATCCCTGTTGTAAGAAGAACTTGAACTTGGGAATTACTGAAGTTCAAGTCTCCAATGGGATCTTTTATCCTATGTTTACGGAAGCGGCTAGGGAATAGACTGATAGAGACAAAGCTTCCAATGAGTCTGTGATTTATTTGGGGATTCAAACATACAAAGACACTCTAACATTCACTCATTCACACAAGAACTCAGGATTAAAATAGTTAGCTTAGATAGGAAACAGAAGGCTTTCTAATGGTGATAATTACCTGATGGAGGTTGCTCCAATGATGAATGAAGACAGATAGAGTCATCCATTTATAAAAGGGGAAGGACAATGGGAAAAGCCAGGACCCAAGTCAGAGTTCACAGTGGCACAGTGGCACCATGAAATCTAGCCAGACCTCAAAGTGCTTGAGATTTTGGTGATCTTTTATACCCTTAAACCTACCTGAGGTGAACAGTTGTTATTGTATATCAAAGGATTCTGGGTTACTACTCTTTGAAGTAGACAATTTCCAAAGAGAGGAGATGGGATGTTAATTTTATCTCATCTTCAGCCGGACACTTCCTGGCTGGTACTCATAAATCTCCTAGGTGTGAATGTCCTACTTTGCAGCTCCTAAGTATGGCCCTTTTGATCTGCAAATTTTTGTAGATGCAGATGTGACCTTTCAGGTGCTTACATGAGGTTCTCATCTTGGATCCATGGTGGTTGGGCTTTTCCGGTCTAAGGCCATGACAAGAGACCCACAACATTTTTTAAAATATATTAACACAGTTCTGGTAACATTCCCCCCCCATGGAAATTATCTACCTATTCAAGTGAAAATTGAACAGGTGATCATTTCCACATTTTCAATTTCTCTTCACTATGAAAAATTAGGAGGCATCAATTTGGGGAGCTTAGCTCATGGTTCAGAGAAATTGTCCTTTAGAAAAACCTTCAGGTCCTGGGGAGGGCTTTCACTCCTGGGACCCATTCATACTTGCATATCAATCGTAATCAAAGTAGTTCAAAAGCAATGCTAATAGCTAATAACCAAAACAATACACAATAGCAATACACAATAACAATAAATCAAAACAATACCCAATAACACTAAGTATCAAAAAGGGATAACTAAAGTAAACTTACAAGTATCAAAAGCATAACACAATAAAACATAATATACTCAATGGACCAATGTTCACAAGTAACTCAAAAACAATAATGGGTAAATCAAAGAATAACCAATGAAGAAATGTAAGTATATTCATGAGGTAGCAATGCTCACTGTTTACTAGAAAGTCTATGGACCAATTTCCAACAATAAAGCAAAATAACTGTGTCATGAACCGAGGTTCTCTGTTGTTCTTTTGATCCAGAGAGAAATTTAGCCACCCTAGACTATAGGACTTTCAACAAAGACACCTAGGAAACCAGATCTGGGTTTAGACACTTTGCATGTAACATTTATTGAAACACAGAAACAGAGACACCTGAAACAATCATTTCTAATATCAGATACTCAATATAACAACCACCTTAAGTATCAAGAGCTCTTTTCATTCACTCACACATTCACACCCATTCATACTCACAATCCTTCACTGGAAGTTGATCAAGCCTCCAAGAAGGGTGGATGGCCCTGTTGCCACGGATCAAGGAACCATAAGGTGAAGTGGGAGAAGTACTGCCTTTTATACCCTTTTTTCTCTTCTTTCTTGAAATAAACATGTTCTGCTCACCATGGGTTCAGAACAGTCCAGTTCTTTGCACAAGTTTTAGTACATTCTGTGTGTGCCGGATCTCACTCGGCCATATCAACATATTTCATTCATATTCGACAGATTGTATTGTCCTGGTTATGCTTGGTCAGCATCTCCGCTTCCGAGGCCAAGTTTCTCCCATTCCATGTTGGTGTGTGGATGATGAGTGTTGTAGTGATGTCTTTTGGCACCCAGCAGAGTCTTCAGGACAAGCTGGCTGTAGTGATCCACAGCCACTGTGTAGATTTGCCATCAACTGGCTCAGCTTCTCTTCTCCAGGCAATCCTGTCTTCCTCAGTCAAGAAGACACATTGTAAAGTCCAAAAGCATAGCTTTATTAATGCATATAAAAAGTAAAAATAAGATAACTAAGTAAAATCCATTATGATGAACTTGTCCAGTTCAGCCATACAAGATTACATCTTTAACAATCCCAAAAGCATTAGGATCTAACTTGTTGCAGTTAAAACCACTGCATCCACACACGCGCTCACATCTTGAACAATAAACAATTCTTAGACAAAGGATTTTCTAAGCCCATCCCATACTCCACCTTCTAGGTGTTAACTTTATGTTAATTGGATAATGACAGTATGATGTATGTTAACCCAGCCTCTTGTTGTCCATCATCCACCACGTGAGTAACTTTCCCATGCTAACGATGTTTACAAAAACCATAATATAAACAATACCTCTTTCCCATAGAATGGAGTCTTGTTAGCTTCTTGTTTTGGCTAAATCACACCTGGGGCTGATAACTATGAATCAAGCTCTCAGAAAAACAACTTTTCACAGCATGGAAAAATACAGACACACATCTTTTACATTTCAACATTTTAACATTGATTCTATATCCCATTTAAACCTAACAATCTCCTCCTGAAATGTATAGATTTGTGAGAATTGTTGTTGTTGTTATTATTAAAACCATCCAAGCACAATGTTTGACTCTATATATCTAAAGTAACACCTCAACCTGTTATAATAATTGTTAAATGTTGTTTTATCTCTAAAACCCTTTGTTAATATATCTATAGTGTTGTGTCTTGGCTTTAATCTTTAGACACACAATTTTATTTTTAAACCAGCTCTCCCTAGCATTTTGTTATAAAACTCTAACGTATCTTGACCTATATTTTAACATTTTTAACACCTTTGTTTTTGTCATAAAAATGTATGTCTGTGAATCTCTATATATCATAACTGACAACTCACAATTTAAATCTTATAACTGTTTAATCTATTTTATCTCATTTAATGTTATATATTTTTGTCTTATCAGCACTTAAAACTCTATCAACACTTATAACTATATATCCTTATTTTTAATCTATCAAACTATTAAGCTTGTCTATATTTAAACAACAATCTTTAAACTGACCATCATACCACATAACTTTAAAGCAAATGAACTATCTATAAAACACTCTTATTTTAATGTGGTTATTTTAAATCACAAGCCTCTATCTCTTAAAAAAAACTTATCAAATGTTTTATTGTTGTCTAATCTATTATCTTAAAACAATTGTTTTCTTAAACACCTATAACAACACAATTATAATCTATTATTTGTCAACTATAAACATCAAACCTTTCACAAAGCCTCTTTATATCTGGATATTTAAAACTCTCTGTAACTTTATTTTAAACAAAACCTATTGACTTTAAACCTGTCACCACCTCTGCACTTTGCAAATCACACTTTTTAATCCTTTTATGTTAACCTCACTAAATATATTCTATCAGCAGACTAGTAACCTCAAAAATAAAATCTCAAAAATCAAAACTTTTGATATCACATCTCTCTAGACAACTTTTTCATTTTTTTTAAATCTCCTGAATCTAAACAACCAAAGCTGTCATCTCTTTGTGTTAACACACATATCAGCATTTAAACAAGCAATCTCAAAACCAATATGTTGAACTTACTAGCCCCTCCTTACTGTTAAAAGCTTATTTTAGTTAAAAGCTCTCAGCCTTAAACTAAATGTGTTTTTTTTCAATATTTTTAAACCTTTGCTGAACAAATCCTTTTGTTATTAACCTAGCTTTGTATTTTCATTTGCCATCAGGCATCTTTTATTTTGTATATCCATTCACCTTGTGATTTTTGTTTTTTAGGTCTATCAACCACATTTTAAAACATCTCTTTGTCAATTTTAAACACTTAAACTTTTTGTTGCATTGCAGTGCATCATTCTCACTTTTCTCAATAGGAAAAAAAACCTTTTAAAACTTTTAAAACCTCTGAAACTCTCTGAAACTCCTTAACACTGTCTGAAACTCCTTAAAACTCTCTTTGAAACTCTCTGGCTCACCAGCCACTTATGTATAAACTCTTGTCCTTTTGTATAATAAACTTGTGTGTTGTTTTTACTCTCTATTAATTTTTCTTGACATAACATGTATCATTTCTGGACTTGTGTGTCCTTTGTTTTTACTGTCATTTTATTTGTTGATAATCTTGTCTGTATTGTCTGAATTAAAGTGTTTTCCTCACTTTCAGAGGATTAATGTTTGTCTGTCTTTTGTGTGTTGTGTGTCCCTCCATTTTCTGACACTTGGATCTTTAACTGTCTTATTTTCAGTAAAATCTCTTTGTTTGAATGTATCTTTTTTCTCAACTTAAAAACATAAAGTTGGAAGAGACCACAAGGGCATCTAGTCCAACCCCCTGCCATGCAGGAACTCTCAGTCAAAACTTGAATGTTTTTTTTCACAATTGTTATTTTTTTAAAACATTAAAACTTTTCCTACCATCAAGGTGAAATCTCTGTTATTTTTGAATATTTTATAACACCATCTTGACACTTTGGTTTAATTTCTCTTTTAAAACATGTTAGCACATATATCTTTGTATATTATCTAAAAACTGTCAGATATCTTTAAATTTAGTGGATCCCCACATAACATGTATAACAATGTTGGATTTTTTTTTCTCAGCCAGTTTCTCAAACTGTGAGACAAGAATTCTCTTTTTCCCCCGGTCTGTAAGCAAAGACCCTTTGTAATCAATTTTTTTTTATATATTTATCCATTGTTAAAAACTTTCAATTGTATCACATCTCTGTCTTAAAACTCTGACATATAAAAAAACTCTGGAAAATCTATCCACAATCACTAAAACATTATTTGTTGTCACTCAGTAACACACATTTGTCTCTTTTGTTTAACAGCAACCTCAACAGGTCATTTTTGCAATTCACTTGCTCCAGTTTTGTCACAGGAAAAACCTTGACTTTTTATTCTGTGGCAAACCAAACATCTCCCAAATCATTTGTATAATAAAACATTTTAAAACTTCAGGACCTATATCCCACCAGCTTAATCAAGCTTTTAAATCTTATGTTCCCTAGGATTTTATATTATTGATGTGCATAACCAGAATGCAATGATTCATTTTCGACACCTGCACATTTAGCATTTGTCTCACTTTGTATAAAACACATATTTTCCCTCTTATAGCTTTTGTACACACCTCCCCATCCGGGGTGATTTTAAATTTTTTTCCCACAAAACTCAGTGTATATCCCCTGACACACCAACTGAACAGTTTTGTAAAATCAGGTATACATAAAACATTTTCAAAGTTTTCTCACCAAAACTTGGCATGTAGACATTTTTACAATTTTTTTTGACATCTCTTACCCCTCTATCAGCTAGATAAACATCTTTAAGATTGGAGGATTTCTTTATTTTTTAGCAAAACTGTAACATATGTCCCAGAATATATAGACTCTTGTCCTCAGGTTTCACCTGTTTGAGTCACAGTAACAGCTCTGTAAAACAGCTTGTAGCTTTTCTGTTTCCCCAATGTCTCTGGGTTGTAGATAGATTGTTGATTGTAGCAAACATCTTTGCATTGTCATTTTTCAAAATTCCTGTTCTGTTGTAGTAAAAACATCAGTTCGCACTCCGTGCATCAGCTGTCTTTTTTTTTTCCAGGACGCATATCTTGACCTCAAGATGCTGTCCCAGGCTTTCTCTCAAGCCTACATTTCTGGCCTTTTTTTTCAGAAATCTCAGCTGCTTGCTTAGGTATCCCCAAACTAAGCAACTTTTCTGGCCTTTCTTCAATCAAACTGTTTCTTTTGGCATTTTCTGGCCTCTTCAAGCAAACCGCTTGGCTTAACAGATTCTCATCTTTTGGAACCTCAGGCCTCCAGCAAAACTTTTGGCATTTAGCAACACCGTTGCAGCCTTTGAACTTCAGGCATCTTAGCAAACCTACTATAGCCCCACACAGCATTGGACACTGTGTAAAATCTTTACCCCCACCAGGGATTTTTTTGTATTTTTTCTAAGAACTGTAAAGTCCTTTGACCACAGCATTTTTGACAAAGCTGTGTAGAAAACATTCATTCTTTTCTTCAGTTCCCAAAACCTTTGGCTGAAGAAACATCCTCTTCCAAAACTTTAACTGTAACTCAGAGAGGGGTAACAGAATGAGTTCTCTTGGCTTAGGCAATCGCCTGTGTCCAGCAATCATGCTGCATTTTAAAACTGCATACATTGCAACATGTATTCTGTGACTCAAGCCCCAGCTGCTTCCATATCAGACAAAATGGCCTTTAACAGAATTGATTGCAGCTTGAACAAAAACAAAAATTTCACTGCATTGAACCCGCAGTATTCTCAGCATTCTCAGGCTTTGTTTTTCTCTGCATTTTACTGTTTAAAGAGTGGAGTCCTCAGACAACCGTCTTTAAAGAGTTCTGCACTCTGCCGCCGGCAAAACAGTTTAGCAGTAAACTTTTACTTACATCTGAAGATTTGAAGCCACCTCTGTTTTTCCAGCAACCGCTGAAGCATGGTTTCACTTGTCCTGGACACAACTGAAGTCGTGGATAGGCAATACTTGCCTCATGGCCACATTGCAAACATGTCATCTGGACTCTTGGGCTTTTGTCCTCCTGGACATTTGGCCTCTTTGTCCTCTGGCAGACCAGCCACCTCTGGCAGACAAGCCACTCTTTTGGCAAAAACAGTCTTAACTGGCAGACTAGCCATTTCTGGCAAAACAAGCCTCTGCAGCCAGACTAGCCACAAACTGGCAAAAACAGTCTTAAATTGGCAAAACAGCCATAACTGGAAAACTAGCCATAGACTGGCAAAAACAAGCCACAGACTGGGCCCGTAACCCTTGTTGGTGTGTGGATGATGAGTGTTGTAGTGATGCCTTTTGGCACCCAGCAGAGTCTTCAGGACAAGCTGGCTGCTGTGATCCACAGCCACTGTGTAGATTTGCATCAACTGGCTCAGCTTCTCTTCTCCAGGCAATCCTGTCTTCCTCAGTCAAGAAGACACATTGTAAAGTCCAAAAGCATAGCTTTATTAATGCATATAAAAAGTAAAAATAAGATAACTAAGTAAAATCCATTATGATGAACTTGTCCAGTTCAGCCATACAAGATTACATCTTTAACAATCCCAAAAGCATTAGGATCCAACTTGTTGCAGTTAAAACCACTGCATCCACACACGCGCTCACATCTTGAACAATAAACAATTCTTAGACACAGGATTTTCTAAGCCCATCTCATACTCCATCTTCTAGGTGTTAACTTTATGTTAATTGGATAATGACAGTATGATGTATGTTAACCCAACCTCTTGTTGTCCATCATCCACCACGTGAGTAACTTTCCCAAGCTAACGATGTTTACAAAAACCATAATATAAACAATACCTCTTTCCCATAGAATGGAGTCTTGTTAGCTTCTTGTTTTGGCTAAATCACACCTGGGGCTGATAACTATGAATCAAGCTCTCAGAAAAACAACTTTTCACAGCATGGAAAAATACAGACACACATCTTTTACATTTCAACATTTTAACATTGATTCTATATCCCATTTAAACCTAACAGCTTCCACCATCCAAGTTCCTCCTTCAATAGTGCTTTGCATGGCATCCATTTTATTTGGTTCTTTCAGGGCCTTGTCACTCCAGGAACCCATTCACCTTCCACATACTCAGCCATTCTCTCACAACTGTTCAAAAGGTATATTCAAGTCTTTGAGTGTGTGTGCATTCAAGTCTATTTTAAATTGTTAGGATGATAAAAGTTCAACAACACTGTGGCATCAATAGCTATGAAGAGGAGGAACCAATGTCCAGAAATCTTTGGCAGGTTGTGTGCTAGTGTAGAAAAAATGGGTATCAATATGTCCAGCAAATTTGGATGGATTTGGTGAAAGTTTGTGGAAAAGTTCAGACTTGAGTTCGGAACAGACAGACCAAAATTTTTGAAAGCACCTTGGTGTGCTGGTGGCTGAGTGGAGGCGTTGAAAGAATGCCTCAGGAGCTAAAATGAAATCACTGTCTTTATGGAGGACAGTGGAGGACTTGACAATCTGTGCTCATGCAGTTGAGGAAGCATGAACAGTGTCCATGAATTAAAATGTTGAAGCTGGGGACAAAAGTAGACCGGAGAGCCTGGAAACGCTTGAGTAGACCAAGGCTCTAGTGAAGAATGAGGTAAACTGGGACTTCTGAAAGTTGAGTAAACCAGGACCTCTGCAGAGATGAAGTAGACTGGGACTCTTGGAACTTAGGTAGACCAGGGCTTCTGCCAGCATGAAGTAGACCAGGGATCCAGCAGGGCAGGAGCGCGATTAGCAAGCAAGCGCTCTGTAGGAATCAAAAACAGAGTAGCAGGGACCATGGATTTGAAGCAGGAACCAGGCAGGGATTTCAGGAACTGCAGCTGAGATTTAGCCCAGTGCATCTCAGATCTGGAAGGGACATCAGCACCACTTGAAGGATTTGGAAGGCATCTGCAATGTTATGGAGGATGTCCAGGACATGGCCTGGCATCACGGAAACAGCTTGGCAGGGCCTCCTCTCACCTCCCTTGCAGGACAAATGGCACCTCGATTTAAGCATATTTGTTAGTAGATGCGTGCACACACACACACACATAGAAAAGGAAAGGAGAGATAGGCACAGGCCTCTGTACATGCCTTGGGGAGGAGGGAGGAAAGAAATAGAAATATCCCCCCCCCGGCTCTTGAAAAGCAAAGGGATGAACAAAGTAAAAGAAAGATAGTGGGCAATGTGGGGCTGTAAATAAACTGGTGTTGTCAGTTTTTTTCCATTTTTGGCACTGCATGTCAGGGATCTGTGGATTAAACGCTGTTAGTAAGGGATCAGGAATAGAAGCACTATACCTTTAAGAAATTTGGCAGCCTCCATTTTAGCTGGCCCCTGCTTCCTGGTCAAACAGAGAATGATGGCAAAATATGTAAATTAGCCCCCACATTGACCTAAATTGCCCCAAAATAACCAAACTACAACCCTCAACTTCATATTCTTATAGCCCAGGATTGACTGAATCCATCTAGGGGTAAAGCTAAATTTACTCACTCTAAGTCAAAATGTCATTGAAAGTAATGGGTCTCCAAGGAAAATAGCTGAAAAATATCACTGGTGGCCATCCCTCTGAAGGAACTGACTTGCCTCTTAGCCTTGGTG
Source organism: Phrynosoma blainvillii (assembly GCA_026167975.1). Lineage (NCBI taxonomy): Eukaryota > Metazoa > Chordata > Lepidosauria > Squamata > Phrynosomatidae > Phrynosoma > Phrynosoma blainvillii. The sequence goes on along the minus strand of JANUYF010000004.1, from coordinate 120,051,080 downwards.
GCATTCAGACTGTGATGACCCTAGCCACAAGATGGATTAGCCTCTGCAGGTGAAAGCACCACTCTCATGAGAGTGGCACCTGACCTGCTGATGCACAGGCCATCCTTCTGTTTTCATACGGTCCACTGCTTCCAAGGCTGAAGTTCTCCTCCCCACAAAAATGGGTGTGGGAAAATCTCCCACCCACCGCCAAACTAGTTAAACAAAATAATTTGATCCTTCCTCCTTGCTGGTCAAGGAGGAAGCACCAGGCAGTGGGACAGGATTTCTGCAGGGAAGATAAGCCTCTCTGAAGATGGCATCAAATTCTGCCACCTTTTTATTTATCCACATTACAATGCTGATGGTTCCAAAGATGGTAGTAACCTGTATACCTGTAAAAAACATGGAGTTAGTCAGGGTGTGGAGCAGAGTGTGGAGCAGGGTTTGTCTCATGGCACTCCAATCAAACTCCCCCACCACAAGGTTTCTGTGGTACACTAGATCTCCTGTGTGACCTTGATGATTTGTCTGGCTTTCATATCTACTACCATCTTAATGTTTTCCTCTGTCTTCTCAATTTTCCTGGCTAAGGGAGGATGCAGACGGGCAGCCCTTGATCGCCCTGGGAAGCAGAGGATCGGGGCCGCTGCTACACATGCAGCGGACCCAATTCTCCTGTTTGTTGGCCTGGAAAAGAGTGGCAAAATGCCACTCCTTTCAGACCCAGCAAATAGGTTGCCCCAAGAGCTGCCGTGCGGCTCTTCTGCATCCCTTCTGGTGCAGTGCATCAAGACGCTGAGCTGGGAGGACGTTCTGATAGCGTGCACCATATGTAATGGCATGTACCATCAGAACCTCCTCGGGGAGGGGTTGGGGTGGCTGGTGTGCAGCTGCCCCTCCCCTTCCCTGCTTCCAAGACAGCTCAAAGAGCCATCTGTAGAAGCCCAATGTCACTCAAATTGGTTAACAATCACAGCCACTTCAATATAGGAAGCGCATCTTCCAAGTGAAAACCTTGTATTGTAGTAGAATCAATTTGGTAAGGTGTGTCAGTAGCATAATCTCACACCTGTTCATGCAGGTAAAAATCTTTGTCAAAGCAATATATTAAATGTATCATGCAAAAACACAGATTTCCTAAGGTTCGATTAACTTTTAAAGAATATTCCAGGCAAAATGGTGAGAGTATCACACAGGGTTCTTAAGCAAAAATAGTCATGGGACATTTGGACCAAAATGGTGTAATGCACAGAAATTATAGTTTGTTCACTTACATCCTGAAATGGAATGCCTTGTAAGTGCATCATAACAGTGAACCCATTGATATATTTTTGCATAGCCGTTTAAATCATACAGATGGGTTCCATTTGACCAATGTAATATATTTCCTGGTAAAATTATAGTGTTGCCCTTGGCTAAAGGAAGCCCTAGGTGGGATACAGGATGTAGAAATATGGGGTCCCATATCTTTTCATGGTAAATACCAATTCTTAAAATCATGTCTTTCCACTGAGCTCCGATCACTCTTATGAAATCAACAGGATATTCTAGAGAGTCAGGGTACTGCTCCCAGAATAGACTTAAGATATCAGGGTGTACCAATTTCATTAAAGTGGCTTGAATTAGCTGCAAAGCAAATATGGTGAAGAAGCTTTGTATCTGAGTGAATTGTATAACAATTGACAGGTGATATACACTGTTTTGTAAAGAATGTCCTATATCTAAAATGATTTCCTTTTCCACTCCCACCCATTGAGGTAAAACATATTCAGTTAGATCAATTCCTTGAGATGTATTTGTCAGACCAGAACCTATAGAGATTCCTAAATCTTGCATTCTGGACCCAATCAAACCCAATTTATTTGAAATTACTTCTGTGTCAATGGCATTTAAAATCACACCTTCTGTTCCCAGGGTTCCAAGTACTGTATCTACAACATCTCTTTTTGTCCTAAACAAAGGATGCATGATGGCTTGCTACTTTTTCTCTTTTTGTTCCCACTGTGCCCAGGTGGCTTTTAAATATGGGCTGCAGGCAGGGATGGCTGTGGCCACATTAATGACAGTCAAATTGAGGAAAAGGGTGGTTAAAATAGGTTATGCTTCAGAATAAGCAAAAGTGGAGGAGATGTCTTGGCGGATTACTACATCTCCCAAGTAAAAAGGTGGTTCCTTTAAAACATCCACATTCTGTTGCAAGTGACCTCACAGTTTGCAGGTATTTGGGTGAAATTAGCAAAGATGAACAGCCTGGTTTTCCATTTCAATGTGGGACAGCATTGTTGATCTAATGTAATAGTGGTTTGAAAAGATGGAGGGACCTTACCATTTCTAGGGTTGAAATGATTCTGGTTCCACATTCCAGCCTTCAATGGAAGGCGTCCCATATCTGCATCCACCCATTTATGTCCTCCAGGGCCATATAGTTACTCTTGATGAGAAGGTTTTTTTGACAGAGCTGATAATTCTTGTGGCCACTTTAAGGAGACCCTTTCTGTTATACCATTCATGAGCTTTCATGGCATCTAAAACCTTATAAATCCCAGGATAAGGGGGTGTCCAGTGGCACTCAGCTTGGATGCTATATTCCCAACTGGTGTTAAACTGTGTTGGGTATGTAGGCAAAATAGCACTTAAAGCAAAGCAAAGCAGCTTCATTTATATAACGCTTCATATCGTGCTATGGGATGTCTAAGCGGTTTACAACTGTAAGCTCATTGCCCCCCTACAGTTGGGTACTCATTTTAGATGAGTACCCAAGAAGGATGCAGGCCTGAGTCTAGCCTGAGCCCTGGCTAGTACTGAACTCACAACCTTTGGTCTATGAGTGAGTACAGGCATTTAACCACTGCGCCACCAAGGGCTCTTATAATTCTGCATCCACTTATAATTCTGTATCCAATAGTCCAGATCAGCCACCTATATAGGTGTCCATCCATCTCTCATCCCTGTAGGGAAACAGAAAGGCAGATTAAATTTGAAAACTACACCTCACCCACCTTGGGGGAACAAAACTATTTCAGACAAGTCAATTAAAGTCAAATCTGCCTAGATCTCTGTCACAGGCTTTATAGGAACTGGACCACCTTTCCACTCTTTCAGTTAAGATGAGTGTAAGTCAGGGGTAGGCAACCTTTCCCCTTTAAGGGCCAAGGGACTTCAGCTCCCAGAAGCCTCAGCCATGTTGGCTAACAGTCCCATGTTGGCCAATAGCTCCTGGGATTCTGGGAGCTGAAGTCCCTTGGCCCTTAAAGGGGAAAGGTTGCCTACCCCTGGTGTAAGTATTTGAATTTATCCCCATGTTTGTTGTGGATGCACACTTGATAGACTGCAGGGGACACTCTTTCAGTGATTTTAATGTGGTCCACCCACTTGGCGGACAATGCATGTCTGCTTTGTGAAAAGTTTTGGTACAGAACCAACTGACCCACTGACCCATTGTTGGGGATTTCTAACCCAATCCAATCAAAGATCCATGGCTTGCATGTTCTTTCTCAACTTCTCTGCTACCTGTCAGTGAATCTGACTGATGCTTTCAACCAGAGACTGAATCCATTATTAATTCAGGACCACTGGGTCTAATCAGAGGGTAGGGTAGTGTCTAGCCAAAAAGCCTCAGGCATCATCATTTTTCTCCCAGTCATAATTTGATGGGGCGTGAAATCATGAGAAGCTATAGTTCCTCTAAGGGCCATGAGAATGATGGGCAGTTTGGCATCCCAATCCTTTCCTGATGCTCGCACCACCTTTCTCATAGCTTCCTTTAAAGTCCTGTTAGTCCTCTTCATGTGTCTTGAACTCTCTGGATGATGGGCTATGTGAAACCTCTGGTGGATTCCTAATGCTTTATACAGCTCCTGCATCACGTCTCCAGTAAAATGTGTACCAGAGTCATGATCTATGGTGAAGGTGTGTGGAATTCCCCATTGAGTAATAACGTGATTAAATAAAACCTGTGTTGTACTAATTGCTGTGTTATCCTTTGTTGTGAAAGCCTTCACCCATTTGCTGAATGGATCAATGATGATGAGGCAATATTTTTTTTGTCTAGGAGTGGTGGGGAGAGGATCAATGAAATCTATTTGCAGACGGGCCCACAGACCTTCAATACACTGGTGACAGATCAGAGTCTTTGGGCCACTTTGATCCACATTGACCATTGCACAGACTAGACAGTTGTCTGCCCATTGCTCTACATCCTGTCTTATTTGCAGCCACCAGCCTGTCTCTCACTTTCTCATATGTAGATTGATATTGCCTGTGTCCACTCTCATGGATGAACTGGATTAAATCACCTTGAATTTCTATGGGAACAACCCAGCTGTAATTTTATCATCATCTACAGCCCACCAAACTCCTTCCTTCTGCATTATTTTATATCTTCCAGTATGGTCCCTCCCAGCCTCTATGAGCTCTTTGATCTCCATGTCTCCTTTCTGTAGCTGAGCTAGGTTTAAGGTAGGAGGCATGGGGGTTCTTTGGGCTCCACATTGATAGGATCTAAAGGAACATCTGGGATGTTTTCTCCCTTGACATGGCTTCCTTTGCTAGCCCATCTGCTTTCTTGCTATTTACTTTTTGGTGTCCCTTGACATATGAAACCCAAGTGTGGCTGTTCTTTCCTGCAGCCATTGAGCCACTATTTTCCATTTGTCTGCATGAACTACCTCTTTTCCATCACTTGCTTTCCAGTCCCTCCCTAAGACCCTGTGTCATTTAACAATGGTTGCCCCTCACCATTAAGTAGAATGCATCCTGACAAGATACCTAGCATCCTTGCCACATAGGTATCTGGAGACTCATCTGGCCCTTGTACTTCATTCTGATATTTTCCTCTCAATATGGTTCCTGGCCATAAAATTTCCACAATCTTCGTTAGCCATTCCCTTAGTTCTACTGCGGCTAAGTTGTGGTTGGGCACGGCTGCTTCAAATGCTCCAGAGTATTTGAAGCAAAGTGTATTAACAGCACAAACCACAAAAACACATACAGGGCAAGGCCCTCTTTCCCTCCCTTAGCGGACAGAAAAGCTGCAAAAGCAAGTAAACAGCTTGTAACCTTCAAGAAGGCTCCTGAGTAAGCTGAGCCCACTTCCCCTCCTTCACCAGGTTACCCAAGGCAATAATCCTCTAGTTCTCCAAGCCACAGCAAGCAGCAAGGACAGCCTCTACCAAACCAGCATTGGACGTTATCACACGGGGGAAATCTGTTGGTTAATCCACACAAATCTCAAACAAAAGCTGAATTTGCACCTCACGATTTCACACGACGTCGCACAGAAACTGGTTAGAAACTGGACAGAAAGTGGTATTATCCGAGATCTTTTTAATTTTGGGAGTTTAGAGGAAATGCATTTGCGAAATTACAGTGATTTCGCATTTACTGTAATGTGAAAAGCAAATACGCACAGACAATTCTCTTTTAAAACCTGGAGGAGGGCCAAGAGGAGGAGGAGGAGGGGCCTCCAGGGAGGGAGAGTCCCAGGCTCCTGCCATGTAGGGAAGGCAAGGCGAGGCGAGGTGAGGCGAGGCAAGGCGAGGGAAGTTTCGGACGGAGGAGAAGTTTGGCATTTGGGATGGAGGGAAAAGGAGGGGAAAGAAGACTTCCCTCGCAGCAGCTGTGGGTGGATGTGGGTGCAAGTGTGGGGTGTGCTTGTGGAGCATCTTGGAAATCTATCTCACCATGAAGTTCTGCCCTGCAGGTCCTACAAAGGGGAAAGGCTTATGGGGGGGTGCATGGGAGCTACCTCCAGTTCCCCCCTCTCAATCCCTCCCTTGCCTCGGCTTGCCTTGCCTTGCCTTTCCAATCTCCTCCTCCTCCACTGCTCTCTTGAGAGGTCCTAACCCCAATGGAAGGGGGTTAGGACCTGTCCAGGAGGACATGACCCCAAATGTAGGACAGTCTGACATTTCCTCCTGGGAAATGCAGGACCCACCCTGGAAAAAGGAGGAGTCTGGTCACGAAACACACCCATTTCCAGTACATGTATGGGTTCTTTTCACTTGTGTATGAAAGTTAAAAATGTTTTTTTTTTCTCTTTTAACTTAATTCCGTTATTACTGTAATTACGTGTGAAAAGCTTTTGCGTAATTAAGCTCTATTTTCACTTTCTTTTTGGGATGCTTCATTTCCACTTTATTATCTCTTTAACACGAAACTGGCCCACGTGTGATAATGTCCATACACTCTTCAGAACAACAACCTGCCCCTAACACACTCCTTTTAACCCTGATTTTCTATGCAAGTAAGGGGGGTTGCAGACTGCCAGAAATAGTGCAAATTGAGTCCACTTTTAGGGTTAGGGTTAGTGCTAGGGAATCATGGGCATTGTTTTTTTTCTGAGACATTGAGTCTTCTCTGTCAGAGAGCTCTGGTGCCACAATAAAATACAGTTCCCATGATTCCCTAACCCTAACCCTAAAAGTGGACTCAATTTGCACTATTTCTGGCAGTCTGCAACCCCCCTAAAAGAGGGAGAGAGAGACCACAGAATGTGCAACTTCTCTTTATTAGTACCTGCTAAACTACAGTTCCTAATGTTCAAAGAACCGCACCACCATGTGATTCTCCCTGGGCCCTAGCCAACTACAGCCTTCCTGTTTTTGACTCAGCCCACAGCATATTATTGAACTCCCAGTCTCCTGGGTCTCTGTTCCCACTCCCTGCTGAGCTGAATGAGATCCCCTGAGACTATCTATACTAACTGCCACCACCTGATGGATTCCTGATCTCCTTCCTAGCAACACTTCAGGACTTTGCTAGGGGATTTTTAGTTTCCTACCCTTGCTGACCTAAGCAAGCAACAACAAAACAGTAACTGAGCTAAGGTACATGTGAAAGAGTGCAATGAGAAGCAAGGTACTTTGAAAGAAAGTTTTATTCTAACTAAAACAGATTCTATAGCAACTCAGTATCACAGATCATGCAGGGCTTCCTTGCCTTGCAGGTACAGGAAGTAAGTTACAGAGACTATAGATAGCATAATAAATACAGCCATTTCATCCAAGCTAGTAAAATATCCCAAAGGCCTATGTGCATTAACTAACACATAGCTCTATAATATTCATGATAAGATGGGATCTGTAGTCCTTGATGGTTCTGGATAGGTGGGAGTTTACCTACATGGCCTCTGCTCTGACCCACATCCCCTGAGGCCTACTCTTGGGCCCACAGAGAGTCCCAACAGCTGGCAGACAAACAAAGGAACTCCCCATCATCATGTGGCTGAACAAAGGAAAAGACATGCACATGGTCACCCAGAGGCCTTTTTAAAACCTCTGCACTGTAAAATATCAAGTTCCCAGGTCTGTTCAGCTGATTGGTCAGTTGGCATCTGCATCAGCTGTGATGTACCATTCATTAGCATGTGATGTAACTCCTCTTTAGTCTGAGACCATCCCTCCCAACGTTTAACCCTTTATTGTCTGGGAGAAGTCCATAAATAACTGGGAGGCCCAGTCATTACACCTGGGCACAGAAAATTGAATTCTTTTTGAAGAAGAAAGGTCTGTGGCAATATGTGACTGATCCAGAGTTTTGATGAAGATCAAGTTAGACAGGGGGAGACTGCCCATTCATGGATTAGGCTTGCTGTGGAAAACTCCCAACTAATGTCGATTCATAATTCACCCTCTGCAAAACACAGCTGGCATGTTTTGAGAGAAACATATTTGAGAGACATTTCCATATCAAAAATTGCTCTTACCAGGCAGTTGTACAGATCCCAGCTTGAGAAGGGAGATGATCTAAATGTGCACTTGCACAGAATACAAGCCCAGTTTGCTGATTTGGCTAAGCGAGGAGAAGATTTTACTTCCATACACCAGTGCTTCATTGTGCTTAGTTCCCTGAGAGAAGAATGGAACATTTTCTCCCAAAGCCTTGAAACCTTGCCAGAGAGTAGCTTGACCATGAACTATCTCACTAGACAACTTCAAGAAGAGTTTGCAAAATGAAAACACAGAGTGAAGTAGGCTGTAGAATGGAAAGCTGTTCATGGGAGGCTGTCCAGCTACAAACAGTCTGATTTGGAAGCAGTCTTCAGCATCCAGAGATGTTTTTCCTGTGGCCAGCCAGGACATCTTCAAAGGTCTTGCTCTCAAAAGAGACAAGATAAAGCTCCCAGGAGGGGACCACATGGCAGTAGGAAGATGCTGAAGGAGGACACTGGTGTGATGTCCATTCTCTTCCAGCCAGAGAAGAATGAGAACTTTATACTGGAGAGTGGTGCTTATGTCATTTTTAACATGTAATTGATTTAATAACTTTTTAAGGGGTGGGTGGGAGGTAATTTGTTTTTATTGTTGTACCGCATTTTACTGTAAGCTGCCCTGATTGATCTCAAAGGGGTGGGGTATAAATAAATATTATTATTATTATTATTATTATTATTATTATTATTATTATGTTCATATAATACAGAAACAAGGAACTGTTTCAGAGCCTCAAGCCAGCTGCAATGCCATGGTGGTTAGTGGCAAATGGGCAGAAGGTAAATGTTGAGGGTTATGGATACTGCTTTGTTCCATGTTTGAATGAGATATTAGAACATGCATTTTAGCACTAGAAATGTGATTGAATGTAATTCCTGTCAGTGGGATCACAAAACAGAAAAATGATGTAAGATTTACTGGTACTGGCTGTGAGATGAGCAAAGGTGGAATAGTGTATGCTACTGGAGAGGAAAGAAATGGATTGTATGTCTTAAAGGGCACTGCACAAGCCACAGTGGGTGCTGTGCAAAATAACATACATTTCCATATATGAGAAATGTATATACTTGTTACATACAAGAATGGGGCACATGGGTTTTGGTGTGTTAACGAATATACTGAAATTGTATTATAACCATGGTGCAAAAAGATGTCACAAATTCCCAAAATGTGACATATGCAGACAAGTTAAAAGCCAAGTGAAACTTTTTCCTAAAAAGAGTCCAAGGCTGACACAGAGGCCTTTATCTATTGTTTATCTCAACTTAGTGGGACATCTGGATAACAGTGTTGGAGGGGCGCAATATTTTCTTGACATTGTCAGTGACTTCACCAGATACAGCTGTGTATATTTATTGAAAAACAAGACTGAAGCATTTGCAATGATCAAGAAATGGGTAGCCTTTGTGGAAAGGCAAATTGGAAAGAAAGTGTCTAAAATCCGATGTGTAAATCCTGAGGTTCTGTCCCCTGAATGTAAAGGATGGCTGAAAAATAAAGGGATAGGTGAAATTCCTTATCAGAAGGTGGAGAATCTTGAGAGACAGAGTGAGGAGCTGCAGCAAACTGTGCAATGTTTGCTTAAGGACACCAACATGAACAAGAATTTCTGGGGTGAGGCACTGATGACAGCTAATCACATATTAAACAGGTTGTAGACACCATCAATAGAAAATACTGCATGCTTATTGCATGCTGTTTGGTTGCCAACCTTCATTGAAATATATGAGGGTACTTGACAGTATTGTTTGGATATATACCCTCAGAAGTCAGAAGACAAAAGGAGATGTATCTGCAGAAAAGATCAGTTTTTTTTTTGAGGGATATTCAGGTAGTGGGTACAGGTTTCTGGCTGCAAATAATAAGGTGGTAATATCCAGAGGTGCAGATTTCTCAGAGACTTCATGGGAAATGATCCATAGTAACACAGATATTGTCCTATGTGGAAGTTGTGATGTGAAGACTCCATCTGGTGGTGAAAATGGAATAAAACAGGTAAAAATGGAATCTGGAAAACCTGTGAAGGAAGGGTCAGTTTCTGAGGTTTCACCCCTTAGTCCACTTAAAGCAGAGCCTTTAATGGTGTCAATGATGAGTCTGAAAGTCCAGTCATACCCAGATCCTCTAAAAGGGCTAAAAAAACTCCTGAGAGGCTCATCATACAAAGGGAACCTGATAGTTCCAGGAATGTTATCTCGCTACCTGAGTCTGAGAGAGATAAGTGGGTTGGTGCCATGAGGGAGGAAATAAAAACTATCAAACAAAGGGTTCATGACTTGCTTGATAGTTCTCCCAAGAATGTGAAGGCAATTGGTTGCCAGTGGATGTTCTAAACCAGGGGTAGGCAACCTTTCCCCTTTAAGGGACGAGGGACTTCAGCTCCCAGAAGCCTCAGCCATGTTGGCCAATAGTCCCATGTTGGCCAATAGCTCCTGGGATTCTGGGAGCTGAAGTCCCTCGGCCCTTAAAGGGGAAAGGTTGCCTACCCCTGTTCTAAACCATAGAGAATCAAGATGGCACAATCAAGTACACAGCAAGACTGGTGAGTCTGTAAAAGATAAACACACATGTTTAATAAGAGGTCACACAGTCTGCAGTTCATACAGATTTAATTTTGGAGGGGATTGTCAGTATATTGTAATGTAAAATTAAGATTTGTAGACCTGCACAGTCATAATGTGTATGTTTGGTATGTGTGACATGGCCATGACATCTGGTATAAATGTCCTTGAGATGGCCAGACACTTATATGTGTATTGAGCACTGAACCTGTGACTAAGTATGACTCAGAAATATGATGTAATGCATTATGCCATGTACTGGGGAATTGCATCAGCCAAGTGTATATAAGGCATTGACTAATGTAAACTATTGTGGGTTATTGAAGAATGGCTATTGAACAGTGGTTAGAGTTGTGGAGAGTGCAGTTGCAGTTTGTCAGTGAGTATCAGAGAATTCTAGTTTAGCTCTGTGTGTCTGTGAGCTACAGAGGAGGAAGAGAGTGTGTCCTTCCATCTGAAACTCTGTTCTGTTCCTGCTTCTGTAAATAGCATCTCCTTATCACCTGTAAATAAATGTCTTCACCGTGAGCATTCTGGTTCTGCTTCCTAATTTCTTCAAGATATCTCAAGGTCTGGCTGAGATACTGAAAATCACATTCATGTCTTGTTCCCAGAATGACAGGCTGAGATTTAGCTGTGGATGAAAGCTGAAATGAATGAGTAGAAGCTCCACACTGTGTGTCTCTTGGTAGACTGTACATTTAAGTATGAACATAGGTGATATATTTGAATGTTGTCCCACTTATAATGTCCCTACATGTAAAAACCTTACATAGGCCTCTGCAGATGGGCAGATTTGGGCCGCCCCAAGAATCAGTGGATCGGGGCCACGGCAACCCCATGCCATAGCCATGATCCTCCCTTTTGTCACCCCCAAAAGATTGGCAAAATGCTGCTCCTTTTAGGGGCTGCAAAAGGCTGTTGTATGAGCTGGCATGCGGCTCTTCCTCTCCCTTTTCAGTGCAGCATGACAGAATGCTGCACCAGGAGGGTGTCCTGATGCCCCACGCCATGCGTAACAGTGTGTGGCATCAGGACGGTGTCGGCGTGGGGTTGGGGTGGCCGGCATGCAGCTGCCCTGCCCCAACTCTACCTCCAGGCTGGCCCTTTGGGCCGGTCTGCAGAGGCCCATAGTTTTCAGCTAACTTTTTCCTTGACTTGTTAGCTTTGAATCTGTAGGAGAATTATATGTTGGAACACTTCAAGCAATTCATCCCTATTCTCCAATTTCCTATGGTGCAGCACAATAATATATGCCTCTCAGGTTTTGTTGCTTTACTGCTAATGAAAAATCAAGTCATGGAATGTAGTAGGTAGATTTTGAGTGGAATAACCTGTGTTCAAATGATTCATTTGTTGTCCCCATGGGAGATTTGGAAATTATGCTCACTTTATCCTACCTTGCAGATTTATTGGAAAAATAAAAGAGATAACTTTCTATGTACTCTTCTGAACTACAAGGGAGATACAGATTGATTTTAACAAACAAGTGAACCGAGAACCCTATGGTAACAGTATTATGCTTGATAATTATGAATTGCAGGTAGATTGATGCATTGGGCAAGGAGCTGCCTCTGACCAGAATCTGCACACAAGAGGCATGCTGCAAGAATAGGGCAGTGAGAGCTGGATCCCTGTCTAGCTTGGAAAAATCAGGCTTCAATTTAAAGTACAAATTGGAATTTCCATTACCCCCTCCTCTCCTACTGACAAGGAAATAAGTCTTGTTCAGGAGAGCTAGCAGGACTTAACTGTCTTGTTTACCTCCACTGAATGGAAACACTACCAAACTGGTTCAGACTGGTACACACACACACACCATTGTAGGGTATTGTGCAGTTTCCGGAGATGTTAGGCAATCCATCTGGTTTTGAAATACTTGATTGGCTTTCTTTGTTTTGACAGCCCCCTCCCTCCCCATTAGGAAATGGTTAAATACAAGCAAGAGCGCAAAACAAGAAAGAGTTGCCTAAGGGAGAGGGAGACAGACAGGAAGAGAGCTTGTATGTGTGGGGGGATGCAGACGGGTGGCCCTGGGTCACCCAGGGAAGCAGAAGATCAGAGCTGCTGCTACCACACACAGCGGCCCCAATTCTCCCATCTGCCGCCTCTGAAAGAGCGAAAAAATGCCATTCCTGTTACATGCAGCAAAAGGTCTCCCCAAGAGCTGGCGCGTGGCTCTTCTCTGCCTCTTCCGGTGCAGTATGTGAAGATGCTAAGCCGAGAGGACGTGCGTAATGGCATGTGGTGTCAGGACATCTTCAGGGAGGGGTTGGGGCGGCTGGCGTGCAGCTGTCCATCCCCTTCCCCACTTCCAACACGCCACAAAGGGCCCGTCTGCAGAGGCCATGTGTCTCCAAAGGATCTCCTTCATTTCAAACTCTCTACATAGCCCCCTTCATCAAGAACCTGTTCTTTGTGCTTCCTGCTGCTCCGATCTTCAGCCACCCAGTTTACCTAGACTCTTCTTCTCATTGGAAGGTGAGAAAATACAAGTGTGTCTATCTGAAATCCCTTACATTTAGCTACACCACTCCAGGCCCTCCCCCGATATTGGGCAGAAGTAAGGTTTTAGTTTCTGTTTAATCTTTCTCTTCTTTTCCATTGGGAAACGTTGAACTATTGGACTTAAAAAAGAAATAATTGTTTGTGCTTGTCCTCAACCTGTTTTATTTTTCAGGGGAGGGGACTATTCTGGTTTATTGTCTATTTAAAAAACTGTTAGCCTGTAAGATCCATCACAGAGATAGTGTCTAGGAGATCTCAAAACTAGTAAACCCATCACACTGTTATTATCAAATCAGAGCACATAATAACTAGATGAAAATAAATACCAGAGCACACAACAACAGCAAAGCTACTAAGAAGCTGGTTCTACTATCCTTATACAGACATTGATCTCTGATGTGGCTGTGTGTTTTACCTAGAGTAAACAAGTGCTGGAGGTGCAAATGCTAGAAAACAATATGATTGAGTGGAAGCTGAAGAATGACCTCTAGAATAGGCTAGCAGAGAGATGTTGAAAATTCTTGAATGCAGTCTTATGCATTACTTCCTCTCTTACTATCCTGTGCTCCTTGGAGAGCTATTTGAAATGAGTGACAGTTCCATGTCCTGGCTGCACTTTTGGGCGAACGTATGAATCAGTAAACGAATGAGCAAACAGGCATCTGCAACTCATCATCTTAGTTAAAGCTGTTCCAGAGCCACCATCTGTGTGATTTTCCTTTGTGACTCTTGTCAACTCCATGCCCAATGGCAAATTTCTGCTGTCAAGACTCCAGTAGGAGAAAATGACTCCAAAGAGTATGCAGCCATGTTAAGACATAATAGTCTGAATGTGTGTCAGCTATGACTGTATTTCCTTTCTGGATTCTATTCAACTTGCCTCAGATTTGGAGGAATCTTGGTTTTTCATCTTCTTTTGAGGATCCTACTGCAAGTTTTGGTCCCACCTTATTGCATGACCAAAATTAGACCTATTCCCTTCTGTTGATGTATATTTCCTGTCCATGTCTATTTCACCTCTGGCCAGTCATATCCCCCCCCCCCCAACACATTTCTGTAGTAGTATGGCTTTTCTTTTTTCAGGTAGGTATATATGCATTTAAATTGAACATATCACCCTTGAGATACACAACTCTGTATACATTTCACCCTAAAATGCTTAATTTTAAATATATTTTTAACCAAGATATCTGTAGAAGTGCTCAATCCATGGACTTTGAATTAGGTTATCCAAAAAATAACTATATTCCTATCCATGTTTCAGTGCACACTGTGCAAATTATATTGATGTACTTAAAATATATCCCAAAGAAACTGTGCCAGCATCCTTATATGTTGAAGAGCCCTACTTCATTCACTAGGCAGAAAACCAAGCAAAGTTCCCTGAATTCCTTATGCTATTTGAAGCTCACCTAACTTTGTGGGCTAGCAGCAGTGACCCAGAACCCAACATGGGAATGCAGGTAAGATTTTATAGACAAACATGGATAGCAGCTTGCCTGACACCCAAGTTTTGTGTCTTTCAAGGTACAGAGTCAAGTGGGGAGAAGTTAGAACTCCTCATTGCTCTGGTACAGCTTACTCCAGAGGTCCCTGTGTCCCCTACAAACTGATCTTATCAGCTGTTTGGCTTGCTTGGCTGGTGGATAGACTTTGGAGTTCAGAACTAAGAGTTGGACCATCATTCCTGTATTGTTCTCTGGACTTCTGTGCAATTATTCTTTGACAGTGATCAAAATCAATTTTACCTTTGATTTTAAATAAAATAATTTTACCTGACTTTTACCATTTCTTTTCTATTTGATTTTTCTCTTATTAAATTTCAGGAAGGCAATTAGGATATTGGGTCATGGGGAGTTCGAGAAGGCAAGTGTGGTGTACACATCCATTTCCTTATGGTTGGGGGTTCTCATTAGGGATCGTTGTGGTTAAGACTTCAGGATTGCGTCTAGTTTAGGACTATGTCTAGCTCAGAGGTGGCTGGACCTGCATTATTCCCTGGTAGCAGGAGAAGCACAAAGTGGTTTGTGTCTATCTGGACTTCCATACATTTGTCATTCCTTGGTTTTCACCATTTCATCTGCTGGGGCAGATACTGTAGTTCATTGATCAGTAAGTAAGGAGATTTTCACACTGGCAAAAGTGACAGGAGCATAGTGGGATGGTCCTGTCAATATCACACAATTGTGTGAAGACTATCAGGCGATGTTGCATGATGTTGTGATAATCGCATCATTATCCCATGAATAAAGAGGAATTCTAGAAAGTCCTGTGAATAAAAAATAAAAAATGATGGGAGAATTCCTCTTTATTCATGGGATAATAATGCTCCTGTCACTTTTGCCTACGTGAAAATCTCCTAAGTCAACAAATATAACCTATGTTCCATGCTGTACCAAATTATGGCATTGGTAACGAATACAGCTGTAGCTATTTCTCACCTAGAAATGTGTGTTTTGGTTTGGATTTCCTCCTCTGGATCAAACATGGGGAAAGTATTCTTCCTTCACATTAAGGAAAAATATTTGGTCTCTCTAACTAAGGTGCATAACCATTTGGTTACATAGCAGCACACCATCATTTTGCTCACCACAGGATCCTTAATTTTTAAAGTAAATAGCAATGGAAAGGGCAGTATTTTATGGTCTATCATTAAAGGGTAGGGATGTATTTTTTCACTAAATTTCTTCCCAAAGGAAAAACAGAGCAAAGAATAATTATATGAGTTTTCCTTTGTGTGAAAGTCTTTGAAACTCATACAGTTTTTGAAATCTATTCACAATTCAGGGTTTATTCTGTGCAAAATTTGTATGTGGTGTTTTGCACAGAAAAAAAATTATGTGAGGAAAATAATATCCTTGCATAAAAAATATTATTTTCTACACAGAAATTGCTACCCTTGTTCATAATATGTGGGGGTGGCTGGCTGGGTGGGTTGTAAATCACCCACATTTAAATTTTGTGCAGTACAAGTAATAAATTAAAATAAAACAGGGGTGTTTTTTTTTTAGCAGAAATATAACTTAGTATACAAAAAATGCTGCTTCTTGTATATAAAATGCTGTTTTCTGCATGAAACAACCACATATAAATTTTGTGTAGAGTAAGTCCAAAACTGTGAAGACTAAAGGCCTAAGCAGACTGCCAGAAATAGTGCACATTAAATTGAGGCACTCCCCTGGGTCAGTGCTAGGGAATCATGGGAACTGTATTTTTTTCTGGGACATTGAGCCTTCTCTGTCAGAGAGCTCTGGTGCCACAATAAATTACAGTTCCCATGATTCCCTAGCACTGAGCCAGGGCAGTGCCTCAATTTAATGTGCACTATTTCTGGCAGTCTGCTTAGGCCCTAATTCTCATTAGTCAAGGTTTATCAACAATTGAAAACCCTGTTTTTGAAAATTTTTGTGAATATTTTTGAATATCTTTATTAGAGAGGCAGATTTTTCATAGCAGACAATGAAATAACAATGTTTTATAAAATTCAGTGAAAGAAAAACATGTGTGCTTAGGAGCCATGCTATGCCCTGCAAAGCTTCCATATAACATAAAATTTACCTGTATAATAATTTCAACTTCACCAAAATCCTGAGGAAATTTGGAGCCCCCTTCTCTATTAAAACTATCAAAAAAATTGCCAAAGATTAGGGAATGGAGTTTTAATGAGAACTGCAAAATCTCTGCTAAGGAGTTTGCCCATCTGCAGAATATCTAGGCTGCTTTTTAAGTCTCCTGCCAGGCAGAAGAGGAAGAAGCAGTGAGAAATGATTTTCAAAATAAGGCCTCTCTTTCTCACCACCTGCCTTGGTAGAATATATTGTAAGGCTCAGTGTGAGCAGTGCATCTGCAAGTGACCTGCAATAAAGTACTGCTCTGACCACTTTAAAGGACTCTGTACATAGTTGCTACAGTAATTTACAATCCTTCAGGGAGCACTTTGTTGTAGGACTTTGGGCCTCTACAGATAGCACAAAGCGCCATCCTGGAGGCAGGGAAGGGGAGGGGCAGCCACACGCAGGGTGCCTCAACCCTTCCTGAGGACATCATCACAGTGCGTGCCGCTACGCATCTGGCAGCCCCAGCCTCGGTCCTCCATTTTCCAGGGTGGTCCAGGGCCCTCCGTCTGCATCCCCCCTTAGTGTGAGCAAACCCTTAAACATGGGAGCATTCCAAAGTAAATTATGCTCTGAGTGAGGCTCATTGAAGACAATCCATTGGGATATTAATTAGTATGCTACAACAATGGGTTTTCCCAATGCTGGATTAAGATCTAAATAAATTTGTCAGCTTTGCTTTGCTGACCCACAATGGGAATAAGAGCCACTTCATTGACCTATTAACCTAATTATTTTAACCTTGGTAATAAACAAGGGAGGAAGCAACCTGATTAGGGAGCAACTGAGACAGTGAGTCTCCACCAGACTCCTTCCCCAGCTTCCCCTAGGTCAGGGGTAGGCAACCTTTCCCCTTTAAGGGCCGAGGAACTTCAGCTCCCAGAAGCCTCAGCCATGTCACCCAATAGTCCCATGTTGGCCAATAGCTCCTAGGATTCTGGGAGCTGAAGTCCCTCGGCCCTTAAAGGGGAAAGGTTGCCTACCCCTGCCCTAGGTGAACACCAGAGCCCCAAGTACAATCTAAATACCTGGGTTGCTCCCTGGCTGGTCCTCCAATGGAAAGGAAACCCAGAGAATCCCTCCTCCAAGTTCTTTGACTTAAAGTGAGGACACAGCCTATGGGCCACCCCTTCTTCCCCACCTCCTTAGTGCCATGACCTAAAGAGGCAGTTTCAGAGGCCATCCCTTCACCAAATGGGTGCTATAGATGTTAACCATATTCTTACTCTCCACCACAATTACCTGCCATGGACATGAGGCAAGCATCTTTATAGTCCCTTCCTCCCAATAGACCAGCCAAAAGGGCTCTCACTTCTTGTTGCAAATCGCCCCAAATCAACATATTGCCCTTCTCAGAGAGGTGAACACAACCAGTTCTGTAAAGCTAAGCCCTCTGAAATGCTATTTGGGGATGTGGTAAAAGGTGGGCCAACACCTTCATTAATGCATTTTTAATTCGTCTATTGACCCATCTGCATACCCTATCCAAGCTGCATGGATCACCCTTACTGTGCCAAAGCTGGCAGAGAATGGCTGATATTTCAAATGTGCCCCAGGCCACTGGGCTTGCATGGTTTGAAAGCCATGGACTGCTTAGACAATCATGGCTTCTCCCTTCAGCATGCCAAGGTCATTATCCATAAATTGAAGTGTCAAATGTGCATTGGAGGCTCCCTGCAGTCCCCAAACAATAAAGGAATCAAACAATGCCATTGCAGGTTCCTCTCCCCAAGCCACTCTGGCTTGGTCAGTCAGGCTCATCCACAACCCAAAATAGCACTTCCGTGGTTGTCATGTTCCTTAATAGTTCATGCTATGTCCACAAATCGAAATTCAGAATCTCTCCAAACAGAAACTAGAATCTGAAATACAACAAAATTAGTGAACAATCAAATTTAATTGAAAGTGTGAATATACCTCTTGTAAGCTGATGGCCTCCATCACCCCAGCAACAGAATAATGTCCCATAAATGCCCATTGTGGATGCTACTGAGGCAGTTCCAATTCTAAAAGAATGAGTCCCAAATTGTACCCCATTCAAGCCCAATTTAGACAGTGCTTTAGTACTAACTACTCAGTACTGCTATCAGCAGAATAGGGGACCAGCTAGAGAACTCCTAACCCACAAAAATGCATGTAGTGCTAATACTGGGCATAATGCCCAATCACTGTAGTGGCCAAATCAAAGAACTGTGCTAGTTCTCCTCTGGTCCATCTTAGAGGAATGAAAAGTAAGTACTGACTGTTGTTTCAGCATATTAAAATCCCTTTGACCAGGTCTCCTTCCTCTATGATTCTAACAGCAGCAGCAACAACAAAATCAGTAATAAAAACTCACTCTTCCCAATGTTGTACACTTACAGAAATCTACAAAAATCAGTCTTGAAAATGTACAAAGTATATGCAATACGAAAAGACCCACCGAAAAGCCTTGGTGTGTGGCTGCAAGGATAATGCTATTTGTTTTCTTATTTATCACATGAAGATGAATCAATTCATGATTTACATCTCTAATCCATTAATAATAATCATAGTAGGCACTCCCCTTCCCTAAGTGATGAGGACTTCATTATAGTGTTTTAAGTGTCCATTACCTTAGAAGCACCAACAAATTTGATTCCTCCCCACAGCACAATGTCCCACAGTTGTGAAAAAGGCTTCTCTTATATTCAGGTTTTTACTCAAGTTCTCCTTCATTAAAATTATTGTTTTAAATAAAAAAGTGAATATTTGAGCATCATTATTTTTAAAAATGAATCAAAACATATTTCTCAGCAATCTGAATTGGTCAATATCAGTAGGTTTCAGTATGGAAGGGATTGTTTTGTTGCTGCTTGCAATGTAATTGGTAAAATGAGGAGCCTCTCGGAAAAAAGAATGAAAACCTAATTCAGTATTACAAACACAATGGGCTCTTCTCATCCATAGGGGTTTGATTCTGGGCCACCTGTGGATGGGAAAAAATGTGTGAGCTTAAGCCCATATTAGTCAATGGTGGGTATGTCATGCAGGAAGATGCAATCAAAGCACTCCCGACAGATAACCATCCAGCCTCTCCTTATTACTATATTATTTATTTATTTATTTATTTAGAGTATTTATTGTCAGGGATGATGGGAGTTGTAGCTCTTCACCTCTGGCTCTAACTCACCACCTTGTTATGCAGCAGAGCTGACCAGCTTTGATCAGTGGTTGATGCTTCTTTCCCAAGCAGCAGAGTTTCAGAGAATAGGCTGAAGACCCTGACAAACTCTCCAAGCCTTCTCACTCTTCTTCCTGAGATGTCTCCAAACTTCTCCAGGATTCCTCTGGCTCTTGTATCTTCCCTCAAGACACCAGACAACTCAGTAGTCTTATATAAAAGATCTACTTTATTCTACTATATACATAAATACTATATGCCCTACAAATCACAATCTCTTCACAATATCTCCAAACTACACCACTCCACAATACATCAAACTACTCCACACTGTACATTAGCAAACATTGCAATTTATAGCCATTGTTAGACACCACCCACCAGTCAGTTTCCACCCAGTGGGTGTGTACATACATCTTGATTGGTCCACATAGATCATCCCATACCTAAGACCAACCCAAGTGTTTCATCACTTTACCTTGACCACTTAATGAGTCTCAGGTGTTTGCAATCTATCACAGGTGTTCTCAATATACCTTCTATAACTTTGTCCTTGGCTCTCAAGGCTTCTTAATTATATTATCTTTTTCACCTGTGTATCTTCCTGATTGCTCCTGCTTAATCACTGTGACTTTCACATACACATTTTATTTCTATTACTGTAAGTCCCATGTTGCATTTTCCTTAACAATCCCCTCCGAAATAAAATATTGTATGTGTCTTACAATGTCATTCCAACCATTTGTGTCAGTCTTTCATGTTTTTCCGCTGTCAATGCTTTTGTGAACAAATCTGCTATGTTGTGTTGTGTTTCTATATATCTCAATTCTATTTTACCCTTCTGAACCATGTCTCGCACATTTTGATATCTTACTCCAACATATTTTGTTCTGTTCTTCAAACTTTCAGTTTCAGCCATTGCTATGCATGACTGTGAATCTTCCAGAATTTCTACTGGTATCTTGTAACTTTCATTTAAATCATTCAACAATTGCTCAACCTACTGTACCTCATTTACTATCTCATTTAAAGCTGCGAATTCTGCTTCCGTCGTACTTATCGCTACATTTGTTTGTTTCCTACTTCTCCAGACTATTGGACTTTCACTGTACTTGATTATTATTCCTGTAACTGACTTCTTGTCTCCTAATTCTGATGCAAAAGAACTATCCACATAACAATCTAAATCTGAATTACTGTTTCTAATTATCAATTTCTTATCTAGAGTTCCTTTCAAATATCTCAATAACTGTTTTACTGCTGTCCAGTCTTCAATTTTTGGATCATTAACTCTTCTGGACAATACATTTACAGCATACGAAATGTCTGGTCTGGTGTGGCAAGATATGAATTGTAAAGATCCTATTATGCTCCTGAATAAAGTCTTGTCTTCAAAATCTCTAGTTGTTTTTTCAGATACAAAACCAGTTGTCATTGGAGCTCTTACTATTTTAGCATTTTGTAATCCACACTTTTCAATCAAATTTTCAATTTTCTTTCTCTGACTTAACAAACAATGTCCTTCTTCTGTCCACTCAACACCAATACCTAAATAAGACTTTAATAAACCTAGATCTTTTAAGACAAACTTTTCAGACAACTCTTTTTTTACTGATTCAATCTCCTGTCTTGACTTTGCTGCCACGCACAAATCATCTACATAGATCACTAACACTATGTCTCCTTTTGTATAGACACATGCATCTGCAACGCTCCTTTTGTATCCTAGCTTAACTAACTCGTCATTAATGCACAAATTCCATGCTCTGGCACTTTGTTTTAACCCATACAATGCTTTCTTTAATTTATAAACTTTCTGACTACCAATTTCTTCAAAACCTTGTGGCTGCTCCATAAATATCTCTTCATCTAAACTAGCATTTAAGTAGGCTGTTTCAAAATCAAAATGTTCTACAACTAAATTTCTTTTTGCTGCTACAGCTAGAACCATTCTCAGACTTTCTGGCTTTGCAGTTGGAGAATATGTCTTATCATAGTTCTCATACTGCTGTTGTGCAAAACCCTTAGCTACTAACCTTGCTTTATACTTAATACTTCCATCTGGCATTTCTTTCTTTTTGTATACCCACTTACAACCAATTAATTTCTTGTCTTTGGGTCTATCAACAACTTCAAAAACATCTTTATTTACCAGACAACCAAACTCATCATCCATTGCATCAATCCATCTTTCCTGTTCTTCTCTAGACAAACTTTCCAACTCTTCAAAACTTTCAGGCTCTTCCACTGCTAAACAAGCTCTTGCATTTGTCACAACAAACCTATCTGGAGGCTTTCTAACTCTGTGACTACGTCTGGGAATAAACTCTGCTGATCTGCCTCTTTCATCCTCACTTTCTGTACTGGGAGTTGTAGTTCTATGACTAAATCTCTTGTCTTCAGTCATTCTAGTAGTAATGGGTCTAGATTGTGTCTCATTATCAGAAGAACTATCACTGCTGCTAGTAGATGCTTCTGGCTTAACTGAAACCCCTCCGTTTCCTGAAGTTGGTTCAGTTTGTGTTTCTGGCTCATTTGAACTTCCTAACCTCAAGAAAACTTCCTTATTGGCATGCAATTTGTCCCAACCGGCATGTCTCTCGAAATTTGCAGACCTAGAATACTGCACTTCCCTTCCACCTAAATGAAACTTGTAGCTATTTCCAGAATACCCCAAAAACCTAAGCCTTCTACTTTTGGGTTCTCCCTTTTTCCTGAAACAAGCTGGTATGAAAACATGAGCAAATTGTCCAAAGACTCTCAAATACTTGTAATTTGGCACTCTCCCATACAATACCCTGTAGGGAATGTCTTCAATTTCAGAATGATACAGTCTGTTACTAATATGTACTGCTGTCAAAGTTGCTTCTGCCCAGAAACTATCTTTTACCTCTGCATCTGCCATCAAACAAGCCGTTATTCTTTTTATATGTTCTATTTTTTTCTCAGCTAAACCATCTTCGTTAGGACAAGCAGGATTAGTAGTTTCATGCCTTATTCCCACCTTTTGAAACCAATTAAACAATTGATTACTTAGAAACTCTCCTCCCCGGTCAGTAACAATGGTGCCTACTCTAATATCAAATTGTCTTTCCACCATTCTCACCCATGCTTTTAAACTTTGCCCAGCATCAGATTTGTTTTTCAATATTCTTACAAAAGCAAACCTTGTATACCTATCAACAATTACCAGAAAATATTTGCTTCCCCCTAAAGATAAACAATTAGCTTGGGCCACGTCTGCATGTACAAACTGAAATGGTCTTTGAGCAATTCTTTTGGTTTTCTTGGCTACTGGAAAAGCTCTGACCTTTACCTGATTGCATACAGTACAATCTAAGTGATTTTTGCATTCAGCAACTTTTAAATCTGGACACATACTGATTAACTTCTTTAAACATTTGAAACTAGCATGGCCAAATTTTCTGTGGAGTTCATGTATACAGTCTTTGTGAATTGGACTATTGTCTATGTTATTAGCATTTTCAACACTGTAGCTATCAATATTGTCTTCCAAATAGTAAAGTTTATCCTTTTTCAAGCCTATGCCTCGCAATTCCCCATTCAATTTTATCTTACACATGTCCTTTTCAAAAATGACTGTGTAGTCTCTGTCTGTTAATCTGCTCACTGATAACAAATTATTTTCTAACTCCTTTACATGTAACACATCATTAAAGTTTTCCTTTAGCCCTGGAATGTAAACTGTACCCATTTGATTTACATTACTGAGCTCTTTCCCATCAGCTAAAACTACAGCATTTACATTAGCTGATTTTCTATTACTTATTAAATTAATATTGTTACACATTGAAGATGATGCTCCTGAGTCAATTAACCATTTACAATTAGCATTTTGTTTTTCCTTAATCATGGTTGCAAACCCCTTTTTGTTACCACTGTCCTTCAAAAATGGAGGTTTGGACTGCTTTTGATACTGCCGCGGCTGCCATCTGCTCTCTCCTTGCTTGCTTCTCTCAGCAGCAAATTGTTTACAATGTCTCTGTAAATGACCAGTCTTTTTACAATAAAAACACCTCCGTTGCTCCCTTGTAGAAGCTGCTTCTTCCTGCTTTCGTAGATCAGGCGTTGTTTGTTGTTTTGGCACAGTCCTCAAACTTGCTGAGTCATGCTCAGACTTTCTTCTCAAGTTCTCTTCCAATATTCTGGCAACAATTAAGTCTCTGTTCAGCTCAGCTTCTGGCAAATTTTGCAAGCTATTTGTAATGTTGTCCCAAGAAGAATCTAGCGATTCCAGCCAAATATAACACTGCTGCTCTTTGCTAATTTCCACTCCTCTCAGTTCAGCTTGCACAAATAAATCTTGCATTATTTTTAAGTGTTCTATCACACACTGTCCTTTCGTCATCTTTTGTCTGTAAATTCTTTTAGACCAAAGCATTTTTGCAAACGCAGTTGAAGGTGTGTGTAATCTCTGCAAGGTCTCCCACACATCCTTGGCAGACACTTTATCTCTTACATCATTAATCAAGTCTTCTTCTAGCATGAGACAAAGACATGCTTTTGCTTTAGCGTCTCTTTCTCGAGCGGCTGCATTAGCATCAGCTGCCAGCCCTGTTTCAACTGTAGACCACAGAGACTCCTTTATGAGTAGAGATTGGGCATATATTTTCCAGGTAGAGTAGTTGTTTCTATTTAATTTACTAAACTTTAGTATCTCCATCTTAATTTGTGCAGTGACTCAATTTGACACAGTCCCTCTGACTATGCACAGCAGACAAAACACAAAATGATTTACTCACAAGGCTCCACAAAACTTTCTTCCACTCTCTGAAACTTTCAGCTTCTGTGGATGCTGGTTGCTCTAGTATCTGGGCCCATAACCCTTGTCAGGGATGATGGGAGTTGTAGCTCTTCACCTCTGGCTCTAACTCACCACCTTGTTATGCAGCAGAGCTGACCAGCTTTGATCAGTGGTTGATGCTTCTTTCCCAAGCAGCAGAGTTTCAGAGAATAGGCTGAAGACCCTGACAAACTCTCCAAGCCTTCTCACTCTTCTTCCTGAGATGTCTCCAAACTTCTCCAGGATTCCTCTGGCTCTTGTATCTTCCCTCAAGACACCAGACAACTCAGTAGTCTTATATAAAAGATCTACTTTATTCTACTATATACATAAATACTATATGCCCTACAAATCACAATCTCTACACTTCACAATATCTCCAACACTACTCCACAATGTACATTAGCAAACATTGCAATTTATAGCCATTGTTAGACACCACCCACCAGTCAGTTTCCACCCAGTGGGTGTGTACATACATCTTGATTGGTCCACATAGATCATCCCATACCTAAGACCAACCCAAGTGTTTCATCACTTTACCTTGACCACTTAATGAGTCTCAGGTGTTTGCAATCTATCACAGGTGTTCTCAATATACCTTCTATAACTTTGTCCTTGGCTCTCAAGGCTTCTTAATTATATTATCTTTTTCACCTGTGTATCTTCCTGATTGCTCCTGCTTAATCACTGTGACTTTCACATACACATTTTATTTCTATTACTGTAAGTCCCATGTTGCATTTTCCTTAACATTTATACCCCACTCTTTAGTCACAAAGGTTCTCAGAACAGCTTACAAATTACAATGGTTAATTAGACGGTTCCCTATCCTCAGGCTTACAATTTAAAAAGATATGACACAAAAGGAGAAGGGAATGGCAATGGGGATGGAGATCATCCAGTGGCTCATCTAATAATTATTACTAATTATTTAATTCATTTTACCCCATTTTCCTTTCAATAATGGGACTATCCATGTTGAAATTCATTTTGTTAGCTTTGGCCCAGCTTTCTAATCTATTAAAGTTATTTTGAATTTTAATCTTGTCCTCTGGGGTATTAGCTATTCCTCCTAATTTGGTGTCATCTGCAAGTATAAGTATGTCCCCTATTCTTTCATGTTGAATAGCACTGGGCCCAGGACAGAACCCTGTGGCATCCCATCATGATGAAAAGGAGCCATTGTTGAGTACCCTTTGGGTTCGGCCAGTCAACCAATTATAAATCCATGTAACAGTTACCTTGTCTAGCCCATATTTTACTAGCTTGTTTGCCAGAATCTCATGGGGAACCTTGTCAAAAACCTTACTGAAATCAAGATATGCTATATCCACAGCATTCCCTTCATCCTTCAAGCTGGTTATTTTATCAAGAAAGAAAGAAAAAAAGAAAGAAAGAAAGAAAGAAAGAAAGAAAGAAAGAAAGAAAGAAAGAAACCAAATTAGTCTGGCATGACTTGTTTCTTTGAAACCCATGTTGACTTTTTGTGATTATGGCATTCCCTTCTAAATGTTCACAGACTCTCTATTTAATGATTTGTTCTAGAATCTTTCCTGGTATTGATGTCAGACTAACTGGATGATAATTGTTGGGATCCTCTTTTTCCCCTTTTTGAAGATAGGGATAATGTTTACCCTCCTCCATTCTGCTGAGACTTCTCCTGTTCTCTAGAAGTTCTCAAAGATTATTGCTGATGGCTCCAATATTACATTTGCCAATTCTTTTAATATCCTTGGATGCAGTTCATCTGGTCCTGGAGACTTATATTCATTTAGATTAACCAGGTACTCCTGTACTACCTTTTTATTTATTCTGTGCTGCATGTTATGACTTGGTCGTGGAAGGAGAGTCCATCTTGGCATCTCTGGAGAGGAAGTTTCAAAATCTGGGAGCAGCCACTGAGGAGGCCCTCTACATTTTCCCCACCAAATGAGCCTGAGAAGAAGGGACAGAAATAAGAGCTTCTCCAGAGAATCTCAGAGCTCACTCATAAAGGGAGATATGGTCCATAAAATAACTGGACCCAAGCTGTATAAGGCTTTAAACCAGTACATTGAATTATGTCCAGAAATGAACTATTTTTTTTAAAAAAAACAAAAAACCACACACCCCTAGATGGATTTGTTGCATCTTTTTGGTCAATCACCCCATCATTTTGTGCTTGTGTGTTCTCTCTCTCTCTCTCTCTCTCTGTGTGTTCACATGCATGCACACATGTTTAGGTAGAGGCCAGAGAATAAAATGAAGAATGTCCAGCTAGTATTTTAGCCTGATAATCTTCCCTAAAAGTATCAGATCCTTTCTGATCTTGAAAACTAATAGGGTCAGCACTAGTTAGTACTTGGATGGAAGACTGCCAACAAATATCAGGAGCTTTAGGCTACATTTTGGAGGAAGGAACTGGCAAGACTACCTCTAAGTATTCCTTGCTTAAGAAAACCCTGTGAGGCAAAGGGGGTCATCATGATTCAGAAGACAACTTGAAGACACACACACACAATCTTTCCTGAGTTGAAGATGCTTAAGAACTGGACCCTGTTTCCCATCAAGAATTTTAATTGGCAACTATGAAAATAGAACCATAGGATGCCTGGATATAATGGTAAGAAACACATTTGCATTTATTCAGTGTTTGCATACTGCAAAAGAGAAACTGAATCCATTTAACTGAATTAAGCTAGAGGGCATTTTCGGTCAGGAACTTCAATTGCAATAAAGCTGGGTAGTGTAGCACATTCCCATGATGATTCCAATTACTACAATACATGAAAACCATGCATGAAAAAACACATTGGAGACATTGGACAGGGATTTAGAAAGATGTCAATACAAATACAAAATGCATATATACAAAAGTCATCATGATTACTGAATATGACATTATTATTATTATTATTACCCTTAATTATGGTATCCAAAAAGTCCCTGATTCATTTCCAACATCTCCATTGGGGACTTTAACTGAGACATCAAGTAATCAAGTGTGTGTGTGTGTGTCTTTAAAGTATGTGAGACAGGAAAAAGAGACCAACATAACAAATGCTGAAATCTTAGAGAAAAATGCATCTACTTCCTCTTCCTTGATATGTGCCTATATTCAAGACAGCAGTCATTAAAAAACACCCAAATGTTGTTGTTGTTGTTTTGCTATCATCTTAGTCACTATAATAAATATATGTTTGATTAAATGCACCTTTTTGGGACCCGGGGGGGGGGATACCTTTTTGAAATCCTATTCAGTCTTTAAAGACTCACATATCATGTCCTTATAACTTTGTGATCTATCCACAAAAGACAAAGCTGACAATTTACTTTTAATGACTTCTGACTAATAATGTCAGCCCTTTGCTCCTTAACCACTCACAGTATTGCAAGATGTGTTCAATTGGTATAGGCCAAAAAGTCTCCAACCTGCTAATCCTCCCAAAGTGTTCAAATTATTTCACAGCCTTCTGGTAACCATGCCCAGTACTAGGGGCTAATTATAAACCAATGGCTCACGCAAATTCTCCCCTCAATAGGCTCCATAGAGTTCACTTCTGGGGCCAGTTGTCTGTTGGTGGGAGAGAGCATCAGCTATCACATTCTGCACACCAGCCACATGGAGCAATCTTAAAATATTGTATCATAAACACTGCAGAACTAAGGCATTAACTAGACTCATAATCGAGTGGGATTTGGAGGACATAGTGTTGATAATATGGACAACAACCATGTTACCACACCTAAATGGATAGAGGAGTTTGCTAGCTCCTTGCCCCAAATCTGAACCACTACCACAACTGGGGGGAAAACACTCCCAAAAAGTCAAGTCAGTCAATAAACCAGCCCGGACATATTCCCCTGGCCATGGCTTAGCACACCAACGTCCTCTAAAATACACACCAAAACCTATAGAACCAGCAGCATCTGAAGACACCTTTAAGGCATCATAAAGGTGCAGCTCATTCTTCCAAAAGGAAACACAATTGAATATTGCAGAAAAATTGTGCCAATCTTCCAAATGGACCACAAAAGGAAGCAGAAAAGGCACCACTGCAACCCCGGTGTGGCTTCAGCATGGTTTGGGGGCATGAGTCATCTAATTACCATGCCCCCAAACCATGTGAAAGGTGTCTTTTTTTGACCATCTGTTTTGGACCTAAGAATGTCTTTTTGCAGCCCCACAAATACCTTTTTAAGTCATCCACCTTCGTCTGAGGCAACCTACAATGCTGCCATAAGGTATTGATACTGAAACTCTAAAAAACCAGATAAACGGCTGGTCCTTCAGTCTTTTCATGAGCCAAATAAATTCTCAATCCATCAGTGAGGCAATAAAATTCCCTCAGTGGTACACTGCGTGGTATCAGCCCCACCAGTGTACATACAAAAATCTTTGAGATAACAAAATACTCCTTTTAATCTTGACCCATGCCTCAGAGCCCACTTTAGAAAAGTGTCAAACTTTTCAAAAGCAGAACAAGACACAGAACCATAGCATGTGCTCAGTGCATTTTAAAAAGTCCAACTCAGAAAACCCTAACAACTCAAAATTCAAAAGATGAACCAGAAAGAGGTGGAATGCAGACTTAATGTTGCATTTTGCCAATTCTGCCCCATACTCCATAAGAAAACAACCCCTCTAAACCAGGGGTAGGCAACCTTTCCCCTTTAAGGGCCGAGGGGCTTCAGCTCCCAGAATCTCAGGAGCTATTGGCCAACATGGGACTATTGGCCAACAGGGCTGAGGCTTCTGGGAGCTGAAGTCCCTTGACCCTTAAAGGGGAAAGGTTGCCTACCCCTGCTCTAAATAATGGGAAACGTTAAACAAGTTAAATTAGGTTTGGGAAGAGGAAGATAAATTATATATCCAAAGCAGGCTGAAACAGGCCTAACTATTATCAGAATGCCTAGATGGGGAAAATGGCATTCAATACTTTTACCCTTAAGTGGTGCCTGCAACAGCAGAAAACAAAATGGCAGCATTCAAACTCAGTAGGCTTAAAATGTCCTTCCTACAACCTCAGATAAAATAGCTCCTCACAATATAAACATAACTCAAAATGGTAGGTGCCCACATATTGTGTACTCAACATGGCCACCCACTATACAAATGTAATACAAAATTGTAGTGCCCATGTGTAGCATGCCAAAAATGGCCACCCACAAACAAAAATAAAAATAACTTGCAGCAAGGTCACACAGTACAAGAAGCCCACAAGACCACTACCAAGTACACAGGCCTATAATTTCACTAAGAACAAGATAGGCCACACTATGTGACCCT
Source organism: Phrynosoma blainvillii (assembly GCA_026167975.1). Lineage (NCBI taxonomy): Eukaryota > Metazoa > Chordata > Lepidosauria > Squamata > Phrynosomatidae > Phrynosoma > Phrynosoma blainvillii. Next base: position 120,021,485 of record JANUYF010000004.1, on the reverse strand, counting down.
GCTTATAAATCCACTACCAAGAATATAGACCTCACTAGGCCCTCTTCCCCCAATGGGCTTACACTAGGTCCTACCAGTGTCCATAAAATCAAACCACTGCACAATGGGAAAGGAGAACAACCAACCAATTAGACCAGCCACGAGAGGGGGAAGATTAAGCACCACACACAATGGTCACCCACAATACAAGAAATAACAGTAACTTGCAATACAGCCCCAGAAGATTAGAAACCCACAATACAGCAAGACCACAACTAAGGGCCTCTGCAGACATGCCCAAAGTGACGAGTCGTAGGCAGGGAAGGGGAGGGGCAACCGCACATTGGCTGCCCCCACCCCCCACCCCCCACCCCGAAGATGTCCTGATGTCACGTGCCCTTACGCACAGCGCGTGACATCAGGACGTCCTCCACACGTAGCGTCCTCACTTGCTACAGCGGAAGGGCTACAGAAGAGCCGGGTGGCGGCTCTTGGGGCAGCCTTTTGCCACCTCTAATAGGAGCGGCATTTTGCCGCTCTTTTAAGAGGCGGCAAACAGGAGAATCGGGGCTGCTGTGTGTGCTAGCAGCAGCCCCGATCCTCTGCTTCCCAGGGCAGCCCAGGGCCACCTGTCTGCATTCCCCCTAAGTATGCAGGCCTATAATTCCACCAACAAAGCCTAGCCTATTGATTATCCTTCAGACACAATGTCCTTGACTGCTGCACTGTGAAAATCCATAGAGGCATGTGAGAGGGCTATTAGGCCTTAGTAGCCTCTGACTCTGCCACATTACATACAGCATTCTTGTACCTTGTGCCAGATGCAATGTATTTAGGTCTCTACCATGGCCTATCAAGTCCTACCTTCTCCCACAGTGTGGTTCACCAGATAAGTCCAGGTTGGTTTTAAACAATTAGTTCCCACTATATTGGAAAAAGCACTTGAGCATGCATTTGAAACAATATTAATGACCATCTGGTAGCACAACTCTATATTACCTTTTATTTCATTTCATTTAATACTAACCTCAGACTTGTATGAGTTCTCTGCGATGGCTGCATTTTTGTGCGTAAAGAAAATCAGAAGTTCTTCTTTGTTATTTTAGTAACAAGTAACAAATCTTTCTGAGAAAAGACAGGGTGCTGGTCTTCCCTGAATTTGTGACAGTGAAAAATCCCTGCACTTTTGATTCTCCTGAGTGCTTTTGAGTTACAGTCCAAAACACAATAAGAGAATCATAGCGTTTGAAGAGACCTCATGGGTCATCCAGTCCAACCTCCTGCCATGCAGGAACTCACAATCAAAGCACTCCCAACAGATGACCATCCAGCCTCTGTTTAATGACACTCAAAGAAGGAGACTCCACCACACTCCAAGGGAGTGTTTTCTACTGTCAAACAGCTCTTACTGTCAGGAAGTTCCTCTTAATGTTTAAGGTGAATCTCTTTTCTGTAGCTTGCATCCATTGTTCTGGGTCCTATTCTCTGGAGCAGCAGAAAATAAACTTGTTCCATCCTCAATATGGCACCTCTTCAAATACTTAAACAGGGCTATCATATTGCCTCTTAACCATACATAGTAACTTAGCTAGTAACTTCCATTCTTTATTTTAAATATGCTAGTCTCAGTCATGACCTGGCCTACATTTCAAGCTACTAGGACACCCTCTGCTTTCCCTTTATATATGTAGGAGTCGCAACATATGTTTTGGAATCACATGGCAGACAGATTTTATGCTATGTTTTGTATATTAAGATGACATATGTTGCCTTTCTGGACATCTTCCACTGAATAATATTCATTTCATCAGCTGTAATATTATCATATGGCACACAGAAGGATAGTGGCAAATTAGGGTCAAAGGGACCTCAGCATACTATTAAACAAAGATGTGTGTAATTGTGTACATGTGTAAAATGCTTGTTTAGAGTTTTTAATACATTTTAATTTTTAATGTGTAATGTTTTTAACTTTTAAAAGTTATTTGTTTTTAAAAACTTTGTATCTACATTTTAATGTATTTTTTAACTTGTACTGTTTTAAATTTGTTGTTAGCCACCTTGAGTCTCTATAGGCCTTTGCAAACTGTCAGAAATAGTGCAAATTGAGTCCACTTTAACTGCCCTGGCTCAGTGCTAGGGAATCATGGGAATTGTATTTTTTTCTGAGACATTGAGCCTTCTCTGTCAGAGAGCTCTGGTGCCACAATAAACTACAGTTCCTATGATTCCCTAGCACTGAGTCAGGGCAGTTAAAGTGGACTCAATTTTCACTATTTCTGGCAGTCTGCAAAGACCCCTTATCAGGAGAAAGGTGGAATCATCATCATCATCATCATCATCATCATCAGGTTGCATCTGAACTGTAGATGAGGACCTGAGCAGTTAAGTAAACACTCTGAGGAGAAAGTTGGTCTGGAAGAGATGTTTCAGTGAAGCCCACAATGTTCAGGAGCATGGCAAGGGGGGTTTGTGGGATCATGAATAGGAGAATGGTATAAGAAAATGGATAGAATGAACAAACAGCTTGACCTTCATGTGGTGAGAAACTCAGGTCTCCATAACAAATATAATTGTAAAATGAAGTTCAGTTAATGTATTGACAATCATGATAATTCTGATAATTTTTCAAGTAGTGGTTTGCAGGGCATGGACCTTTTCCATGTTCTTACCTTTGAATCATTGCAAGTTAGCAGAGTGATGTTAAAAGATCTCACTTTTAGTATCTTTTTAAAACATGTTTTATATATATATATATATATATATATATACACACACACACACACACACACACATATATATACACACCAGTGGGTTCAATTTCACCTTAGTAACACCTCTAGTTAGCCAAATCTGATTCCATAGTATTTCCACATCTAAGCCCTGCTTGGCTAAGATCACTCAGTGTAAGTTATTATTAAGGTAAAGGTATTCCCTGTTGACAAGGTTGTCAAATTGTGTCCAACCGTAGGAGGTGCTGCTTATTTCCGTTATTAAGCTGAAGAGCCAGCATTGTCAGAGATTACTCTATGATCATGTGTCCAGCATGATTGCACAGAACACTGTTTGCCTTCCCACCAAAGTTGTACCTATTTATTTGCTTGCATTTGCATGCTTTTGAACTGCTAGTTGGCAGAAGCTGGGACTAGTGACAGGAGCTCACTCCATCATGCACCACCAGGGTCTCAAACTGCCAACCTGCTGATCTTGCAATCAGTAGAGTCAGTGTCTCACCTCTTCATACAGATTATTATTATTATTATTATTATTATTATTATTATTATTATTATTATTATTAGGAAAGATAAGAGAGTCGGAGGATATATAGAAATAGTAGCCAGCAATTACTCCAGCAGGAGACTGGATTAAGACTGGATTAATGCATTTTAGCCTCCCTCCCCCCACAAAAAATAGTAGTTTTCAACCTAAAAACACACCTTGAGAACATTTTTTCTTTGCCCTGTTTTTTTGTTTTTTTTTGAAGGCCCCTGTTTATGTTCTCAAAGTTCACTCTTGATGTGGAGCTGTCCAACCCCTTGAAAACTGAGGCAAATATAACCTTTGCAGCTTTACAATAGGAATTGAAAATGAAGTTCATTTTTAGTATAGTGACATACAGAGTGCTGTTTGTGTTCCCCAAGAGGAGATAATGTATTTCACATATCTGACAAGCAAGAGTACACATGACTTGGTTTGTTCTGCTCAAACAAATGCATTTTAAACTACCCCTTTTACAACTCCATAAAAGCTTAAAAGAAAGTCAGTCAAGCCCTACACATTTTATTCATGGCTTCAGCAAATAGTATGAATTTTTACAGGGCACAGAAAGATTCAGGAATGGATGCACTGTTGCTTTGAAAGCAATTGCATTGTCAAGTTGTCTTACTTTCTGTCAAGCAACCCTATTTCCTTTTCTACTCTACACTTAAACTACTCAAGGTAATTAACATCACATTAATTCTTCATTAGTGACATTTTACATTGCACTGTATGTGGAAAAAATTGCCAATGTTTTATTTATGTTAGAATATTATGGTCTCCTTTTGTGTCATTTACATTTAGTTAAAAATAGCAAGGAATGAAACAAAAAATTGCATTATTTATTTCTGCTGTTCACTAATAACAGCTTTAGTTGTTGGGTTTTTTTTTTTTAAAAAAAAACTGCAACCTAACTGTATAATGGAATATAATTCTTTATAGCTTCACAGTGTGTCCTTCATATAGTCATGTCGCAGCAAGAAATACATAGTGCTGTCACTAAGCATAAGTCAAGCTGAACAAATGGGTTTTTAATTTTGACTAGAAAATACAGTCACTCACCTGTTCCTGATTTCCTGGAGAAGGGCACAGCAAAGGCAAGCTATAGCTAACAGTTTTGAGAACAAAAATAAAATGGGGGGGGGGGGGAGAAATGTGAAAAGGGGAAATTGATACAGGTTATACAAGCAAAAATAGTTACTTTTCATAGCTTTCCTTTGAAACTGTCAACACGTGTGTGATGCTTGCTGTAATGTTTTATGCCCTCCCAAAAAGGCAAGAAAAATGGAAAGCAACTTGAAAAGACAGCTTAATTCTACAAAATCTTGAAGACTTTTCCTATACAGCAATGCATAATTCTTTGGCTGCCACCCTTCATGTTACTTTGGGGGCAAAGCTTCAGATTATCAGCTCCTTAACACTAAGGTAATGTCAATTGCTGACCAACATAGGAAGTAATGAGACCAAACACATGCCATTGGGTTGTAAAATGGGCCACTTTATTTAAAGTATACCTTGTTCATTATTTCCCTCTTGACAGCTTCAAAAGGGGGAGGGACAAACTAATGTGGCAGCAGCTGAGGCAGGTGGTCTTTCTGCAGACCTCCTCTGCAGCTTCTCCTGAATGAAACACCTGAACTCCAAGGCAAACCCAAAAGCTGGGTTGCTCCCCATCTGGTCTGCATCTGGAAGACCAACCCAAGATTCCCTCCCACAAGTCACAGGGCTTAAAGTGAGGGCTCACCTTCCAGGGCAGCCCCAAGAAGCCAGCCCTGCAGCAGCCAAAATTGTCAGTAGTGGGAAGGTGGATCAAATGTTGAAGTAAAAGTGGAGAAGTGGGGAGGAGTCATAGGGCCTTAAATTGCCTTGCATGCAAGCTATATGTTGCTGCAAAGAGGTCTGCCAAATGCCAATCCAAAAATTGTTCCAGAAATGAAACTTCAAATTTGGTGTGCGTGTGTGAAATCTGTTGATTCTCTAACTACTAATCTTTCCCAGAAAAAATTGGAACAATTTAAAAATATTTCTGAGGTGTCATTTCTTATTGTGAAGGATGAGGCGATTTGAGAAAATCAAGGGATGTTTATCGGGGGGTGGAGGTGAAAATGACTTTTTGTTGAGGGGATGAGAAATATTTTGCAAGTTATCATGTAGACCTGGCATCATGGTAAGACATTTTTATTACTTCTTAATTAAATGGATCTGAAATGGTTTAATTGAAAACATCTGCAGCAGAGGCCATATGGTAATTTCATAATAAATTTTATAACTTCCTGCATGAACAGAAAGATACAAATGAAAAATGAGACAAATTAAAATTCCAAAAAATCAGAAAAAAATAAACAAAAGTTTATATTTTGGGGAAGGGAAAAACGATTTAGCAGTATTGAGGAAAATAAGTGATGACAATAATTTATCAGCAAGAACTGACAGTGACCAAATGCTGCAAAAATGTCAGATCTTGAGTAATGAGAGTAGTATGGTTATGACAAATAGCTGCAAATCATTGATGCAGAAAGAACTGAAGAAACAGCTTAGTTATTATTAGACCTTTAAAAACAACAACAGAGGGAATGAACACAGAGATGCACACACTGGCATAATTTTAGAGCAGTGATGGGGAACCTATGGCCCTCCAATTTCTGACAAACTATCATTCCTATCATGCCTCACCACCAGTCAAACTGAAGGAAGTTATAGCCAGTGACATGTAGTATCACCACAAGGGGAGAAGCTACAACTAAACAATCATGAGTCTGGCTAAAACCTCCTTCAGCTTGACTGGTGGTGAGACATGATTGGAATGATAGTTCATCAGAACCTGGAGGGCCATAAGTTCCCCATGTCTAATTTAGAGCAAAAATAGGAAAAGTGAAGTCTTTCAGATATTTGAAGTGCAACACCCATAAGCTTCATTCAACATGGCCATAGCACTTGTGAAAACTGCTGTCCATGATATCTGAATGGCATCAAGTTGCCTAAGGGATGAGGGCTCCCATACAGGTATGTGAATATCTACCAGTAGGTTGCTTCAGATATATATCTATCAGATGCAGTACCTACATTGATTTTAGGCGACTTTAACATTCGCCTGGATGACCCCAATAATCCTTCAACATCTCGCTTTAGTTCTCTTCTTGCTTCTTTTGGCCTTCATCCTCATTCTACTTCTTCAACCTATTCTCTTGGTCACTGCCTTGATTTAGTTTTTGCTGACAAGTGTATCATTTCTGACTACCTGGCATCTGATTTCCCACTATCTGATCATCATTTAATTTCGTTTACTCTTACCTATATCCCACCTCCTCGTCATACTGCTCAACGCTATTTTCGCGATATTCGGTCTATTAAGTGTGACCTTCTTAGTCAGTCCTTGGACTCTTCCCTCTCTTCTTTATCTATTGGGGACTCTGCTGACTCAGCGATGTCTTTATTTAACTCCACTCTTTCTTCAACTCTTGACAGCTTTGCCCCTGTATCTGTTCGCGTGTCCTCCTCTACGAACAAAAGGCCTCAGCCCTGGCTTACTCCCATAGTTAGGTTCCTCCGGTCGTACTCTCAAGCAGCTGAACGTCTTTGGAAAAAGTCCAGGGAGTGGGCCGACTTTATTCATTATAAGTTAGTTCTTCTATCTTTCACACGCGCCTTGTCAGTGGCAAACAGAACTACTTTAAATCATTGATCTGTGCCAATGAGAGGTGCCCGCAGCGTTTGTTTTCCTGCTTCAACACCTTGCTAAAACCTTCCTCCCCCTCTGTTTCTTCATTATTCTCCCCTTCTGACTTTGCTAATTATTTCATCACTAAGATCACCACTATCAGATCTGAAATAGTTCCTCCTATCTTGTCTTCCCTCATTAATCTTTTGGAACCATCAACTAATCAATTTTCTGTGTTTCCTCCTGTTTCGCTGGATGAACTCTCTACCTTGCTGCACTCTTCCAAACCTACAACTTGTTCTCTTGATCCAATTCCCTCTCGTCTCCTGGTCTCTGTAGCCCCCTCCTTCCTTCCTTTGCTTCTTTCTGTCTTTAACCTCTCTCTTTCTACAGGCTCTTTTCCCTCTGACTTTAAACATGCTCTTGTTTCCCATATCTTGAAAAAATCTTCTCTTGACCCCTCTTCTTTGTCTAGCTATCGTCCAATCTCTCTTCTCCCTTTTCTTTCTACGGTTTTGGAACGGGTCGTTTATTCTCACTGCCTTGAGTTTCTCAAAGCCAACTCCATCTTCGATCCCTTTCAGTCTGGTTTCCGCCCACGACACTCCACTGAAATGGCCCTCACAAAGATCTCTAATGATCTTTTACAGGCCAAAGCAAATGGTCTCTATTCTGTGCTTATCCTTCTCGATTTATCTGCAGCATTTGACACCGTGGATCACTCTCTTTTAGTTGATGTACTTTCTGACATCAGGTTCTCAAACTCAGTTCTTAACTGGTTTAAATCCTATCTGTCAGATAGATCTTTTGCAGTGGTCACGGGTGGCCAAACTTCGTCCCCTGTTCCCCTATCTGTTGGAGTTCCCCAGGGTTCCGTTCTGGGTCCCCTATTGTTCTCTCTTTACACCTTGTCCCTAGGAAAACTTATTAGTTCTTTTGGTTTTTCCTATCATCTGTATGCCGATGACACCCAACTGTATCTTTCCACTCCTGATCTCTCTCAAGAGCTTGAACAGCAAGTTTCATCATGTCTTTCAGCTGTCTCTCTCTGGATGCGTCATCGGCGTTTGAAGCTCAATATGTCCAAGACAGAGCTTCTTGTGTTTCCACCTAAGTCTTCCCTTCAACCCTCCTTTTCTGTTTTTGTTGATAACACTTCTATTTATCCGGTCCGGGAAGCCCGCAGTCTTGGTTTCATTTTTGATTCCTCATTGTCCTTTATTCCCCATATTCAATCCACATCCAAAGCCTGCAGATTTTTCCTTTACAATATCGCCAAAATCCGTTCCTTTCTTTCAGCCTCCACTGCTAAGACTCTGTTCCATGCTTTGGTGGTTTCTCGATTAGATTACTGTAATCTCCTTTTAGCTGGGCTTCCTCTTTCTCATCTTTGACCTTTAATTTCTGTTCAACATTCAGCCGCCCGTATCATTACTTTTGCTCGTCGCTTTGATCATGTTTCCCCTTTGTTGTCTTCTCTTCACTGGCTTCCCCTCCCTTTCCGCATTCAATATAAGCTTTTGTTGTTAACTTTCAAAGACCAGCATGGGCTAGCCCCTCTTTACTTATCTGACCTTCTCTCTCCCTACACTCCCTCCCGTACCCTTCGTTCTAATACTCAAGGTCTGCTGTCCCAACCAAGGATCTCCACTGCTCCATCTCAGATTCGCCCCTTTTCGCTTGCCGCCCCTCACTTCTGGAACCTTCTTCCCCCTTAAACATGGGCCATTACTTCTTTATCCACCTTCAAATCTGAGTTAAAGACTATTTTGTTCAGGGAGGCATTCCCTGGTATTGTCTGATGTACATTTACTTGTTTTCTCACTTAGGTTTACAGTGGATGTTGTTAGTAATTGTTGTAATTGTCTTTGTTTAAACTGACTTTTATTATTTTGCTCATTGTTTTAACTTAGATTGTACGCCTCTGGCAGGTTTTATTTGTTATTTGTTTTATTCTTGATTGTTTTTTGTACAGCACTGAGTACACTGACAGCGCTCTAGAAATAAACTTTAATAATAATAATAATAATAATAATAATAATAATATATAAGAGGGTGGGTGATGTATACATTAAATTAATCAGATGGTCACTAGCAGCACTAACCATCTGAGTTTGATGAGAAAAGAAAGAAAGGAAGTCTAGATTCAACTCTTCTCTGTTCAATAGTTTGGTTCTTTCAAGCCAGACTCTTAATGCATGGTAAGCACTAATTGACAGGTGCACTCCTAGAAATATAAATCTTTTTAATGCCATTCCCTCCACCCCATCTCCATGGCCAGAATTGGCAAGACATTTGTGCATTTTTAAAGAGTACATTCATATTCACAAGATTAGTTTTGGTGCAAATTGCACATAGTATTTTTAAGCAAGCAATGGTTCCTATTGTCTTTGTTATACTGGATAGGTTGTTCAATAAGGCTGTAATTCTGTGTGTACTAAGGAGCTTATCACATTAACATAAAACCTGACATCACCCTAATGGGATGCAGCCAGGATGTTGGATGAAGGCAGGAATTATTGCTCTTTAATTTGCCACTGATTCCACTGGGTGACTGCATCCCGGGTCCCAGCCACACTCAGCCAGCCTGTTTTCAAAGTTGGGAGCTTTACGTTTTCGAAAAAGGGCTGGTTGAGTGTGGCTGGGACCTGGGATGCAGTCGCCTAGTGGAATCAGCAGCAAATTACAGTGCAATAATTCCCACATCCTTCCAATGTCCCAATGACAAACTCCTAAGTCTGTACTGTGCTTCTGGCACAAATTGCAGAGACCCCAAGAATAAGTGGTTGCCAAGTTTTTGGTAAGGTATCTGGACATGTCAAGATATGTTTTGCTCTTAAGGACACGTAAGGGTTAAATTGTATCTGATTGCAATGTCCATTATATGGATAGTAGTATGTAAAGCTCATTAAATTCCTATATGAGATGGACAATTTTTTAATGAGCATTTTCAAAATTCACAGATTTTGATGAAGAGATTATGAATTCTGAAAAGTCCAGCTTTATAGCCTGAGACATATTTGTGGAGCTGAATTAAGGCTGCCACCATTCCCCACCCCCGAATGGCACCTCATTTGTAACAGATATATGACAAGCTGATAGAACATGAACCTCTCTGTTGTGTAAATAGTTGTACTTATTGAATTTGGGCAGCATAAGTGGCTGATAATATTGTTTATTTCATATTTCATAGGAATTTAACAAAGATTTTCCAATTTCTTCAGGAAGTAAATGAAAAGAATGTGGCATTCTGAATGTTGAAGAAACTGAGATGAGAGGATGGTCCTTCGCTAATCCTAGCCAGATAATGGCATTGCTTGGCATAAATACAGTGTATACAATATCCATGCCATTTAAATAATAGTTGGATCTTTTCAGAGAGGTGTGTGTATTTTGTGCATGTCTAAATCCTACAAAGGTGCTTCAAAAATGTTTCCTATATTGAAGACATGGATTAAAAGTATGGATTCATCTTTCAACCTGTGCAAAATGTTATGTGGTGGGTTACATTTGTGTCACATATCCAAAACACATTGCACAAATAATTCATTTTGAGACCACTTAAACTGCCCTGGCTCAGTGCTAGGGAATTCTGGGAACCATAGTTTTGTGAGACATTTAACCTACTCTGTCAGACAGCTCTGGTGCCACAATAAACTACAGTTCCCAGGATTCTCTGGCAATGAGCCAGGATAGTTAAAGTAGTCACATATTGGATTAATTCTGCAGTGTATTTTGGACCACAGTAATTCTGGGATATATAATCAAAGAAAGAACCCTTTCAAAATGAATTATTAATGGACTTATCAGGAATGGACACCAACATTTTATTTCCGTATGAAGAGGTGAGAGAATCAAAAGAAACAATTAAGGAGAGTACAATATGGATCTATGGCCACTGCTGGATTAGTTTCTAGGTAACCAGTATACAGCTTTAAGAAGCGAAGTAAGACTGTCAGGATTTCATATCTTGGCTCTTGCTCAAATGGTAAGAACAATATTTCCAGAATATGCACACAAAAACACACAAATGCACACATACATACTTCACACTCAAGTATTCAAAATTCTGCAGTCATCTACATTGTTGTCAGTATGATTGAAACTAATGATTTTGTATGAGCTACTGTGAATTTTCTCCAGTGTAGCTTATAACAAAACAAGAAATTAAATTATTTTACATTAGAAATCATTCTGAGCAAAACCCATTACAGATTAAATAGTAACATAAAACAAGAAGTTTCACTCACCTGGAAATGCCAACTACTACTGGATTAGAGGATCAGTGGCTTGGAAAATTTTACCATTAGAAGGCTGAATTTTACCATTAGAAGGCATTGCTGAAGGTTGTAAAATGTAGCTTTTATTTCTATTAATCTTAACCTCCCCCCAAAGAAGCGGGGGAGGAATAAATATAGTTAATCATATGTCAGGAGGCACAAAGCAAAATATATGTTTAGTTTCAAAGGTACCATGAAAGAATTTATCATACCATCTTAGCAACCACTGCAGCTAACATTAAATTGAAAAGTGCCAAAATGGTGATTATGAAGTTGTGGTATTCTGTTTGCAAAAAGAGCTGATTCCCAGTGCAAATATCTGAATCTTTCTGTGCAAGCTCTCTTCCTGATGAACTGCTGTCCAGTTTAATATTTCAGTGAGTCTCGGTAATAACATAATGTTCATCATATGATGACTACAATATCAAGTAAAAATTTTCATATATGAACAGGGTATAAAATCTGTTCAACTATCAGTGGCTAAGTATACATTGCATGTGTTTATATGTTTACTAATATGCTAGCTAATTATATTAACCATGGGCATAAAAATAAGTAGTTCAAATAGTCTGAAATGTTTTAAAACATATTAAAAATGTAAGAGGCATGCTCAATAGTTATGGAATTTGATGGTGTTATCATGTTCCTCCAAGTCTTTTTTGACTTATGGTGACCCTAAAACAGGGGTAGGCAACCTTTTTGAGCCAGGGGCCGGGTTGCTGTCCCTCTGACAATTGGGGGGTTGAAGCACCAAAATAAATAAATAAATAAATAAATAAATTTTAAAAATATATATTTAAATTTTTAAAAAAATATGCATGCACACTCTCTCAGCCCCAGAAAAGCCATGGCAAAACCCCTGTGGAGATTTTGCCAAGAAAACCCCAAGAACAAGTAATAACAACAATAATCAATATCATCATGGCGGGCGACAGCAGCGGGGAGCGCCAGCGGCAGGACTGGCCTGGGGCCGGTCCAAAGGCCTCGGGGGGGCCACATCTCGCCCCCAGGCCTTAGGTTGCCTACCCCTGCCCTAAAACAACCCTATCATAGGGTTTTCCTGGCAAGTTTCTTCAGAGGGGAGTTGCCATTGCCATCCACTGAGGCTGAGAAAGTGTGACTTTGCAATTTAGGGAGGAGCATTTAGAACAGGGGTAGGCAACCTTTCCCCTTTAAGGGCCGAAGGACTTCAGCTCCCAGAATCCCAGGAGCTACTGGCCAATATGGGACTATTGGCCAACATGGCTAAGGCTTCTGGGAGCTGAAGTCCCTCGGCCCTTAAAGGGGAAAAGTTGCCTACTCCTGATTTAGAATATTCAGCTAGAGAGCTCTTAGGCCTCACTGAACTACAAACTCCAGAATGCAACAGGAGGCAGTCAGAGCAGTTAAAGTGGAACAGCAAAACTTTAAGAGTATAGTGTGATAATCTCGTTAGTACATAACAAATAGAAAATCATGGGAGAACAGGAAAATTAAAATGTATATTTTCAAAATGGCAGACTGGCAGTGTTATGGCTCCCTATTATCTTGATTCACAGTCTTGTATTATTCAACATTCCAATCTTAAGGGTCTTGCTTTGTGAACTTAAAACCTGAATCAAAGCTAGGAAAGGATTAACATGTTAGAATATGGATGGGTATATACCAGGGGTAGGCAACCTTTCCCCTTTGAGGGCCGAGGGACTTCAGCTCCCAGAATCCGAAGAGCTATTGGCCAACATGGGACTATTGGCCAAGGCTTCTGGGAACTGAAGTCCCTCAGCCCTTAAAGGGGAAAGGTTGCCTACCCCTGGGATATACAGTCAAAGTAGAAGTGTATAGATGTGTGTGTGAAAATTTCCTATGGGAACAGTGTCTACTGAAAACAAAGAGGACTTGGCCAGCAGGTAGTTTAAAGTCAAAACATGTGCTCACATGGCAGAATAACAAAAACACTTTAGCCTGGGAACAGATAGGTAACACATAAACATATGAGCTCATGGGAAGGAAGTCACATGGGGGGATGACGTACAGCTAGAGGCTGGGTTAAAGCACAGCATCCAATCATCATTAGGTTAACACCCAGAAGGTGGAATATGGGAAGGGCCAAGTGTTTTCTTTGTTCTCCTTGTTTATATATGCATACAATGTGCTCGTGTGTATCATCACCTACCTACTACACCTACACCTGGATCTGTAAACATGGATCTGTAACATTTTCTGTTGCTGTATTTCTACAACAACATCGGCAAGATGTGATCCTATAGTAGTTTGCCATCAGCAAGATGGATTGTATATTTTCTTTTCTTGTTTTCTTTATGGAACAATAAAGCTTTGCTTTAGATCTACAAAATGTGTCTTCATACAAGTAGCATGGGAGAGGCTGATGAAGGAAACTGGTTCACATCACATCCAAATTCAACTAGGGTTATGGGCCCAGAGCATTTTCCAGCAGTGCAGGAAGCAGAGGAATTTGCTAGGGAGAGGCAAAACAGAAAGCTTTTGGTAATCATCAGCTGTAAGTAAAGATCTGCACTTCTGCATGTTTTCAAAGAGCTGTCTGGCTGTTTGGCAGAATGTAAAGGCTTTTTAAGAACAGTGTGTCCAAGAGGCTGGAGGCTGGAAAGCTGCAAAAAGATGCTTTTGTGTGGCAAATTTGAGTCAAAATGGAAGCAGTAAAGTTTGCAAAGTTATCAGACACTAACTATGCCTCCTGGTGCATATACACTGAGTCTCTTTTGGTCCGGGAGCAGCTGTGGGCAATAGTCAGAGATGGACTACCACAGGCACCCACTCCAACAGATGTGGAATGGAATGAAAGGGTGCATGCTTCTATCCTCCTGGTTCTCACAGAAGGCCAGTTAAATTATATGAGAGAGAAAACTTTGGCTAAGGACATTTGGGATTCTTAGAAGGACAAACACCAGTCAGCCTCAGCTTTAGGCAAAATGATGTGATGCAAAAAACTATATGGTCAGAAAATGGAGAAAGGTCAATCTCCAGAAAAGCATCTGGAAGTGATGCAGGACTTGTATAATCAAATGCAGATGAGGGGAGTTCAAATTCCTCCTCTACAAAAAGCATTTATTCTTCTTGGGTCTCTTTCAAGAAATTATGATAACATACTGCATGGGCTGCAAGGAGTACCTGAGGCACAAATTACCATGGAGTTGGTAGCCTCTAGAGTGCTTGAAGAAAGCCAATGCCACAGATTTGAAGCAGGACTACACAGACAGCCGTCGGCAGCTTCAAAGTCCTCAAATGCTTCAGAGGGAACATCCAGAGAGATGCAGGTAGAGAGAGCAGCTGTGTCCAAGGAAAAGATATGCTTCTACTGCAAGAGAGCAGGTCATCTGAAGCGAGACTGCAGGAAACTTGCAGCAGACAAAAAGAAGAAGAACCAACAAGAACAACCCAAGGACTTTGAGACTAAAAAAGGAACTACAGCTGTTACAAAGGGCTGTGACAGTGTGACTCAACAGATGGTGAGCCAAGTCTGGATTTTGGACTCTGGTGCCACTGGACACATGGTAAACACTCCTGATCTACTCAGAAATAAGAAACCCTTCACAGTAAATTCAGTTGCTCTAGCTAATGGAGCAGCAAGAGAGATCAAGTAGATGGGGACTGTTTTCATTCCTGGTTTTGGTAAATCTTTTGATAATGTTTTGTGTGTGCCTAAATTACAAAACTGTTTAATTAGTGTGTCTGCTTTGACCACTGATGGATATACACTGCAGTTTGTGGGGGATGAATGTATAATTTCCAAGGATGGTGAAGTTTGTGCATAAGCTATAAAGAAAGACAGAATGTATTACATGCTAGACAAGGCAGAATGTGCGGTTGTCAGCAATGTGCCTTTGCATTCAAAATGTGCTCATTATTTTCACAGAGTGATGGGTCATATTGGTTTCAATAGTCTTGAGAAACTGGCAGAAGTGTGCCCAGATTTTAAAATGTCTCCCTGTTCAAATCACTTGGAGTGCTCAGTTTGCAGCAGGATAAAGTTGAAGGCTTTTCCTGTGGCAAAAAGAAACAAGCACATAGCAAAAAGGCCTTTTGAGGTTCTTCATGCAGACCTTGCTGGCCCGTCAGAGAAGTCACTAGGCAGCAGCAGATATTTCATGGTGATTGTGGATTGTTATACCAGGTTTTCTTATGTGATGCTTCTGAAGGAAAAGAGTGAAGCAGCAGACAGGTTCAAAGACTGGGTGAACATGATTGAAAGAGAATTTGATTACAAAGTGGGGTCTTTGGTCACAGACTGGGGAGATGAATTCTTATCTCACAGTTTGAGAAACTGGTTGAGAAAGAAAGGGATTAGGCACAACACTACCAATCCTGGAAGAATTGGTGTCCTAAAGCAGATGAAAGATTGCATGATGTTAGATGCAAATGCACCTGAGAATCTCTGGGGCGAGGCAATTATTACAGCAAAATTTCTGGCAAATCGTACTTGGAATTCAGCTGTAAAGAACACCCCTTTTCAAATGCTTTATGGGAGAGCACCTAATCTGAAATACTTTAGAGTGTTTGTGCAGTATGCAAATGTGTATGCGCCAGCAGCTTTCAGAAAGAAAAATCAGCCCAAGTGGAGAAGATTAATGTTTGTAGGGTATTCTAGGAATAGCTACAGGTTTCATCTTGGTGATGGAGAAATCTTGCTATCCAGAAGTGCCAACTTTGAAAAGCATAAAGCAGGAGTAGGCAACCTTTCCCCTTTAAGGGCCGAGGGACTTCAGCTCCCAGAAGCCTCAGCCGTGTTGGCCAATAGTCCCATGTTGGCCAATAGCTCCTGGGATTCTGGGAGCTGAAGTCCCTCGGCCCTTAAAGGAGAAAGGTTGCCTACCCCTGGCATAAAGGTTGGAACAGATTGCATTCCAACAAAGAAGTTTTTTTTAAGTTGGGGCAGCTGGAAACACCTACCAGAAATGGAGGGGTGGTGAAACAGGAGTCAGTATCCTCAGATAGTGAGGCTAGCACATCAGATCAGTCAACACAAACATGACCAACTACATCTAGGATGTCTGAGACAAAGAGACATAGGGATAGGGAACCTCACACATGTTCTGACATTGAAGATGAGGGAGATAGGACAAAAACTGTCATCCCACGGAGAACCCAAAGAGTCCAAAAACCACCAGATCATTTTGTTGAACAGGAAGCTAGAGTTTGCACAGTTGTGGTTGATGAGCCAGAGAGTTACAAAGACTTACAGAGTTTTCCTGATGAGGAAAGGGAGTAATGGTTGTCTGCTATGGAGCAGGAGTACAAGTCTTTGGTAGACAAAGAGGTGTTTGAAATTGTTGAAAGGCCTAGAGATCACAAGGTGATTGGTTGCAAATGGGTTTACAAGAGAAAGGAGATGCCAGATGGTAGCCAAGGGTACAACACTAGGTTGGTGGCAAAAGGTTTTGCTCAATAGAGGTTTGAGAATTTTGACAAGACATTTTCTCCAACTGCTAAGCCTGAGAGTCTGAGATTGGTTTTGGTGTTAGCAGCAAGGAGGGGTCACTTGGTGCAACATTCTGATTTTGAGACTGCATACTTGAATGCTTGTCTTGAGGAAGTTGTGTTCATGGAACAACCTTTAGGTTTTGAACAGGACAGTGACAGAAAAAGGTGTACAAGTTGAAAAAAGCTTTGTATGGATTAAAGCAGAGTGCTAGAAGTTGGAATCTTTGTATTCATGAAAAGCTTGTGAAGCTTGGTTACAAACGCAGCATCGCTGATGCGTGTGTTTACACAAAGGGAGATATTATGTTATTTATGTTGATGACTTGTGAATTGTGGCAAAGTCAAAACAGGGAATTCAGACAGTGAAGAAGGAATTGTCAAGGAATTTTGTTGTCAAAGATTTAGCAAAGCAAAGCAAAGCAGCTTCCTTTATATACCGCTTCATACCACCCTATGGGTGTCTGATCAGTTTACAACTGTAAGCTCATTGCTCCCCAATAGCTGGGTACTCATTTTAGCGACCTTGGAAAGATGCAGTCCTGAGTCTAGCCTGAGCCCTGGCTAGTACTGAACTTGCAAACTTGTGGTCTATGAGTGAGTGGCTTCAGTACAGGCATTTAACCACTGCACCACCAGGGCTCCTCTCAGATCCTACCTTGGAATTGAGGTGCAATGGACTGATGATGGCAGTTGTTCATTGAGTTAGGAGAAGAAGATTGAAAAGCTGATTGAAAAGTGTGGATTGCAAGTGCAAAAGTAGTGAAAAGTCCTATGTCAGTTGGATTTGTCAATGGTGAAACAATAAGAGAGTTTGAAAATTCAGAATTGTTTAGGAGCATTGTTGGAAATTTGATGTTTGTAGCAAACTACACTAGGCCAGATATTGCATTTTCAGTTGGCTTGCTTATCAGAAAAGCAAATTGTCCGAAGGATTGGATAGCAGTCAAACATTTGTTAAGGTGCCTGAAAGGTAGCATAGACAGAAAACTGAAGATACAGAACAGCCAGGTTGGGCTGGAATGCTTTGTGGATAGTTCATTCACTTCAGAGTTGCATGACAGAAAGTCAGTCACAGGATTGTTGATCAAGTTTGGAGAAAGTGCGACAATTTGGCGTAGTAGAAAACAGGGATATGTGGCACAAAGTACAAGTGAAGCAGAGTTTGCAGCATTGTCAGAGATTGTCAATGAGATACAGTGGATTAAACAATTACTTCAGGATTTGAATCAGAGTTGTTCTGAGCCTGTATTGATTTTTGAAGACTCACAGTCATGCATTGCCATGTCAGAGGCAGATAATTTAAAGTGCAGGACAAAGTACATTGGAGTAAGGTACCAGAATGTCAGAGAATTGGTAAAGAAAGGAGTTGTGTGTCTACAATATATAGCAACCAGACATAATTTGGCAGACATTTTGACAAAGCCATTGGGAATAGAAAGACATGACCAGATGTCATGTCTACTTGGAATGTCACCTTAAGTGTACAGAACTAGCCATTGTGCTAAGATAGTTTCACAACTGAAAATAACGTGCCTCACACATCTATACATTTCAGAGGGGAATGTTAGAATATGGATGGGATATACTGTCAAAGTAGAAATGTAGAGATGTGTGTGTGAAAATTTCCTATGGGAACAGTGTCTACTGAAAACAAAGAAGACTTGGCCAGCAGGTGGTTTAAAGTCAAAACATCTGCTCACAATAACAAAAACACTTTAGCCTGGGAACAGATAGGTAACATATAAACATATGAGCTCATGGGAAGAAAGTCACATGGGGGGGATGACATACAGCTAGAGGCTGGGTTAAAGCACAGCATCCAATCATCATAAGGTTAACACCCAGAATGTGGGGTATGGGAAGGGCCAAGAATTTTCTTTGTTCTCCTTGTTTAAATAGGCATACAATGTGTTCGTGTGTATCATCACCTACCTACTACACCTACACCTGGATCTGTAAACATGGATCTGTAACTTTTTCTACTGCTGTATTTCTAAAACAACACCGGCAAGATGTGATCCTATAGTAGTTTGCCATCAGCAAGATGGATTGTATATTTTCTTTTCTTGTTTTCTTTATGGAACAATTAAGCTTTGCTTTACATCTACAAAATGTGTCTTCATGCAAGTAGCATGGGAGAAGCTGATGAAGGAAGCTGGTTCCTGAGCTCTGCTGCATTTCACATCACATCCAAATTCAACATAACATCTTTAGATGTAAAGTCCCAGGTGAAAATAGGTAATTTACTAAATGAAAATAGGCAACTAGAAACACTGAAGGAACATTAATTTGGAAACCTGCCAGAGACCAAGAGCTTGGTGATCAGAAACAGAGTGGAAGCAGTGTTGGTCCACAAGCTGCATGGCAAATAGCACTGCAGGGGAGGGAGCACTTTATTAGCCTCTGTGAGAGGAGACTAGAGGGCTTTGTGCTTGGCCCAAGTGAGATCACATGTAGGGGGCAAGAGGGATGCTATTTAAGGGCAAGTCACCCCCTCACATACCACTTTTACCTGATAGTGCAGAAGTCTCAGTCTGTGGTGCTTAATAAAAGCTCAATGGCCCCATTGGAGCAGATGAAGCTGGGAGCTTGAGGTGCAGGGAATTTGTAATGTACATCCTGCAAGTTCAAACATGAGGGGTATGTCTAGAAAGGGGCTCATTCCTTTTACAACTGGCCAAAGAGAAGAGTGATGGCATTGCTCAGAGACCAGGATAATGAGAAGGGTCACAGTGGTACCCCACCTCCAAAAGAGGTCCAGCCCAATATGGTTGGATAATTTAATCTCATTATTGAGTGTTTACTCCAATCACATAGCAACTTTTTAATTTAGCAGTGACTTTTTTTTCTAGGCTAACAATTTATGTTCTGTTATTGGGTTAGATGAAGTAGTTAGAAAATTGCCAAAGAGGTAGCTGAGGGTAGGCTAGTGGTTCCTTTTGAATTGCCTCCAGTACACAATAAATCCAGCATTAGCAAATTATCCGGATATAGCAGAAGAATATCTAGAAATAGAAATTGATAAATTATTCAGAATAAATTCAGAAGCTGCTAGAGACCATAATCTACTGCAGGATGTGGTAATTTGTTTTGCCCATACCAAGGTCAGAGATGACATTCTCCAAAAAAGTTATAGAAATATTCTACAAATAGAGGGCCACTCAATCAAGATCTTTAAAGACATTCCTGCAACATTATTGAAACATAGACAAGACTATAGACAGCTAACTTATTTGCTTACAAAACATAACATCAAATACTCCTGGGATAGAATAGAGGGGGTTATCTTCAGATACAATCAGAACAGAATTAGAATAAATAGTAAATCAAAGGTGGAGGAATTTATTAAAAGATTTAAGTGACATTCTCCTCTGCTACAAGGAGTTGGCCAGTGAGGCACCTGCAATGAGCCTTCAGCCACCCAAAGGCTCTTTCCACCACATTCCTGGCACAATTCAGCTTCCTGTTGAATCCTTTCTGACTGGCATTAGTGGTGCCCTCGTAGGGCTTCATGAGCCACTTCTGAATGGGGTAGGCACTGTCAGAAAGCAGAGGGGGAAAATCTGCTGGCCCCTCAGAGTGATGGTGGGGTTCCCTGGTACATAGATGTCAGTCTCCATGTTCTGAAAGATGATGGTGTTCCTTGCCACCCTCACATTGAGTCATACCAGACCAGCCCAATTCCATGTCCACAAAACGTTCTCTATGATCCGATGTCCCCTGGTTGATGACAGAGTAGGTATCTTTTCAGTTGACAAATTCATTCTTCCACCCCAAGAGTGGCATAATCCGATAGGGACACCTGTCTATAGCACCCACTACTTGGGGGAAGCTGAGTTCAGCAAATCCTTGCATGATCTGTGGGTGACAAGAAGGGGGAGAAGTGGAGGATTAATTAAAACAGTCAGGGCACTTACCAACTCATGACATAATCAGCACCGGTGTGCAGGAATAGCAAACTTAGCAGCATGTTCTATACAGTAAATGCCATACTGTATGCCAACTCATGACATAATCGGCACAGATGTGCAGGGATAGCGAACTTAACAGCGTATTCTATACAATAAATGCCATCATGTATGCCAATTCATGAAGTTTTCTGTGTAGGTGTGCAGGGATAGCGAATTTGATAGCATATTCTATACAGTAAATGTCATACTGTATGCTAGCTCATGAAGTTTTCTGTGTAGATGCACAGGGATAGCGAACTTAACAGCGTATTCTATACAGTAAATGCCATACTGTGTGCCAACTCATGGCGCATTCTGTGCAGTAGAGGAAAGGGACAAGTGTGTGCGTCTTTCCTTACCTGAGTGGCATCTCCCAGGTACACTGTCTGTGTCAGCATCAGCTTCTCCATGCTGAGGGTGAACTCCACCAACACTTCCCCCACAGTTGTAAGGCCAGCCCCAACTGTTCTGACCTCTGCTTATAGCTGGCTTTGTGGGCAAGTACCCAGATGGCCATGGCAACCCTCTTCTCCACCAGGATAGCTTTCCTTATGACAGTGTCTGACCGCTCCAGTTCCGGACGCAGTATTTCCACTAGCCTGTGGAAGAGGGCACGGGGCATTCAGAACACATCCTCTATTCCTCATCAGACCAAATGTATGTGACAAACCCGTCCCACCAGTCGGTGCTTCTGGGGACCATCCACCAGCGGTCCAGCGCTCTGTTGGGTGGCATCAGAGCAGCAGCGGCAGCAGTACACTGTGCAATGACTGTTATGGCACCCACTTTAGCAGTTATCCCTTCTGTGCCCTCTCCGTCATCACTACTGTCCTCTATGCATGTAGCTGCTACAGTCATCATTGCAGTGGCTCCTGTGCCAGTGCAGGCCACTCAGTCAACATGGCATCCATGGTCTCACTGCTTCTCACAGTGTGCAGGTGCACAGCAGTGCCAACATTGCTGTTAAAGGGTTTGTGTTGTTCATGTGCACGTGGGCATGCACCTGAGATACCGGGGAAAAAATTAATGCAGCTGCTGCTGGCCCATGCATTTGCTCCGCCCCAATTTAGGGAATCCTCAGGGCCAGAAATCTGGTTGGTGGGGCTTTAATAATAATAATAATGATAATAATAAATTTTTTTTATTTGTATCCCACCCCTCTGCTCGGCAATCGAGGTGGCATACAGCAATTTAAAAAAACAACAGTTAAAACACCTTTATCCCACGCCCTAACCCTCTCACCCCTTAAAACAGAATTAAACTACATTGGAATTAAAAACCAACAACATAATTAAAATACAATAAAAGCAGTATTGGGTGACATGCCATGGCGGCCAGGGAGGGTAAATAATAGATCACCTCCATTTAGCCGGGCAGTTGTTCAGAAAAGCTGCATTAACTCCCCCCCCCCCCCAGTGCAGTTGCTCTGTACCCATTTAGGACCTCCTTAGGGCAGACAGTGTGGTTGCTGCAGCTTAGAGAAAAGGCAGCTTCCGGTCACCTTTTCCTGCCTGTCTGCATAGCCCCTAAGGGGGAGAGCAGCGGCCCCAATACACCCTTCTGCTGGCCCTAGAAGGAGTGCTAAAATGCCGCTCCTTCCAGAGCGGGCAGAACAGGTGCTGGAAGAGGCACTGCACACCTCTTCCATGCTCCTTCTGGCTCAGCCCATGCGGAGGCTGCGCCGGAAGGACATCATCGGAGCGCTTGCTGTGTGCAACAGTGCGCGCTTCAATGACGTCCTTGGGAAGGGGTTGGAGCATCCAGAATCCAGCTGCCTCTCCCCTTCGCTGGCTCAAAAATGGCACTTTGCGCTGTCTGCAGAGCCCCTTTGTCCCTTAGTCAAGTCATGATCTATTACCATAGCATGGTCTAGTGGGCAGCCTGACAGGTCCAGAACTGTTATTTTGATGAGCAGCTCAGACTGGGAGGTGTTGCCATGGTGGAGTGGGATGGAATGAGAGGTCTGGTTTGGGGTGGTTTGATGTCATTGGTGTTTGAGAGGCATGTGGGACCACCCGCTGATGCCCAAGTAATCCAATTGGGCCTTCTTAAGGGTAAAGCCCTAACCTGTGAGGCCCTACACAATTACTGAGTCATAATGAACACATGGCCTGGGGCAGTGGTCCCCAACCCCCGGTCCGCGGCCCGGTACCGGTCCGCAGAACAAATGGTACCGGGGCGCCCTGCTATTGCTTGTTTTGATTTAATAATCAACGCGACGCCGCAACCCCCCCCCCCAGTGGGCCACGGAAAAATTATCAAACGTTCACCGGTCCACAGCAATAAAAAGGTTGGGGACCACTGGCCTGGGGTATCAATTATTTGGTCAGCCATTTTGTCACACCAAGTTTGGTGGGGTGAGGGGCACCCTAGATGGCTGGTCCTGGCCCACAGATGAGTGAATAGGGAAATCCAGAATGCCATGGGAAGGGGTTTGGGCTGTTTTCTCCCATATCCAAAGATACTTTTCAATTGGACTGAGCTCTACAGAGCAGGCAGTATCCATCTGTCAGAAATAGGTAATTCTTGGTAATTCTATCTTCTTGGGGAATTTGCAAAAGGGGTGAGTGCCATTTTGGCAGGCCTGGTGGGGAAAAGAGACTAAGCAGAATACACATCTCAGAGACAGACCAGAGTGCACTATTAACCCATTCAGATACAGAAGACCACTTACCCCTACCATCTTTTGCTGAGAATATACAGCAAAGAGAAGGCTTGAGGTCTCAGAGGATTTATAGGGTGCAACAATTAATTAAGCATCTGCTGCATTTAGCTGCTGATTTTTAAATACTCAGCCCTGCCTTCCAGAAGTTGTTGGTGACCCATGAAGAATTTGCCCACCATTTTGCTGATAAAATTGCTCGGATTCATTCTGACCTAGATGATACAGTTTCGGTAGATGTAACCTTGGCTCCTGCTTGTCCAGTATTGATGGATTCTTTTCCATTTGTGCAACCTAAGGATGAGGACAGTATGTATACTAGACCCCTACTGGCCTATTAAACAGGGCAAAGCAGGACTGGTAGAGTGGGTAAAGGAAATGATTAATGTCTCTTTACAGCAAGGCAGGGTCCCAACATGCCTGAAGGAGGCTGTGTTAAGACCTCCTTTGAAAAAGCCTTCCCTGGATCCTACTGTACTAGATAATTACAGGCCAGTATCCAACCTTCTATTTTGGGGCAAGGTGCTGGAGCATGTGGTGGCTTCCCAACTCCAGGCATTCCTGGATGAGACTGATTATGCAGATCCATGTCAGTCTGGTTTAGGCCTGGTTATGGGACAGAAACAGGTTTTGTCGCCTTAGTGGATGACCTACTCAGGGAACCAGAAAGGGGGATTGTATTCCTGTTGATTTTGCTGGACCTTTCAGCGGCTTTCGATACCATTGAACATGGTATCCTTTTGAGTCACATCTCTAGGATGGTCTTGGAGGTATTGTTTTATAGTGAGTTTTCAGATCCAGTTCAGCTAACATTCCCTTTGAGGCATCATGCAGTTCATCAATATATGGATAACAGTCTGGTCTTTCATCCCCTTTTCCTCAAATGTCAGGGGTTTTAGAGGTCATGTGTCTGAGATTATTGATGGACTGGATATGAGCAAGCAAACAGGAATTTAATTCAGACAAAATAGTAATATTGTCAATTAAGTGACTAGTTAATTTTGGAGACTGTGTGCAAGTCAGGGCCTTTGCAGACTGCCAGAAATAGTGCAAATTGAGTCAACTTTAAGGGGTAGGGTTAGGGTTAGGGAATCCTGGGAACTGCATTTTATTGTGGCACCAGAGCTCTCTGACAGAGAAGGCTCAACGTTTCAGAAAAAAAATCCCATGATTCCCTAGTACTAACCCTAACCCTTAAAGTGGACTCAATTTGCACAATTTCTGGCAGTCTGCAAAGTCAGTCTCTTCAGATTAGTTTTACTCATATTTAAGTTTTATCTCTATAGTTGTAAGTTGTTCTGCAATAATTGCTGTTTTGTCTTGGCTGTCCAGGTGGCGTACACCAGAGATAAAAGATAAACTTTTATCACCTTAGATCAGTAAACCAGCTACACCATTGACATGGAGATTCTAAATACCAGCAACTACCAGTATCAGGTATTGATAAGGCAATTGCTTCTGGTTCTGCTACTTTTTACTTCTGAAGAATGTGTAGTATGTAAACAACCATCCAGAGCATAGATGTCAGCATTAAACAAAGTATGTCTATATAGATTCAGAAAATGACTGATTTTATGTCAATTTCTTTGGAAACAGCCTACAACTAATTAGTAAGGTTGGTTCATGAGTTCTCTCCCAGCTAAAGAGTCATGAAATGTGACTTAATAATACAATAAGCTTCTAAGGAAATCTATTAACTCCTGGAAGGGCAAGCTAGCAAAATCAACAGTCAGAAGATTAAATATCACCCAATTACAAATTAATGATTTGCAGAGTGTAATACTGATATACAAGAAACTTTTTAAAAAAATGAAACTAACTTGGAATGAGATTGAATTCTGTAAATTGTCAAAGAGAGGGAAACATTTTTGTAGATACAATCCATCAAGTTGGACATACTGCCAGACCTCTGAAATGACAGTACAATTATCAGATGCAAGTACAAACTGAACTGATTGTGGAGCAGCTGTAAATCTTTAAGATTAAGCAAAGTACTTTTAAACTGCAAAGCAATAATAAAGTAGCTCAGAAAAGAAAGCCATGAATAAACAGAGCAGACAGCTAAAGATTTCTAGTGATGCTTGGTGTATGAAACTCAGGAAAAAGAATAGAAGAGAGAAAAGAAAAGAAAACAGAAAAGAAAGATTATATGCTGGCGGACCATTGTTCCTTGGATGCAAAGTACACTGGGAAGTATTATCAAGAGGATAGAATTTCTTCCCTCCCTATGTCTTGACTAGTTCACAAAACAAACATATCTCCTTCATCAGTATAATAAAGCAAATATTACATCTAATACTGGTAATAGTAAGATCAAAGACATTCTAGATGAGACTAAGGGGGGAAGCAGACTGGCGGCACGAGGCCGCCGTGGGAAGGTGCGCCGTGGGACTGAGGCATCCCCACGCCTTGATCCTGCGGCGCACCTTCCCCGTCCCTAAAAGGAGCGCTAAAATAGCGCCCCTTTCACTGACTTTTCCACCACAGTGTGTCCAGATGCTGCGGCAGGAGGTTGCCCTCGGAGCGCCGGCCGTGCGGAGGGCCGGCGGCTCCGAGGGCAACCTCGGGAGGAGGAAGGGGCACTGAGCGTGCAGCTGCCCCTCCTCTTCCCTGCCTCCAGGACAGCTTTTTAAGCCGTCTGCCGAGGCCCTAAGATCTAAAGATCATCATAGCTATTTGCTCTTTAAATCCTTAGCAAATTTCCAGCACAAATTAAGGATACAGGTAGCTCTGTTTCATACAGTGGTTCTGGTATCCAAAGTCTATGAAGCACATAAACCTGTCCTTTAGCAAATATATAAACTCTAATGTATGTATTTGTTTATTTATTTAATTTATATCTCACCTCTCTCCCAACACAAGACCGGTGATGATTCATAACAAATTTAAAAAATAGCAAAAAAATCTAACAGTACAAAACTTTTAAAAATATTAACCATGTTTGTCTGCAGTGGAAAGATAGCAGAGTGGGGAGCAACTAAAGCACCTGTGGGAAGGAATTCCATAACCTAGGAGTGATCACCAATAAGGTTGTCTCCTTTTGCTTCACCTCTGGTGGGAAGAGACAAGCCTTCTAGGAAGATCTTAAAACTTCATTAGAGTAATATGGGGTCTTACTATGCTAAAAACTAGCCAAGATCTTCACAGTCATGGGACACATGAACTAAGGCATGGATTGGGAATTTCATCCTCAAATAAAGCAATGAGTATGTTTTCTCTGTTGGAAGAAAGTCTTTTATAAAATCTATTCACAATTTACTACTTATTCTGTCTGAAATTTGAATATGGTATTTTTATGCATTAAATAGTATGGAAAGACCATTTTTTGTATAGAAAATATTTCAAAGGTAATATTTCTGCACAGAAATATTATTTTTCTGTGCAGAAGATGCTGTTTAATATGTTTAATATGGAGAAAATGCCATTTTCTCCAGAGAATTTTGTATAGCATATATCTTGAACTGCAAAAATTCCCATTAGTCCAGGGTTGTTCTTGTCAGGATTTCCCAAGAACTAAGAAACATGTTTTTCAACAGTTTTGGAAAATGTTTAACCATTCTTTCCATCCCAAGCACAAATATAAATATGTTATATACTGCATATATTCATATGTAATTCTAGAAATTTTAGTAAAAAAAACTGACCTAAAAAACCTGAGCCCACTTATCTATGGGTCAGTGTACTTTAACTCTTATATTAAAAAGGAACCAGCAGCTGGTGAAAGGTAAAGCATAATCTTGGAAGCACTGAGCACACCCACTACTCTCCCATCCATCCAGCCTTTAGTGTGAGCACAAACAGTTATGCTTGCTGTAATTTTTTAAGTTCTTGGGGATTGTTTTCTTATGCTTCATCCTTTAGATCCTTTGTTACATGCTGCTAAGTTTTACCCTCGACTTATCCATGGGTCATATCAAAATCTATAATTTTGGCACAAAAATCTGCCACCAATTTATACAAGAGGTCGACTTATAATCAAGTATATATGGTAATCAAAAAAGAATATGTTACAGTAAAGGATGAATCATATTACTTACAACTTTTAAAGAACAATGACCATTCTCTTGAAAAAAGAGGTTCCTTTTGCCCATGCTAGCCAATTGGAGACCTGTTTTGAATATCCTTCCAGAAGGAGCCAGAAACAGGTAGAATGTCAAACCACATATGCAATTTTGTGAAATGGTTAGTTTTAATGCTGTGCTAGGGAATATAAAAAAACTCACTCCCACCCCACAGTCAGTCCCTTCCACAGCATGCAGGAAGATGCTGATATCATTGCTTGATCCAGAGAAGCACTTTGGTTAGCGAAGTGATCCAGGATTTCCTTTCTTCCTTGACCTTATGTCTTTGCCTTTGTTGATCCTAGACTTGAAGTCAAAAATAAGCATGGTTAGAAGAACCTCATCCTTCATTTTGTTTCCCCAAAATGATTGGACTTAAGTTCCCCACACACACACACTCCATCAGGTACTGATGAAAATGGAATTTCTAGAGAAATCCCAAACATTATTCTTAACCGATTTAGAGAATGCTCAGTAATGAAATACAATCTACCCTTTAAACAACTGACAATATATATTTGCTCATCAACCAACATTGCTATAAGAACGTTTGGCATTTCAAATGAAGAGAAAGGAAATTTACTTTAGATTATTTTAAAAGAAGCATGGAATCCAATTAATGCTCTATATCATTCTACTTTCTTGAATAATTCTCCCCCATTCATACATATATGACAAATTGTTTTTGAAAATCAGCAGCCATGTATATACAATTGTGATGTAACATTATAGCTCCCTGTTCATCTCATGAAATGAAAATCTTAGTGGACAAACTAATTCCTTGTTAGAAGGAAAAGCCATCTTTAATTCGAGCATGGAAGGGAGCTGGACTAGATAATATTTATGGTCCTTCCAACTCTATGCTTATATGATGCCATGACTCTAAAGCATCAACATACATTAATACTTTCACTCTTGTAACAGAACCACAATAATCTAGAGTACTTTTAATTTTACCATTGATTGAATATGTTTATATTAAATAAGAATAACTTCCACCAATCAGCCAATGTTTCATGGACTTCCCTGGGTCTGACTTTGCTTTAGAGGCAGACTCTCAGCCTGAGGAGGAGACACATCTGGGGTTACCTGGAGGCTCTGTAGTTTCAGAGGAGATGCAGGAGGCTGCAGAGGGAGAGACAGGCTCTATGCTGCTGGTACTACAGCATATGGAGTGAAGTCAAGCCAAGGAAACTTTGAGGTGTTCATCTAGGCTAGAAGCCAAAAGGAGAACTAATCGCAATCAGCTGAGGCATACTGAGGCTTAGTGAATTGTGATCAGTTGAGGCTTTTAAAAAGGTTCCAGCTGATATAATTACCTGCAGCCAACAATCAGTCTTGTAGCCTCCATAGTTGCTGTGTATCCTGTTCTCTGATATCGGACTCCTGGTTTCTAACCTCTGGAACTGCCTTGTGACTACGCTTCTGCTTCTCCCTTTGCTGTTAAGTAGTGGACTCTTGTTGTGTTACTTTTGGAACGGACTCTTGACTACTCCTTTGCTTACTCTTTTGCAGTGCTGTCCTCAAAAGAGTTAAACAGGACAATCCTGTTAGCTGCCACATAAATCTCTTCAGGCAGGTGTAATGGATGCCCTAAAACAGCAAAACCAAGAATTGGCTGCCCAAGTAATGCAGGTGGCTGCTGTAAATACCTTGCAAGTGTAGCTTAACCAGCTCTAGAAGCCAGGGGCTCCTGATATTCCTCATTGGAAGGTGCTTATTGCTTTGCCTCAGAAGTTTCGGGGGGGGGGGGGCTAAGCAATTGGAAGCTTTTTTGGTTAGTTGCCAGTTGTATATGAATATGAGAGGGGAGGATCTCCCTACAGATGCTGTGAAAGTTGCCAACTGGGCTGCACCTTTGATTAGGCAGAACAACCCTTTGCTGAATGCCTATGATTTATTTGTAAGGGAGTTTCAGACAGCTTGAGGAGATCCAGTGAGGACCGAGACTACTGACCAGGAGGTCCAGAGTCTTCGTCAAGGCCAAGGCACTGTTTTGCAGTATGTGACTGCCTTCAAGATGTTGATTCCTGATTTGGGCTAGAATGACCCTGCCCTCCAGAGCCAGTTCAAGACTGGACTAGTGGAGGACATTCTCGATGAGCTAAGCCCATGCACTACTTCCAGAGACTTTACAGTTATTAATTGAGCAGTCATTGCACATTGATGGAAGGCTGGAGACACATCATTGAGCTCACCAGGGGGCTGCACCTCACTCCACTGCTCCACTTGGACACTTTCTGTGGCTCCTTGACCTGCTCCCCTGCCCACCTGAATACCTTCTCCAACTCCAAGACCCATGCCTGTGTTTGGAGAGGCTGCTGGTCAGCTCATGCAGCTGGGTGGGGCTTGACCTCACCTTTCTGCTACCAAAAAAGGACTGATGGCATCAGGCTGGCCTCTGTTTCTACTGTGGCGAAGCTGGCCACTTTGCCCGAAATTGCCTAGCCAAAGGGCATAGATTTCTCAATATCCAGGAAAGCCGGTTCGCCAGGTCTAGGCAGGCTCAAAAATCTGGGGAGGTGTGGCGCCAATCCATCGGAGTCATCCAGGGAGCTCAAAAAGGACCCCTTGTTGATATCTGCAACCCTTTGGCTCACTCAAGATAAAGCAGCCCATGTTGGGGCTATGATTGACTTTGAGGCTTTTAGCAACTTTATAGACTTGGAGTTTACCGCCCAATACCATATTCTATGGCAACTGCTACCTGAGCCTCACCCAGTGGAGACCATTGATGGTTGGCTTGTGAGTTCAGGACCAGTGACACACCAGGTGGCAGTACTGACCTTTGAGATCCAGGTGCAGTTCCTCTTGCCGATGGTTCTGCATTTCCCATTGGTGCTAGTCATGCCCTGGCTCACCCAACATAGCCCTCATATTTTGTGGTCTCACTGGGAGCTACTCTTTGCCTCTGAGTATTGCCAGGAACATTGTTGGCCTGAGCTACTGCAGGCGACTACAGCAGGGACCGGCAACCTATGGCCCGTGGGCCGGGTAAGGCCCAGGTCCCTGTACTTACCGGCCCAGGCGGAAGGTTGCCGCCGTGCGTTTTGGCCGCCGTGCGGCCGCGCGCACCACAGCCACCATTTTGATTTTCAAAATGGTGGCCACGATGCGTTTGCACATACGCAGGAGTACTACGCATGCGGAAACAAGTCGTGGCCGCCATTTTGGAAATCAAAATGCCAGCTGCGACTCGTTTCCGCATGCACAGTCCTCCTGCGCATGCACAAATGCATTGCGGCCGCCATTTTGAAAATCAAAATGCCAGCCGCAGCGTGCACGGAGGTGGCTGTGCAGTGATGCCAGCGGTGGCAGTGGCGGCAGTGCGTGTGTGGGGGGGTCATGCGCG
Organism: Phrynosoma blainvillii; assembly: GCA_026167975.1. Classification (NCBI taxonomy): domain Eukaryota; kingdom Metazoa; phylum Chordata; class Lepidosauria; order Squamata; family Phrynosomatidae; genus Phrynosoma; species Phrynosoma blainvillii. The sequence continues at coordinate 119,990,849 of JANUYF010000004.1, read as the reverse complement.
GCGTGGGGTGCGCGCACGTGTGTGCGCGACCATTCCCCCTCTTGGCCCAGCGCTGGAGAGGACTTCGTGAGACCGGCCCCCAGCTCTAAAAGGCTGCCTACCCTTGGACTACAGACTCCAGCCAAGAGCCACCCCCCCTCTCAGAGCTGCCCCAGAAGTATTGGGACTTTGTGGGTGTGTTTGATAAAAAGGAGGCAGACTGTTTACCACCCCATTGGGTCTATGACTGTGCCATTGACTTAGGGCCTCTGTAGTTGGCACAAAGCGCTGTCTGCAGAGGCACAGAAGGGGAGGGGCAGCCACATGACAGCCACCTCAACCTCTCCCTGAGGGCGTCATTAGGGTGCATGCCATTATGCACGGCGCATGCCCCAAATACGTCCCCCCAGTGCAGCGTCGTCACGCACTGTGCCGGAAGAGGTGCAGAAGAGCCGCGTGGTGGCTCTTGATGCGCCTCTTCTAGCTCTGGAAGAACCAGCGTTTTAGTGCTCCTTCCAGGGCCAGCAGAAGGCAGGATTGGGGCCGAGGTGTGGGGCAGCCTCGGACCCAATCCTCCACTTCCCAGGGCTGGCCACGGCCACCCATCTGCATCCCCTCTTAGTTCCAGGGGCCCCTATTCTGACAGGGTGGATTTATTTTCTCTCAGAGCCTGCGTTGGTGGCCTTGAGGGACTTCCTGGAGAAAAATGTAAATCATGGCTTTATCCGCCTGTCCACTTCTCCTGATGGGGCTCCCGTGATTTTTGTACACAAGAAGTGTGGAGAGCTACATCTCTGCAACAATTACCAGGCATTGAATTGGATTACAATCTGGAATCGTTGCCTGCTGCCACTCATCCTGGAGCTGCTAGAAAGGTTGCAACATGCCCGAGTGTTCACCAAGCTAGATCTCCAAGGAGCTGAGCCAGAGATGAATGGAAGATAGTCTTCCAGATGAGGTATTGCCACTATGAGTACATGGTGATGTCCTTTGTCCTGTGTAATGCACCCACTGTCTTCCAGCAGTTCATCAACAATGTCTTCCATGACTACCTGGACTGCTTCATCATGATCTACTTGGATGACTTCTTGATCTACTCACCCAACCAGGTAGTTCATGATGCTCATGTTTGGGTGGTGTGGCAACATCTCCGTGAACATTGGCTTTATGCCAGGTTGGAGAAATGTGCTTTTGACTGTGGACTTTCTGGGCTGTCGGATCTCGTTCCAGGGAATTGAGATGAACCCTGCTAAAATTGAAGCCATGACCTCCAGGCATCTTCCCAGGAACTGGAAGGAAGTCCAGTGGTTTCTAGGATTCACCAACTTCAATCAGAAGTTCATTCTGAACTACGTGGACCAGATGGCTCCTATTCTCCCAGCTACTCTATGGAAAGGTCCCTTTCAGGTGGACCCCAGTGGTGCAGCAGGCCTTCCAGAAGCTGAAGCAGCAGTTTACATCAGCACCACTCCTTCAGCATCCAGATCCCAAGACACTCTTTGTCATGGAGACAGATGCCTCTGATGTCACCGTAAGAGCCGTCCTTCTACAGCCCATGCTCTCGGGACTGGTACTGCTGACCTGCTAATTCTACTCATGGCAGTTGAAGTTTCCAGAGCACAACTACACAGTCTGGGAGAAGTTACTGGCCATAAAAGCAGCCTTTGAGGTTTGGTGGCACCTGATGGAAGGAGCTGCTCATCCAGTGGAGGTCCACACAGGGCACTGGAACCTGGAGTACCTCCAAACCACAAGGAAGCTGACTCAGAAGCAGAAACGGTGATCCCTCTTCTTTGCCCATTTCAACTTCTGCCTGACCTACATCCCTCAGGCCTAGAACCCACAGGCTGATGCTCTCTCCCAAAAATCTGAATATGCAGCATCTCCTGAAGCAGACCTGCCCTAGGATTCTACGGCCAGAAAATTTCACTGCTTTGAGAGAGACTCAAAGCCAATGGGATTGGATTCAGGAAGGACAAAGTCAGGACTCCTTGGTGAGTGCCCACCAGAAGGATGGCCCATCATCCCCCTTTATCATGTGGGAGGCTCTATCTCCCAGCGGGAGCCTGCTAGGAAGAGGTATTATACCTTCACCACAACAGCTGTCCCACAGGTCACTTTGGTGTTCAAAAAACTCTACATCTCCTGACCCAAGGATTCTGGTGGCCTTGCATCTAAGCTGAGGTGTCCCACAATGTCAGCTCATGTTCTGTCTGTCACTGAGTCAAGGACCAGCATGGGAAATCTGCCGGTCTTTTGCAACCAATGGAAACTCCACCAAGGCCCTGGAAATGGATCTCCATGGACTTCATCATGAACTTGCCCCTCTCAGCAGGTGCCACCACCATCTTGGTCATGGTGGACATATTTTTGAAGATAGTGCACTTCACTATTCCAATGAGAAGGAAAAATGGGAGATGTCTCAAGACACTGGGTTGGATGTCAAAAGAACTTTCAAAAGAACTAGGTTTTAAATGGGAGATGTATAAGAAATGGATAAGAGGTGAAAGCACTAAAGAGGAATTCAAACAAATAGCTAGCACATGTAATAATAATAATAATAATAAATTTTATTTCTACCCCGCCTTTCCATAGATATGATCAAAGCGGCTTACAAAAAGTTAAAACAATAAAAAAGTTAAAATTGTTACAATATAAAAGTTGAAACATCGGTGCAGGGAAAAGGAACAGGAATCAAACAAATCACAAATATCAGGGGCAAGAAGAGGGGAAATCAAATGACAAGCAGTCCGGGGTCAGCAAGAAAACACATGGGGCAGAAAAAGAAAAAAAATATCATTACTTAAGGTGGAAATACCAACTGAAATAGATACGTTTTTAAATTTTTCTTAAAAGAGACTAACGATGCAGAGGAGCGAAGCTCTGTGGGAAGCTTATTCCAAAAGGAAGGGGCGACGATGGAAAAAGCCCTCTGAGAGGTCCTCACAAAGTGAGACTTGGGGACCTCTAGCAGAGTAATCCCAGATGATTGGAGTGTGCAGGGCAGATTATGTGTGGAGAGGCGGTCCTTCAAGTATCCTGGGCCCAAGCCATTTAGGGCTTTATAGGTCAAAACCAACACCTTGTATTGAGCTCGGAAGCGAATAGGCAGCCAGGGAAGATCTTTTAGGATAGGTGTTATATGATCCGACCTGGAACTACCAGCGATCAATCTAGCTGCCATATTCTGCACCAATTACAGCTTCTGGGTTTGGTACAAGGGTTGCCCCATGTAGAGCGCATTGCAGAAATCCAATCGGGAGGTTACCAAAGCATGTACAACAGTTTCAAGGTCCCTACGATTCAGGTAGGGACGCAACTGGCGTATCAGCCGAAGCTGATAACAAGCACTCCTGACCGTCGCATCCACCTGGGATATCAGTTGGAGTGACGAATCAAGGAGTGCTCCCAAGTTATGCACCGAGTCCTTCAAGGGGAGCGTGACCCCATTCAGGACCGGATGTCAAATCTCACTACCTGAAGCTGGGGAACCTATCACCAGTACTTCCGTTTTCCCTGGATTCACACTGAGTTTGTTCTCCCTCATCGAGCCCATTACCGACTCCAAGCAGACATCAAGAGGAGAGATGCCATCCTTAGTTACAGCGTCGGTTGGAGACACAGAGAAACTATTTGGGTGTCATCAGTGTACTGATAACACCGCGCCCCATGTCTCCGGATGATCTCTCCCAGCGGTTTCATGTAAATATTGAAAAGCATAGGGGACAAAATCACTCCCTGAGGGACACCAGATGTAAGGGCCCTCTTATCGGAGCAACAGTCCCCCAGCTCCACCATCTGGAACCTGCCCAAGAGGTAGGACCGGAACCACTGCAGAGCAGTGCCCCCAATACCCAGCTCCCTCAGGCGGTCCAGAAGGATACCATGGTCGATGGTATTGAAAGCCGCTGAGATGTCCAAGAGCACTAACAGGGACACGCTTCCCCTGTCCATGCCCAGACGGAGGTCATCAACTAAGGTGACCATGGCAGTCTCAACTCCATAGCCCGCCCGGAAGCCGGTTTGAAATGGGTCCAGAAAATCGGTGTCATCCAAGATCGATTGAAGCTGGAAAGCGACTGTTCTCTCGATCACCTTCCCCAAAAAAGGTAGCAGCGATATGGGCCGATAATTATTATGAATTAGGAGGTCTAAGGAGGGCTTTTTAAGCAGGGGTTTAACCACTGCTAATTTTAATTTGGATGGAAACTGAACCTCTCTTAGAGATGTATTAATGATGCGGTGTAACAATGTTAACACCGCATCTCCCCCCTGAGCTGCCAACCATGAGGGACAGGGATCAAGGGAGCATGTCGTCTTCCTAACACTTCAAAGGATCTTGTCCACTTCCTCGGTACTGACAAACTCAAAATGATCCAGTATAACAGGGGCCACGGACGCTTGGGACACCTCTCTGGGATCTGCAGGAATACTGGCGTCGAGATCAGCCCTTATCTGAGAGATTTTATCTGCAAAGAAGTTGTTAAATTCGTCACAGCAGGCCTTAGATGGTTCCAAAATAGGGCTCAGGGAGGGAGGGAGCTGAGTTAGCTCCCTCACGACCCTGAACAGCTCTGCTGGACGCGACTCCGCGGACGCAATGCGTGCAGCAAAGAACGAATTCTTTGCTGCATCCATTGCCACTCCATAGGCTCTTAAGAGAGAGCAGAGGAGTGTCTTGTCGGACAAACGCTGATGTTTCCGCCAGTTACGCTCTAGTCGTTGCACAGCCCGCTTCCGTTCCCTGAGGTCTTCCGTATACCAGGGTTGTTTATTGGAGGCAGGCCGGAAAGAACGCTTGGGAGTGATGCTGTGTATAGCCCTGAAAAGGTTAATATCCCAAATGTTGGTCAGGGCGTCAACAGAATCGCCGTCAGAACCAGCTGTGTACCCCTCTAGGGCTTCTTGGAACCTTTTGGGTTCCATCAGCCTTCGAGGGTGGACCATCCTAATAGGTCCACCACCCCCGGGGGGGCTCAAGGTAGAAGCCTTGATTCGAGCCTCAACCAGGAAATGATCCATCCATGACAAAGGAGAGATATTAGAAATCTCTGCCCACGGAGCTTCCATGTCCGTACAGAAGATCACATCGAGAGTATTACCAGCGCAATGCGTCAGCCCTGAGACTAATTGAGACAGGCCCATGGCTGTCATGGTAGTCATGAACTCCCGATCTGCACCTGTTGGAGTATCACTGGCCTCAAAAGGGATGTTGAGGTCCCCCAGGACAAGGAGCCTAGGGGACTTCAACAGCAGTTCCGAGACCAGCTGCGTCAGCTCAACTAGGGAGTCTGTTAGCGCACAGGGTGGCCAGTAAACCAACAAAATCCCCAGACTGTCTCTGGCCTTCAGGGTCAGGTACATACACTCGATGTAGTCTGTTTTCCGGACTGGGTTCCTGGTTAAGGAAAGGGTGTTTTTATGGACCAAGGCAACATCGCCCCCCCACCCACCTAACCTGATTTGGTCCTTAACTGAGTACCCTGTAGGGAGGGGTAAAGTCAGGAAAGCCAAAGCACAGAATGAGCTCAGGCTTGCTAGAGGGGTTAAGGACAATAAAAACGGCTTTTTTAGATATGTCCATAGCAAAAGAAAGAAGAAGGAAATGGTAGGGCTACTGCGCAGAGAAGATGGAGAAATTCTAACAGGGGACAGAGAAAAGGCAGAACTACTCAACACCTTCCTTGCATCTGTCTTCTCACAAGAGGAAAAGGGTGTTCAACTTGAAGAAAATGGAGCACAGGACACAACAAGGGAAATGCAGCACAGAATAAGTAAAGAGGACGTACAGGAATACCTGGTTAACCTAAATGAATTTAAGTCTCCAGGACCAGATGAACAACATCCAAGGATATTAAAAGAACTGGCAAATGTAATTTCAGAGCCACTAGCAATAATCTTTGAGAACTCCTGGAGAACAGGAGAAGTCCCAGCAGACTGGAGGAGGGCAAACATTGTCCCCATCTTCAAAAAGGGTAAAAAAAAGAGGATCCCAACAACTATCACCCAGTTAGTCTGATATCAATACAGGGGAAAATTCCAGAACAGTTCATTAAACAGAGAGTCTGTGAACATTTAGAAGGGAATGCCATAATCACTAAAAGTCAACATGGGTTTCTCAAAAACAAGACATGCCAGACTAATCTGACCTCTTTTTTTGATAAAAATTACCAGCTTGCTAGATGAAGGGAATGCGGTAGACATAGCATATCTTGATTTCAGTAAGGCTTTTGACAAAGTCCCCCACAATATTCTTGCAAATAAGATAGTAAAATGTGGGCTAGACAATACAATTGTTAGGTGGATTAGTAACTGGTTGACTGACTGAACCCAAAGGGTGCTCAGCAATGGTTCCTCTTCATCCTGGAAAGAAGTGACCAGTGGGGTGCCACAGGGTTCTGCCCTGGGCCCAGTGCTCTTCAGCATCTTTATCAATGATTTGAATGAAGGAATAGGGGGTGTGCTTCTCAAATTTGCAGATGACACCAAATTGGGAGGAATAGCTAATACCCCAGAAGACAGGATGAAAATTCAAAATGACCTTAATAGATTAGAAAACTGGGCCAAAGCTAACAAAATGAATTTCAACACAGAGAAATGTAAGGTATTGCATTTAGGGCAAAAAAATGAAATGCATAGACATGAGATGAGGGACACCTGGCTTATCAAGACTACGTGTGAAAGGGATCTAGGAGTCCTAGCAGACCACAAGTTGAACATGAGTCAATAGTGTGATGCTGCAGCTGAAAAGGCCAATGCAATTTTGGGTTGCATTAATAGAAGTATAATATCTAGATCAAAGGAAGTAATAGTGCCACTGTATTCTACTTTGGTCAGGCCCCACCTGAAATACTGTGTCCAGTTCTGGGCACCACAATTCAAAAAGGATGTTGAAAAACTGGAGTGTGTCCAGAAGAGGGTGACTAAAATGGTGAAGGGTCTGGAAACCATGCCCTATGAGGAACGACTTAGGGGACTGGGTATGTTTAGCTGGAGAAGAGACGGTTAAAAGGGGATATGATAGCCCTCTTTAAATATTTGAAGGGATGTCATATTGAGGAGGGTGCTAGCTTGTTTTCTACTGCTCCAGAGAACAAGACCTGGAACAAGGATGAAAGCTACAGGAAAAGAGATTCCACCTCAGCATTAGGAGGAACTTCCTGACAATGAGAGCTGTTCAACAATGGAACACATTCTCCTGGAGTGTGGTGGAGTCTCCTTCTTTGGAGGTCTTTAAACAGAGGCTGGATAGCCATCTGTTGGGGATGCTTTGATTTTGAATTCCTGCATGGCAGGGGGTTGGACTGGATGGTTCTTGTGTTCTCTTCCAACTCTATGATTCTATGATCCCATGTGTGGGTGCGCCTTCCACCAAGGACACTACTCTCCTGTTCCTACACCACATATTCTGACTCCATGACCTGCCAGAAGAGGTCATCTCAGATTGTTTACTACAGTTTGCAGCACAGTTCTGGTGCAGTTTGTTACACCAGTTGGGGATCCAAGCCCAGTTGTCTTCCACATATCACCCCCAAACTGATGCATAGATGGAGAGAACGAATGCTACTCTGGAACAGTATCTTTGATGCTACACTAATTACCAGCAGGACTGAGTGGAGTTACTCTCCTTGGAGGAGTTCAACTACAATTATGCCCTGCATTCCTACACTCAGCAGTTGCCATTCTTTGCAAACTGGGGTTTCCACCCTTGCCTGTTTCCTGCAGTGGCCTCTCCACAGCAGATTAATGGCTGCAATAATTGCATGCACTGCAGGAACTACTCAAAGAACAGCTGGAAAAGGTAAAGCAGGCCTACAAACAGTGTGCAGATCAGAAACATCAGCCACATGCCCCTCTGAGACTCAGTGATTGGGTTTGGTTCTCCACACATCATCTGCCGCTCCAGCATCCTTGTTGGAAGCTAGATGCCCACTTTGTAGGTCCATATCTGATTACAGCACAGATCAATCTGGTGGCATTCAGATTGAAACTTCCTCAGTCCCTTTGGATCCATCTAGTGTTCCATCATTCTCTCTTGGTCTTATTTTGCTTTAGAGGCAGAGTTAGATACTGAGCCTGAGGAGGAAACAGATCTGGGGTTACCTGGAGGTTCTGTAGTCTCAGAGGAGATGTAGGAGACTGCAGAGTCAGAGAAAGACTCTATGCTGCTGATACTAGGATCTGTGGAATGAAGACAAGCCAAGGAATCCTTGAGGCATTCATCGGGGCTAGAAGCCAAAAGGAGAGCTAATCGCAATCAGCTGAGGCATTCTGAGGCTTAGCTAATCACAATCAGCTGAGACACACTGAGGCTTTTAAAAAAGGCTCCAGCTGATATGATTCCCTGCAGCCGATAATCAGTCTTGTAGCCTCCCTAGTTGCTGTATATCCTGTTCTCTGCTATCAGACTCCTGTTTTCTGACCTCTGGAACTGCCTTATGACCACTTCTGTTTCTCTCTTTGCTGTTAAGTACTGGACTCTTGTTGTGTGTCTTTTGGAATGGACTCTTGACTACTCCTTCACTTACTCCTCTGCGGTGCTGTCCTCATAAGAGGTAAACAGGACACAATGAATAATTTTGTTAATGGATGTATGAATCACATTGATTAGACCTTGGAGTCACAAACTTCATATAAATAAAACAACGGTTTATTGCATCAGAGATGGATTCTTGTAGCCACTTCAAAATATTTATGTAATCCGTTTCATAAATACCATAGTTTCTGTATGATCATCAGGTTTTAATTTCCACCAAAACAATTTGAACAAAGCTGATTGCAATGTTGATAAAAATATGATTGTAGAAAGATGGTTAGCTGATGCTGTCCCATTCAGTATTGCAGGTGCACTGTAATAAAGGCAATATAAACAACATGGTCCCCAATCGCTGAAACACCCCCCTCTGGAACAGAAGGGTGAGAAGGAGAAGCCTGAGGCCACTCCAGCCACAAGTGGATCAGGTCCATGGTGGTCACACAGCCTGCTCTGAAAGTGAGCCACGTCCGCAGGCCCCAACCTACACTGCCAGGAGCTAGCTTATCCTGGTTCCTTTTTGCTCCAGTCTAAATGTCTGGACCACAGCCTTGGAGCAGCTTCCAGCCATATTGGAGCCATGTGTTGGCCCATGTGTTTTAGTTCAACAAAAACATCAATGAAATAAGAAAGAGATCATGTTGTGACCCTTAGGTGTGACCTGTATGTATTCTTCTGTACAGGTTTATAATGCTACTTGTCTAAGAAGCATTACACCTCAAATATGTTTTTGTTGTTGTGTGCCTTCAAGTCACTTCTGACTTATGGTGACACTGAGTCAAACTTATCACAGGATATTCTAGGCAAGATTTGTTCAGAGGGGGTTTGCCCTTTCCTACCTCTGAGGCTGAAAGAGTGTGACTTCTAAGCCCACCCAGTAGGTTTCCATGGCTGAGTAGGGATTTGAACCCTGGTCTCCAGAATTGCAGTCCAACACTCAAACTACTACACCAAACTTGATCTCTTAGGTTAATGAATATCTTTAGGTAAACATGCCACGCACCCATTTGCATGGCACATGGCATCAGAAGGCCCTCCTGGCACAGTGTGCAGATACGCTGTGCCAAAAGGGCATGGAAGAGCTGCAGCACTGGATCTTAGGGTGGCCTTTTGCCGCCCCTAAAAAGATCGGCATGTTGCTGTTCTTTTAGGGGCAGCAAAAGGAAGGATTGGGGTTGTGGCATGGGGTTGGCATAGCCCTGATCGCCACTACCAGAACTGCCTGTCTGCATAGACCCTTAGTCTCTCACTACCGGACTTTACCCTCACAGTCCATCTTCTGGACTGTTACACTTCCAGGCCCAGTCCAACTCTAACTGTCAGCAATGGAATTCTTTATCACAAACAGCCCAAGATTCTATTGGCTATTGCTAGCTTACTCTGGATTAGTTGTTGCTAGCTTGGCATAATTCTACCTGCTCTCCACAACCACATAACAAAGTGCTTACATTGATATAACAGACAGTTACATTTACATAAGTAATTACAAGTATATTAGCAAATATTGATTACTTTCTTAATGTTGTGTATGTAATGTATATGTTCTGATTATTTAAGATTCATAATGTAGCAAAGCAAAGCAAAGCAGCTTCATTTATATACTGCTTCATACTGTGCTATGGAGTGTCTAAGTGGTTTACAACTGTAAGCTCATTGCCCCCCCCCCCCCAACAGCTGGGTACTCATTTTAGCGACCTCAGAAGGATGCAGGCCTGAGTCAAGCCTGAACCCCGGCTAGTATTGAACTTGCTCATACCTCCGAATGAGTAATAGTAATACTGAGAAAATACAGTTAAAAACAGCAGTAAAACTCAATTAGCACCAGGGACATCTGTTCCCTCCATCATCTCATTGTTGAGGGTGAGTAGCAATGGTCTAGACCTGTGGTGGTGAACCTATGGCACGCATGCCAGAGATGGCTCACAAAGCCATTTTTCCTGGCACATTGTGGGCAGGAAAGAGGAGTAACAGGAGTGAAGGCCTGGGAGGATGGGGGGAAGAAGTTCCACACCCGGAGGGTGGAAGTCCCACCCTGGAAGTCCCATCCCCCTGGAAGTTCCCCTCTCCCCTGGCACTGGGTAATATACGGTGCCGGGACACCTTTTAGTTTGGGCACTCTGCCCCTAAAATATGTCACTGGTCTAGACATATTCTTGCACAATTCTTTTAATCTGGTATCATTTTTTTTAAAAAATAATAATCCAGTGTGGGTTCTTCTATGTTTTATATTGTCTTATAATGCTCCTGCACAGTCACATTTCCAATATCTAATTACCTTACAATAGATTTAATAATATTTAGCATCCAAAAGTAACGTTTCTACTTGGATTTTTTTCTTTTTTTGACAAACTGAAAAGAAAGAGTTCCTTTAAAAAAACAAATTCAAGTCTGATTGCAGCTAACTACTTAGGGACCTTTGAACTTTAATAGTGGAAATTATTGCTAAAAATAACTTTATAGCTTCTGTGCACTTTAGACTAGGCATATACATCCTCACATCTGATTTTCATATGTGAAAATGAAAATCAAGAATTTTGATTACCTCACCTGCTAGACATATTGTGTTAGTGACAAGAGACTTTTCAAACATATGAGAATTATTCTTGTTCAAATTGTCTAAACTTTATAAATGATGTGAATTGTGATAGCTGCTGTTGAGTATATTGTTTGAAAAATTAGAAGCATCATTGTGTTGTTTGCATCTTTGTGATCAATCAGTAAATTCTACTGTATTTTATGACTACATGTTTATTTGTATGCATGTGTGTGTATGTGCACATGTACACATACTGTTCTTCACAAAGAGAGAAGGTAATTGTTTTGCATAGAAATATTTTGTGCAAATTAGAGAAATTATAACATTAAAAAGGTGTGTGTTGTCTCATTCTTGTTGACTAAGGGGCTTTGCAGATGGGCGGCCTTGGGCCACCCCGGGAAATGGAGGATCAGGGCCAGGGCTGCCCCACACCTCAGCCCTAACCCATCCTTTTGGCACCTGGGAAAGGAGCGCCAAAATGCCACTCCTTTCTCAGGCAGCAAAAAGGGTGCCGGAAGAGCCAAAAAGGGTGTGCAGCTTTTCTGTGTCTCTTCTGGCGCAGAGCAGGGAGGATGTATTCAGGGTGTGCGCCATGCGTAACGGCATGTGCCCTGATGATGTCCTCAGGGAGGGGTTGAGCGGGCTGCCATGCAGCTCCCCCTCACCTTTCCTGCTTCCAAGCTTTGCGCTGTCTGCAGAGGCCCTAACTCTCCATAGTCTTTCTTAGCCTACTGAGATACTCTGACTTATCAAGAATGAGTAATTTGGCAAGATGCTTTTATAACCCCACACCACACAAGAATACAATTAAACTACTTGCCTTAAAACTATAAAGGTAAAGGTATTCCCCATTGACAAGGTTGTCAAATCGTGTCTGACCATAGGGGGTGGTGCTCATCTTCATTACTAAGCTGAAGAGCCCAGCTTTGTCAGAGTCTACTCTGTGATCATGTGGCCAACTGTTTACCTTCCCACCAAAGTGGTACCTATTTATCTACTTGCATTTGCATGCTTTCCAACTGCTGGGTTGGCAGAAGTTGGGACTAGTGATGGGAGCTCACCCAATCCCATGGCACCTGGGCCTCGAACTGCCAACCTGCTGATCTTGCAATCAACCGAGTCAGCATCTTAACATCTTGAGCCACTGTGTTCCTGAAAGGGAATGTCTGCCCTGGCAATCATTTGTCATTACACAACAAGTAACATCCTTTGTTCATGAAACTTGGAGTTTTGACAAGGCTTCTAGTCCTTGTTGCTACACTAAACATTTTGCATTCTTGTTCTCTCAAAGCCAGAAAATCACATTGCAATAGGACACTGTACAGTATATTCTACCAGGTAGGTGATATAAATTGAAAATGTGAATTTCTATCAGTAATTGTCTCTTCTCAATGGAAGGTTGCTAAACAACAGGCTGAAGAAATGTAGAACCAACTGGAGTAACTATGTTGCAGTCATCTCTAAGTTGCACGTAGGTGTTCAGGACTATTGATAGCTCCCCGATTAACCATTCTCTCTAAGACCTTGCTTATTGTAGCTCTGGATTGATTTCATATTATAGATGACTAATCAAAGGCTTCCCTCTGTATGTTCCCAATTGTAGCTTCTCATGTAGATTGTGGATCAGAATTACCTTTAAGCTGGCCATATTTGGGAAGATTTAGTAATTGATGGTGTTCTAGGCAGACAATAGTTTAGTGCAGATCTTTTCTGCCATTTTTTTCTATGGGCTTTACATTTTCTTTGTTCACCTAGTCTACAGGAAGAATATGAAATCAAAAGGCAGCCTTACTTTGATTAGACAGCGAGACCTGCAATAGGTGTTCATCAAAGTTTGCTTACAGCTGATGAATGCTTTGATGTTCAGGAGGAGAATACTTGACTAGGCTCTTCTAGCTAATGCTTTGGGTTCAAGAAAAATTGAAAAACCCTGGGGGGGGGGGGACTTATACCATGTAACTATGTACAGATTAGACATATAAGCTTCCCCACATATTTGGACAGTTCGATTTTGAACATGAAAAAGATGCATGTGAAATAATGAGAAAAACACTTTCATGCCCATTTTTAAAATAAGATTTTTTGTAATATAACCTGAGGATCTATTTACCAAGAGCTCCTGCTTATGAAAGCCTCATGCAGGTATGACTGGCCTGGATGATAATTTACTGCAGGGTGATTTACCTTGAGATGCAAACACTTTTTCTTCTGGCTTTTGAAAGCAGAGATTTTGGAAGAAAACAGACAGAGAATATTTTCACGATGGCTGAGGGTCTCTTTTCACTTTAAAGAAATAGGCCAGCATATGTACTACATGTGAAGGTTGCAAGAAGGGGGGCATGGGTGTTGATTTATGGCATAGTGAGCCCATAAATACCTACTTATTGCAGCATGTTGCAGGGATCACTCAGCATTCAGGTGGTCCAATTAATTAATCCTTCACACATAACATACCAAACTCTGTGATATGTAACTTATAAAAAAACCTATGTATAGTTATTATGCCCACTCCCATTCTCACTCCATGCAGCTGATACAAGTATTATTTTGTTTTGTTTTGTTATTTGATGGTCATGCACATCCCTAGAAGGAACAACTTGTGCATTTATCACTGTGAATAAAACATCTCCTAGACTTTCCACTTTTGTGTGCTGGTGAAAGACCATGCTTTAAATTTTGGGGGGAAAAGAGAGTAAAAATTCACCTAACCACATATGTAGCCTAAAATACAGTTTAGTAAAACCATGCTTCTTGATAATTTTAAATGTACAAATTCTTTCATATATTCTTTGTGGAGTGGTGACATATGGGTACAAGGAATTTTGGAGGTTTTTTTCCTGTGGTATTCCTATAGGCCCTATATTCCTATAGTCCCAAAATCAAAGATGAAATTGTACTCTTGAGATGAGTTCAGATGTCATTATTGTGAGGGATGCTGAAATATACTCCAGGTATGCTGTACAGAAAAACATAAAGTTGCCATCTTCTGCTTTAGTTTGGATCAACTGAGCAGGAAGGTCAGAGTTGTGAATGAATATTTTTGTTTTTCTTCCTTATTTTGCAGCTGTTCTACACATGACATTTGATTGATTGCCAAGTGGGGGAAGCTTTTTGGTTTGTATATATGTGAGATATGAACAGTGACTCAAGCTTTCATCAGAACTTGTAAAATTGGCCCATGTGGCTAAGAAAATTCACCATGCTGACTGGGATGGTGTTGAAGTTGTAACTGAAAGGGAATTAAAAGTAACTTTTATTTGATTTTTCACTGTATTTTCACCCAGGAATAAATTCAAAGAAAATTTGGAAATGGTGAGGATTGGAATTTTCCTCAGGAGTAAATTTGGCATAAAGTAAGACATTCTTGCAATAACTAGATGTGCTGCAATGGTTTGAAAATAATTAGATTTTAGGTTAGAGACAGATTATTTTATTAAACAAACAAATAAATAAATAGCTTCCTAAATTTTCTTTTTTTTAAAAAAACTTTTTTTATTTTAAAATATCACATTTACAATAAGAGTTATACATTTTATTTTTAAATTATATTCTGTTACTATATATCTCATCAAAGCTAATGCAAATAATACAAAAATAAAAATAAATGATCTTCCACATCTTACATTGCAAGTCTCTCTTAAAAATTTCAAAGTTCCTCATATTGATGATGGATAGAATTTAATGTTGTTGTTTTTTAAATAGAATATGTGGGAGACAAAAACCAAACAAACTTCCCATCAGTCCACATGAACAAAAGCAGTTTCTCCATTCACTGATGCATTTAGGTCACCCCTCTTCCCAGACAAGACATTTTACAGTCCCCCCCACTATTCCCTCTCATATATTCCACCCAGTGCTTAATTCAGAAGAATTAGGGCTCAGGACTAACAATGCTTAAGGAGCTGTGCTGCCCATATAGCAAAGCACAGTAACATCCAAAATCCACAGAACAGTGATGGCTGCATTACTTTTATATAACCAACAAAATACAAAAAAAAAAAAAATGCTTTAAAATGGCAGATTAATGCAGAAAAATAATAAAATTAGTTTAAAGGTAAAAAGGTCAAAAACTAGAAAGAGAACAACCAGCTCATCTTATTCACCAATCTGTGGAATGGCCTTGGATTTTGATCCTTCCATTCTCTTCTTCCTCCTTTTCTTGATTTGTATCCTAGCTTTTCTTATTAAATGTCTGATGCCTGGTAAACATAGCAAAAACAGCAGCAGCAGCAGCAGCAGCAGCAGCAGCAACAACAACAACAACAACAGCTGGATCCAGGTTGAGAAATCTGCAAATCTATATATATTCAAGATATGCTTGTGTATATCAATACATATTTAGTATAGCTAAAAGCGGTAGTGCGGTGAGTGGAGAATCAATTTATTTTATAACGGCAATGCTAGGAACATGGTTTTTCCCCAGTAAAATGTATTTCCAATAAGTGTAAAAGCTTGAAATCCCTGTGACAATACAGAGATATTTGTTTAGCAGTATCTCTTGTGTTCATGTGGGAACTTCAGTAGATGAGACTTCAGCTTTCTCACAGCAGTTTGGAATCAATTTGAGAAATGTTTGGAGGCTAGCTGCTGATTAGATGCATTCTGGAAAACCCAGGGTTCTCTCTCTCTCTTTTACAGGCAAAGATTTACTTCTGACTTTGATGCTAATTGAATAGGTGCTGACATACAGTAATAAGAGGGGGAAAGGGGGAAATACCACTGGGTTGTAACTTGCAGCTGACTTGCTGAGATTGCTTGAAATGCCAGGGCTGTGTATTTATAGAGCTGATTCTGTGTTCATATAATTATCTAGATTTCTATATATTATTACTGAGATTCAGAAAATACAATGTTTAGCTTCCTTACATTTTATCAATAATGTTTTTGATGGTAAGTTTGAGAGTTTGGAATAAAATGCAGTAGGCTTGTTCAAAACATGCTGAGATTTTGAAAAACTTGTGAGTAGTACCATGTTGATGGTCAAGCATAACAGTATTTGATTCAGGTCATGGTGCTTCAGCTACAAGCTCAGTACATAGCCTTGTCTTATCACCTTCAATGACACATTATTTCACACTAAAGCTCAGTTTTGAACAAATTAATTACAGACTCATGACAAGGAATGGGAATAACAATAACCATCATCACTGTGGTATAATTTACAAAAGTTCATACTTCCTGTAGGAGGGATGGAAATTGTGTGGCTCTGCATACATTATTAGACTGCAACTCCCAGAATTACTCACTATTGACTATGCTGCCTAGGACTGATGGGGCATACAGTATAACCACAAATAGAGGGCATCTGTTTGGGGTAGCTGTTTTGGCCTTGCAGCAAAATAAAACAAAATCCCAAATCTCCCAAACAGGGATACCTTTCTCAGGCCAACTAAAAAAGTACAAAATGCATCTGAAGCCCTGCTGGCTGCTTCATCAGGCAAAGGTGTTAAAAATCATACAGGAGAAAAAAAATAATGATGTTAATGTCACAGGCCTACATTTTGTCTTAGATGTTACTTTTGTTGTCAGTAAAGATGGTCTGGTGCAGGATCAATGCAGGCTCCCCTCTTTGGTTATGTTGGGACTGTGAAACAATGAGTACTAAAATCCAGGTAATCAAATTTCAATTCCATTAGCAACATAAAAGTAACTCCACTCAGCTGCCCTGTGCTGTGACCCTTTTCTTAGGCAGACAACACTTAATTTCACAAGCAGCCTTTGTATTGTAACGGAATTGGGGGGGGGGGGTGCTGTACAGTTAAACCTGTCAATTGTAGTCCCAATGAAAAGAGTTTTATTTTTGTTGAAGGTAGAAACCTCAATTTCCCAGTCCTTTGGCTGACTTAGGAGTCTCCTGTTGCAGCTAAGTTCAGTATCTTGAAATCCAGGAAACATATTCAGGGGTAGTCATGTTGGCCCTGCAGCAAAATACACCAAAATCCAAAATCCAGAAAGCTATTATACTTTTATTTGTCCAACTAAAAAAACACACAAAATATATCATGTAACCTTTCAAGTGTTTTAGAATTCCCATCCATGTCCTGTTCTGATAATTTTGGGCCTTTGCAGACTGCCAGAAATAGTGCAAATTGAGTCCACTTTAACTGCCCTGACTCAGTGCTAGGGAATCATGGGAACTGTAGTTTATTGTGGCACCAGAGCTCTCTGACAGAAAAGGCTCAATGTCTCAGAAAAAAATACAATTCCCATGATTCCTTAGCACTGAGCCAGGGCAGTTAAAGTGAACTTAATTTGCACTATTTCTAACAGTCTGTAAAGGTGCTTTGATTACTTTTTTAAGCTGTGTAAGAGGGGATTGTCACTGAAAGTTAGATCTCAAGATCAGACAAATTTCTGAGCTATCCCAAGCACCACACAAGACTTTATTACTGCAGCAACGCCAGGTATTCTGTCTCCTTTTGGCCCTGCAACAATAGTTCCTGGAATATGGTGCTCACGGTGGAGACATGTTTTGCATTGATCCATGGCCATTCCAGGATGAGGAAACACTTCAAGTCCTACTAAGTCTCTGAGGAAAACTAACATTAACAATAAAAGTTCCTGGCTACCTCATACAATAAATGAATGATATAAGTGTGACTACCAGCACCTTTCCCGCAATGTTTCTCAAAATTTTCCTGCTTCACAGAAAACAGAAGGATCACCACTCTTTTTTTTTTTTTTTTTGCAGGAAAACTGAGGGACAATGTGCAGCAGGACTTTAGCTTGTAGGCTAACTGGTTATTTCTGAAACAGATGTTAATAGCTGCAAATTGGAACATTGCACTAGCTGACTTCTTTATCATAAAATGTAAAAAAAAAAACTTGTAATTTGTGAAGAAATATTTTCCATTAACAAACTTCAGTTTGTTGCTTTTCATCAGGGTGAACAACTGTGTGAATTATCCCCAACCCCCCTGGGCTGTACTCCCCTAGTAAATCCAAATACTTCAATTTGCTTCTGCTGTACTTTAAAAATGGCAATCAAAAGTGATGTTATATCATTGCCTGTTGCCATTTTCAGAAGAATTTCAGAAGAAAACAGTTATCTGGGAAGTAGTAGTGGATTACTTGGGTGCTTGTGCAGGTGGGATATTTTCATATAATTCAAAAGTTAGGGGAACCTTCCGCATGGTTTGGGGATAAAAATTGCTTGATGATTGTACTGTTGTTGTTGTTGTTGTTGTTGTTGTTGTTGTTGTTGTTTTTTAAATATATGGGATTCATGGTTATGGGGGGACTGGTTGGGGCTTCAGGGGTTCTAAAATGGGGTTTATAGGCCATTTGAGGCCTCTGAACTATATATATATATATATATATATATATACACACACACACACACACACACACACACACACACACCTCTATGAGTCATAATATATGTCTGTGTATGTGCTTTCAAGTTTCAAGTTGTGTTAAGTTGTGTTTGTGCTTTCAGGTTGACTTATAGTACCTATGAATTCGACAAGGTTTTCTTATATAAGGTATAATCAGAAGAGGTCTTGCCAATTCTGTCTTTTGAAATACAGTCCACAACACTTGGTATTCATTGGTGGTCTCCCATCCACCTGATGGTACTAACCTGATGACACCCAGATGGCATCTCTCCTCTCTATGACTGTCTTACTGCAATAATGGACTGGATGAGGAAATCCAGATTGAGACTGAATCCAGATAAAATGGAGGTACTTATAGTAGCTGCCCCAAAACCAAGTGTGGGAATACAACTTCCAGCCCTGGATGGGGTCACATTCTCCTTCAAGGACTGTGTTCACAGTCTGGGGGTGCTCCTGGACCCATCGCTCCAGATGACAAATCAGGTTAGGAGCACCTGTTATCAGCTTCAGCTGATATGCCAGCGGCTCCCTTTCCTGGAAGTTAGGGACCTTGAAACTGTTGTACATGCACTGGTAACCTCTCGTCTTGACTTCTGTAATGCACTCTACATGGGGCTAATTACCGTTGTGCTTGACCCAGAAACTTCAATTAATACAGAATATGGCAACCAGGTTGGTCTCAGGAGCAACAAGGAGAGATCACATTACACCCATGTTAAAATCACTCCATTGGCTGCCCATCAGTTTCTGGTCACAGTACAAAGCCCTAAATGGCTTGGGCCCAACCTATCTCCAGGACCATCTCATTCCGTATAATCCATCCTGGGCACTCAGGTCCTCTGGGAGGAATCTGCTGCAGCCTATAAAAACTAGGCTGTCTGCAACCTCCCAGAGGGCCTTGTATGCTACTGCTCCCAGATTATGGAATGGCCTGCTGGACGAGATCCATTTTTTTACCACCTTAAACAGCTTTAAAAAGGCTGTTAAGACTGATCTTTTCTGGCAGGCCTTTCCTGAATAGATATCCCAGCCCCAAGAGTTAGCCCATCTTCTCTCCCTATCATTGCTGCTACTATTGTTATTGTTTTGTGTTTGTGATTTATTTTATATATGTTTTTTTTAATAAATTTTTATTGTTAAAACATTTAAAACTAACATTCAGTCCACATTTATACATCACTTGTTAAATTGGTGTCATTCTGTGTTTCGTTATACAATTGTTCTTAAATCATACATCTATTAAGTATGTCTTTAACATTAACATCTTTGACAATTCTTCAATCCCTCATTTCCATCCTTTGATTCTATAATCTATTCCTTTTATCACTCCATTATACTTTCTTATCCTTCTCTTTTATCTCCCATCCTTTAACACCTTTCTCTGTCTTTCATTCTCAACCCTTCTCTTCTCTTCCTTCCCTTTAAATCCCCCTTCCTCCTCCTACTCTCTTACCCTCTCCTTTCAACATACACGCACCAACTTCTACATACACAAATCTTCCACTCACCCATCTCCTCCCTTCTCCTCCCTTCTTCTTTCTTCCTTTACTTTCATTCTTACTTCCTTCTTGTCTTCACTGGATTGATTGTTGTTGTTATCATACTCCTTTAGTCTCTTATACAACAAACTTGGTAAGTAAGATTCTTACATATGCTATACATGACTTATCTATTTATATGCAGTAGTCTATTTTTCTCTCTTAGTTGCACCATATGCGTGTATACCTATCTTTCCTATTATCATCATTTCTGATAACTTGCTATTCTCAAATCTTATTTCAATTCATTTTCCCCTATTTTAGCTATTTCCTTATTGTTCCTTATAACGTCTCTTTACATCATACTATTAGTCCAGTGGCCTTTGCAGACTGCCAGAAATAGTGCAAATTGAGTCCACTTTAAGGGTTAGGGTTAGTGCTAGGGAATCATTGAGGCTTCTCTGTCAGAGAGCTCTGGTGCCACAATAAAATACAGTTCCCATGATTCCCTAACCCTAACCCTAACCCTTAAAGTGGACTCAATTTGCACTATTTCTAGCAGTCTGCAAAGGCCCTAAATTATATTATCTGATTATCTGCTAATATTAAATCCCTATACTTTGTCTTCTTAAATTCCATATTGCTCATTATGTTAGAGTGTGTATATATATACTCTCAACTTACTTTTTATATCGCTTTCCATTTTCGCTTATTACTAACATTCTTTAAATTAATTTATTTTAAAAATAATTGTTGCTACCTTTCCCACCGTTTCTTAAGATATTCTATTATTGGTTCCCAGTCACTATGCTTTTCTTCCATTCTTTGATCCCTTAAGTACTGTGTTAATAAATCCATTTCTATTGCATCATATAATTTAGTTAGCCAACCTTTTAAATTTGGTACGTTCTTTGTTTTCTATTTTTGTAATAAAGTTATCCGCACAGTGGTAATTAGGTAAAAAAGAATTTTACCTAATTTATTTTCTAAATCTTTATCCCACATATTTAACAGATATATTTTGGGGTGGAGCGATATTTTTTCATGTAACATGGAATTTATAGTCTCCTTATTTTATGTATGTTTAAATTGTTTTATGTTGAATATCATTTTAAGGGGTGGGTGGGTTCTTGAGGTTTGTATGTATTTTATTGTAGTTTTAATGCTGTAAGCCACCCCGGTTGCATTGCAGAGGGGCAGGATAGAAATAAATTTTATTATTATTATTAACCAGGATTGACCATGCTTAGCTTCCAAGATCAGACAGGTTTTAGAGTCTTCATACCTCTGCAATTCCTAGACCAACATTTAAAATACAGAAGGACATGAAAAACTGAAAACTAGCATCTGGGTATTAGTTTCCTTCTTTCCTTCCTTCCTTCTTCCTAATAGCATCACATTTGCTATTAAGAAAAATGAAGTCCCAGAGACTGTCAAAGATGAGATGAGCAATCCTAGTGTAATTGCCATAACTCTCAGCTTGTTCTGGTAGGGTAGCTGTCTTTGCCTACATCTACCACTGTCATGGGGACAAATAACAAAGGTGCTGCCAACAGAGATATTCACTAAATTTCTAGGAAGGACATGTGAAATATTCAACATTTTCCCTTTGCCATTAACCTCTGTAACCTCCAAAGTCAAAATAGAAGTTCTAACCCTGAGATGCATTTTACACCATCATCTGTATATCATTATAACTAAAAGAAGGGCATTTTGCTTGTTATTTTTTTTTGGGGGGGGGGATTATTTTGAATTGACAATAAATAAGGTCAGGATGCTAGTGTGTGGAATTGAGAAGAGGCGTTCTTGCATTGACTTTCATCTGTTTTCTGCTCCTAGGCTACATTTAAGGGCTGAGGGGTTTTGCCATGATTTTTGCTTGACCTCATTTGACTTTGATTTTGCATGCAAATGAATACAAGAGCAACAGAAGGTTACCACCTTTATTTAAGGCCATTGGGTTTGGGCTATTAAACATAAACAGGACTTAGGTACTTTAAAAAATGATCAAGGAGGTCAGAAATTGGTCACCATCCCATAGTTTTATTATTTATTTATGTATTTATTTATTTTAAAAGATATCACTTATAGAACATCTAGTAAGGTTAAAGGCATTGCATGATGTAAATATGTTGTGACTTTCCTTGCTGACGGTAAGTCAGTGAAGTAAATATGAAGAAAAGAAAGTTGCAACATGGCTTTTGCAATAATGGTGTATGCATCTGAGGAAGCAGACCAAGTTTGTGAAAGCTTATGCTACAGGTTCTTCTTTTCAGATAATCTCAAAGGTGCTGTAAGATCCCTTTGTTTTCACTCTCTCTCTCCCCTCTCCCTCTCCATGAAACAGAAGAGATTAGTAATGTGAAAAAAGGTCACAAATTTCCTTGTGCTCAATGAGAAAGCCTGTCTAGACCCATCCAGATACACCATGAAAGTGAATAACCACAAGTTATCACAGAGCATCATGTGAGGCCTTTGAAGAGAGACATCTTGCATAAGACCCAATCCTCCTCATGTTAGAAATGAAGTTGCAGTATTAACAGATCCTTCTTTAATGACACAGCTACTGGTAGGATTAGAAGTGATTGGAATCAGGAAAAATGAGAATTACATTTGTTTCTCTTTCTTTGATAGGAAAAGCCTACTTGTGACATTCTGCTCTTAATTTCCCTCTGACTATACTGTTTCAGTGTGACCACACTCAGTGATCCTAAAGTGATCACACTGTCTTCCTCTGGCCACATTGCCTTAGACTCAACCATAAGTATGAAATATATTTCTGAAATTCTGGAGAACATTCCATGTATCTGATCAAGCAAAGTTCGTGAAAGCTTGTGTTATAAGCAACACTTTAGACTTGGGGTGCATTTACACCATAGGAATTATAATGTATATTATAAACAACACATTAGACTTGGGGTACATCTACACCACAGTTTGAAACCACTTCAAGTCCTGTAGCTCTATCCTATGGAATCCTGGAATTTTGTCATTTTGGAAGGTTCTTAGCCTTATCTGCCAAAAGAGTGCTGATGCCTCACAAAAATACAAATCCCAAGATTCTGGAGGATGGAACCATGGCAGATGAAGTGCTGTCAAGCTGCATTATTTCTATAATGTAGATACATTGTAGATAAAGTGCCATGGAATACTTAATTGGTTTTCTCCCCCACAACATACTCCTCTGGAAACCTTTAGACCAGTGGTTCTCAACCTTTCTAATGCCGTGACCCCGCAATACAGTTCCTTATGTTGTGGTGACCCCAAACCAAAAAAAATTTTGGTGGCTACTTCAAAACTGTAATTTTGCTACAGTTATGATTCAGAATGTAAATACCTGATATGCATTATGTATTCTCATTGCTACAAATCAAATATAATTTAAACATAGTGATTAATCACAAAAACAATATTTAATTATATGTTGAGAAATAATGTGGTTTGGCACCATTAACTCCCCTGGCTCAATGCTATCGAATTCTGGGAATTGGAGTTTTGTGAGACATTTAGCCTTCTCTGTGAGAGAGCTCTGATATCAGAACAAATTGTAATTCCCAGAATTCCATAGCACTGAGCCAGGGCGGTTAAAGTGGTCTCAAACTGGATTATTTCTGCCATGTGTTTTGGCCTGCAAACTGCCATGGCTCAATACCATGGAATCCTGGGGTATGAAGTTTATTATGGCAGCAGAGCTCTTTCACAGAGAAGGCTAAATGTCCCACAAAGCTACAACTCCCAGAATTCCATAGCATAGAGCCAGGGCAGTTAAAGTAGTGTCAAACTGGATAGTTTCTGTAGTGTGGATGCAGCCTGCCTGAGGTGCTTTGGCCATGTTACCTTGACACGGCTTTAAAACTGTCTTAGCTCCATGCTATGGAATTCTGGGAGCTTAGTTTGTGAGACATTTAGCCTTCTCTATGAAAGAGCTCTGCCAATATAATGATATTCTGTAGTATTCGGCAGAGAGCCAGCATGGTGAAGTGGTTTGAGCGTTGGATGACGACTCTGGAAGACCAGGGTTCAAGTCCCCACTGGGTGATCTTGGGGGACAAGTCACACCATCTCACCCTCAGAGGACAGCCATGGCAAAAACCCCTCTGGAGAAACTTGCCAGGAAAACCACATGATAAGTGACCTGGGGGGGGGGGGCAAGTCACACCCTTTCAGCCTCAGAGGGCAGTCATGGCAAACCACTTCTGAAGAGAAAAACCATGACACGTGACAATGGGGGGCAAGTAACACTGTCTCAGCCTCAGAGGATGACCATGGCAAACCCCCTTTGAAGAGATAAACAATGACAGGTGATCTTGGGGGCAAGTCACACCCTCTCAGCCTCAGAGGACAGCCATGGCAAACCCCCTCTGAAGAGAAAAAACATGACAGGTGCCCTTGGGGGCAAGTCACACTCTCTCAGCCTCAGAGGATGGCCATGGCAAACCCCCTCTGAAGAGAAAAACCATGATAGGTGAGTGACCTGGAGCAAGTCACACCCTCTCAGCCTCAAGAGGACAGCCATGGCAAAACCCCTGAAGAGAAAAACCATGACAAAAGGATCTTGGGGGCAAGTCGCACTATCTCAGCCTCAGAGGACTGCTATGGCAAACCCCCTCTGAAGAGAAAAAACATGGCAGGTGCCCTTGGGGGCAAGTCACACTCTCTCAGCCTCAGAGGATGGCCATGGCAAATCCCCTGAAGAGAAAAAATAGACCTTGGGGCAAGTCACACTCTCTCAGCCTTAGAGGACAGCCACGGCAAACCCCCTCTGAAGAGAAAAGCCACAAGAGGACCTTCGGGGCAAGTCACACCCTCTCAGCCTTAGAGGACGGCCATAGTAAACCCCCTCAGGAGAGGAAGCTTTGCCAAGAAGGGAGGGTCGCCATAAGTTGGAAAGGGCACACCAGAACAAGAAGAAGAAGAGTTGGAGAGTCTGCTTTCCTCATCCTCCTCCTTGGGTCCACTGCCTGAAGCAAGAGGGAGGAAGGTGGTCCACCACGTCACGGCTTCCCTCCTTCCGAAGGCAGTCAGCCTCAAAGGGGACCAACGAAGAAGAAGGAGAAAAGAAGCAGAAGGAGCGGGACACGGCTCCGCCATTCCTTCATCTTCGCCTCAGCTTCTGGAAATTTGTGAGGAGACTTGACGCCTCTTCCAGGTTTCCCCTGGAAAGAAGGAGGGCAAGGAGAGCCCTGGGCCTGTCTCTCCCTCAAGGCGTCAGGCCGAACCCCTCCTTCCTTCCCTTGACTGTTACCAGGCCTTTTAAAAATATCTCTATATATTTATATATATACATAACGGGTTGAAAGTACTTCCAGCCACGATATACTAGGCCCTTCTTTCTCTGAACTGGGAGAGCTGGAGGGGGTTGTAACTTTCTCCCCTCAGGGAAGGCTACAGCCTTTCCATGTCTATCTTTCCTCAGAAGTAAGGGCTTTAGGCGACCCCTGTGTTTTGGTCGTTCGACCCCCACCGGGATCGCGACCCACAGGTTGAGAACCGCTGCTTTAGATCAATATGTTGTCTGCCAGCTCAGTGCGTGGATGATGCCAGCCCTGGAGCTAGATGAAAACAAAACAACAAAAACAAAAACAGATTGAATTCAAATTCCTATTCAGACTGTTTAGCAAAGAAAGTACCAGGGAGAAGTTCAGAAGTAGTCTACACACACATAGAGTTGCTAATTAATAGTTGCTAATTAAATATATAATTCATTGTATGTTTATACTAATTAATTATAATTATATCATCAAAATTAGGATACCAGGAATTTGTATCGGCCTCCAAATTTAAAGAAAAAGGTGTTGTAATATATGTTAAAGCCACATATGAAGTCAAATAAAAAAATTGTGATGATCCGGATAGACATTATCTTATTTTAGAACTGGACCATAAGGCAAAAAAAAATTAAAAAATCTTATTGATTGGTGCTTATGGTCCTTTGGACAATAAAGGCAGATTTTACAAAAAACTAAGACAAAATTTGACGGTGTTAGAGCACGATACTATAATTATGCTGAGCGATTGGAATGGGGTTGTGGACCTGAAATTAGCCAGGACTTCTGATAAAACTGTAAAAAAAAAATCAAGGGAAATTACCAAAAGATTTTTTGATATGGTTGACCTTCTGGCATTACAAGATGCCTAGAGATTTAAATTTAAATTAGGGATGGGACTAAAATCGTGACGAATAACAATAAGATCCAAAAAAAAAAAAATTGTAAGATATTTCACTGAGATTTATAGAGAGATGGATGGAAAGAAGCTAGAAATTCAGGAATATTTGGAAAAACAGGGAAAACAGGGAATTGTGATGCTATTGACAAAGCAGAAAGCAATTTTAAATAAACCAATTACCCAGGAGGAATTAGCTGAGGCTATAAAAATATCTAAACCTGAGAAATCTCCAGGGCCAGATGGGTTTACAAATGAATATTATAAAAAAATTTTGAAATGCAATTAGGTATCCCATTGGTTGAAATAATGAATGAAATTCTTAAGGATCAAATTCCCCAAACATAGAATCAAGCAAATATATCATTAATTCCCAAAGAAAATAAGGACCAATTAGACTTGAATAGTTATAGACCTATTTCACTTTTAAATTCTGATTATAAATTATTTGCGGCAATATTGGCTGAAAGGTTAAAGAACTTTTTGGGTAATTGGATACACTCAGACCAGAACAGCTTTCTTCCAAATAGAAAAATAAAAGATAATATTAGGAATTTTCTCAATTTAATTGAAATTCATGAGAAAAAAATATTATTATTTTTTAGATGCAGAGAAAGCATTTGATAATATAAGATGGAATTTCATGTTTGGGAATCGGTAAAGGAATACATGATAAAGTGGGCACAGGATGTGGGAAGACCTATAATGTTTGACGAGTGGGGAAAAAAATTGGAAGAAAAGAATAAGATATACACTAAGCTATGATGTAAGAGAGAGTTATTACAAGATGCAATACAGATGGTACTTGACACCAGAAAAGATAACTAAGATTTATAAAAACAGTAAGAAAGAATGTTGGACATGTTCTAAATCAATTGGTACATACTTACATATGTGGTGGGACTGCGAAAGGTTGAAAAGATTTTGGTCACAGATACATACAGAAATAGAAAAGATTTTAAAAATTAAGATGTGCAAACAACCTGAAGTGTACTTATTGGGTATGATAAATGATGAGATTGAAAGAAAATTTGGTAAGATAATATTTTATATGTTATGTGCTGCTAAGACTGTAATTGCAAAAAAGTGGAAGAGTAAGGACGCTTTGAACATAGAGGACTGGCAAATTAAACTATATGACATTATGGAAATGGATAAATTGACATCTTTATTGAAAAAGGACAAAAGTGGTGAACCTGGGAAAGAATGGACACTGATTATAGAATATTTTAAAGAACTTTGGGGAGAAAACAGTGTGATTGTGTGGAAATAAAAAGGGATTATTAAATAATCAGATATTATATTGATGATAATGTTGGTGTTAAGAGGGGAAAAGCGGCGCTGTTAGAAAAAAATTAATAGGTAGAGTGAATTAAAATATATGGTATGTAACGATTAAGGATGATGAAAAATAATAATGTAAAAACAGGTGCAAAATAGAAAAGGAATTGGAAATCAAATTACAATACATAAAGGAGATTTAAGAAAGTTAAAAATAATATGTATAATATTCAAAGTAAAGGAGGGGAAGTTATATTTTATGGGGTTTTTTGTTGTTGTGAAATGTGATGTATGTATGTATGTATATGTAAGTTGTTTGTTTATTATTGTTTTTGTATATGTGTTATGTGTGTTTTTAATAAATAATAAAATTTTTAAAAAAAGAATTTCATGTTTGGGGTCTTGGATAAGATAGATGTGGGTGAGAATTTTCTAAATTGGATTATTAAGATATATTTGAAGCAAGAAGCTTCTATATTAATGGTGAGAAAACGTGAACACTCCAGATTACTAAAGGTGTTCAGCAAGGTTGCCCATTGGCCCCCCTTCTATTTATACTAGCTCTTGAGATTCATCTGAACAAAATTAGAAATGATAATTTGATCAAGGAGATTAAAATAAAAAAGGAAACATAAATTATGGGCTTATGCAGATGATGTGCAAATTCTTAAAGAGTATGGGGATGTTTTGGGGTATTGAATAAATAGAACTAAGACTTCGATGTTATTGTTGAACTTCTCCAAAAAAGAGGCAGAAAATACTGTAAAGGAAATTGATTTTCAAAGAGTCCAAAAGGTGAAATATTTAGGTATTATTTTAACATTGAAAAATACTAATTTGTTTCAAAATAATTATAATAAAATCTGGAATTAAATCAGAGGTAACTTAAAAAGGAAAAATTTAAATTTGTCATGGTTAGGTAGAATTGCGGTGATAAAAATGGCAGTATTACCAAAAATGATGTTTTATTTTCAAAATATTCTAATTATTTTGAATAATGCTCCATTTTAGAAATAGAATAAAGATATTGTAGACTTTATATGGCAAAAAAAGAAACCAAGAGTTAAGTTAAAAACACTTCAGGAACCCACTGATAGAGGTGGGCTTGCTCTCCCCAATCTTAAGTGGTATTATGAAGCTTGTGTTCTAGATTGGCTGCAGGATTGGATTAAATTAAACAATATGAGAGTTTTATTTCTTGAAGGATTTGAGATATGTTTTGGTTTTCATGCCTATCTGTTTTACGATAAACTTAGGGTTGGTAAAAAATTTAATAATCATTTTTTTCGTAAATCTCTTTTGAGAGTGTGGACTAAATACAGAAGTAAATGGTGCCCAAAAATTCCACTTTGGGCATCCCCAGTGGGAGTGCTTATAAAAAGGGAAGTCTATAGTAATGAAAGATGGATTTACTATTTGGATATTACTAAAATTGCTCAAGGTACGATTACTTTAAAAACACAAGAGGAACTAGTAAGGATCGGCCTTAAATGTAACTGGTCTGCCTACAGGAAGCTGGCTGAGCGATTTAAAATGGATAATAAATTGTATGGAATTGGTCCTGGAGATGGGGAAATGGAGAAGATGGTGACGGGTGAACCCAAAAAATTAATATCCAAATTTTATAATTTGATATTGTGATGGAAACTTGAGGCAGAGACCATTAAAGAATTTATGGTTAAATGGGCTATTGATTTGAAGCAGAATATAGAAATGGATCAATGGGAAAAAATTTGGAAGGTAAGGATTAAATATACATTAAGTGTTGAATTAAGGGAGAATGTATACAAATCGATGACTTGCCAAAATGTACAAAGGATGTAAGCCCAATTGTTGGAAATGCAGAGTGGAAACTGGTACATATTTACATATGTGGTGGAAATGTGGAAAGGCCGTAAGATATTGGAAAATGATACATCGGGAAATGAAAAAAAAATGATTTGAAGGGTCGCCCATTGCCCAAGCTGTATCTCCTGAATATCTTAGATGATACTAAATTGGAAAAAGAGAAAGGGAAAATAATTTTTTGGCAATAATTGCTGCCAGAACACTCTACACTAAATATTGGAAACAGAATGAGATTCCAGTTTTGGAGGAATAGAAATTAAAGTTCTATGAGTTCTATGAATTGGATAAGCTATCTTACATAATAAGAAATGAGGCTCTATCAGGCTTCTATAAAGAATGGAATTCATGGATCTCTTATGTGCAGGATCAAGACAATGATGCAACATATATAGCATTAGTGGATTAGTAATAATCTTGTTAGAATTTATATTCTGGCTAGAGCTATAGGTACATCCTCTGTCTTACATTTGCGATAGTTTAAAGCTTTGTAGACCATTAATAATAGAATGCAACAAGATTGAGGATAAGTGTTATTCAATGCAATGTTTGTTTGATATGGTGTTTCTCAACAAATGGGACTCTTTATTAAGTTTGATGTATGATTCTTATTGTCTGATAAGAGTGGCAAGTGAGTGGTAGTAGATATTCTAGATCTTAACATTTTGGTGTTATTATTTTTTAGTTTTTTCCAGCTCTATGATGACTTAAGAAGTCTTTGGTTTAAACATATTGATCAACTGTTATTAGTTAAGATTCTATAGATTGTGTGTTAATAAGTACGAGAATGGATAAGAGTTATAGTAGTTAGGTAAAAGGTAAATAATGATTTTCTCATGCACAGTTTGGGAAATTTTTGTAACTTCGATTACTATGTTGTTCTATGTTTGCAATCTATGTATTTGTTAGAACATATATGTGTTTGTTTATTTGTCTGTTTGGTTTGTTTTTAAATTGTTAATAAAATTTTCTTTAAAAAAATAACTCATCAAAGAGCTTTTGGTAGAGGTAAAGTGAGGCCTTTATATCTAATTGAGTCTTTCCTTGACACAAAGGAAAATCTAAGGGCAAATCTAAGAGAATCCAGTCCAATCAATACACCCAAAGACATGGGTTAGGTGACTCCTGCATTACCTGTCTATTCTAACAGACTCATTTGGAGAATTCAATTGGGAAAAGGTGGCCTGGAATGTGTAGAGGTGTAAATTTCAGAGCATCCAGAAACTCAGCATGACTTGGATGTTCTTTATTCAGAGACAATTCTAATAAAAGAGGAGGGAAAATTGATGTCTTATAGTTTTTCTTGTTCACTGTTTATGTGGGGGTGATTCATAACGAAGGACAGACATGGGGTGAAGCATCACTATAACTCAAAGAGTTTTGGCATTGACTCAGCTTTACAGTTCTGTCATTTTGAAGCCTGGATCCCCTTTCAGTCTAAAGTTCCTTTTACTATGCAAAACTCAGGCAAAGAGCTGCTTTTATCCAAATGCACAATTCAGTGAATGCATATGTGTGCATTTCAGTGAATTTTCTGCAGCCAACAGGACTTTCAGTCACATTGCCTGCAGAATATTAATGGAATAATTGTTCCATGTTCAAGCTTGCTTAACCACAATTAATATTAAATTATTAATACTACTCTATTTGGTACAAGATTAAACCCCAAGACATATGGCTGAAGTTTTAAACTTTACTGAGTAAAGAAATAAAAGGAAGTAGATATTTGATAACAGAAGTAAAATCATAAGTCATGACTCTAAAGAACTGAATTACTCAAAAATCCTTAAAAAAGCATAACATAGAATATAAGACCACAATATGTTTCATAACATCTCTTTCCAAACCTCTTAACAAGCCATTGATTCCTTTT
Source organism: Phrynosoma blainvillii (assembly GCA_026167975.1). Lineage (NCBI taxonomy): Eukaryota > Metazoa > Chordata > Lepidosauria > Squamata > Phrynosomatidae > Phrynosoma > Phrynosoma blainvillii. Next base: position 119,959,822 of record JANUYF010000004.1, on the reverse strand, counting down.
ACAGATAATTGATTACTTAAATATTCCAAAAGAAGCATCTGCATTTCTTTTATATAGTCAATAAAATTTAATGTGCCTAATCTAATCCTGAAATAGCAATAAACTTATTTTAATTGGCATATACAGTACCTTTATTTCCAATGTAATTTGAGAAAATATTAACAGTGCAATCCTGTGCATGAGTGCTTAGAAGCAAGTTCCACTAATTCATACATGTATGCAGGTAGGTGTATAGGTCTGCATGCTTACACATCTTTATTTTCTTTCCTTTTACAGTCTGCAAATACTGCAAATATGGGGCCCCTGGATCTCAGTTTTCTACTCTTGAAGCTCCCACTAGTTCCTCCATTGGCAAAAACACTGAAATGAAAGTGATAGGAGATAACACTGAAATTATTTCTTATTTTGGTGTAGAACATGGGATTCCTTCTGTGGGCTTGTCTACATGGGCCATTTGCAATGCTTTCCCCCTGCCCAGGTATCACTTTGTCCACATGGGGCAGGACCAAAAGCCTGATTTGACTGTGGGCTGTCTACACATGGGAAGGGCAGTCCTGCAGCAAATTGGGCTATCCCTCCCTTAATCCACTTTTGCAAAATGCGAGTTTTGCTCTGGATCTTCCCAGAAAATCCAGAGTACTCCAAAGTGACACCAAGCAGCTGTTTACATAGAGTCCTGTTCTGCTGCCCACCACTGCACAAGTCACTCCTCTGAGATCACTACAAAGCACTCATCCATGTGATCAATGCTGGGCACCTCATTTCTGACTTTAGGCCAGGGGTAGGCAACCTTTTTGAGCCAGGGGCTGGGTTGCTGTCCCTCAGACAATGGGGGGGGGGGGGGGAAGCACAATAAATAAATAAATAAATAAATAATTTTTTTTAAAAAAAAATTAAATTAAAAAAATATGCATGCACACTCTCTCAGCCCCAGAAAAGCCATGGCAAAACCCCTGTGGACAAATAATAATAACAATAATCAATATTATCATGGCGGGCGGCAGTGGCGGCGGGGTGGTGGTGGTGGCAGCAGCAGGACTGGCCTGGGGCCGTTCCAAAGGCCTCGGGGGGCTGCATCTGGCCCCCGGGCCTTGAGTTCCTTAGTCCTGCTTTAGGCAGAGTGCTTCATGCCAGCAGTGGTGGTGGCAGCTGGCACAGCATGGTATCATGCAAATACCTGCCTAGCATTGCTCCAAAATACACAGGTAATGGGGGGGGGCTGTTTCAGAGCAGCTTTGGAGCCAGAATTCTCTATGGTCAGCCTGGAATATTCCGGCCAGTGTAGACTCACCCTGTGCGAAAATTCTAAGGTTGCTTGTAACAGACTTCTTTGTGTGCTGCATTCCTCATTGAGCAAGAAGATTGCAGGTTTAACCCCAAATTATTCTTCTAAGAGTGAATTCGGGTGTCTAAGAGCTCATTCAAACTCACATTTTTGTACTGAGGAAATCCGGATCTCCTCAGGAATGTGAAACCAAATTGAAGATTACACTACATTTACCACAATCAAATCTCTCAGTGGCATTTTTTACCCCGATTGCCATTCACACTGCCATCATATTAATTTAAGATGGAGCCTCCATTTCAAACATGTTTGATCATTCTCAGGGGTTTTTATGTCAATCAAGTGATGCATATCATCATTCTGCTTCTGCTTTCAAACCCTTTCAGAAGAAACCTTGCCAAGAAATCCTCATGATACATTTGCCTGGGGGAAATCACACTTTCAGCCATAGGGGATGGCAATGGCAAGAAAACCCTGTGATAGGTTAGGGTTAGAATTAGGCATTAGTTAACTCCTGTCTGTCAGCTGTCCTCAAGGGCAACCTAACTTTCGCCAGGAGAAGGGGGAGCATCCTGCACCTGTTTACTAAACCCCTCCCTTCTTGTTTGGCAAGGATCACTCCTCATGTAATTGACAATGTGTTCTCATTTGCAGTGATCCACATCTTTTCAGAAGACATGGAAAAAATGGTTTTGAATAAACTGGGGCAGGTGAGTTTTCTGGCAGCCTCCCCCCCCCCCCAAACTTGCAATTGTTGCAAGTATGAATGACACAGAAATAGCCTGGTTTCCACACCAGGTTATTTTGTAGTGTAAATGGCCCCAAAGTGCCAAATCAAGCTACTTCCAGGTTAGATTATTGTAAGGTGTCACACTAGGATTGCCCATGAAAAGCATCTGCAAGCTACAGCTAGTGCATGACCAGACTGATTGGAGTCAAGTGCTTGGAGCATAGTTCTTCTTCTTCTTCTTCTTCTTCTTCTTCTTCTTCTTCTTCTTCTTCTTCTGTTGCTAGTTTATTTCTGGGATCAATGAAAGGTACAGAGGTTAACTCATAAACCCCCTTATTATTGGTATTAGGATACCTTATGGACCATCTTCTTCCATATGTACTTCCCCACATACTCTGCTCAGGACTCCTCAACCCTGTACAATGACAGAGAGCTGCCTTGAATAAGCCTTCCTCCACAGTAGTTCCTGCTACATTGAACACAATCCAAAATACCCTGCAAACTGAGAGTCATCAGGCACCAACTCTGTACTTTTAACCAGCTGGCCCAAAAAATAAATAAATAAATAAAATAAAAGGAAAGGCTTTTTTTTTTTTTAATGGATTAGCCAAATATTTCACGGATAAATGTTTCTCTAACTCAGCCTGCTATCTATGGAACTTGCTCCCATAGTTTGTTTACTCTGTACAAACTGTGTCTTTCTAACTGTAGAAGCCCTGGTGGTTCAGTGGTTAAATTCCAGTACTGTGGCCACTCACTTACAAACCACAAGGGTGTGAGTTCAATCCCAGCCAGGGGCTCAGGATCAACTCAGTTTTTTATCCTTCTGAAGTTGCTAAAATGAGTACCCAGCTTGTTGGGGGCAATTAGCATACAGATATAAGCCACTTAGGGGCTGCTTAATGTGGAATGAAGCTTATTGCTATTTTTATGGGGAATAGGGAACTCCTATTTGTAGGAGGCATGTTGGAACACTAGATACAATTTTTATAGTACATGAAGCTTTCTGATTTGTCTGCTGTTTTGAGTGTCTTTCAGCAATACATTAGGTCATATAAATTGTACAATTAAATAACCATCAATTTGGAACTGAAATGGAGCTATTTAAAATGAGATGTTGGTTTTCATATAGCATGGGAATTCACTAGACATACAAAAGTTATGTACGCTTGTAAATTAAAACATAAATTCCCAGAAACCTGAAAAGAACTGAGATGAGGAGGCCTAAATAAACCCAAGGTCAATCAGTCAATAGCTTTTTTCATGTGTTCTATATGTGAAAGATTTCTATATGATTAAGAGGCAATAAGCCCTCAAAGTTTGGATGGGTAATGTTTTTTTCTTTAACAATGACTTATGAAATGAAGGCTTAACCAGGTGAAAAAAATATTCCAGTTTTCAGTCAAGAGGAATGTATATGAAGTTGATCTGCATGTGTTAGCTGACTCAAATCTCTTTCTAATTGTTAGTGGAAGGAAACTTATGAAAGGAGATTTCATATTTATATGTTGGGTTGCATCTGACTGGTGTTTTTCAACCCTTCCACAGGAGTTTATTGGCAATGAATTTTGAGCAAAGTGAAATGATGGAATGTTGACAACAATTTGATTTGTCAATGATTTGGTCGGGGGTCTGACTGGGAAAGATATATGTAGACTACCAGTCAATACAAAGTACAGTCAGCTCTCCATATCCATGGGTTATGCTCCCAAGATTCAACCATCACAGCATGAAAATATTCCTCTTAAAAAAAAATATCTTAAAGCAAACCTTGATTTTGCCATTTTATATAAGGGACACCATTTTACTACCCCACTGTATATAATGGGACTTGAGCATCCACAGATTTTGGTATCCACAGGGGATAACAAGCAGATGCCAAAGGCCCACTGTATGTTTAAAACAGGGAAGGAACTAAAAGACCTTACAAATGCAAGTCAAAAGGAAGAAAGTCAACAATGCCAGTGGCAGCAGCATCAAGACCAAAGCAGCTAGCCTGAAAGCAGAATGCAAAGGCAGTCTTACTGCTGAACATAAAGAAAACAAAAATAATCCTGACAGAGGGTCTGTATAAATTCAACAAGAGAATGAGGAATTCAAAATACTTTAAAAAGTTTTCATATCTTGGATCAAATATTGGTCAGAATGGAGACTGCAATCAAGAACGCAGAAGAAGACTAAGGGCCTGAACAGACTGCCAGAAATAATCCAGCTTTAGATCACTTTAACTGTCCTGGCTCAATGCTAGGGAATGATGGGAATTGTAGGTTTTTTCTGAGACATTGAACCTTCTCTGTCAGAGAGCTCTGGTGCCACAATAAACTGCAGTTCTCATGCTTCCCTAGCATTGAGCCAGGGCAGTTAAGGTGGTCTCAAGCTGGATTATTTCTGGCAGCCTATTCAGGCCCTAAGAATGGGAAGGACAACTGTGAAAGAATCAGACAAGATCCTAAAGTGTAAAGATATACAACTTAGCACCAAAGTCAGAAATTGTCAAGGAATGGATCCTGGGGGAAATGTCCAGATGTGGGATAAAAGGTAACAGGGTTACCTTGAGCAATGGAGCAGCCATGAAGTGCCTGCATGATGTGCTGAGTCACTGGGGGCTGCTGCAACCCCAAGCAGAGGATTGAGTCAGACGCGTGCAATCCTGCTGTGTTGCATCAGACAGGTGAATGGACTGGACTAGATATCCCTGGAGGGGATAATGTATATAAGGAATGTTGGTGTGTGGTGTAATGCAAGTAGCTTTGTTGGTTAGGACAAGCTTGTACACAGAGGAGCAAAGATTAAAGAGCCTCCTTGAGAGATATCTGCCTATTGTTGTATTTGCAAGCTTCTGGAGGGGGGAGAGATCCAGCCTGCACAGAGCTCTGTGTCACTTCTTTGGTGGCCATACAGGTGCACAGCTTCAATGTGGTGTAACGCTGCTGGCAGAATCACACTGACAAGAAATGTCCAAGCCATTTTATTCGCCATCATCTTGCATGGATATGAGTGCTGGAGGGTGAAGGAAGCAGATAGAAATAAAATAAACTCATTTGATATATGATGCTGAAGAAGAGTACTGAGGATACTGTGGACATAACCCCCCTCCAAAAAAAAAAAAAAAACTTCAAACAAATTGGTCCTAGAACAGATCAGGCCTGAGCTCTCCCTGGAAGCTGGGAAGGCATGACAGTAGGAAAAAATGTTAGCAAGGGTGGAAAGCAGTAGAAAGACAGGAAGACCACACACCAGATGGCTGGACTCACTCAAGGAGGCCTCAAACCTGAATCTAAGCAGAGCAATAGAGGATAGGGAGGGCTTGAAGATGCCTCATCCACAGAGTCACCATGAGTTGAGACTGACTTGAGGGCAGTTAACAACAATAACAACAAAGCTGTCCTAGAGAAGAGTTGAAGAAGACCACCTGAGGCAGCCTTCAGGAAAAGTGGAAAGTTCAGTGAGAATTGATGGCAGACGTCTGAGTTAGCAGTTGCATGACCAGAATTATGATTTCATGAAGACATCAGAGTTATTTTAAGGTGGCAGAATTCAATCAAACAAAGTGAAGACTGTGTATCAAGTCCTCCAGACACAGCACTGGTTAACTTAGGTACAGCCTGATAGGGAAGTGGCTATGAGCTGGAGAAAGCTGGAGAAAGAATGGAACTTTGAGTTCCTTAGATATTCTTATAAGTAATTCCAACAAGAACACTGAAGACAAAGGACCTCTTCAGACAGGCCCAAAGGGGCAGTGGAGAGCTGCCCCAGGAAGCAGTGGATCGGGGTCGAACCTGCTGGACCACATGGTCCCAATCCTCCCTTTTGCCACCTGGACTTAGTCAAAATGCTGAGCCGGAAGGATGTCCTGATGCTGCATGCTGTGCGTAATGGCATGCGGCATCAGGCTGCTCCTCTCCATCTCTGCCTCCAGGTCTGTAGAGGCCTAAAGTGGATTAACAACCACTTAGAGACTGTCAGTAGCTGGAAATTTATTACAAATAATAAGTTATTGAACTCATGTGTACTGAAGAAAGATGGAAAATAAATTCCCATAAACCTGTTTCAATTAACATATAAAATCCATGTGCATATCTTCTGGTTTACTGACATTGGGAAGAAATCACAAACATCAGATTACTTTTTCCTCCTGAATTACACACACGTTAATTTTAATAATAAAAGTTATCAATCTTTCCTAGAAAAAAAATTAAAAATCCATAAGCATATGCAAATTTAGAAATATATGCAAAAGTTTCATGTATTGGGAAATGTCTACACCAAAATATGCATGGATTTCCATATACAAAGTCAGAAGATTCTTGTAACATGATACACTGCTTGGATAAAACTGACAAATGTTTGGATCCTTGGTGCTAATCTCTCTTGGGCCCTCTTAGAGCACTCAGAATTGACTACTACTAGAGACTGAATACCTGGGCATAGTAGGTAATCACCTTGAAACAGCAAAGCTGATTTGTACCTTTTATACAAGGCATCAGCAAAACATATCATGTAGGAATGCCCTGGTAGCGCTGTAAACTGAACATGAAAACTCTTGTTACTGTCTTTTAGCTGGCCTGACAATAAATTTTATAGTGAACTCAGAGCTTAATTCACTTATAAACTTGGGAGATCCAAATTAAAGTTTATAACCTGAAAATGGAAGGCCTGTCAGTGGTTTTATTGCTATTTCCTTCTGTTTCTCCATTTTCCCATTAGTATAAACATCTCAGCTACTGGTTTACAGAAGAGATCATTTGCAAAAGACAGCAAATTAGACAAGAGTTATTTATAGGAAGGAATGTATGAATTCTATGCATTGCACATCAACCTGCCAGAGGAATTGCTTCAGGGTATTGTGGTCTGCCAACTACTGTTACAACAAAGTGGATGAGAAAAGTATCCAAATGGCCACTACTGATCATACCATCTTGTGTTTCTTCACTTCCACTTCCACATACATTCACACACAAAATGAATTCTTTTAGATAATATATCAGTGAATACAGAAGAACAAAAAGGAATAATCTACTGAACTATTTGGGTTACGTTTAAGAGCAATGATGTTCAAGTTTTGTTAAAAAAGCTAGTAGTATTCCTAAGAATGTTTCATCCACCAAAAGCTGAGGTTTTTTTTCACCACCTGAGGCAGAAGGAGGAAAACCACTGCACCCTATCTTGGCCATCATCACCCACCCTCTCTTGTCATTGCCCTATTCCTAAAACCACCATCCTCCTTCTGTCATTCTCCCCCTCCCTTGTAGCTGCTACCTGTCATTTGTCTGCCTTACTTAAAAAGAGTAGGCTTTATGGAGAGTGCTTCAAACTCCAAGAAGGGTTAACACTACCCAATAGTCAGCCAGGCTCCAGATGTCTGGCTCTTGTGGGTGCTTCCCCAGAAACAGCCATTTGGGACCTGGCTGACTCCAGAGAATCTTATAGTGATGGAGGGAGATTTGCAATTCACTGTTCCTGGCACTCCTAGTACCCCTAATGGATGATGGGCCCTAGTTTCAATCCTGGAGGCAATTTTAAATAAAATGGCTCTATCTTTCAGTGTGATCGTTCTACAAACTGACATACCTTTGAAATTAAAAATAAAGCTCCTCTTACAGAATTAGCTAGTAGGAAGTGATGAGACATTAAGCATAAAGTGTTCTACCCAAAAACAATAATGATAATCAGCTACAGCTTGTTTCATCTCTACTGACTGGTATATATGGTGATTAGTTCAGTCCTAAGTAGAATCTTCAGAATTCAAAAGAAATCAAGGACTCATGCAATTGTGCTGAACATTAAAATGCAACACTGGAGCAGTTGCTTAGGATTTAATGACCATAAAAAGAACAAAGTTTAACATTTCTAAATGGTAGCATTCATGTATTATTTAATAATTATGCCTCCAAGTATTTGTACTACAACAGTGGTGGACCATAAAGCAGTTGTGGGTTTTCAAGTAATTTGTGACTCCTAGTGACCCTAAGGCAAACCTATCACAGAGTTCAACTGTTCATGAATGTGGGGCTCCAAGTCACAGAAGTTAGTCATGACCAACAGATGGATATTCTGAAAACTATAGTCCAACAATTTATGAGGACTCATGCTTGGGAACTAATGCCCCAATTGCATAGCAGTATATTTGTTGGTTTTGTGTACCTTCAAATTGTTTGCAACTTATGGTGACTCTAAGGTGAACCTATCATGGGGATATATTTTTTTTTGGCAAGATTTGTTCAGAAGGGATTTGCCTTTGCCTTCCTCTGAAACTGAGAGAGTGTGACTTGCTGAAGGTCATCCAATAGGTTTCCAAGGCTGAGTGAGGATTTGAACCCTGGTCTCCAGAGTTATAGGCAAATGCTCAAACAACTACACCACAATAAATGACTCTCACAGGGCCTTTACAGACTGCCAGAAATAATGCAGCTTGAGACCACTTTAACTGCCTTGGCTCAGTACTAGGGGCTAATGGGAACTGTAGTTTTTTCTGAGACATTGAGCCTTCTCTGTCAGAGAACTCTGGTGCCACAATAAACTACAATTCCCATGATTCCCTAGCACTGAGCCAGGGCAGTAAAAGTGGACTCAAGCTGCATTATTTCTGGCGGTCTGTAAAGGCCCACAGTGGGTGGCCTCCTAAACATGAATAGTAGAGAGCCTCATAGGCTGTAGGGCAGACTGGAGAAACTCAACCTTGAAGTGTTGTTGGACTCTTAACATCAACATTAATAGCAAATGGTAGGTTATGATGGGAGTAGTTTCAGTATAGTGAAAAGCCAAGATTCCAGAGGCTACTTTGGGGGAGATACACCATTGGCTTAGTGTCTCAAATTTGATGGGAACTGTTAAAGAGTGAAAGAGTTAGGTCTGATGAGTATGTGGTTACAGCGGCATGGGAAAAATTTCCCAATGGTATCATCTCATATTGTGGGAATGCTATTTGTATGAAGGAAGAGGGGTGGGGGTGCCACATGATGTTTGCATGGGGAGGATTTTAAAATAGGGGATTGTCCCCAAATAAGAATTCTGCCTCCCCATGAAATTTTCCTTTGGTCCCTAAATTTGTAACATTGCAGAGAGTGAGATACTGAAAAGCATTCACATGTAGAACTTTTCTATTTGCTGTATTCACAGTCTGCCTGCCTGCCCTCTTTCTTTGTATGCCAAACTCTATTTCTAAATGACCAGCTATGTAATGCTACTTAAATGCTAGAAATTGGAGGACTGGTGGAAATTTCATTTGGGTAGGAATGGTTAGAACATTCAAAGATTAGATTAGATTAGATTAGATTAGATTAGGATAAGATAGATAGATAGATAGATAGATAGATGAGACTGAAACACTGACAAGAATCTTCACAATTCAGGATTCATTTTCTGCAAAATTTGCACATGGTTGTTTTGAGTAGAAAGACCCCCCCGACGAGTTGGGAGGGGGCCTTCTATTGCGTCTGCCATAAAAGGGCATAGACGCTTGATTGGCCAGGTGGACCGGAAGGCCCGCCTCTTCTGGTCGGCCTGGCCAATGGAAATCATCTCGCAGCTGAAGTCTCGCGAGATTTGAAGTCTTGCGGGATTTCACTGCGAGATTTGAGGGGTTATAAAGCCTCGTGCTGCCTCATGGCAGCAGCCATTTTAGATTCGGACAAGCAAGGACCACCTTGCTCGTCCGTCCTTGGGGCTTTGCAAAGCCTTTTTGTTTGGCTCCACGGGGAGCCAGCGGAGGAAGGGAGGCGCACGTGGCCACGGGCTTAGGTTTCACCTTCTGAGCGAAGGCTCTGGCCGAGGGGATGCCTCTAAGGGTCTACCCTTCCCTGCTGGCCCTGTGGCTGTGAGGCCTAGTGGGCCTGGCGTGTGGGGCCCGCGCTTGCTTGGGCGGCAGGACAGGCGCGGCTGCGGCCGTCATACTGCTTGCCCCTGGGATCGAGTTAGGCCGTTGCTTGGAGGCCTTGGCTGTCCTCCGGACTTTGGAGGACGCAGGGACGAGCGCGGCTGTGGCTGTCGTTGCTACCTGCTGGCCCCTGGGCTCGAGCCAGGCTGTCGGTGGAAGGCCTTGGCTGTCCTCCGGACTTTAGAGGACATGACAACGGGCGCGGCTCTGGCTGTTGTTGCCCCCTGCTGGCCCCTGGGCTCGAGCCAGGCCGTTGGCTCAAGGCCTTGGCTGTCCTCCGGACCTTTGAGGACGCAAGTATTTTGCTGCGGAAATTTAAATAATAATAATAATAATAATAATAATAATAATAGCCGCGAATAACTGCTTTTGGTTGGGCCCTGGTCTTGGTTTCCAGGTGTGCCCAGTGTGGCCAACAGGCCTTGTGTGTAGCGCCGAGTGGCGCAGGAAGGTGGTATTGAAGGGACAGGAACCTGGATTAGGCAGACGACCTGGACTCATAGGTCAGCCCACCCCACCCCCTTGGTTCCATTGCACAGTCACTGCTTAATGGGAAGGTAGTGGGAATTGCCCCCTTCTGTGTCACTCCTTCTTACAGTTTCTGTGGACCCAATTCGTTCAGGCCTGGCAGGGGTTAATTAATTAACAGCTAGGCCTGGCCATAATAATAATAATAATAATAATAATAATAATAATAATAATAATAATAATAATAATAATAATAATAATTAATAATATCAATATCCATTAGCGATAATATATTTAAATAAGATAACATTGAAAGGGGGTGGGTGTAGAGGAGGGCCTCCTCATTACATGTTGGCTAACCTAACTTGGTTGGCATATTATTAAATGGAAATACATGCAGTTCGCATTATAATTGGTGACACAGGTACAGTGAGTTATTCCATATCCTGCATCAATCAACGTATTAATTATTGGTACTTAATTATTTTAAATCATGCCACGCAGTAAGATTCAATCTAAGCGGCATGCTACCTCAAATGGTCAAAAAAGTGGACAGCCTGCTCCTAAGCGACCGGCTAATATCTCAAATAATGATGACGATATCACCACACATTTGGCCCAGATAGGCCGCACTATGCAGGCCTGTGCGCCTGTATGTGAGCAGTTGGCTCAACATCACTTGCAAAAAGGGGCGTAAGCTAATACCTCTTTGGTTGCGCACACAAATGCTAATGTTGGACAAGCCGCTGCACATCTGGCTGTTGATAATTTAAGTCCTTCATATGACACTGCATGTAGTTCCCCGGGTGCTTCAGCTATGGAGGTTGGGCAACCAACCATAGCTGATGTAATGGAACTTCTGAGGAAGGTTGAATGAGAGGCCTGGGCTGTCCTCCAAAACTTGGAGGACTTTCTGTTCGGTGCAGTAATTTAAAAAAAAAAAAGAAGAAGCCGCAAATTTGGTCTGGGCACCTTCCCTGCTGGCCTTGTGGAGGTGAGGCCTATTTGGCCTAGCGCGGTGGGCCCGCGCTTGCTCTGGCGGTCGGACGGGCGCGGCTGCGGCTGTTTTCAACGCCTCGCCGGCCCCTTGGGTTCGAGCCAGGCCGTAGGTTGAAGGCCTTGGCTGTCCTCCGGACTATGGAGGATGCACGTGTCTGGCGCGGCGAGTTAAAAAAAAAAAAAAGCCGCGACTCTGTTCTTTTGTGGCTGGGCCCTGGACCCGGCTTCCAGGTGTCCCCAGATTGGCCTTCAGGCCTTGTGTGTGGTGCCAAATGGCACAAAAGTCGGTAAGAAAGGGACAGGCCCCTGGATTGGGCAGACGACCTGGATACATAGGTCAGCCCACCCACCCCCTTATCCCATTTCACAGTTGCTGTTTAAGGGGAAGGTAGTGGGAAGTGTCCCCCCCACGCCACTCCTCCCTACAGTTTCTGTGGGCTCATTTTCGATCAGGCCTAGCAGGGGTTAACTAACAGCTTGGCCTGGCCATAATAATAATAATAATAATAATAATAATAATAATAATAATAATAATAATAAATATTCAACTGCAATTAGATACCTGCATATATATATATATATATATATATATATATATATATATGGTAATATTAAAGGGGGTGAGTTGGATGAGGGCCTCTTCTTACATGTTGGCTAACCTAACTCGGTTGGCAGTTGTCAAACGGGAGTACATGCAGTGTTCACATTCTGGTGGCACAGGTATAGTTAGTTATTCTATATCCTGCATCAGTCAGCTTTTTAATTATTTTGTACTTTAATTATTTTAACATTAAGGGGGTGAGTTTGGAAGTGGGCCTCCTCTTACAAGTGACTAACCTAACTTGGTGGGCAGTTGTTGAACGGGAGTATATGCAGTTCACATTATAATTTGGTGACACAGGTATAGTTAGTTACTCTATATCCTGCATCAATCAGCTTATTAGTCATTTTGTAATTTAATTATTTTAAATTATGCCGCGAAGTAAGACTCAATCTAAGCGGCGTGCGACCTCAACTGGTTCAAAAAGCTGGCCAGCCAGCTCCTAAGTGAACTGCTGATATTACAAATAAAGAGGATGATATCACCACTCATTTGACACAGATAGGTCGCACTATGCAGGCTTGTGCGGCACTACGTGAGCAATTGGCTCAACATCACTGGTAAAAAGGGTGCAAGCAATTACCTCTTTGGTTATGCATACAAATGTTAATGTTGGACAAGCCACTGCTCAACAGGTTATTGATAATACAATTACATCACCTGACACTGCATGTAGTTTCCTGAGTACTTCAGCTATGGAGGTTGGGCATCCAACCGTAGCTGATGTAATGGAACTTTTGAAGAAAGTTCCTGGTGTGGGGCACCACGGTGCCACGGTGCTTACTTCTAGTTAACCTACTTGGTCTGATTTATGTCACTTTCTTCGGAGTGTGGTTGTTACAGGCCAGAGTGATGTGTAGACACCTGAGACAATTGCGGCTTGCAGCGGTGATGTACCAGGTGCTCATGGCCGACAGCACAGCACCAGAGCTGCTTCAGTGACACTCACGGTGGGAGTTCAGCAAGCATCTTTGAATGCTTCTCCTTATACAATGAGCTCAGGTTTGTTGGATGCTATAAATTTGCTGGCAACATGGCCTTTGGCAGTGGAGGCGACAGGTGGGCAGACAGGGTTGACATCGTCGAGCGATCGCCCTAGCCTGGAACCTGTAATAGCACCTTTAGATAGCTCTGCCCCAACACAAGGTTTTGGAATTGGGGTTACAGGGCAATACAAATATTAATACCACGGTAAGTCAAACAAAGGTAGGTGTAAAAGGAGCTCTGCAGGTTTGAGAATAAGTGTAATATCTGTAAGAAAAACCACCCAGGTTCAACATGCCTTAAAGTTAAAAAAGTCAGGAGGTGGAGTCCCTTCGCAACTCTTGGCATAAGTAGCCTTGATGGCAAAGTGTGATATTAAATCGGCCGTTAGGCTACTTCCAGTTCATCCAATGGATTTTGATCTTTGGGTTTTCAATTTCAAGGGAAATATGATTTTGATAAAGCCATGCCAATGGGATGTTCCATCTCTTGCTCATCATTTGAAATGTTGAGCACTTCTTTACATCAGTGTGCCTCTAGAGGGTTGGGTAGTCAAGCAATTACTCATTATTTAGAGGATTTTCTTTTTGATGGTGACCCTGAGACAGTTGATGGTGCAAATATGCTATTGGCTTTTCAGCGCTCTCCGCCCAGAAAATAAAATCTGAGTACATGTGGCTGAGGAAAAACCGAGGGCCCTGTTACACGTCTTACTTTATTGGGAATTGATTTAGATATTCTCGTCTCCCACCTGACAAGCTAACAGCTATGAGGCTGCAGGTGAGGATGATGAAAAGTAAATCAAAAGCCACAATTAGAGAATTTCAATCTTCATCTGGTTTGCTGAACTTTGCTTGTACGGTGATAACCCCCTGGAAGGGCATGCTGTTCACGTTTATTATAAAGCCACTAAAGGAGTGAAGGCCCCACATCATCATTAGAATAAATTCTGGGATAAGAAAGGATTTGGAGATAGGGGAGTCATTTTTGGAACAATTCAATGGTATTTCTTGCTGGAGATCTGACCTGCTACTTAATGCAGATTCTCAGGTACACCGATACTTCAGGGGCCTGTGGTTTTGGAGTTTACTTTAATGGCCAGTGGGCATCTGAGGAATGGCCAATAACATGGGTTGAGAAAGGTTGGACTAGAGACCTCACCTTGCTGGAATTATTTCCTATTGTGGTGACGGTTCATTCATGGCCAGACCAATTCACAAACAAAATGGTACGCTTTTGGTGTAATAACCAGGCGGTAGTCTATGTAGTGAATTCCTTGTATGCCAAGTTTGACAGGGTAATGTCATTGGTGAGGAAAGTGGTGGCTCAATGTTTAAAGTATAATACTGTGTTCCAAGCTCAATATGTTTGTGGTGTACTAAATTCTTGGCGGATGCACTTTTGCGTTTTCAGTTTTACAGATTCTGCCAGTCGGTGCCTGAGGCAGCAGCTCATCCTTTGGAGAATTGATTCCAAGAGACGTCTGGATACTTGGTCATAGTTTAGTATTCTGGGCGGAGAGACACTTCATCCAGCAGTGGCATGACTTGGCTGATGGACTTGGACTAGCGGGAACCGTGAGGTGGTTCGGGCGCAGAGGCATGCTGTGGGGAGCCATACTCCCTAGAATAATTGAACTGATGGCTTCATTCGCACAGCCAAAAATATTGATTCATCTGGGGGAAAACGACCTTCCAAGAATGACTTCGTTGCAATTGGCTAGGCGCATAATTAAAGACATGAAGGAGATTCGGCGGATGTTGCCGCATACACTCCTCATGTGGACAAAGTTTCTTCCTAGGCGTGTTTGGCACGGTGCCAGAAGTGACGTTGCCATTGATGGAGCCAGGCGCTGGCTAAACAGATATGTGGCGAAGACATTGAAAAGGATGGGGGTGGCCATTGTTGATCACCAGGGAGTTCAGTTTGGGTCACCACATTTGTACAGGGGTGACGGAGTGCATCTCTCCCCTCAGGGGAATGATATGTACCTATCTACCTTGGAGTCTTATTTAAAGGCTTCTATAAGGGGGGGGGGGGAAGGGGATGCCAAGCTAGGCTGACCCCCTCTTGTGGCGGAAAGGGACCCTCCCCCCTTTAGGGAACTTCTAGGTTAATTGGAATTATTAATTGGAATTGAATAAAAAAGAAATTGGGTATATATCATTGAAATTAAACAAATTTGTTATGACGTAATATTAAGCTAATGACGTCATAAAATGGTTGCATCATAAAATGCTTTGATGTTATATCCAGTTGGGGGGGGGGATGTAATTGTTAGGTGATTTACTAACTTAAAGTTTTGACGCATGCCCTGAAAAGGTTTAAATGTTACAGCACCTGTGCCCAGAACATTTGGGCATGCGTCAAATAAATTATTGTTAAGAAATACTTAAATTGTGGATAGATAAATGTTATATATTGAATTTAAATATGTCAGACCCTGTACAAATAAAGTTGTGGCCAATGTTTCACCCATAATATTGAGTCGGTGTCCTTTTGTGCAGATGCAAAGACCCCCCCAACGAGTTGGGAGGGGGCCTTCTATTGCGTCTGCCATAAAAGGGCATAGACGCTTGATTGGCCAGGTGGACCGGAAGGCCCGCCTCTTCTGGTCGGCCTGGCCAATGGAAATCATCTCGCAGCTGAAGTCTCGCGAGATTTGAAGTCTCGCGGGATTTCACTGCGAGATTTGCGGGGTTATAAAGCCTCGTGCTGCCTCATGGCAGCAGCCATTTTAGATTTGGACAAGCAACCCACCCTTCCCACCCTTTAATTGTTGGTTAACATGTTGTGGACACCCAGGCTGCAGCTGGTCGCCATCAGGGGGGCCGGGAGGGAATTTTCCCAGTAAATGACTGGGTTTTTCGCCCTCCTTGGGGTAAACGACATTACCAACTATCATGATTCATGTTGTTGGCTATTGAATGTGTGGGAGAATATTATAGGGATAGGGTAACGTTATGGTATGTTAAATGTGTTGGAATTTGAAATGCAAGAAGTTATAATTGTCGCAACTAGGACGTTGGGTCTGTCAATGTTATGAGATTGAAATTTTGAATGCTGGCGGAAAGGGACCCTCCCCCCTTTAGGGAACTTCTAGGTTAATTGGAATTATTAATTGGAATTGAATAAAAAAGAAATTGGGTATATATCATTGAAATTAAACAAATTTGTTATGACGTAATATTAAGCTAATGACGTCATAAAATGGTTGCATCATAAAATGCTTTGATGTTATATCCGGTTGGGGGGGGGGATGTAATTGTTAGGTGATTTACTAACTTAAAGTTTTGACACATGCCCTGAAAAGGTTTAAATGTTACAGCACCTGCGCCCAGAACATTTGGGCATGCGTCAAATAAATTATTGTTAAGAAATACTTAAATTGTGGATAGATAAATGTTATATATTGAATTTAAATATGTCAGACCCTGTACAAATAAAGTTGTGGCCAATGTTTCACCCATAATATTGAGTCGGTGTCCTTTTGTGCAGACGCAAAATAACATTTTCTGTAAAGAAAATATTTCTTTAAATATTTTAAAATTGTTAAAATTTAATGACAATGGTAAAGAATGAGTGCAACTAGCAACATGGGAAATATAATGAGTCTGACATCTTTCAAATGCTGATAACCATTCTTCTGTTCTCCGTATTAATTTTGCAAAAAGTGTATACCCCTTTTTTCTCTTGGGAAGCTGTGTGCAGTAGCCCAGTTGTTGTTGTTGTTGTTGTTGTTTGCCTTCAAGTAATTTCTGACTTATGACTACACTAAGCCAACCCTATAACAGGATTTTCTTGGCAAGATTTGTTCAGAGGTTGTTTGCCTTTATTTTCCTCTGAGGCTGAGAGAATGTGACTTGTTCAAGGTCACCCAATGGGTTTTCATGGCTCAGAGGGAATTCAGACCCTGGTCTCCCAATTTCCTAGTCCAATACTCAAACCATTGCCCCATGCTGTCTCTCAATAGCCAGTAGCCCAATAGTATCTACATTGACTTTTAGCATCTCTCCAAGGTTTTAGGTTGGATTCTTTCTCAGCCCTATCCAGAGACTCTTAGGGCCTTTACGGACTGCCAGAAATAATGCAACTTGAGTCCACTTTAACTGTCCTGGCTCAGTGCTAGGAAATAATGGGAACTGTAGTCTATTGTGGTACCAGAGCTCTCTGACAAAGAAGGTAAATGTTTCAGAAAAAAACTACAATTCCCATGGTTACCTAGGACTGAGCCAGAGCAGTTAAAGTGGGCTCAAGTTGCATTATTTCTGGCAGTCTGTAAAGGCCCTTAGTGTTTCTTGTGGACTTCAATCCTAATACTAAACAGGCCTGACATGCTTAGCTTTTAAAAATAGTGTGCCCTGGTGTGTTCAAGATAATATAGTATTATAATTGTAACTAATTGCTTTTATTAAAACAAACAAACAAGCAAATAAACAAAAACCATTCAAAGATCTCATGTATATCCAGATTACATCTTGCCATATAGTCATCTTTACTCTTCTGTTCTCATTTGCAATTTTATGAGCAATCATATCCTTACCCAATTCCTTGTTTATCAAAGAGAGCAGAAGTGGGGGAAAAAACAAGTATTGAAACTGAATTCATTGTCTCAGCCAACAATGATTTGCTGGTTAGATCTCAGAAGTAAATATGACTTTATTTGCTGCTTTTAGCAATGTAAAAATATTCCTTTTTTGGAACAACGTTAAACAATTACACTTTGGTCAACAAAACTAATTGCCTAAAAATCCTGTCGAGCTTTAAAAGGACACATAGTGGGTGATTATATGATTTAGTGATCATTAATTGACTTTCTTCCTCTTTTGGACAAACAGCCTGAAGGCGAACCTGTGAATTTTGTTAAAATTGTCTATGGGAAGGTACAAATATTGCTATTATGAACTGTCTTGCTCAGGGGAAAAAAGTGTATCAGTTTTCTACAACATTTATGGATCCACATATACCTTGCTCAGAACAGTGGCTGGACAAGACAGAAGTGAGAGACTCATTATCAGCATTTCACAGATGGTCATGGGAAACACTTGGCAGCAAGTGACCAATCAGCACATTTTAAGGATCCCTTTCATTTGTCAATATGGTATCTCACATTAACAGTGAGATTTGTTTCAAATGAGTGCATGAATGTTGAGATACTGGTTATCAAGGGAAGCTGTGCCATGGTCAAATACATGTGGCATATGTTAACTGTCTGTGAAATGTGCTGAGGCTGGTAAAAGAATTTTACAGTGTTAACTTCCTCACAAAAAAGAAGATTGTTCCATGTCATGCTTTTGAGCAAAGAGAAAAAGAACATAAGCTTATGTAGATGTCTGCACTAGATTTCTGGACATGTTACAGTATTAGACTGGAAATCCAGGATTTAGTTCTCAATGAGTTATGGATGTGACCAGCAATTTCTCAGTCAGAGTGTTTATTTATTACATTGTTTTAAATATAGTAACAGTGCACAACCTTTAATGATGCACATATATTGCCCCTTCACTAATCATCCAGGAAAATATATAATTGACAAATGAACAGTTTCCTTTCATGAGCAGCAATAATGAAGCTCACCGGGTTAGACCAACACCATGTAGCCAGATATACAGGCAGTATACTAAACAGTATTAGTATAATGTGAAGTCATAGGCTTTCATGGCCGGCATCCTTTTTTTTGGGGGGGGGGGGCTGTGTGGCCATATTCTAGAAGAGTTTCTTTCTGATGTTTCACCAGCATCTGTGGCTGTCATCTTCAGAGAATGCTGGAATGGAAGAGAATGGGTAGACCCTGGGTAGGTAGAGAGGAGTGATTCCCATGTAAACTGTGTATTGTTCTGTTGTAGATTATGTATTGTTCTGTGTTGATGGCAGGACCTCAGGGTAGGAGGATATGCAAATGAGGATTATTGTCTGGTAATTCATGTTCATTGTCTGCTGGGAAAGCCCCTGACCCTGGGTGGTTTCCCATTTGCATTTGCTGAGTGCTGATTTTCCTATTTTGCAGGACTGGTAGCCAAACTTTATTTATTTTTAGGGTTTCTTCTTTCCTGTTGAAGTTGCCCAAATGTTTGTGGATTTCGATGGCTTCCCTGTGCATTCTGACCTGATAGTTGTTGGCATGGTCCAGATTTTCAGTGTTTTCAAACAGCATTTTATGTCCAGGATGGTTTATAACATGTTCTGCTACTGCTGTTTTTTCTGGCTGACCCAGTCTGCAGTGTCTCTCATGTTCCTTGATTCATGTTTGGACACTGCGTTTGGTGGTCCCTATGTAAAGTTGTCTGCAGCTGCATGGTATGCAGTAAACTCCTGTGGCTGTAAGAGGGTCTCTCTTTGTCCTTTGCTGAGCGCAGCATTTGTTGGATTTTCTTGGTCGGTTTGTAAACCATTTGGACGTTCTGTTTCCTCACCACTTTCCCTATTCTGTCTGTGACTCCTTTGATGTATGGTAAAAAATATCTTCCCTTTGGATGGTTGCTTGTCTTCACTCCTCTGGGTTTTTCTAGATCTGACAGCCCTTCTGATTTCTGAGCTGGAGTAACCATTCATCTGTAGACCCCGGTCTAGGTGCTTCAATTCATTTTCCAAGAAGTGGGGATCACAGATGCATTTTTCCCGGTCTACCAGTGTCTTTATTGTGCTTCTTTTTTGTCCTGGGTGATGGTTGGAGTTCTTCTGCAGGTATCTGTCTGTATGTGTAGGTTTTCTGTATACTGTACTGTGTGACCCAGACGTTGGTTTAGTTTGTGGGTGACTAGGACATCCAGGAATGGCAGTGTTCCTTCCTTTTCTTTTTCCATGGTGAATTGGATGTTGGGGTGGATGTTGTTCAGGTGGTTCAGGAACACAGCCAGATCTTCTCCTTCATGGCTCCAAGTGGTGAAAGTGTCATCTACGTATTGGAACCAAGTTGTGGGCTTTTTCGTTGCTGTTTCCAGGGCTTGCTTTTCAAAGTGTTCCATGTATTAGTATACTTTCATTCTATATTCCTTCCATCAAGGGACTGTAAATGCTGTACACAGGGTTCCCAGGATTTTCCCCATCAGTTCAAAGTAGTAACAATGACCAAATCCAGATGTGTTTCATTTCAGAAAGATGGCTGCTTCTCTTTCCCTCAAGCCTTCCCTCAAGAAATGAGCAAAGTTTGTTTCCATAATCTTCTTTTGCTTGAAGTTCCCCCCCCCCAAAAAAAAAAAAAAAATCCAAGAGGCATACACTATCAACAGGCAGCAAGTGGGAAGGACAAATGTTCTTAGATGTCTCTACATTAATGCACAGAGCATGGGAAATAAACAGGATGAACTTGAACTCCTAGCACAACAAAGTAAATATGATATAATAGGCATCAGTGAAACCTGGTGGGATGAGTCTCGTGATTGGAATGTAGGAATAGAGGGGTATAACATTTTTTAAGAGAAATAGGACAAACAGGAAAGGAGAAGGAATAGCATTATATGTCAAGGATGTTTACACCTGTGAAGAGATTCTGGACTTAAATCCTAGAAATCAGGTGGAGAGCATCTGGATAAAAAATAAAAGGGAAGGAAACAACAGGGATGTTATAATAGGAGTCTACTACAGACTCCCAAGTCAGACTGAGGAATTGGATGATGCCTTTCTAGAACAGATGACTACACACTCAGAAAGGAGAGATATAGTAGTGATGGGTGACTGCAACTATTCTGATATTTGCTGGAAATCAAACTCAGCCAATACTCCAAGTTCTAGCAAATTTCTTACTTGCCTCGAAGACAATTTCTTTGTCCAAAAGGTGGAAGAGGCAATAAGGGGATCAACTATTTTAGATCTGATCCTAACCAACAGGGATGACCTGGTCAATGGGGTGGAAGTGGTGAGAACCTTAGGTGGGAGTGATCATGTTCTCCTGGAGTTTCTTATACAGTGGAAAGGAGAAGCTAGGCATAGTCAAACACCCATTCCAGACATTAGGAGAGCTGATTTTGACAGGAAACACTGGGAGTGATCCCGTGGTCAAAAATACTAAAGGAGAAGGGAGTTCAGGATGGATGGCAGTTTCTCAAAAGGGAGATACTGAAACTGTTCCAATGAGAAGGAAAAATGGGAGATGTCTCAAGAAACCGGGTTGGATGAACTTTCAACTGAACTAAGTTTTAAACGGGAGATGTAAAGGAAATGGAAAGGGGGCGAAATCACTAAAGAGGAATTCAAACAAATAGCTAGCACATATAGGGCTAAAGTCAGGAAAGCCAAAACACAGAATGAGCTCAGGCTTGCTAGAGCGGTTAAGCACAATAAAAAGGGCTTCTTTGGGTATGTCTGTAGCAAAAGAAAAAAGAAGGAAATGGTAGGGCCACTACGCAGAGAAGATGGAGAAATTTTAACAAGGAACAGAGAAAAAGCAGAACTATTCAACACCTTCTTTGCCTCAGTCTTCTCACAAAAGGAAAAAGATACTCAACCTGAGGAAAATGAAGCAGAGGACACAATAGGGGAAATGCAGCATAAAATAAGTAAAGAGGAAATACAGGAATACCTGGTTAACCTAAATGAATTTAAGTCTCCAGGACCAGGTGAACTACATCCAAGGATATTAAAAGAACTGGCAAATCTTTGACAACTCCTGGAGTACAGGAGAAGTCCCAGCAGACTGGAGGAGGGCAAACACTGTCCCCATCTTCAAAAAGGGGAAAAAAGAGGATCCCAACAACTATTACCCAGTTAGTCTGATATCAATGACGGGTGTCCTCAACTACAGCCAGCCTCAGTTCCCACAGCTGCTAGGGATGGAAAGGGTGAGCTGCAAACAGCAAGGCCAGCCACAAACTTTCCTGTAGTTGAAGCACCAGCAAAGCAGAGTCCAGAAATCAGCATCAGTCAGTCTAAGGGCAGGGCAGGCAGCAATCAGCAAAAGTCCAGTCTGGTCCAAGGTCAAGGCAACAGAGTTCCACAAGGCAAGAGCGAGAGGCACAAAGCAGGAAACAAGGAGCCACACTGACCATAGTCTCCCAAGGAAACTACAATAAGTCTTGGCACTGAGGAAGCCTCTTGCAACTGTTTAAATAGTCAAATCCTACCTCAGTGCCAGCTGAGGCTTGTTCAGCAGCTGCTTTTCAGCTAGTCTCCTGGACCTGCGACTGCCAGCACTCTCAGCTCTCCTCTGCCTAAAGGAAGGCACTGGCTCTGCTGTATCCTCCTGCTTCTCCCCACTAGGCAGCTGAGCCTCCAAGGAAGGAGCACTAGGACCTGGCTGCTTTGGGGCTGGGAGAACCGGGCTTGGCTCAGACAGAGCAGAATGAGAGCCAGGTGGAGCCTGTATCTCTTCCTGCTCTGGGGCTGGGAGAGTAGAATGAGAACCAGGTGGAGCCTGCATCTCTTCCTTCTCTGGAGGAGACCCATCCTCCTCCTCATCCTCCGAGTCCTCCTCACGGCTGACCATGACATCGGGAAAGATTCTAGAACAGTTCATTAAACAGAGATTCTGTGAACATTTAGAAGGAAATGCCATTATCACTAAAAGTCAACATGGGCTTCTCAAAAACAAGTCATGCCAGACTAATCTGATCTCTTTTTTTGATAAAAATTACCAGCTTGCTGGATGAAGGGAATGCGGTAGACATAGCATATCTTGATTTCAGTAAGGTTTTTGACAAGGTGCCCCACAATATTCTTGCAAATAAGATAGTAAAATGTGGGCTAGACAATACAACTGTTAGGTGGATTAGTAACTGGTTGACTGACTGAACCCAAAGGGTGCTCAGCAATGGCTCCTCTTCATCCTGGAATAAAGTGACCAGTGGGGTGCCACAGGGTTCTGTCCTGGGCCCAGTGCTCTTCAACATCCAAAGATTTGGATGAAGGAATAGGGAGCATGCTGCTCAAATTTGCGGATGACACCAAATTAGGAGGAATAGCTAATACCCCAGAGGATAGGATGAAAATTCAAAATGATCTTAATAGATTAGAAAGCTGGGCCAAAGCTAACAAAATGAATTTCAACACAGAGAAATGTAAGGTACTGCACTTAGGCCAATAAATAAAAATAAAATAATAATAATAAAATGAAATGCATAGATATAAGATGGGGGACACCGGGCTTAACGAGACTATGTGTGAAAGGGATCTAGAAGTCCTAGTAGACCACAAGTTGAACATGAGTCAACAGTGTAATGCCGCAGCTAAAAAGGTCAATGCAATTTTAGGCTACATTAATAGAAGTATAGTATCTAGATCAAGGGAAGTAATAGTGCCACTGTATTCTGCTTTGGTCAGGCCCCACCTGGAATACTGTGTCCAGTTCTTGGCACCACAATTCAAAAAGGATGTTGGGAAACTGGAGCGTGTCCAGATGAAGGCGACTAAAATGGTGAAGGGTCTGGAAACCATGCCTTATGAGGAAGGACTTAGGGAGCTGGGTATGTTTAACCTGGAGAAGAGACAGTTGAGAGGGGATATGATAGCCTGGTTTAAATATCTGAATGGATGTCATATTGAGGAAGGCGCTAGCTTGTTTTCTGCTGCCCCAGAGAACAGGCTCCGGAACAATGGATGCAAACTGCAGGAAAAGAGATTCCACCTCAATATTAGGAGGAACTTCCTGGCATTTAGAGCTGTTCAACAGTGGAACACACTTCCTTGGAGTGTGGTTGAGTCTCTTTCTTTGGAGGACTTTAAAAGAGGCTGGATGGCCATCTGTCAGGGATGCTTCGATTTTGAGTTCCTGCATGGCAGAGGCTTGGACTGGATGGTCCTTATGGTCTCTTCCAACTCTATGATTCTGTTATTCTACCTGAGAGCATAGAAAAATACAGTGCTACTTCATGCTGGCCCTCTCCACAATCTTTTGCATTGTGCTATCAACACTTGGCATAACATTTCTTTGTTTAAAACCATGATTTATACTCTATCTTTTCTTTTGGGAACCCAATGCAGCAAAAAAAAAAAAAAAAAAAAAAAAAAAAAGTTAGATGAACTGTTATGCTTGGTTTACACCACAACTACCCCAGGTGTGAGGGCATCCTTAAACTAATATCTTGAGGGACCTGCCCAGTGCCATCCTAGTGGGGTCCCTATACTGACAAACTAGCATCTGCTCTCCTTTGCATGCTTACCAGGGAGTGGAGGCAGGGTAGCAAGGGCAACATATTTTTAATGCTTTTTAAATGGCTCCAAAGTGAGAATAGATCAGGGGTAGGCAACCTTTCCCCTTTAAGGGCCGAGGGACTTCAGCTCCCAGAAGCCTCAGCCATGTTGGCCAATAGTCCCATGTTGGCCAATAGCTCCTGGGATTCTGGGAGCTGAAGTCCCTCGGCCCTTAAAGGGGAAAGGTTGCCTACCCCTGGAATAGATGTATGAAGCTGGGTAGCTACACCACATGGTCTCTCATGTAGCATTGTTATATTGAGGGGATAACAGCACTTAGAGCTACTTCAAAAATAAAGACAGCAGCACCTGAAGCTACTTGTTTTGGTAACTGTTCTTTTTGCAATTCAGGAACTTTATTAAGTAAAACATAAGCACAAGAGATGCCAGAATCAGTTAATGTGTAAAGGCAGTACCTCAGCATTGAGCACACCCTGCTGAGTACTCATAGTCTGCTAGTAAGTGGATCTTACAATTCTGAATAGAGGAGTGGCCTCCAACCTTCCATTTCCAGAAACTAATTTGTATTAAAATGGGCATACATAAAGTATGATTCTTGACTTTATTGTAATGCTTAGTAATTGGCATGCAATGGAAAGGGCTGCTGGAGACAGTTGCCACCAGAGAAGAAGGATAAGTTAGAGTTCCCTGCCCAATCCATTTTCAAAAACTAGATTGACAGCTGGATTGTATTTCAACATTGATAATGTGAAAGCATCCTCCATGATACCAGATGTAGCAGGCAATTTTAAGGTTAAAGATGAAATACACAAATCTATCCTCCAACTGAGCAGACCTAGAGTAATATCCAACAAGGAACATCCAGTAGTCTATCACTGTTGCACCCTAACAACACACTTCCTGAGTCTGACTGTCACTTCACTTCCTAATGTGCAGAACCCATTACTTAACCCAACAACAGCCTGCTGTGACATGTTTAACAACTTCTTTGCATATAAAATCTCTCAGACAAGAGCTGACCTAGATGCCAGGGCTGTAGCAGAATCGATTGTTGAGGTGTCCAGCAACTCTTCATGAGATTATACTGGATCAGTTTGAATCTGTGAATACTGATGACATGGACAAGCTTCTTGGTAGAGTGAGGAAAACAACTTGCCCTCTTGATCCTTGCCCTTCATTGCTGGCTGTCCAGGGGGCTGATGCCTTGAGCATGTTCCTGAGGGACATCATCAATGTATCCCTTAGGGATGGTCATGTTCCATCCTGCTTGAATGAAGTGGTGGTTAGGCCGCTTCTGAAGAGACCTTCCCTGGACCCCCGACATGAACAGCTATAAAACAGTTTCTTTACTACCTTTTCTGAGCAAAGTGATCAAGAGGGCCGTTGCTCTTCAACTCCAAGCTGTCTTGGAAGAAACCAATTATCTAGATCCATTTCAAACTGGCTTTAGGACAGGATATGGAGTTGAGACTGCCATGGTTGCCTTAGTTGATGACCTTCATCTGGGCACCGAAAGGAGTAGTGTGACTCTGTTGGTGCTATTGGACCTCTCAGTGGCTTTTGATACAATAGATCATGACATCCTCTTGGATTACCTGAGAAGGTTACGAATTGGAGGCATTGCACTGCAATGGTCTGTTCCTTCCTCTCAGGCAGATTCCAGAGGGTGATGTTCAGGGATAGTCACTCTACAAAGAAAGAACTTAATTGTGGCATCCCTCAAGGCACCCTGATGCTATTCAATATATATATATATATATATATATATA
Source organism: Phrynosoma blainvillii (assembly GCA_026167975.1). NCBI lineage: Eukaryota > Metazoa > Chordata > Lepidosauria > Squamata > Phrynosomatidae > Phrynosoma > Phrynosoma blainvillii. Next base: position 119,934,025 of record JANUYF010000004.1, on the reverse strand, counting down.
TATATATATATGAAGCTGCTGGGAGAGATCATCTGGAAACATGGGGTGGGTTGTTATCAGTACGCTGATGAGACCCAGATATATCTCTCCATGTCTCAGTCTTCAACTTTGACTTCAGATGGTGTCTCTCCTCTCAATGATTGTCTTAACATAGTAATGGACTGGATGAGGAAAAACAGATTGAGACTGAATCCAGACAAAACGGAGGTATTTACAGTAACTGTCCTGAACCCAGGTATGAGGATACAACTCCCAGTCTTGGATGGGGCCACACTCTCCTCAAAGGACTGTATTCACAGCCTGGGGATGCTCCTGGATCTATCGCTTCAGATGATAAAACAGGTAAATGTGACAGACAGTAGTGCCTGTTATCAGCTTTGGCTAATATGCCAGCTGTGCCCTTTCCTGGACATTAGGGACCTTGAAACTGTGGTGCAAGCACTGATAACCTCTTGTCTCAATTTCTGTAATGCGTTTTACATGGGGCTACCCTCATACTTGGTCTGGAAACTTCAACTAGTACAGAATATGCCAGCCAGGCTGATCTCAGGAACAACAAGAAGAGACCACATAACACCGATCTTAAGATCACTTCACTGGCTGACCATTAGTTTCCAGGCCCAGTACAAGGTGTTGGTTATCACCTTTAAAGCTCTAAATGGCTTGGGCCCAATCTATCTTTCAGATCGCATCCTCCTGTATAATCCACCCCATGCACTCAGGCTCTCTGGGAGGAATTTGCTGCAGCCAATAAAAACTAGACTGTCTGCAACAGCCCGGAGGACCTTTCTGGCAACCGCTCCCAGACTATGGAATGGCCTGCCAGATGAGATCCGTCATATTACTACCTTAAACAGCTTTAAAAAGCTGTTAAAATGGATCTCTTCTGGCAGGCTTTTCCTGAATAGATATCCTGGCCACCAAAAGGTAGCCGAGCTAGCCTGCCCCTGATTCTGTTGCAGTTATTGTTTATTTGTGTTATTATTTTAAGTGTGTTTTAAACTGTCAATTGTTTAATAGTACTTTAAGGGGGGTGGGATTGAGGGCTATGGAATGTATATTTTAGTGTTGTAAGCCACCCCAGTTGCATTACACAGAGAGGTGGGATATAAATATTATTATTATTATTATTATTATTATTATTATTATTATTATTATTATTATTATTATTTGATAGGACTGGCCCTGCTGGGGTTATTAGAGTTACCATGTAATGCATAGGCTGTGAGTTCATATTGATAACCTGGTGTGATCAACACTGAGTCATTAGATTCAAACAATGTTTCATAAGCAACTAAGCAATTTAGCTGTTGTTTAGGCTGTTTTTAACTATTTCAGTAATAATTTGAATGAAACAAAAGTAGCAACTACAATTCTTTATATTTGTTTTACAACAAACGTATTGAAAAATGGACCAAACTCAAAACAAATTCTGAAAAAGAAAGCCAAAACTCCTGAACTTGTATGAACAGTTCATGTGACTACACCCAGGTTGTGGATAAGTTGATTATTGTTTGGTTGTGTCAACACAATGGTCAGAGTCAAGTTAATGCACTGTGCCAGTGCAACTAAACCAAAGTAGACAGCAGGAGAAAAAAAGTCTGTAAGCACTGTAGCCATGAAAAACAAGGCTGTCCACAACCTCCCAGAGGGCCTTCTTGGCAACTGGTCCCAGACTATGGAACAGCCTGCCTGATGAGATCCATCAGATTACAACCTTAAGCAGCTTTAAAAAAGCTATGGCAATGGATCTCTCCTGGCAGGCCTTTCCTGACTAGTTTCCTGGCCTCAGGAGTCCTTTCATCTCTTCCTCTCCCACCTTTGGCTGTACTTGCTGTGCTGTCTGTTATTGTTTGTTTCTGTTTTATGAGTGGAGTCTACTCATGATGTTTTAACTAAGATGTTTTAATGTATAAAATGGTTTAATACTTTTTAAGGAGTGGGTGGGTTTGGGGTTTTTTGGGGGGCGTTGTTTAATATATTGTATGGAATTTTAACTCTTGTAAGCTGCCCCAATTGCTTGTCAGAGGAGTGGGATACAAATGATGATGATGATGATGATGATGATGATGATGATGATGATGATGGAATAAGGCAAAGAAGAAATAGGCTGCTTAGAGTTAGGAGATTTTGGCTGCTGCCACACTGCATAATTAATGCAGTTTGACATCACATTAATTGTCATTGCTCCATCTGATGGAGTCCTGGGATTTGTAGTTTATTGTGGAAGCACAGCTCTCTGATAGAAAAAAATCTAAATACACCACAAAACTACACATCCTAGAATTCCAAAACATGGAGTAATGGCAGATAAAGTGGTGTCAAACTGCATTGTGCAGATTCAGTCTAAGACTGCCTTCCCTTGTCACGGTTGTATGATCATGGAAAAGGTGGAACCACTAGTGTGCACCAAGAGGATCCTGGCCCATGCATCAGCATATTGCTTCTTCTCTTTCTCATCCACATCTCTTTCCTCCAATACCACCATAACATCACAGAGGATGTTACCAAATGTACTTGTCATATAGCCATTCTTTTTGATTGCAACCACATCTGTCATGAGAACACACATTCTGTTAAATGTTGATAAACCTTTGTAAAAAGGATGTTGTTATGGTCAGTTGTAAGAGAACAATCTACTTCACAAATCACTGCAATAAAGGCTATTGTGGAGTGTACATACCCAGTGAAGAATGTTTTAACAATGAGCAATGGACGAAGCTCAAGTGCTGACCTCTTGTATGTAAACAAGGTCACTAAAAGTATACACGAGTGTCTTTATTTTCATCTTGGAAATTATGAAGGCTATGAAGATAGGGAATTCAGAAAAGAGGTTCCCCCTCTTTTTTCTTTTCTTTTCTTCTCCTCCCCCTCCCCTTTTCTAAATATAACTGTCAGTATTAAAAGACTAATGTTTTTTGATAAGTACTACTGTTCTTTGCATGACAACTCTCATAACATAAAAACCATCTTGCTGGAAAAATAAAGCACTTACTAACAAGGAGAGCTAATTAGAGAAAAACATATGCATACAAATGTTTCACATTTTGCTGCAGCACTGTCCATTTAAGAGTGGGAAGTTTTACTCCTGTGATATATTGCCAGCAGGAAATCCATAAAATGATCCCACTTTTCTTGCTTCTTTTCACTTTAATAATCAGGTTGAGCAATTTCAATGGTAAAATGATATAATTATTCCAAAGCACTGTTCAAAAGAGAACAAATAATGGTTTAAGTTATTTGTGGGTTGATATGTCACTGCCAGAAGCAATGGCAATTAGTAAATCTGCAACAGCATTGTTAACATTATTTGCCTTGGTTTCAGTGTACTCTGTTTCATTAGCAAGTTTCCTATTTCTTTAGTCCCCTGGGCCATTCAATATTTGCCTCATTTAATGAGGATTCTCATCTTATTTAAACATACTCAAATATTTTCCCCACACATACCCTTTAGAAAATGGGGTGGGGGAGTGTTTATACACTCAGCCCCTAAAAGAATGTTACTGTGGAGTTATTATTTGTAGAAATGTTACATTGCATAATTCTGCATTATCCTCACCATTCTTACTTCAAAGTCCCTTAGTAGAAGTTGGAATATTTTGTGTGTGTGTGTGTGTGTGTGTGTGTGTGTGAGAGAGAGAGAGAGAGAGACTGAATGATTCAATGAAGAAATTGTTGGTATTCCAAATGAATGATAATGAACTTTTAAAATAGATGGGATTCCTAATTTCAGTACAGAGATGGAAGGTCAAAGTTCCTGAAAATGTCATCTTAGATCATCTCTAGGTAGTCTTGGTGTATTATGCATGATCATAACCCCAAAAAGCTGTTTCATTCTCCTTTCTGAGTTCTCGCAGGATTCTACTGAAGTGAAAACAAGTTTTTTGGTTGCCAAACAGATCCAGTTCACCTTTTGATCAAGAGCAGCTGAACCAGAAATGTGTAGGGTCATTTTTATTTATAGAGTTCCAGAGTGCACTGAATCCCATAGATATACAGGGAAACCCTATGCCAAATATAACTGACTAAGGTTCATGAATGATTCATTGTTCTGATTTAGCACATTGAAATGAAGATTTAAAAAATCATCTCTCTTTGTGTAGGAAAGCCTAGTTGTTTAAATTCTGAGCAGCTCGCCACATGCACTAGTAAAGGTGACATTGCTCTGTAAAATGACTGCAACCACATTTACAGCAAATAGATTTTAAAGTTGATGAACAAATACAATTCTTCATGTTTCTTAATTCATCAGAACTTTACATTCAGTTTAAGAGCCTCTACACATGCTCACAATGATTGAAATGGAAATTTGCTGCACATTCATTATCTGTACACTCATTTCTCATTGAGTATAATACCAGCTGAGTGATTGTTGAGAGTAGATAGTGAGATGTTTGAAAACTATTTGGTCACCTTTTTGGTATATGTTAAGGTTACAAATATAAAATGGACTTGGTTCCACAATGTCCTGTGGAAGCCCATGCCCTACAATTGTTGCCTGCATAGAATTACCCATATTCAGACTTTATTTACAATCTCATGGAAGGAGGGTTTGCTTTTGTTGTGACCCTTCAAGTTGTTTATGACTTATGACAACCCAAAGGTGAGACTATCATGGGGTTTTCATGACAAGATTTGTTCAGAGGAAGTTTTCTTTTGCCTTCATCTCAGGCTGAGAGAGTGTGACTTGCCCAAGACCACCCAGTGGGTTTCTATGGCCAAATGAGGATTCAAATCCTGGTCTCCAGAGCCACAATCCAACACACAAACTATTATACCATGCTGTCTCTCAGACTAGAGCTAAATAAAAGGATAGTCAAATAATCCTTTTACATAAGAGAATTGTGGGACTCAGAGGGTAGAGGGGAGCATATGAGCACACCAACATTTTTGATTATGTGTGATTATATTGCCAAATAGGATATTGCTTTTTTCTTCTTCACTATTTCTCCCTTTCTCAAGGAAGAGAGGATTAGCTTGCAGTAAGATTGTGTTAATTCAAATAATGCCAATAACAGCATCAAAATTTAATTTATATTTAGTGGCTTATCTTGTTATTTATAACCATGTTGGATTCAAATGAAATTATACAGGGATAGCCAGTATGTTGAAGTTGTTTGAGTGTTGGACTAGACTCCAGGAGACCAGTGTTCTAATACTTACCTGGCCATGGAAATCTACTGGGTGATCTTGGGCAAGTCACATTCTCTCAGCCTAAGAGCAAGGTAGTGATAAGTCTCTTCTGAAGAAATTTTGTCAACAAAACCCTTTGATATGTTTGCCTTAGGGCTGCTATAAGTCAGAAATTACTTGGAAGCACACAACAATAACAAATAAACAGTAGGACTGTAAATTCTTGCTTATTTAATTCTCACATGCACGTTTTTCCCCACTTATATGCATTTTTGTGTATTTTCCAAGGACTTTTTGTGGTTTAAGATAATTTTTTTCTGAAAAGTCATTTGCACAAAAGAAGAAAAAAAGAAAAGAAACCCCTTGATTTTTGTTCTTATTTAATTATTTATGCACAAAATATATTGTTTTCTATTAATTTTTTTCCATGCAGAATCAAGGTGGGTTTTTCCCCTGTGCAAATGAATTTTCTGTTAAAAAATAACAACCTTTAACTACAGAATCAAGAACAATTCATAGTGTTTCAAAATCTTCTTAATGAGGTGTTGTTGATGTGCCATGTTGCACTTTTTGGGTGAGCACATGGTAAATAAATAAATAAATACTACGCCCCTATTACAGAAGCAATGGCATACTTCAAAAAAAATTTTTTTTTCAACTATGTTGGAAATTTTTACATGACTTTTGCCTTTTCTTATATGTATGTGGTATCATCATTTAAATTCAGAAAAACTTCAGTTTGTGGCCCAGCATAACTGAGTGCAGTGGAATACAGCCACATTATTCAGAAACCCATATTTCTGCCATATGTTTTATAGATTATTTTATAGTCACATATTTGGACACACATATACATCATTCTGCTAGCTAAAGGTCACATTGATGAGGTTTTCCCATGCATTACTTTTACAGCAACATAAATACAGAGTATGCTTTAATATTATGGGAAGTTATATATAATCTGTCTTTTTACATGCCAAATATTACAGCTGCCTATGAAACAGAATTTGTCTTTTTAACCAACTATCTACCACAAATTTTTATCTGTTGGAGTAGGCTCTCAGTGTCAATGCAAACTAAACTGTTTAATAGCCATTGGTCAACATGAATCCTCCCTTTGTGCAACATCTGTTTCTTTAATGATATGATAATGTTTAGTTTCTCCCCATAAAGCAAGCACCTGTCTATTAAATATGTTAGTTAGGAATAATACAGGTCTTCTGCTTGTCTCTTGCTCAGTGGAGTGCTTGCTCCATTCTTCTTGTGCCAGTCTGGTGATCACCAAACATTTCTGTTAGTAATCCAGCCTTTGAAAGACTTGAAATAGTCATCTGTTTACAGGAAAGATGACTTCACTTTCTAGGATAGAACATGGGAGTATAGATGAATCATTCCTCTTTTGAATGTTTATACTGCTTTTAGGGGGGTTGCAGACTGCCAGAAATAGTGCAAATTGAGTACACTTTTAGGGTTAGGGTTAGGGAATCATGGGAACTGTATTCTATTGTGGCACCAGAGTTCTCTGACAGAGAAGGCTCAATGTCTCAAAAAAAAAAAAAAAAAAAAAACACACCAATTCCCATGATTCCCTAGCACTAAACCTAACCCTAAAAGTGGACTCAATTTGCACTATTTCTGGCAGTCTGCAACCCCCCTTAGTGAACAAGAATAGAGCCACTTCTATTGACAAATCATGCAAAAGCAGATATGAAACCCAAACCAAGATGATTAGTGTAAAGCAAAATATTGCATTATCTGCTTTGTTTTTCTTTTTTCTTTAGGAAATATAGCTCATTTGGTTTGAAAAGGAGATAGTCACGGACTGTGATGAATATTCTGAAAGAAGCTACATGTTTAGATCTGCATCTCAATGTGAATCCCATCCACACCCTGAAGTACTGATAAGGAATGCACTTGATATTCATAATAACACAAATGCACAATCTGGCTATGCATTCATATCCAATAAAGGCAGGTGTTGTTGTTGTTGCTGCTGCTGTTGTTTTTCTACATAGGATGTGGATCTGGGCATGGATGAGTGATTTTGCATGCATTTGAACTCCCTTGTTTGATTAGACAGCTGCTCAGCATCTCCAACTGTGCACTGTGGTGTCCCTTTATTTTTTATGAGAGGGAAATGCTCGATTCTTAAATTGGCACATGACTGTTATACCACAGAAGAGGACCAAAAGGCTTATGTTCACTATCAATTTAATTCAGCCACAACTCAAAGATGTAAGATATGGTTTTTAAAAAGTGGTCCAACCAGAATATTTTGAAAAAGCATGTCACTAATGTGCCAATTTCACTTAATAGGCATTCCGTTAAATACAATTCAATTCTTCACTTTTTTCTTAAAGAAAGTAACAGTTTTAGTCATTTTGTTCTCACTGCAAGAAATTCTCCAGAAACAGCAGTTTTGGAAGACTATTCACTGTTTGAGACTTATTCTGTGCAAAATTCACATAAGCTATTTTTGCACTAAAAACAGAATTTTCTGCACAGGAACAGCTCTCTATAAACCAAAGACATGCAAAGTTTGTGTAGAGTAAGGGCCTTTGCAGACTGCCAGAAATAGTGCAAATTGAGTCCACTTTAAATTGAGGCACTGTCCTGGCTCAGTGCTAGGGAATCATGGGAATTGTATTTTTTTCTAAGACATTGAGCCTTCTCTGTCAGAGAGCTCTGGTGCCACAATTCCCATAATTCTCTAGCACTGAGCCAGGGCAGTGCCTCAATTTAAAGTGGACTCAATTTGCACTATTTCTGGCAGTCTGCAAGGACCCTAAGTTTCAAATGGGAAAGATTCTCATCAGTTCAAGATTCCTCTTGTCAGGTTTTCTTACTGATTGAGAAACATAATTTTCATTTTTTAAAGATGTAATTCCCATCTCTAGTGCCAACCTAGTATACCACAGAATCATCTTTCACTTTCACAAGATGTAGTCATGACCACCAGTCTGGTTGGTCCTAAAAATGAGGACAAACTGATGGATCTTAAGGGATTCATACAGCTACTACTCTTGAAGTCTATTTGTTTGTATTTATTTGTAATGTACCTTTCAGTGCTATGATAGAGCATATGCAAAAGACTGCACTCCTGGTCTGTTTCTGGGGTCCAGTGTGGCCACAGTGGAACAGAGTGTGGGACTTAACAGATGTTTGGTCTGATGTTATATGCAACAACTATTAAGGAGCCTTGGTGGTGCACTGGTTAAATGCCAGTACTGCAGCCACTCACAGCCACAAGGTTGTGAGTTCAATCCCAGGCAGGGCTACAGGGTACACTCAGCCCTCCATCCTTTCATAGGTCAATAAAATGAGTACCCAGCTTGTTGAGGGCAATTGGCTTACACATTCTAAGCCACTTAGAAAGTGTTAGTTCACTGATAGGCAGTATAGAAATGTATTTGCTATTGCTATTGCTGTATTAAAATATAGAATCTTTACTAATTTTACTAATGTATTAATTCTGAAATTTTGAATTTAAGGACAGTACTTTTAAAAAAATCAAATAAATTAAATTATTGATAACTGACATACAGAGTACTTAATAGTTCAGAGTATTTAACAGTGTCTGTCATGTTGCAATTAATATTTGACAGGAATTGGCAGCTGATATTCAATAATCATCAACATTTGGGTGTATGTGACAGCAGACATGCAATAGCTCTCCATATTTGACAGCCAAGTAGTGAAAGAAATAATGCATTTGCATTTATTTTGGAATTTTGGTCAATCAATATAAGCATATTTGAATTGCTGATGTCCAATTTTGATCCTGAAGGTAACAAACTGGAGGATGAGTTGTTTAACATAAGTACCCTGCTTAAATATTTTAAAAAGTCACTTTAAAAAAAATTAAATTAAATGCTGTTTCAGTTTTCAATTATGAAAAAAATATTCAAGTATATGTTAGGATTGTACATAGAGAGGAGTTATTACAGTATCTGGAGTGGATGGGGCTATTATTGGGATATTTTAATCTGCCTTTATCATAGTCCTTTTTCTCCCTCTTTAATATTACCTTCCAGTGCAAGATTCATACTTAACATCAATGTGTTTTTACTTGAAAGATGAATATAACTAATCTCCTTAATATTATTCCTTGGTGTGGAAATTATGAAAGCATTACTTTCTTTTAAAATTATCTGATTCTGAATTAAAGGTTGGGGATTGGTGGATTTAGTACAAAGGAACAGTCAAAGAGCTTTTGCATTGTAAAATCTCCACAGATGGAACATTCAACCGTGGAACAGTGTCATGTGTACAGGCTATCAACTCAGATTTCTATTCACCCATAAAATCTCACTCCCATTATGGGGATTACATTAATAGAGCAGCTGGGTTTAGCAATCAGTCTCTTTGCTTTGTTCTGACCTGGTAGTGTAATTTCTTTTCAAATTCAGTTTAGAAAAGTCAAAGAAGAAATAGAGGAAAAAGTCATTTTTTAAATGGACCTATACACATTTAGTGCAGCAGAAATATATGCCAAAGTAATAGCAGTATTGGATCCCACAGCTGAACTACTACCTTTGAATCCCACTCCAAGGCAATGGGCTCAGCCTTTGCACTATAACCAAAGGGCTCTGCACCCACCAAGTCAAATGTGAGAGTGCAGGCTGTATGTGTGGTTGTGAAAGAGGTGGCTGCAGTAGGCATTGCTGGCATTAGGGGCTGCAGTAATACAAAGTCTGAGAAAGTTTATCCATCATTTCAACAACTATTTTTATGCTAGCATAATCACTCAACAGGGTTCCAGAGCTAGATTGCTTGGGGTAATGTATTTAATTCTGCAGCCATGAAAAGTAAGGTCAAAAGTAATGAATCAAGTGATCACTACTATCTATTTGACTAGTGGAAATGGCAAAGAGGTAAGAGGTTAAATCAGGGGTAGGTAACCTTTCCCCTTTAAGGGCCGAGGGACTTCAGCTCCCAGAATCCCAGGAGCTATTGGCCAACATGGGACTATTGGCCAACATGGCTGAGGCTTCTGGGAGCTGAAGTCCCTCAGCCCTTAAAGGGGAAAGGTTGCCTACCCCTGGGTTAAATATTAAAAGTTCTAATATATGAGAACATGAAAACAGAGTGACTTGGAATTAAAGTGAAACACCACCTGTTTTCCAAGACATGTTATTTGATGTAAGGAGAAAGAGGAGAGAGAGAGACAGGATTAGTAAGAATTGATAGATGGTAGGGAGCAAAAACAGAGAACTATGCATTTCCCCCCATTTCTGAGTAGACCTGATCCAATCTGCTCAGGAGTATGTGTGGCTGGCCAATTAATTTGACATATCAAGTGGCATGTCCACATAGGTCATTGATGTTTGTAATTTTTTCAATCCTAGTAGGTTATCTGATTTATAATTTGAAGAATTGAAGTCCTAGTGTGTTGCTGTTTCCTTCTCCTGCCTCCTGCTTTTGTCCTTGCATGTAATCTTTCAGACAGTAAGGTCAATTTTCTATTTTTCAGAGTCATCTAATTTATTATAATGATAAGCCATCCATACAGCATGAAGTATAGGTGCTTATATTCAGAATAATTAGTTGGGTCCAGACTTGGTTAAAGTAGACACACTGTAATCAATGGCACTTAGTCAGTTCTGACTAGTTTATTCTGCTTAAGGAGCTTATTGCTTGGCTTTTTAAATCAGGTTAGCTCAGGGAAAGGCAACCTTTTTGAGCCGCGGGCTGGGTTGCTGTCCCTCAGACAATTGGGGGGCCGAAGCACTAAAAATAAATAAATAAATAAATAAATATTTTTTTAAAAAATTAAAAATTAAAAAAATATGCATGCACACTCTTTCAGCCCCGGAAAAGCCATGGCAAAACCCCTGTGGAGATTTTGCTAAGAAAACCCCAAGAACAAACAATAATAACAATAATATCATCATGGTGGGCGGCGGTGGCGGGGGGTGGGGGGCGGGGGCGGGGGCGGTGGCAGCCAGTCCAAAGGCCTTGGGTGGGGCACATCCGGCCCCCGGGCCTTAGGTTGCCTACCCCTGGTTCAGCTCTATCCTGCTTAATCTTAATTTGGGTGGCATCCTGATTTTATCAGATTTTTTTACCACTGAATTTGCTGCCCGAATACAGCCCAAGTCAATCCCCACTTCCAGAGCCATTCCTCATGACTCTTTTCGGATCCAGGAGTTTTCCGGTTTAAGAAAATGGCTGCAAGGAGTGGCTCTGGAAGCAGAGATGAATGTGGGCTGAATTTTGGTAGCAAATTTGGTGGCAAAAACAGTCTGATAAGATCAGGATGACACCCAACTCAAGATAAAGTCGGATAGAGGTAAACTGATTTAAAAAGCCAAGCGACAAGCTCCTATGTGTGAATTGAAGAAAAGAAATTGTTCAACCATTTGGAAGACTTACCCTTCCTATATAATCTTGGAATATAAGAGGAACAAAGCTGAGAAAAAATCAGAACTTTTGTACTGCCATCTACATTGCAGAAGAATCAAAAGGAAAACACAAGCCAAAAATGACCTTTTTTTTTTGCTTTGAGTATGAATAGATCTGACACCAGTTGTTCGTAAGCAGTCATAGTCCATTCTGGAAAAGACTTGCTTGCAGACATGTTGTCCCATCTCACAGGAGGGATCTTATTTCCCCATGAATTATTATAACCATTGCCCCCCAGTGATACAATCCCACAGTTATATGAACCCTTCTGGGAATTGGCTAATGGAATGTCAAATGAGGAATAGACTTACTTCTTTAGAGAATAGATTACCTTGGTTAAGAAATCCTTTTTCTTTGAAGGCATTCTGATAGAAGACAAAGTGACAATCTTACAAATTAATTAGTTCTAAGATTATAATATGATGTGTCCACCCATCTATGGGAGAACTGCTACTTACAAATGATAATTCCAACTGATTTTTTTAATAGAAAAAAGTTGCACAGATTTAAAATGAGTAGCACGTGTGCACTTTTTTTCCCCCCTTTCCCAATCTTCCCCTTTAAAGTAGGTTTACCAGACAGCAGCAAATTTGAGAGCTTTTCCTGGATGATGTAGTATTCATCCATCATTAGAGTTCTGTCATGCTGATGATGCATTAATGTAATACATCATCAGACCGCCGTCACTCCTATGATGTATGGTTCTCTAAAACAGTTCAAGCTGGCAGGAGCTCATTGTGGGGATTCAGCAACTTTGACTGCATCGTTTAAAAAAGGATTACAGTTTCTTTTCTTTTACTACTTCAAAAATGGAAAGAGAAGATTTTTAAAACTGGCTTATGAGATAGGACAGTTCTGTAGTATCTTCTCAATTTTGGAGCAGAAAGGTTTTTGTTTGTTTGTTTAGGAGCACTATGAGTAAGAGCTGTAGTTTGCCAGAGCTCATGAAGCAACAGTCCACTAGGAAGAAACTATTTGATGAAAGGTATGCAGTTTAGGCATTCATGGAGCATGATAGTATGCAAAATACAGAGGACCAATTGACAAGTGAAGGTAGAAAGTGAAGATTTGGTTGTGTTAAAAATAGCAGGGATAAGTTTTAAAATTTGATATACCACTCCCTACTGTTCTTCACAAATTAGGAAGGGTCAGTGATTATTATATGCTTGAGCATGAGCAGAATCCTGCAGACAAAACAAAAAAAGAGGCAAAACTTAACTCAAGTTTTACAATATGACTCTGAAAAGGATTCATTAAAATAGCATATATATTTTTAAAAAATGATAAGAATATTCTAAATATAAGAAAGGGTGTGATTCTAAGCATGCAAATTCAATAGTATGAATGTAGATTTGATACTACGAACGTCATTCACAATTACTTCATCCATGCATGCAATAATTACTATCATTTGCTCCTCACTGAGGGAAAATCCAAATGTTTTTGCACAATATCCTCCCTGTGTGAGTGTCCCAAAGTGTTCTGGAGGTTTTTTTTCTCTGTACAGATAAAAATGTGCAAAAAGACATTTCCTGCACAGAAAATGTATTTTCACTAAGGGGGGAAGCAGATGGGCGGCACGGGGTTGCCCCAGGAAGCTGCGCCGCGGGGGCAAGGTATCTGCACACCTCGACCCTGCGGCGCAGCTTCGCCACCCCTGGAAGGAGCGCTAAAATAGTGCTCCTTCCACAAGTCGCCGAAGGTGCGCCGCAAAAGGCTGCTGGCGCACCTTCGGTGACTCTTCCGCCGCAGCGTGTGTGGACGCTGTGGCGGTAAGGCATCCTTGGAGCGCCAGACGTGTGGAGGGTGCAGTGCCCCAACGATGTCTTGGGGAAGGGGTTGGGGCGCCCACTGTGCGGCTGCCCCTCCCCTTCCTTGCCCTGAAAACAGCGCTTTGCGCCATCTGCTTCCCCCCTAACTCCCCCCCATACAAACTTATCGCTGTGCAAAAAACATCCATGTAAAACATCTGTATGATTTTACACACACACACACACACACACACAACTCCATGTATTTTTCTGCACAGAAAAATCCTTCAAAACACTTTAGGATGTTAAAATAGAAGGAGAAAATTACACAAAATTCTCTCTGGTTTATTATTCTTTCCAGTAGGGTTTCTGGACTATAGTAGAACCCACTTTAACCAGGAAACAAATACTACACATTATTGTTACATTCCTATTCAACACAGTATAAAATAGATTTAATAGATTGAAAAATTGCAACAATTGTGAAATGTGTAAAGTTGTATTCTTTTTTTGAGCTTTAAAAATCCATATAACATAACTGAAGATGCCTGGGTCTAATCCAGAAGGGAGAAGAGAACTGCAGTTTTCCTAGGACATAGAAAACAGACTTGGGGCCAAAACAGACTTGCACAATACTCTGGTTTCCCAGCACTCTGATGGAGCACCATTCAGACGGTACATGCCGCCAGAATGTCAGGAAGCCGCAGGGCTGCCTGCACATGGATCAGCTTTCTGGCACTGCAGCAGCATGTTGTTTACATGCCACATGCCGCAGAAGTGCCATGAAGCCACTGCTTGTCAGGAAATGCTGGCTTTCCCAGCTCAAAAAGGAGTGGTGATTTGCTGCTTCTTTTTGTGCTAGAAAAAAAGTCAGAGAAGAGCCATTGCATGTGGTTGCTGCGGCCCCCACCCAGATTTCTCAGGGGCAGCATCATGCTGCCCCTTTGGGGCAGTCTGTTTACCCCTTTGTGTCATCACAAAAATAGATTATGATTGTTGTTGTTGTTGTTAACTGCCTTCAAATAGATCCTGACTCATGCTGACCCTGTGGATGAGACATCTCCAAGACTCCCTATTCTCCACTGCTCTGATTAGGTCCTACAAATTCATACCCATGACTTGGTTAATACAGTCTATCCATCTACCATGCAGTCTTCCTCTCTTTCTACATCCCTCCACCTTTTCTATCATTATTGTTTTTTCTAATGACTCATACTTTCTCATTATATGTCCAAAGTGCAACTGTCTGACCTTGACCATCTTGGCTTCCAGGGAGATTTCAAGCTTGATCTTTTTAAGGACCCATTTGTTTGTTTGGTTGGATGTCCATGATATCTTCAACACTCTTCTCTAGCACCACATCTCAAGTTGATTTTCTTCTTATCTACTTTCTTTACTGTCCAGCTCTCCCATATGTACATGGTAATGGGGAATGCAATAGCATGCACAATTATAACTTTAGTGCTCAGTTGTGTATCTTTACTTTCTAGGATCTTTTCTAGTTCTTTCATAGCTGCCCTTCCCATTCCTAGTCTTCTGATTTCTTGACTACAGTCTCCTTCGTGAATGATGTTTGAATCAAGGTATGGGAATTCTTTTACTATTTCAATTTCCTTATTGTCTAGGTTGAATGTATGTAGGTCCTCCATGGTCATTATTTTTGTTTCCTCTATGTTTAGCACTTTCCACTTTCTTCTTTGGCCTTCTATAGTAATTGTTTCAAGTCCATGACCATCGATTATGTTTATGGGCTGGTAAATGTAGAAATATGTGGTTAACCAAATATCCAAACTGTCACAAAGAAGTTGGGAGAGATGACTGGTTGTATATTTAATCCATACACTGCCTTGATGTGTGGTTTGTCACTGAAAGGTCTCTGAATGTTGGTGCTGGGGAGGTTAGAGGATCCTGTCTGACAAACATGTCTTGATAATATAGTGGGATTTCTCTGTCTCATATTATACTTCATGTTCAGTAAGGACAGGTAGAGGGAGGCATCAAAAGCATTTGTAAATGAAAATGGAAGAAATGGACAAAGCAAGAAGATACATTATAACTGATAAAACTCAACTAAACATAGTTGGCTCATTTTTTGACTGAACGTTTACCCCATTGCTGATTACCATGCTCTCACATTTGGTTACCTGTCAACACCACTTTCAGCTATTTACTTATGTGTGTGTGTCATGCCTGAAGAGAGAGAATACACAAAGCAGACTTTAAAGAAATTAAGTAGAAATAAACATAAAATGGCAAATTAGACTCGTAAGCAGAATCACCCAAGTTCCTTCCCATGATAGCTTTTTCAGTCCTATAAAGAATCTGCTGCCACCGCAAGCTTTGGAAGTCGTGTTTGTTTTATGATTATAATCTAAAAGAGCATAAAAATAATTTGAAAGCCTTTGTGGGTAGGAAAAGGACCAGCAGTGTTAGTCAACAAATAATTGCAGCAAAACTACAACATAAAAGTTGCATTTTAAACATCACTACATGGGAAACTGCAAATTCATCAATTTGCACATGCACATTTAAACCCTGACTGCTTCTTGTAGGAAAGATACTATCAGCAGTAAAGATGTGGGAAGAGATACTTAACTCTTTCCCACCAGTGGTTTTCTTCTGCTGCAACCTCCTTTGTGTGTAACTTTTCCTTATGCAGGCTCTGGAATACAGTTTAACCTCTCACACTTATACAGTGTTTTCTGATGTATAAGACAACTGGCCATATAAGATGACCCCCAACTTTCCCAGTTAAAATATAGTTTGGGATATACTCGCTGTATAAGACTACCCCTCTTCCAATGCACACCAAATAAAAATTTTAAAAAACCATCAGATTTGATTTCAATATGGTAATTTTAATTCAAATGCTTATGACATGCTGGTACTTAGCAAGAAAACTGTCACTTATAAAGACAACAAACTACAGCTCCCATGTTCCCTAGCATTTATTTCTGCAGTGTGTTTTGGACCTTACTTTGTAAAAAATAGTCCAGATTTAAATGCGTTGAAAATTATTTCCATCTCCCAGCTATGAGATGGTTGGGGGAAAATGAGAAAGTGTTGGGGGGAAGGACTGCCACTATACTAGATGATGCATTCTGGGGTATGTACAATTTGTGGCCAAGTAAGTGACCCTGGGCATGCCACACACTCTCAGCCTCAGAGGATGGTAATGGCAACCACCATTTGAAGAAACATGCCAAGAAAACCCCATGATAAGGTTAAAAGTTACCATTTTGACCATTAAAATGTCCTCCATTTTAAGCATGGCTAAGAAGCATGGACTTACATTTATATTAGTATTTTTAGCTCTCTCTACATTTTTTCTTGTATGTCTTACATTTTTTTGTAGTGACTCATACTCCTTTGCATTGAAGACATTTGGTCACCCTGTCTGAGTATTGGAGTATGATTCTGGAGAGCAGGATTCCAATCCTGGCTCAGCCATGGAATCCCCCTGGGTGACCTTGGGCAAGTCACACTCTCTCACCCTCAGGAGAAGGCAATGGCAAACTCCCCTCTGAAGAAACCTTGCCAAGCAAACACCATGATAGGGCCACCTTAGGGTTGCTGTAAGTCAGAAACGACTCAAAGGCATACAACAACAATCTTAGAAGTCACACTCTCTCAGCCACAGAGGGTGGCAAAGGCAAACCCTGTCTGAAAAAACACATAGGCAAGAAATGATAGGTTCATGATAGGTTTGCCTTAGGGTTGTCATCAGTTAGAAATGACTTGAAGGCTCACAACAACAACAACAATCTTGGAAGTCACACTCTCTCAGCCTCAGGGGAAAACAATGGCAAACCCTTTCTGAACAAACCTTGCCAAGGAAACCCCAGGATAGGTTCATCTTTGAGTTGTCAAAAGTCAGAAACGACTTGAAGGTACACAACAATAACAACAAAAGTCTTGGAAGTCACACTCTCTCAGCCTCAGGGGAAAGCAAAGACAAACCCTTTCTGAACAAACCTTGCCAAGGAAACCCTCCTTCACTCACCAGCTTTTTCCCCTGCCTAACACATGTCCTCCTGGACCAGGAGGATGAGGAGAAAAGGTGGTGGTGGGGGGGAAAAGGGGTGGAGAAGAAGGAGGACCAGGAGGACAAAGAGGAAAGGTGGGAGGAGGGGGGAAGTGGTGGAGAGAAGGAGGAGGACCAGGAAGACAAGAGGAAAGGTGGGAGGAGGGGGGAAAGCAAGGGAGAGAAAAAGGAGGATGAGGAGGACAAGGAGGAAAGGTGGGAGGAGGGGGGGAAAGCAGTGGAGAGAAGAAGGAGGACCAGGAGATGATGAAATGGCCCAGATTTGTCCCCAGTCATCCCAATCATGTTTTTTTGGACAGCTGACTGTAAAAATTAGGTGAGACCATTTTATTTGGCTTGAGTAGACACATCCTAAGTCATTAAAGTGGGCTTACCTGCCCCCTTCACCTCATTTTCTCCCCATGATGTCTTAGCCTGCTTTTATTGAGTTGGTTCCTATGGCCTCATCCTTGTCCATCTGGTTCTTATTAGTTGGGTGGAACATCTTGCAGGTGAATAATATTGCATCATCTCCTGCATAGTGGGTGCCCTTATCCACCACTACTTGGCTCCCTGTCCCTGTTTCCAGCAATGACTTCCTTCAGTTCCTTACACTGACTTTTGTTGGGCCTGAAAAAAGAGAGAGAGAAAAGGAGAGAAATTATCCATTGCTTCTGTGTACGCAAATTAAGACTTTGTTTCCCATAAACCATTAGCTCCAATGTGGGCTCATATTTAGAACTTACCATATCTGAGTCATGACTGTACTCAGGGTGAACATATACCACTATTTGTCTACAGAGTAACAGTAAACAGCATATGGTAGCTGGAATAGCAGTCTGTAGAAACGTGCCAAAAATAAGAACTGGTGACATACAGGGAATATTAGCCACTGTAGAGGTCAAGAAAAAACTACTGCTTTCATTCTGAAACTGCTTACTAATTGATCACACTTCAAAGACCATTTTATACTCTAATAAGCCAAATATGATCCATTCCTCTGCTTTGGAATAAAAGTATTTCTTTTTTGTTCTCTTCTTTAGAACCTAAACAGATCAGAGTAGCAATTAACACATGCAAAGCAGGGCTGCTCCGCTAATCAGATAAACAACATTTCCCCTCACAGGTGAAGTTTTATGGCCATAGTGATAATCACAATACCCATCATGTCAGATTTTTTTTTTTTATGAACCACACAATTGGAAAATGCCTTTGGGGCAATTTTCAGATAAACACACACAAACAAGCAGTTGAAACCCAGTAAAATCAAAGATCTGAGCCAAGTAATATTGAAACCTTTGGGTGTTGACTTCTAGCAATAAAATTTTAAACAGTAAAATAGAAATCAGAATCAAGGACTGAATGTCTCTAATCAGCCTCTCTATGATAGCTAGCAGATAAATGTCACTAGTGAAGGCATCTGGTGCATCTTCCATGGGATGACTACACAGGCTAGTGGGGAGCCAGAAAATGCCTCAATAACTGGGTAGAAACAAACGGAAGCAGCTGATGCCTCAGGTAGACTGCCCCTAACACTTCCCTTATGTTTGTATATTGCTTGATTCCCTCCAGTAAACTTTCTGGCTTGCTGCTATATCCCGTGCACACTGAGCAAAATGGCACAACCAATGGAATTAGGCCACCAGATACAACAGCAGATATTTCCTTTGCCAGCAGGTTTCTGGCTGTTGCATATTTTTCTATATCCATGGAATAGAAATCCTTTGTTGTGCATGGCTTTGCTGTTCACATTTTCATGAGTGGTGTTCAACATTTTTATGAACACCAGAATAGTATAGTGCAGAGGTCCTCAAACTTTTAGAGCCGGGGGCCGGTTCACCGTCCCTCAGACCATTGGAGGGCCGGAGTAAAATAAATAAATAAATAAATAAATAAATAAATAAATAAAATAATTAAAAACATTAAAAAATAATTCCTATGTACACTGCACATATCATATTTTGAAGTAAAAGACAAAATGGGAATAAAGACAATATTTAAAATGAAGAACAAGTAAAGCTAAAACAACAAACTTACCGGTATTTCAATGGGAACTATGGGCCTGCTTCTGGCTAATGAGATGGTCAATGAATCCCTGCTCAACCAGAGAAACCCACTGCCTGCCCAAGTCACACCCTCTCAGCCTCAAAAGATGGCAAAGGCAAATTCCTTCTGAACAGTTTCTTCTGAATAGTTTGAGGACCCCTGGGCAAATCTATCATAGGTTGGCAGAACTGGTTCCAAGGAGGGGTTGCCTTTGTCTTCCTCTGAGGCTGAGAGAGTGTGACTTACCCAAGGCCACCTGGTAGATTTCCATGGCCAAGTAGGGATTCAAACTCGGGTCTCGTATGTCTGAGACCCAAACCACTATGCTAGGATAATAAAACAGAGGAAAAGAGACAGTGTAGTTATATATATGGATATATGTATTTTCCAGATTTTTTTTATTCATCTCATCATCCAATTAAAAGAAAATGTATTAAATGAAATACAAAGACTGACATCTCATTATAAAAATACATATACCACTCAGACATTTACTTCCCTCCATCCAAGTCCTGCTGAAACTAAGATCTTTCCATCATTTCCCCAAATAGTTATAAATAAGTTACAAAACACTTGCCATACCTATCCTACATCCTGGGGTTTTTAAATGAATGCTGGTTTTATAGGAATTTAGCATCCTGAATGCAAAAAAAAGGAAAAAAAAAAGAAAAAAAAAGAGAGAGAGAGACCTGAGATTTGCACCAGTTTCTCCCCAACAAAACATATTAGGAGCATTTTTGTTGCAAACATGCAAAAGCCACAAAACAAGGATAACTTGCTTGCACAAAATGCACAAAGTACATAATGCAAGCTTTGCAAGTTGAACTGGGCTTGCAAAGCTTGCATTTTGGTTGCAACAATAAAAGTGTGGCTATTTTGTGCATTTTGGGTGTTGCAAAATTCACTTCCATTTTAAAAATTTGTTTTGCAATTTTTCCCCTGCCAAATGCAACAGAAAAACCCTGGAGGTGGATTTAGTTCAATGCAAAGGAAAGAATTTTGGATCCTCTGTGCCAACATTTCCAGATGCATCTGGTAGCATGAGTGAATCAAGTGTCTATATAACAGTGATTCCCAAACTTTGGTCCTCCAGAAGTTTTGGACTTCAGTTCCCAGAATTCCTGACTGTTGGCCAAGCTGGCAGGGAATTCTGGGAGTTGAAGTTCAAAACACCTGGAGGACTAAAGTTTGGAAATTACTGGGGGAGGGGAGACAAAACTTTTTTTACTCCCATATTGCAATACGGTAAGAAAGAAAGTTTAATTTTGTAAGGATATAGTTCAATTTTGTAATTTTGTAAGGCTGCTCCTGGGATCGGAGAAGTCTTCCAATCCCAGGACCAGCCCATAGAACAACTGAGGCCGCGGCTAAAGGGAGGCCTCCTTCCAGCCGCGGCCTCGGTTGTTCAATGGGCTGCTCCTGGGATCGGAGAAGTCCTCCGATCCCAGGACCAGCCCATTGAACAACCGAGGCCGTGACTGAAAGGAGGCCTCCTTTTAGCCGCGGCCTCGGTCATATATTCGCCTTATAAGATGCACCAACTTCCCCACCCCCATTTTAGGGAAGAAAAATTGCGTCTTATATGGCGAAAAATACGGAAAATACGGTACTACCTTAAACCAAACAAAACAAGCACAGGGCCACCACAGTGTAGTGGTTTGAGTGTTGGGACAATGGGTTCCAATCCTGCTGAGTAACCTTAGGCAAGTCACACTGTCTCATCCTCAGAGAATGGCAATGGCAAACCGTCTCTGAGGTTTTACTACCAACTTTACTATAACAACAACAACAACAAATCATCATCATCATCATTTACAACAACAACAACAACAACAACAACAACAAATCATCATCATCATCATCTCTTAGCCTCAGAGAATGGCAATGGCAAACCCCTTTTGAAGAAACTCGACAAGAAACCCACAGGATAGGGTCGCCATAAGTCGGAAACGACTTGAAGCCACACAACAACAAGAGGCAAAGAGAGAGGGGCAAAGGAGACTTTTCCTTCCCCACCTTTTCCCAGACTGACCAGATATGGAGGAGGAGAGGAGGAAACTAGGGGAGAACCAGGGCTGGTGGGGAGCCCAGACTCCTAAACCCCTTCCTTCCTTCCTTCCTTCCTTCCTTCCTTCCTTCCTTCCTTCCTTCAGCCACAGAGAGCCCACACCTGGTATTTACCTCAGTCAGCCTCTTCCTCCAGGCTGCAATAAATGAAGGCTGAGCCAGGGATGCTGAGGGAGCGAGCAGAGAAGAAGAACTACCAACCTTCTCTGTTGTGGAAGGGGAGAGAAGGAGGCAGGCTTGCACATGGGCAGAAGGGAGCGTGTTCCAAAATGGTGACCGACTGCCATTTTGTGTTCCAAAATGGTGGCCGGAGTCGCACATGAGCAAGAAAGGCGACGGCGGCAGCGGCAGCAGGACTGGGCCCTGGGCCGGATAAAAGGCCTTGATGGGCCGGATCCAGCCTGCGGGCCGTAGTTTGAGGACCCCTGGTATAGTGGTTTGAGTGTTGCACTACAACTCTGGGATCAGGGTTTGATTCTCAGCTTGGCCATAAAAGCCACTGGGTGACCTTGGGCAAATCACATGCTCTCAGCCTCAGGGAAAGGGAAGGCAATGGCAAACCTCCTCTGAGCAAATCTTGCCAAGAAAACTCCATGATAGGTTTGCCTTAGAGTCACCATAAGATGGAAATAACTTGAAGGCACACAACTTCAACAACAACAAGAAGTTCCATATTTCCCCCCGGCAATGTTTTCTATCCAAGTACCTCTTTATTTTTACTATATTTATTTCAAGAATGTTAAACAGATTTTTAAACAAATTGTCCTTTATTTTACATTTTCTACTTGTTTCCTATGGTTCTTTTCTCTCACCACCGACTCTGGTCTTTCCTCTTCTACTTTCCCTTTACTTACCTACAGACCTAGAATCATATAGTTGGAAGAGACCACAAGGGCCATCCAGTCCAACCCCCTGCCATGCAGGAACTCAAAAGCAAAAGCATCCCTGACAGATGGCCCTCGAGCCTCTGTTTAAAGACCTCCAAAGAAGGAGACTCCACCACACTCCAAGGGAGTGTGTTCCACTGTCGAACAGCTCTCACTGTCAGGAAGTGCCCCTTAAAGTTGAGGTGGAATCTCTTTTCCTGTAGCTTGCATCCATTGTTTCAAGTCCAATTCTCTGGAGCAGCAGAAAACAAGCTAGCACTCTCCTCAACATGACATCCCTTCAAATATTTAAACAGGGCTATCATATCCCCTCTTAGCCGTCTCTTCTCTAGGTTAAACATACCCAGTTCCCTAAGTCTTTCCTCATAAGGCATGATTTCCAGACCCTTCACCATTTTAGTCATCCTCTTCTGGACACACTCCAGTTTTTCAACATCCTTTTTAAATTGTGGTGCCCAGAACTGGGAACAGTATTCTAGGTGGGGCCTGACCAAAGCAGAATACAATGGCATTATTACTTCCTTTGATCTAGATATTATACTTCTATTAATGCAGCCTAAAATTTTACTGGCCTTTTTAGCTGTGGCATCACACTGTTGACTCATGTTCAACTTGCGGTATACTAGGACTCCTAGATCCCTTTCACACGTAGTCTCGTTAAGCCAGGTGTCCCCCATCTTATATCTATGAAATTCATTTTTTTTTTTTTTTGCCTTAAGTGCAATACCCTACATTTCTCTGTGTTGAAATTCATTTTGTTAGCTTTGGCCCAGCTTTCTAATCTATTAAGGTCATTTTGAATTTTCATCCTGTCTTCTGGGGTATTAGCTATTCCTCCTAATTTGGTGTCATCTGCAAATTTGAGAAGCATGCCCCCTATTTCTTCATCCAAATGATTGATAAAGATGTTGAAGAGCACTGGGCCCAGAACAGAACCCTGTGGCACCCCACTGGTCACTTCTCTTCAGGATGAAGAGGAACCATTGCTGAGCACCCTTTGGGTTTGGTCAGTCAACCAGTTACTAATCTACCTAACAGTTGTATTGTCTAGCCCACATTTTATTATTTTGTTTGCAAGAATATTGTGGGGGGCCTTGTCAAAAACCTTACTGAAATCAAGATATGCTATGTCTACCCTATTCCCTCCATCTAGCAAGCTGGTAATTTCATCAAAAAAAGAGATCAGATTAGTGTGGCATGACTTGTTTTTGAGAAGCCCATGTTGACTTTTAGTGATTATGGCATTTCCTTCTAAATGTTCACAGACTCTCTGTTTAATGAACTGTTCTAGAATGGATGCAAGCTACAGCTGGTACAAAATATGGCAGCCAGGCTTGTTTCGGGAACATCTAGAAGGGACCACATTACTCCGGTTTTGAGGTCCCTCCACTGGCTGCCTATCAGCTTCCGGGCCCAGTACAAGGTGTTGGTTATCACCTTTAAATCCCTAAATGTCTTGGGTCCAACTTATCTCAGGGACCGCCTCCTCCCATACAATCCTCCTCCATTCTCCAGTCCTCTGGGAGGAATTTGCTGCAGCCTCAAAAATCGAGTCTTGCGACGACCTCCCAGAGGACTTTCTCAGTTGTTGCCCCCAGACTCTGCAATGACCTGCCGGATGAGATCCGTCAGTTAACATCATTGGACAGCTTTAAAAGGGCTGCCAAGATGGATCTGTTCTGGCAGGCCATTCCAGATTTACTATCCCGGCCTCGGGTACCCCCAACCCAATGATCTTCGCGTGGCCCCATTTAAGGATGGATGAGGAACATTGCTGTAGGCCTAATATTGTCTTTTTGGGAAATTAAGTATTTTAATTGTTTTAACTGTTGAACTGTGGTTTTAATTCTATGGATGTAATGCTGTTTTAACGGGGGGGGGGGGGATTGTTGGTTTTGGGATATTATGTAAGATTTTATGGTTGTGAGACACCCTGATTGGTTTTCTAAAGGGCAGGATATAAATAAATTTTATTATTTTATTATTATTATTATTTCCTGGTATTGATGTCAGATTAACTGGGCGATAGTTGTTGGGATCCTCTTTCTCTCCCATTTTAAAGATGGGGACAATGTTTGCCCTCCTCCAGTCTGCTGGGACTTCTCCTGTTCTCCAGGAGTTCTCAGAGATTATTGCCAGTGGCTCCGAGATTACATTTGCCAGTTCTTTTAATATCCTTGCATGTAGTTCATCTGGTTCTGGAGACTTAAATTCATTTAGGTTAACCAGGTATTCCTGTACTTCCTCTTTACTTATTTTGTGCTGCATTTCCCCTATTGTGTCCTCTGCTCCATTTCCCTCAAGTTGAACACCTTTTTCCTTTTTTGAGAGGACTGAGTGTTGAGTAGTTCTGCCTTTTCTCTATCTCCTGTTAGAATTTCTCCATCTTCTCTGTGCAGTGGCCCTATCATTTCCTTCTTTTTTCTTTTGTTATGGACATACCCAAAAAAGCCCCTTTTATTGTCCTTAACCCCTCTAGCAAGCCTGAGCTCATTTTGTGCTTTGGCTTTCCTGACTTTAGCCCTACATGTGCTAGCTATTTGTTTGAATTCCTCTTTAGTGATTTCGCCCCTTTTCCATTTCTTATACATCTCCTGTTTAAAACTTAGTTCAGTTGAAAGTTCTTTTGTCATCCAACCCAGTTTCTTGAGACACCTCCCATGTTTCCTTCTCATTAGAACAGTTTGAGATTGTGCCTTCAGTATCTCCCTTTTGAGAAACTCCCATCCATCCTGAACTCCCTTCTCCCTTTGCATTCCTGACCATGGGATCTCTCCTAAGTTTGTTGAAATCTGGTCTCCTAAAGTCTGGAATGAGTGGTTGACTATGCCTAGCTTCTCCTTTCCACTGTATAAGAAACTCCAGGAGAACATTATCACTCCCACCTAAGAGTCCCACCACTTGCACCCCATTGACCAGGTCATCCCTGTTGGTTAGGATCAGATCTAAAATAGTTGATCCCCTTGTTGCCTCTTCCACTTTCTGGACAAAGAATTGTCTTCGAGGCAAGTGAGGAATTTGCTAGACCTTGAAGTATTGGCTGAGTTTGACTTCCAGCAAATATCAGGATAGCTGAAGTCACCCATCACTACTACATCTCTCCTTTCTGAGTGTGTGGTCATCTGTTCTAGAAAAGAATCATCCAGTTCCTCAGTCTGACTTAGGGGTCTGTAGTAGATTCCCACAATAACATCCCTGTTGTTTCCTTCCCCTTTAATTTTTATCCAGATTCTCTCCACCTGATTTCCAGGATTTAAGTCCTGGATCTCTTCACAGGTGTAAACATCCCTGACATATAATGCTATTCCTCCTCCTTTCCTCTTTGACTTATTTCTCTTAAAAAGGTTATACCGTTCTATTCCTACATTCCAATTGTGAGACTCATCCCACCAGGTTTCAGTGGTGCCTATTATATTGTATTTGCTTTGCTGTGCTATGAATTCAAGTTCATCTTGTTTATTTCCCATGCTCTGTGCATTAGTGTAGAGATATCTAAAAGCATCTGTCTTTCCCACTTGCTGCCTGTGTGAGCTTTTTCCCCCTCTCACTGTTGGACCCTTGCATTATTTGCCTTGTTTCCTCTATAACACTTTGATTATTATTTCCAGCCCATGATGTACTCCTGCTTTCCAAGATACCGTCCAAGATACTGTGTCCCTCCCCAACATGACTCAGTTTAAAGCCCTCCTGATCAAATATTTGAGACTATTGGCAAAAATGCTTCTGCCAAATGGTGTAAGATGCAACCCATCTCTTGCTAGAAGTCCACCCTCATGGAACCTCAGCCCATTATTTAAAAATCCAAATCGTTCTTGGTGGCACCATCTATGGAGCCAGTTTTTCATGTCTGCTATCTTCCTCTCCCTTCCTGGACCATGCCCTTCAACTGGGAGAAGAGATGAGATAACAACTTGTGCATCCAGCTCTTTTAGCTTCCTACCCAAAGCCTCATAATCCCTTCTGATATTCTGAAGACTGTGCCTTGCTGTATCATTGGTTCCCACATGGATCGAGAGGAAGGGGCAATGGTCAGTAGTCTCTTTGTTGCATCACGGATTTTTGCCCCAGGGAGACAACACACCTCCCGGGACATCTTTTCAGGCCTACATATTGCTGCTTCTGTACCCCTCAACAAGAAGGCCCCAACCACCACCAAGCACTGAAACAGGACTGTAGGCTTCTCCCTGAAAAAGTCCCCTGGTAAAGACCCACATTATCAGCCCCTGTTCTCTTGGTCTTAGTCTTTTCTAACTCAACAGAGAGCTCCTGGATGCTATTTTATTGTGGAGGCAAGTCTGTCTCTCTTCCTCTGAGCAAAAAACAACAACCCCCTCAATATGACTGCTCAGAAACTGCTTTCCTTCTCCCTTCTTGGCCTCCACTCAATATGACTGCTCAATATGGCTGCTTCCTTATTCCTTCCAGAAACTGACCTGGAAGGCCTCCTTCTCCTTCTCCTTCTCCTTCTCCTTCTCCTTCTCCTTCTCCTTCTCCTTCCTGGCAGAAACCAACCTAGAAGCCTCCACTCAATATGGCTGCTCAGAAATGGCTTTCCTTCTCTCTTCATGGCAGAAACTGACCTGGAAGCCTCTGGGAGGGGTTGTATAGAGCTAATTGGCTAGCTCCACCCCCTATTGGCTCACAAATGTGACTCACCAAAGCCCCACCTGCTCAGCAACAGTTACACTCTCCCCAAGTGTTTTTAAAAAGAAAAACTTTAATACAGGTATATTTAATAAGCTTAGTATGTGTGGAGGTGAAATGCCTGTAGGTGTGTTAGAAATAGCAAGTAATGGGGCGGGATATACAGATCAGTGCCTTGTAGTTCTACTCAAAATGAAATGTTTCCAAATTCTATGGGACCTATTTCCAAGTAATTATTCGCAGGGCTACTGCCTTAGAAACAGGGGCAGGAACAGATGAAAGCAATAAGTCATGCCTGAATAGTGAACTCTGATTTCTTAAATTATGAGCCCTAGTTTATGGTAGGGGATATTTGGGCCTCATCTGTGGCAGAAAAAAATAAATATTGCATGTAGTCCTGAATGTTCCTAGCAAGCCAGCTACTTCTAGGAGAGATTTACACATACTGGTGATTGATGGACCAGTTGCTGTCAGGCTACATCATCACTTCCAGTGATAACAGGAAGTGGCTTTGTGTCAGCCAGTAATCTTCTATGGTTACCTTTTAGCTGCTTCTGGAGTAATTTTTGGATTTATCAAGTTGGAGTTCCCTTGAATAGCCTTCAGGCAAAAATACTATGCCCAGAATTTCCAAACAAGCTTGTTTCTGTAGGGGAAGAAAATCATTGGGGCAGGGGCAGTCCAGGGCTGCTGTGCACAAGACCCACCAAGGGTCATATATGGCTCATGGGCCACATGGTTCCTACATCTGTTCTAGGAATGAAGAACCTGAACATAAAAGGAATGGGGGAAAAAATCTGCCTTTAGCTCTAAATGTCCCAATCCAGCTAATACATGTGCCACATTTTCTTATGATTTTGTTATCTCATAATAAGTGAGAAACTTCAGCTGCCATCTCATTTGTCTCTATAGCAGCTAGGCTTACCTGTCATAGAAACTTATCACATTGTTAAATAAATCACCTTACTTGATCCAGCTTAAAATTTAAATTGGAAGGCATCCTGATATTATCACAAGCATTTAACTGCAGAATATGCCACCCAAATGCAGTCTGGGGTCCATCCCTGCTCCCAGGGTCACTCCGGTGGCCATTTTCTCAAGCCAGAAAACCCAGTTTCAACCCTGGGAGTGAGGATGGACCTAGGCTGCATTTGTGTGGCAAATTTGGTGGCTAAACCCATGTGATAATATCAGGATGCTGCCCAATTTAGATTTTAAGCCGGATCAAGTAAGGCAATTTATTTAACAATGTGATAAGCTCCAATGTCTTGTTCTTGGTGACTCTTTCTTCTATGTCACAATGTGCAGGCTGTGGTCTCTACTATGACAGAAATGTATAAAGGATGTGATCATAGATTTTTAGGCTCAGTCTGGTGTTAGGAGGAGTCTGGCAATGAATTTCAATATGTCTTACCAGGTTTTCATCATTCCTGAGAAAAAGTGAAAGACACTTCTCACACTCGGATAAGGGGAAAACAGATAGCTCAATCCATGAGATGTCATAGGACAAAAATGTATTTAATTGTGGAATTCAATAAGTACAATAATAACTGGAGGGGACACTGAAAGATCAGAAAGAGACTTGTTCAGGGGGGAAGCAAAAATTGCTGTAGCAAAATTCTGGAAGTTGAGGAATTTACAATTCAGCAAGAAATGGTAGGCTTGTTGAGTCTGGTTAATGACAGAGGCAGGAATAAGAAAAACAATAATTCAAAGTAGCCTCATGAGAAGATTTGGGTTTCCTTGGTCCTCTAACTGGAAGGCTTTTTGCAAAATGATCATTTGAAACTAATAAAAGTGGGATGAGTTGCATACAGGAAGATGGTATCCCAGAATTCTGGAAGGAGGCATCAATTACATTAATCCCAAAAGAGGGTCAGGACAAAAGAAATATTAAGAACTATAGACCGATCTCCCTGGTCAACGTCGACTATAAAAATTTTGCTTCTATTATTGCAGAGAGACTGAAGAAAGTTTTGAATTATTATTATTATTATTATTATTATTATTATTTGTATACCGCCCTGTGGTGAACCAATCCAGGCGGTTGACAACAGTAAATATAACAAGATTAAAATATAACATTAAAACAGTATAATCCCTCCCCCCCCCTTAAGAAAGTATTAAACAATATGACAAATTAAAAACACAATATCAGAACATAAAACCATAATTAAACAAACTAAAAACCCTGGTATCCCTCTGGAGATCCTCAACCATCACTAAAGATGGGGCCACGGGAGGAATGAGGGGATCAGGGAATGAACTTATCCATGAAGATCAAAATGGATTTTTACCTAATCACCAGATCAAAAATAATATTAGAAACATAATTGATATAATAGAACACTTTAAATATAACAATGAGAAAAAACTAGCAATGATTTTGATCGATGCTGAGAAATCTTTTGAGAGAATTAGGTGGGTTTTTATGCAAGAAACACTGAACAGAATGAATATTGGAGATTGTTGCACTTCATGGATTAAAGCAATTTATAAAGAGCATTATTGTGAATAGAGAAAAAACGAATAGCATAAAGATCGAAAAGGGCACCAGGCAAGAATTCCCATTATCCCCTCTTCTCTTCCTAATGATGCTCGAAGTATTAAACACCGAGATAAGAGAAAAGGAAAATATCTCAGGTGTGAGAATAAAAAATGAACAAATCAAACTAAAAGTGTATGCTGACAATCTAATCTGCTTTTTAGAAGACCTACTCAAGAGAATAAAACAGCTAATTTCAACCCTAAAGGAATTCGGTAAATATTCTGGCTTTAAAATCAATGAAGATAAAACCTCCATAATAACAAAAAATATGACAATACAGGAAGAAGGTGAGCTAAAACTATTGACAGAATTCAAGAAACAAAGCAAGGTAAAATATCTGGGTATCACGCTGACAAAGAGAAACATAGATCTTTATCAAAATAATTACGATAAGAATTGGGCAGAAATTAAAAAAGATTTAGAAAGATGGACAAAGTTACAACTCTCTCTCTCTCTCAGGCAGAAAGTCCATTATCAAAACGAATGTGCTCCCAAGATTTTTCAAAATCTACCCATTTTGGCTAATGAAAAATACTTTGACAGATGGCAAAGAGAGCTTTCTAAATTTCTCTGGCAAGGGAAAAAGCCCAGAGTAAGATGGAAGATCCTAACGGAAGATAAAGAGAAAGGCGGATTGGTCCTGCCAAATATAAGATTATATTATTATACTTCCTGCTTATCATGGACAGAAAACTGGGTAAGATTGGATAATGAGAAATTACTAATATTAGAAGGCAGCAATTTAAGATATGGATATCACGCATATCTATGGTATAATAAATTAGCAGTCAATAGGAATTTTGATCATCATGTGATAAGAAAAGTCCTTCTAGGAATGTGAACTAAAATCAAAAAAATGTTTTATCCAAAAAATTCCCCTTTGGACCTCTCCTCAAGAAGCTCTCCATCGAAGGACCAAAAATGCAAGAGAGAAATGGCTACAATATGAAGACATGTTATACATAGAAAACAGTAAGATCCCACAATTTAAAAACATTGATTTATTACAAGAAACAAATATAAATATAACAATCAATCAATCTATACAATCAATTAAAAGGACAATTTCAAGATGATGCTAAATTAACAGGATTTATCTTGGGGGGAAACGAAATTGATAAGATTACGTTTGATGAACAAGGTAAACATATAACGAAATATTACAAGGTTTTAAAAAACAGAGATTTAGAAAATGAAGTTATCAAACAAATGATGGTGAAATGGGCACAAGACATTGGGAGTCCAATAACCATCAAGTTCATCTGATGTCAGAATTGTAAGGAAAATTACTTTAAAATGATGTATCAGTGGCACATGACACCATTGAAATTGAATAAAATATATAATACTGGGAAGACGAGATGCTGGAAATGCCAAAAACAAGGTGGTAATTTCATACACATGTGGTGACATTGTCAAGAAGCCAAATGATACTGGATGATGATAGTAAATGCTTGAGATAAGGATTACCCTGGATCCTAAATTTCTTCTACTAAATATGGTGAACAAATTAGATGCAGCCATTGAGAAAAATCATTCTAGAAAACTTATTTATATGTTTACGACAGCTAGAATTAGTAATGTACAACTATGGAAAACAGAAAAGACTCCAACGGAAACAGAGTGGTTACTCAAATTAAGAGAAGCGGTTGACATGGACATACTCACAGCCAAATTAGGCGGTAAAGAAATAAAAGACGACTGGATATGCTTACAAAAATTAGGAGAAAAGAGAGGTTGGAATTTATTATAAAGGATGAGAAAAAATGAAATGTGGAAAGGGAAAAAATAAGTAATAGAATAGAATACTGGAGTGATGTAAATACACCAAAGAAAGTACCATAAAGATTGATATTATAATATAACTACTGATGAAGACCCAATATGCAAGATGAAAAAAAAATACAATAGAGACAATGTAAAAGGGCTTTATGTGTATTGTTTATATGGTTTGTATGGTTTGTATTATGTGTATTTGTCTTGTTCTAGTGTCTTGTCTTGTTTTGTTTTTTGTTTGAAGATGTTATGATTGTCAAGGAAGGATTGATGTACATAAATATATGTATAGTCTGTTTTTAATGTTAATAAAACTTTTTTAAAAAGTAGGGATGAGTTGCTCATTGCAAATAATAAAGAGAAATAACTTTTTTAAAACCAGAGAGTCAGGGTGGTTTTGTCATCTGAGTGTTGGACTTGGACTCTAGAGAAAAGAGTTTGAATCCCTGCTCAGCTATGGAAACCCACTGGGTGACTTTGGAGTCACACACTCTCATCCTTAACAAATCTTGCCAAGAAAACCCCATGATAGGTTCACCTTAGTGTTGCCATATGTCAGACACAACATGAAGACACACAAACAACAACAAATTTTAACCAGAAGAAAATTCTCAGGAGAAAATTCCTTGTTCCATAGTTGCTTTCTCCCTCATGGTGTCAGTCAAGGAGAATCTAAAGATTCCATATTTAAATAAGGAAAGTGTTTATACTTCATCATGGATACACTGTCAACTGTCCTAGAATTCAAAGCTATAGTCATGTTATAGTCTGTATAATTAGTATTAATTGTAGATAGATTCTGCAGCACCTTTCAGACTAACTGAAAAAAAATTAAGAAGTTGTCAGCATGAGCTTTTGTAGACTTCAGTCTACTTCTATGAGTGTAAGATGCCCATCCTGAGAATGGGGTCAAACAGTGTTGAAATGTGTGTGGTAGGTCAGAAAGCCATTTTCTCTGTCCAATCCATTGCTGTCAATGCAATGTCAATACAATCACCTGTCCTGTGAGAACTGTGAGTTCTCATATTTCTCTACAGAAGTTTGCTTGTATAAATGGAGCAGAAGGAACATGACATCCAAGTTTACTCCAATATAATGTGCTTTGGGCCTGGAAGTGTCCTGAAGGTGAAAATTTGAAGCCAACAGAAGATGAAATAATTCATATAAGTGATAATAAGTTATAATGTGCACTACAACTATATCAGTGCTTTAGTCTTGAAAGAAAAAAGGCCAATATTAAATGAGCTTCTGTAACCCTAAGAAGAATCTATCATGGGGTTTTCTTGACAATATTTATTCAGAAAGGGATTTACTCTTTCCTTCCTCTGAAACTGAGAGAGTATGACTTGCCCAAGGCCATCTATTGGGTTTCCATGACTGAATAGGTCTCCAGAGTCGTAATCCAATGCTCAAACTTTTGAGGCATTGCCACACCTTTTTACCTCAGGGGTTATTCTTTTGTTTTTAAACTGCATAACACTCTCAGGGGTCTTTTCACCACTTCTAGGCAACCTTCTACTTTACCAAAACTTTTACCTCAGGGATTACCCTTGTATCTGTGTAACTCACCACATTTGGCACAGTTCTACCAATTGTCTGCACACAAGACTTCTTTTTGGCTTTCCCTCAACCAAATAAATCTCCTTACTGAATCATATGATCCTGTAACTGGATCCTTTGATTGTCTCACTAGATCAATGGATCCCCTCACTGGGTCATTCTATCCCACTGCTTGGCACCAAATATATTGTGATTCTGGTCTGTCCAAGGCTGGGAACTTTAGACCCAGGCTTGGGAAGGCATGTGCCACACCTCTACATTTTGATATTTCATCCATAGTACTTTGTACATTTCTTTGCTATATCATTTAGTAATTTCAGCATTTTTATTCACTTTTTTATAGAATATATAAAATAATTATATGATGTGTTGCTCATCTCCCTTATGGGAGAAAGGTGGCATACCAATGAAGTAAATAAAATAAAAAATAAAGATAAACCTGTGCCTTTCTTTTAAATATGTTTCTTGCATTCAGTGAATTTTTATACAAATAGTTAATGAGATTAACATTGATCTCCACATATTGCATTACTATTCTCCTAGGGTTTTTTTAGGGTTTTTTTTTTAGGCAATATAAATTAGCTTCCCATGTTACTAATGCTTTGGAAAGTGCTTACAATCCCTACAGAAACAGTGCTACAATAATATGATTACTTGGAGTCTCCATACCTCTCAACTGTCCTGATTTAAGAGTGCTGGTTAATCCTCAATCATCCCACTTTTTCAGCTACTTTTAAAATATCCAAGCTTTTTCTCCCACTTTCCCTACTTATCCCCAGCTTGCTTCAGTTGCTACAAGTTGAATTCAAAGTGCAAAAATAATTTGCGTTCAATTAACTGGGCAGAGGATTAGAGAAAGAGGTGAGAGAAACTTGCTCTGGCCAGCAGGCTTAAGACTAAAACAAACTTCTACAGTCTCTCCTGCTTCCTGTTGAATAACTTTTGCCTTCTTGATCGCACTCTAGTGTTACTTGTCCCATTTTCCTCTGTGTAATGTTGGACTGTATGTTGGTCTTTAGAACACTGCAACTGACTGTTGAATTTTAAAAGTTCTAACTGAAAGTTAGCATATTCACCTGTCATTCACAACTACAGAAGATAAGAAAGGGCAGTTAATATATCTCCTATGGTTCGGCTGCTACAGATGCCCTTCAAAATACACCAGCATACAAACTATGGAAAAAGGCCACACTATAAATAAAAAGTCAAGGTTATGGCTATGAGGTAAACTCTATATTTTATCTATCTAATTCTTCTATTGCATATGCCTCCAACATCTCTGAGCAAGCAATAAACCATTTATAGCAATGCTCTGGTGATTCAGAAATTCATATTACTTTTCCATAGTGAGCTGTCTTGGATTATGTTATCTCAAGGAAATGAGTGCTGGAACAACAACTTTCAGCCAAGATATTAACTTGACTGGTATTTTAAAATTCATTGAAAATAGTGGCTTACCATGATGGCTCTGTGAGTGCTTAACCATCTGGAGAAAAGCTGTTCAGTAGCGTATTACCAAAAGTGAAGAAATACCTTTAGTGATACATCAGTAATAATATGTGAAAATAATCTGTTTTGAATATATTCATCTATCTATCTATCTATCTATCTATCATCTATCTATCTATCTATCTATCTATCTATCTATCTCACAATGGCAATACATTGCATTTAAAATTTCAAAATATTCTAATGAAGGCAATGGGGGTAACATGTAGTCATGAAATAAAATTCTCCAGACTTTATCTTACTTCACACCTGATTACTTTTAGGCCAGATGTTGCTAACTCTATATAAAAGAAACTATAAAATCCCATCCCAGGTTGTTTCCAGTTGATCACACAGCCATGTTCCAAGCAGACCTGTTTCACTGATGTATCGTACAGACAGAATATTATCATAAGCAATAAATTATCTGACATTCATACTCTGCTCCATGTCTTAAGATCAGATCTTTGTTTATAGCTGACTACATGTCAGGACAAGCAATGCATAGGAGGAACAGTGATGGAGTTAGCTATGTACATGAAGAATAATTCTTGTGATATTCCAGGTACATGCATTTGTCCCACTTCAGATCTGTCTGAAGGTAATTGGTTGTGTCTTTTATTCCTTATTGTTCATCCACTTGTATATGTCAGAAACATTAGACCCACTGCCACACTTATTCCAGTTTGATCACTTACTTTAGGAGGCAAAAGATAAGAACCATGAGATCCTGAATTCAACTGTTATTCTGTTGATTTCTAGCAAGCAACTTCATTACCTAATTAATCCCTTGAACATGAACACATGCCAGAAGTTGATATTCCTGAAAGGGGTGGGGGAGCTAGGTTTCATATACCACAACATACCTCCTACTTTAATTATGAGAGAAACATGGCAAAGGTCCTACCTCAAGCTGCCTCCAGTTTGCTTCTAGCTGTCTTAATCAAGGGGGCCAAGCCCTGCACTGAGATGATGGCCAGATATTGAAGAAAAATATGTCACTTTTAATTAGAGACTTGAAGTCTGGAATGTGTGAATGACAGTTATTGAAAACAAGTCTAATGATTAAAAGAATTGGAAGTGGGTGTTGGAAATCTAACTTCAATACCCCATGAGTCTATAAAGTTCAGATCTCTTATCTATGTGTAAGGCATAATTTGCTACCTAAGACAAAAGTGCTATTTTATCTATTTTGTAGCCATCATATATAATAAATTATTTTACTGCTTCAGGTACAGAACAATGGTGTAAAGAATTCAAGAGGGACTAGTTGGGGATCATGAAGAATGGAGAGCTGACAGGAGCTTAATTGACAAGGAATTATACACATACATGAGTTCTGAACAAGTTTAAGTACAGATCATCCTTTCAGAATACTTTTCAGCTTTGTAGATTATTAAGTATGAAATAGACAGCAAAACAACACAGCATGCCAACCTGATCATTGGTAATTGGAACGCGAAAGTTGGAAGCAAAGAAGAATAAAAAACAGTAGGCAGATTTGGATTAGGCAAAAGAAATGAAGCAGGTGAGTGTCTGATACATTTTTTGTGAAGCCAATAACCTATTCATAGCAAACACATTCTTCATACAACCATAAAGAAGGTTATACACATGGATATCACCAGATGGTCAACATAAAAATCAAATAGACTATATAATTGGAAGCAAAAGATGGTAAAATTCTACACTGGTGGCCAAGACTAGACCAGGCATCAACTTTGACACAGATCATGAATGTGTAGCAAAAGAAAGAAGAAGGAAATGGTAGGGCCACTGTACAGAGAAGATGGAGAAATTCTAATAGGGGACAGATAAAAGGCAAAACTACTCAATACTTTCTTTGCTGCAGTCTTCTCACAAAAGGAAAAGAGTGTTCAACCTGAGGAAAATGGAGCAGCGGACACAACAGGGGAAATGCAGCACAAAATAAGTAAAGAGGAAATACAGGAATACCTGGTTCACCTAAATGAATTTAAGTCTCCAGGACAAAATGAACTACATCCAAGGATATTAAAATAACTGGCAAATGTAATCTTGGAGCCACTGGCAATAATCTTTGAGAACTCCTGGAGAACAGGAGAAGACCCAGCAGACTGGAGGAGAGCAAACACTGTCCCCATCTTCAAAAAGGGAGAAAAAGAGGATCCCAACTATCACCCAGTTGTTCTGACATCAATACTGGGAAAGATTCTAGAACAGTTCATTAAACAGAGAGTCTGTGAACATTTAGAAGGAAATGCCATAATCACTAAAAGTCAACATGGGCTTCTCAAAAACAAGTCATGCCAGACTAATCTGATCTCTTTTTTTAAAAAAATAAAAATTACCAGCTTGCTAGATGAAGGGAATGCGGTAGACATAGCATATCTTGATTTCAGTAAGGCTTTTGACAAGGTCCCCCACAATATTCTTGCAAACAAGATAGTAAAATGTGGGCTAGACAATACAACTGTTAGGTGGATTAGTAACTGGTTGACTGACTGAACCCAAAGGGTGCTCAGCAATGGTTCCTCTTCATCCTGAAGAGAAGTGACCAGTGGGATGCCACAGGGTTCTATCCTGGGCCCAGTGCTATTCAACATCTTTATCAATCATTTGGATGAAGGAATAGGAGGCATGCTTCTCAAATTTGCAGATAACACCAAATTAGGAGGAGTAGTTAATACGTCAGAAGAGAGGATCAAAATTCAAAATGTCCTTAATAAATTAGAAAGCTAACAGAATGAATTCCAACATGGAGAAAAGTAAGGTGTTGCACTTAGAGTGGAAAAATAAAATATAAAGATATAGGATAGGGGACACCTGGCTTAACAAGACTACATGTGAAAGGGATCTAGGAGTCCTAGTAGACAACAAGTTGAACATGAGTCAACAGTGTGAAGCCACAGCTAAAAAGGCCAATGAGATTATAAATGCATCAATAGAAGTGTAGTGTCTAGATCAGGGGATGGCAACATTTGTTGCTGGGGCCGGGAAGGGGGGGGGAAATGGCACGGGGGCGTGCGCGCGTGGGGGGTGCCATTTTGAAAGGTCGCAGCATGCCTGCTCCGGGTGAATTTGCCCGGCGCACGTGCGCTGTGGCCTTGCCAGGGCCCAAGGAAGGCTGCAGCGTGCCTGCTCCAGGTGAATTCGCCCGGCGCACATGCACTGCGGCCTTGCTAGGGCCCAGGGAAAGCCGCAGCGTGCCTGCTCCGGGTGAATTCACCTGGCACACGCACACTGTGGCCTTGCCAGGGCCCAGGGGAGGCTGCAGTATGCCTGCTCCGAGTGAATTCACCTGGCTCACGTGCACTGCAGCCTTCCAAAATGGCGCCCGTGCTCACGCTCACACATGGTGCGCTGGTGGCGAAGGCGGCAGTGGGCCGGTCCCAAGGCCTCTGCGGGCCGCACTCGCCCCATGGGCCATCGGTTGCCAACCCCTGGTCGAGATGAAGGGAAGTAATAGTGCTACTATATTCTGCTTTGGTCAGGCTTCACATGGAATACTGTATCCAGTTATGGGCACCACTATTCAAAAGGGATGTTGACAAGCTGAAGCATGTCCAGAGGAGGGCAACTAAAATAGTGAAGGGTCTGGAAACCATGCCCTATGAAGAATGAGGGAGCTGGCTATGTTTAGCCTGGAGAAGAGACAGTTAAGAGGTGATATGATAGCTCTGTTTAAATATTTGAAGGGATGTCATATTGAGGATGGAGCATGTCTGTTCTCTGCTGCTTCAGAAAACCAGACCCAGAATGATAGATGCAAGCTACAGGAAAAGAGACTCTGCCTAAACATTAGGAGGAATTTCCTGACAGTAAGAGCTGTTCGACAGTGGAACATATTCCCTCAGAGTGTAGCAAAGTCTCCTTCTTTTGAGGTCTTTAAACAGAGGCTGGATGGCAATCTGTCAGGGATGCTTTGATTGAGAGTTCCTGCATGACAAAGGGCTGAACTGGATGGTCGTTGTGGGCTCTTCCAACTCTATTCTATGATTCTATGGTTCATATTTCAATTGGCAGCTTGTAGTCTACCTATTCCTTAGAACCCTCCAAATTTGATTTACTTGAGTTGTTCCCAATGTTCAAATATAAATTTAGACCTTTTAAATTACTTTTAAAAAATTTAACACCTTGACTTTGTTTTTGTTGCAGAATTCACACCAAAATAAATAAATAAATAAATAAGAAATAAACCTACAATGTAGACATACACGTTTATTTATCTAAACAATTAATAGATGGGATAAACAAAAAAAAAATCCAATAGAGACATTGATTATTGTCCCTGGGATGATATTCTAATCTAGTCTGCTCCATTCTATTCCATTCCATTCTTGTCCCAGCCAATGCAATGTATTGTACCATACATTATTTTTAGCAGTGCAGCAGAAATTATACTGTATTCTAACTGCCATTAGGGTGGACCCATTTAAATGAAACCTTGTATATTTTGGATCTGGATCTCTGAGTGGAATATTTATTTATTTATTTATTTATTTATTTATTTATTTATATTTATACCCCACCTATTATAAATGCTCTCAGAGTAACTTACAAATTGTTAATTAATTGTTAATTCCCTGAGGGAAGGGAACCATCTAATTAACTATTTGTAAGCCACTCTGAGAACCTTTGTGGCTGAAGAGTGGGGTATAAATAC
Source organism: Phrynosoma blainvillii (assembly GCA_026167975.1). NCBI lineage: Eukaryota > Metazoa > Chordata > Lepidosauria > Squamata > Phrynosomatidae > Phrynosoma > Phrynosoma blainvillii. The sequence continues at coordinate 119,895,051 of JANUYF010000004.1, read as the reverse complement.
TCCAAATAAATAAATAAATAAATAAATAGACAGTTCCCTGCCCTCAAGCTTACAATCTAAAAAAGAGATGACACAAAAGGAGAAGGGAATGGTAGTGAGGAAGAGGATCACCTCCAGTGGTTCTTCTGTCCCTCTGAGGCCAGGGCCATGTCAGATGGAATGGATGGACAAATGGAATTGAGAAATTTATTTTTTTTAAAAAATCTCAATTTAAACACATGGCATCTAGCTATTTACCCCTAAAGAGAAACCTTTTGTATTTTTGTAGATTGTGGGACAAATTTGTTGGGTTGTATTTTGCTTTGTTTTGTTTTTTACACTCACACAAAGCACTCTTTCTTTTCAACTAAAGAAAAGCCACAACACTTTGCCTAAGCATCAAACAGGTAAAGCTGATAGAAAGAAACATACATTAATTGCTTGGAACAACGCTATTTGTAAATAATTGTGCACTATCATAGTGATAATAATTTTGAGTAAAACAACACCCCCCTTCCACAAATACAGTTTGTTTTCTTAGTTCCAAGTGTATAGTTGGCTAGTTTGAATTTAACTGGCCCTGTGCACTGAGATTTGTTAATCAGAGCCACTCATTCAGATGCATAAATGTACTGCTTTAGATAGTCAATGAAAAATATAGCATCACTCTGCCTACCCAGTACAAATCAGAAGGGACCAAAAATCACATCTGTCCTCTAGAGTGATGTAGCTGCCCATATCTATTACTATCAATGACAGCACTGCCAAGCTCAGCATTAACCTCTCTTTATATTTCATTACTGTCTATCACTCGGGGGAAGTTCTAATTGGACAGCTGTGTGAAACATGGCCAGCTTCCACCCTGCCAGAGCAACAACAAAATTAACTGAAACCCAGAGAATACAGCCTTTAACTTCTGTTTGTTTGTTTCTTTATTTATTGGGAGGAGAGGAAAACATAGGAGCACAAATAACATCATGCAAATGTAACATAATCAATTAGGAAGATAAATGATGGATGATCTTGTACATCAGTCAAAAAGGATTTGATCTACTTTATAGAGGAGAGGGCTGTAGACACATGGAAATGTATTTGCATTTGCTCTCTTGGCAAAGCTTTTATGAGGTGAATGTCAAAAAGAAAAGGTCAGCAACACTCTTGGAATTCACAAGAAAGGCAATGCTCACAGTACATCAAAGAGGTTTTTACCTCTCCCCCCCCCCCCCGGATTTTCCATATTTTAGTTGTGGTATGACCTGCAATTGTGTAGGATTGAGATGCATTTTTACTACTTGATGTACATAACATATTCAACACTATGAAGGTGCACAATATTTTTACTGTGTCAAACAAATAAACAAAAACACATGCAAGTGGACTCCCTGGAACTAATTATGTGACTTTTGGTGGCACTACAGCTTCTTCATGCATGTCACACCAAAGGGGATGAGCATGTATGGAAATGACAAACACCAGTTTGTTCTTATTTATTTAATGTTTGTGTGACAATAAAAATATATGCACCTTCACGGTGTTGACTGTCTTGTGTACATGGAATGGTAGCAATGCAAATTAGATTCATGTCAGTTCCAGCTTGTAACATGAGAAGACACAGAAGAAGCGAATACTTCTGTAATAGAGACAGTGGAGATTATCACACAGACAATAGTGTGTGTATTGCCAAAATTTATCAGATGCTATCATACCTGGTTTGTCCTCCACCCATTACTGTCACACATGTTTTCATTGATGGACAATATCAGTGTTGTGGCATTAGTTCCAGCAGCAGTCCTGACATTGACCAGACCTGTGATTTCAGTCTCCTCCTCTCTCCCTCTCCCCTCAACTATTCCCAGAAAACTTCATTTTCTTTTCTCCATCCCCCTCCACCAAAACTGTATCGCCATAATGCCTAAATTGTGTAATAAAGATATATAAAACTAATAACTAAAAAGAACAACACAAAAGGCATGCTGGGCAAAGCAATAGGACATGGAAGCAATGTTAATGAGCAGTCTAGAGAAAAAGGTCCCAGAGCTGCAATAGCCTCTACAGCTCCAGTCCTGTACTTGAAGATATGAGAAGCATTGTTTCCAAACCAATATGCGTGTGTTTCCCTTCATTAATGTGATTGTGGCAAGAATGGGGGCTTGGGTAATAAAGTCCACTCCCTTATGAGGGACATGTAAATTGGTACTGTCCCTGACAAACACATGTAGCAGATGGTAACTTTGATAATCAAAACATTTATCTAAAAAACAATATTTAAGGTACCACACCAGTCTTTTGTTGCTTTTGCTACAATAAAGTTACAGTACCCCCTGAAACTTCTCCCTCTATATTTGTTTCTGATCTTAATATACCTCAATTAATTTCCCCCTCACCTTATTGAGAAGCAGTAGAAAATCAGATTACAGTGGTTCTAAAGTAGCCATTATGTTGTGTCTGTGCCAAACGATGGATGCTCTAACATACAGATCAGATAAATATCTATTTGGGGAGTGTTTGTAGACTGCCTTATTGACCCAGTAAGCTGTAACAGCTCCAATATGTCAGGGAGATACATATTTAAACTCCACTTAGAATGCAAATTGTTGACCTAACACAACAAAGCTGCTCATTTAGAACTAGTGCACTCTATCATTGAAATCTATGTTTGGTGATTGCTGACCAAAGATGATTATAAAAAGTCTGGCTTTTAGAACAACTGCATGTAAGTATGCACATTTCTCACATGGTAGTGCATAATGGCTCTTGGTAAATTTCTGTCATCAGAGTACTGAAGTGATAAGATGACTGACAGGTCTTGGAAATGTGTGTTTAAATATTGAAAATGGTATGATAAAAGTGTGTTTTTATTTAGGAATGGTTAGAAATGTCATCGTAGACAAATCTGATGATGACTCACACACACACACACACACACACACACACCCCTATCATTTTAGTCAAGCAGCAAATAAACAGAAGGTTTCTGAGGGGCTGCATATTGAGGCACTGAAAAATCACATGCACAGTGTTCTCCTAGTTATGAGGCATGATGAGAAAAGGCAGCTGGAGAGACACCCTGAAGTCCTGCCACAACTGTTTCAATGTGTCCTGTGACCAGTAAAACACTACAGATATAATTCTCTAGTGCCCTGTTTTGGAGTGCCTTGGAAACTTCTTGTCTGAGAACAATTCTCAGTTTAAAAAATACTATCTGGGGTCATTTTTCAGTTGTTAACAACCTTAAATGTGAATCCAAAAAGTTATGAGATCATAAGTCTGGCTTACTACTGAATGGGATGCCAACTGCCATATGTTTATTTAGGAATTACCGTTCTTTTAAATTCTTCATTTATGTTCTAGGAAGTGTAGCCAAAAGTCTAGCATGGGGAATTTTATTTAGCTCAAACTGAGAGGAGGTCAGCTTCAAAGACCCTGCGAGACCATCTCCCACTTGTATACCAAGAGGCCAGTGGATCTAAAAATTGATGCAGAGACAGAATTCTCCAATTAAAGTATTTTTTATTATTAAAGGGATAATCACACAGTAATTCACACTCATACATTCAAAGCTCAGGAAATTAGGGGTTAACTTGGAAAAGATCTTGAAGCAAAACTATGGGTGATACACTTACTACAGATGAGGCTTTCTCCAGGATCCAGTTGGGTGAAGTGGCATGGGACACAGCCATTCTGAAAGTGTTGGTTTGAATGGAAGTGCCAGTAACTAGACTGGAGATCACAGTGACATACCCCCTCTGCAGACCAGGGCGTCGGGGACGCCCTGGTCCGGAGCGCCGGCGGAGCTCAGCCTCCACACCGCAGCGCTCCTCCGGCAACTCTAAAAGGAGCACCAAATTGGCACTCCTTTTAGATGTCAGGGAAAGTGTGCCCTAAAAGCGGCGGGCGCACTTTCCCTGACTCAAACGCCGCGGCGCGTCCGGTCGCCGCGGGGTGAGGTCATCCCCGGAGTGCCGGCCGTGCAGAGGGCCGGCGACTCTGAGGGCGACCTCAGGAAGAGGAAGGGGCGCCGCTCGTGTGGCTGCCCCTCCTCTTCCGGGCCCGGAAGACGGCTCATTTAGCCGTCTGCTGAGGCCCATAGTGTCCCCATGAACTCCAAACTAGCACACTGGGGGGGGGGGGGGGGAATCCAGGAGTTTTTAAGGTCTAAAACTAGCTGCATTGCAAAGGTGTGAGATTGTATGGGTGAGGTAATCTGTTCTGGCAACATTCAAGGTGAATGGGGAAAGGATTAAGTTGTTAGCTGGCCCATCAAATGAGACATCTAGGCAATTATTGCCCATTCTTTCTGATTATGGAGGTGATGATGGTCCATTTGCAACTCCCACACTACCTGCCTGTCCTTGAGATGGTTTCTGCCAGTTTTCCAAGTGACCTTGGTATCACCTGACTGTCATCGCCCACGTGGCACTTGGGGTCAACTGCAGGGTACATCTGGGGTCATGTGGAAAGCCACGCACACACCAAAATTCAGAAAAAAATGCACTTTGGCTAAGAGAAGCCAAGTCACCACTTCACCAAAATCAGGAGGGGGTCTCACACTGGGAGAGATTGGACTAAAATTGTTTACTTGCTAGGGACATGGTATGTACGACACCTAACATCTGAGTGAGGAAGCAGGAACTTGTGGGGTTAGAGATGGGGCTAGTTGATGGTTGAAGTGGGTGTGATAACAGTCTGAATAAAGAGAGCTATAATTAGTGCAAAACCTGGTTAAGTAGATAAGATAGGAACATAGGAAGGGAGGGCCTGCTAGCTAAATAAGTAACGAAATGAACCTAGTAGCTCCAATGGTTGATGCCATCCCTTCTAGGGCAGATATTCAGTGTGGCTTTAACTAGAGTATACATAATGTCACCTTAATATGATGTGAAATTAGTTCTGCAGAACTGCACAGTCATGATGTGTGTGTGGATTGTGTGACAAGGCCAGGACATCTGGTGATAAACGTCCTTGAAGAGGCTAGACACTAAATTGTGTATTGGACTGCACCTGTGACTCTGTATGTATGATGTATTGCCTAATGCCATGTACTGGAAGATTGCATCAGCCAAGTGTATATAAGGCTGAAACTAATGTAAACATGTGTGGGTCATTGTAGTTGTGAAATCACGGAGACTCAGAGCAGTTGGTGTTTGTTAGTAAGTATCCCAGAGAGTTCTGGTATAGCTCTGTGTTGCTGTGAGCTGCTTAGGATGAAGAGAGTGTTTGCTTCCATCCTAGAACTCTGTTCTGCATCTGTAAATAGCAATGCTTTATCCTCTGTAAATAAACCCTTCATCTTGAGCTGTCTGGTTTTGCTTCCTGATTTAGAGTGTCTTGAGGTCTGCCAGAGATACAGATAATCACATTCATGCTTCAACCCTTGCATGACACACAATACATATGGCGTCTTTCTAGTTCCTATGCTGTTGCTGAGAGCTAATGTGGTATAGTGGTTTGACCACTGGACTAAGACTCTGGGAGTTGTTGTATGCCTTCAAGTTGTTTCCAACTTATGGTCACCCTAAGGTGCTCAGTGCTCAGTCCACTATGCCACACCGGGACTTTGGAAGACCAAGATTCAAATCTCTGTTCAGCCATGGAAACACACTGGGTGATATAGGGCTAATCACATGTTCTCAGCTGCAGAGGAAGGCAAAAGCAAATCCTTTCTGAATATATCTTGCCATGATGGGTACACTTTAGGATCTCCATAAGTTAGAAACAACTTGAAGGCAAACAATAGCAAACCAGAACTGTGCTATTCCTGCTAAACCTCAGAGAGTTTTCCATCTCTCCCGGCTCCACACAAGTCACAATGTTAGCACTAAATTCCCTGAATTGCTCCAAATGGCATGGTGGACCCAAACTCCCTGAATTGTCCCAAACAGCAGGCGTGGACACACACACCTACTATTTCTTTTCTTAGTCTTCTCCCCTTGACTTTTGGCTTTTCAGTGTACTAATATCTGCAAAAACTGGGGGTAGGGTATAGAAAAACCCTTCACAAAGGGCCCAGGCTTTGAAACCATCCTATATACGAAATTAGATTTTCTCATTCTTTAGAAATGGTCACCCTGAGATTTTTCTCCCCCTGGGGAGAACCAGAGAAGCAAAACAATTGCCTAAGATTTTATCTGGCACTCTGAGACTTGGCAATCCTATAAACACCCTGTCTCCAAAATGATCCAGATGATCTCACACTACCTTGAAATTGTCAGAAAGCCTTCCATTTACTATCTTGGTAGGGGGTTTTAAACCTTATTTTACATTAATGCAAAGGAGAGAATCTTTCAGAAACCAGGAGCTCAGCCTCTGTAATAGGCAATGAGTCTTGGAGAGGAACAAAGTGAGACAGGGAATCTTCCTCAGCAAGAGACATCCAGCTTCAGGCTTGTTTAAAAAAACAACACCACTGGAAAACAAACTTTAATGAATCATTTTAGATGTCAGAAAGTCATAGGATTGGGTTAGAAAGCCCATACACTACATAATCTACTGATGAGAACCAGAGAATTGAATGGCGTCACTGTCCCTGACAAAATGTTGCCAGTTGTCTAACTCTGCCACACATGGAACATACTGTTTTTGTTTTTAGTAGAGATAACAGTGTTCATTAATCAGTTCATGCCTGTGATGTGTACTATTTTGTAGGGTTTTATCGGAGGGGGGGGGGGGGGGATGAACTCTTGTATCACCAACAAGGAAACAATTAACATGTGCTACCAAGTTATGATTAACATTTTTTTTAAAAAAACTTTTCATCTGATTTAGCAAATGTGTAGAGCTGTGTAATTTCTTTTTCTTAGGACTTTATCACATGGGATGCAAGTGTCATCCTCCCATCATTAAATCAGCATTAAATTCTGTTAATAACATGATCAGGGGGAAGATTATCACACCCCATGTGCTTCTCCCATTCTTGTCCAATTAATAGCAAATGATGCCTCCATTACTGTTTACAGAGGGGACAAGAATGGGAGAAGTGTGCAGGGGTGTGATAATCTTCCCCCCAATTGTGCTATTAACAGGATTTAATGGTGATTTAATGACGGGAGGAGGATGCTTGCTTCCTCCATGTGATAATCTCCTTACTCTTTCTTCACTTAATTTCATACTTGCAAATTTCCTTTTTGACAACAAGAAAGGGTATCACAACCCATTAAGACCATCCTAAGTGAGGGCCTAAGCAGACAGCACAAAGCATCATTTTCGAGGCCAGGAAGGGGAGGGGCACCCTCACGCTGGGCGCCCCAACCCCTTCCCAAAAACGTCATTGGAGCAGCCAGACCTCCGCACGGCCGGCACTCCTACGACGCACTTCTGCTGCAGCGTCCGCACTCGCTGCAGCGGAAGAGGCACCAAAGGTGTGCCAGAGGCCTTTTGCGGCACACCTTTGGGGTCTTGCAGAAGGAGCGCTATTTTAGCGCTCCTTCCTGGGACTGGGATGCGGCGCATTGGGGCCAAGGAGTGTGGATACCTCGGCCCTGATCCGCAGCTTCCTGGGGCAGCCCCGTGCCGCCCATCTGCTTCCCCCCTAAGTAAGTAAATAAATAAAATAGTTTTATTTCTCTATGAGATTTTTCACATTTCAGAGTTTAAATAATGAAAACATTGAAAAGTTCAAGACTTTTCTTAGCTTGTCTCAGTCATTACTCAAAATGGAGATTGCAGTCAAGAAATCAGAAGACATCTATTACTTAGAAGGGCAGCTATGAAGGAATTAGACAAGATCCTGAAGTACAAAGATGTATAATTGAATGTTAAAGTTAGGATTGTACATGTTGTCATCTCTCATTTCTGTGTATGGTTGTGAAAGCTGGATAGTGAAGAAAGTGGTAAGGAAGACAATCAACTCATTTGTGATGTGGTACTGGAAAAGAATTCTGCAGATACTGTGGACTGCTAAAAAAAATACAAATAAATGGGTCCTAGAAGAAATCAAGCTTGAATTCTTCCTCGAAGAAATGATGAATAAACTGAGGCTGTCATACTTCAGCCATATCTTGAGAAGACATGGCTCACTAGAAAACGTAATAATGCTTAGTAAGGTAGACACCCCTTAAACGCAAGATAGCTTACATAAATAAGAACAGATACCAATAAAAGTTCACATCATTAAAAACATACAAAAGTTAAAATATAACTAAAGAGTCAATATAATTAAAAGCAATTTCAAAGCATACCTATTGGAGAACACATGCTTAAAAGTCCTTTCCTCATCAGAAGTCATTTCCTCATTGAAATAGGATAAGTGTTGGTGTATAACTAAAGGCCTTTGCAGACTGCTAGAAATAGTGCAAATTGAGTCCACTTTAAGGGTTAGGGTTAGGCATAGGGAATCATGGGAACTGTATTTTATTGTGGCACCAGAGCTCTCTGACAGAAAAGGCTCAATGTCTCAGGAAAAAAAAACAATTCCCATGACTCCCTAGCACTAACCCTAACCCTTAAAGTGGACTCAATTTGCACTATTTCTGGCAGTCTGCAAAGGCCCTATATTTTCAATGATGTATGGAAAAAATAATAGATATGGCTAATATGTAAATGTGTGAGAATATGGTAAAAGAAGAAGAAGAAGAAGAAGAAGAAGAAGAAGAAGAAGAAGAAGAAGAAGAAGAAGTTATCATTTCCTCAAAACCTGTTGAAATAAAAAGTCTCCACCATTTTCTGGAAGGATAAGGAAGAAGCCAGTTTAGACTCTCTAGGAAGTTCTGGAGCCTTTGGAGTAGCCACTAAGAAGGCCTTTCTTCATATTCTAGAAGGGTAGTGGTACCAAGAGGAAGGTCTCCTCTGAAGATTTCAAGATTCAGAGGTATGCTCTTTCAGATAACCTGGACCCAAGGCTGGCTGAGGTTTCTGGGAGCTGCAGTCCAGAGGATGAATGTTTGAGAGCCACTACTCTAGTCCCTGGGTACACTCCTAGGGTACCCTGAAAGCAGTGAATGAGGGTTGAATCAGGGTACCTTGTGAACCATGAGCCTTTACAGACTGCCAGTAACCATACAACTTGAGACCACTTTAACTGTCCTGGCTCAATGCTAAGGAAGCATGGGAATTGTAGTTTTTTTCTGAGACATTGAGCCTTCTCTGTAAGAGAGCTCTGGTGCCACAATAAACTACAGTTCCCATGATTCCCCAGCACTGATACAGGGCAGTTAAAGTTGTCTCAAGCTGCATTATTTCTGGCAGTCTGTAAAGGCCCCATATTACATATAGTATCCTCCCTCCCAAAAACCCACACTCACATCCTGGAGGCCTCCAGTACATGCAATTATTTACTTATTTATTTATTTTGCCAGAAAACAGTCAACCTGGGAACTGGGGTTGCATTTCAAGAACAATAGGGGAGTAGTGATGAATTCAAGAAAAAATAGGGCAGCTAGCATCAGCTTTTCCCAGGTGGATGTTCTCTAGGTGAATTTGACTACAATTCCCATCACTCCCACCCACCCACCCACCCCACCCCCCATCTAGAGGTTGCTAGAGGCCACTGGTTCAATATGTGGCCAGGTTATCTACAACATGGTCAAGCTATATCTGGGATATATCAATGCAAGTGGTGTGGGAAGGAGCTCATAAAGACTGAAGACTCCAGGAAAATAGTCTTCTATAATGTGGAAAATGGTACAATCTGGACATAGCTTTGCCACCTGTTCATTATTGTTGTTGTGTGCCTTCAAGTCATTTTCAATTTATAGTGTCCCCAGGGTGAATGTATCATAGGGTGTTCTTGGCAACATTTGTTAAGGGGGGGTGTCTTTGCCTTTCTCTGAGGCTGAGAGTGTGAGACTTGCCCAAGGTCACCTATTAGTTTTCCATTGCTGGGTAGGGATTCAAGCCTTGTTCTGCAGAGTTCTAGGAGTTTATCACACTGCTAAATAAACCTTCTTACCACTCCTGACTTTAATCTTAATTTGGGTGGCATCTGTATACTATCACAGGGATTTTGCCGCTGAATTTGCCGCCCACATCTAACCTTGTAATTTAGAATGTACCCACACTGTGCAATTATGGCTGTTTGATCCCACTTCTACTGCCAAGGCTTCCATGTAATTCTGGGGTTTGTAGTTTGGTGAGGTCCTTGGACTTCTCTAATGAATTCAACAGCATAATAGTTATCTGGAAGAGAACTGGAAGTCCCTTGTCAAACTGCAAAACCCTGGATACCATCAAATGGAGCCAAGATAATTAAAGTGGAATCAAATGATTATAATTGGGTAATGTGAAAGCACACTAATATGTGCAGTCCCAACAATGCTTATCCAAGCAGAAATGTGCATCTTGTAGCAGATTCAGTTTATAATCCTATACATTTTTACTTAGAAGTAAATCCCATTGAACTCAATGGGACCCATGTCTGAGGAGACACATACAGGATTGCCCTCTAAAGTAAGAAATTGTTCAAATGGGAAAATCAGCTCCTATACATTTGAGAGGGCTGTGACAAGGTTTTTACATATTGTCTTGGTGGATTAGACCACAAATCTTGTATTCTTTTCTCCTCCTCTGCAGGCTCAGATATCCAGTGTATCTGATTTATTCCAAATTTTAGACTAGGGCTGAGAACATTACTACTTCTTTTAAATGAAATTCAAATTGAATACTCTGAATATAGAAAATTAGCCTGTTTGGGTGGAGAAGTGGACTAGCAAGGATTCTTCCTTCCTGGCATGCTAGCTTTTTGTGTATGAGGAGTTGCTTTTCAGATATCAAGACTTCTATTTTTTTTTTATCAGCAAACTACCTCCTTTGGGCCTTCAAAGGTTAGAATAATAGACTCTTAGCATTGTGAGGGGTCACAAAGGCAATCTAGCTCAACCCCCTGCCATACAATAATACACCATTAAAACATAAAACCTTGTGGAACTATTAAAGATTCTGGAACTGCAGATCCCCTCCTTACGTTTAGTTAGGGGCTGCTGGGTGTTGTAGTCCAAACACCTCTGCAGGGAACACTTCTCCCACCCCCAGCTGCAGAACAAAGACTTTGAAACCTCTGCTTCTCCCACTGGATGAGAAAGAGAAAGAGAAAGAGAAAGAGAAAGAAATCAGCAGCATATTTCTGGTTCTGAAAATGGAGGTGGGGGTTGCTGCTGCTAGTGCAGCCTCTCAGTTACAAGAAGATTTGAATAACAGCTGGAGAACCAAAGAAACCTCTGTCTTGAAGGGCAGGATATAGTGGAAAGGAGGTGTAGCTTCAGTGTGTGTGTGGGAGAAAGCTGGTCCAGTTAGCCACTCACAAAAACAGAAGGGAAAATTTGCTCCTCTTTCTCCTTCTGATAACACTCCCCAACACATTAGCAGTCAGTCAAGCTTAGTAGGTTACAAATCAGCCCAAGGAGTGGGAACCATATAGCTAGCCTAAGGTTACAGCATGAGGAGGGAAGAAATTACTGTCTCAAGCATCTTGGATCCATCCAGATTAAGTACCAGTTGCCTTTTCCCCCTTGTCTTTAAAAAAAAAACCCAACTGGTTTTACTTTCTTTTTTAGGCGCAAGCAAAAGCAAAGAGGGGGGATTGATCTGCAGGTCAGTAATGAATGGGGAAAGGACCTTAGCATGCTTTCTATTGAACTCCCTTCTTTTCCTGCCTTCCTTTATTTTTTTAAGGCAAGGCTTTTTAAAAAGTCCCACTTTCCCTGAGCAATTTCTGGAATTTTCTCCCAAATGAGCACAAATGAGCTAGCCCATGGATCCCACTTCTCAGCTACTCTCAGCTAGCCCATTGTCTGCACCAAGACACTGGTGGGAAGTGTGTGAGACAGAGAGGAACAAAGGTGCATGGCCTATCTCCAGAGGCAGGCATGCCTGTTCTCTTGCTCTCACATGTACACACACACACAGTAGTGTCACTAGGATTGGTGTTACCTCTGATGGTGGTGGCAGTCCATACCAGTTGTACCCAGGTAGTGACACCACTGTTTGGATGAAGTGGCCAATATAATGAGGCCTATTGTTTTTAAGGATATTGTGATCTAATGTAATTGGTAGGATTTCTTGCAGCTGGTAAGACTTCTTGGGAGCTAGAATGATGAAGTTGTTTGAGCATTAGGCTATGACACTGAAGATCAGGGTTCAATTCCACACTCAGCCTTGGAAAACCACTGAGTGACCTTGGGCAATTCACATATACTCAGCCCCAGAAACTCCATACTAGGTTCACCTTAGGGTCAACATAAGTCAGAAATGGCTTGAAGGCAAACAACAACAGCAACAAGATTTATTGGTCCAGAATATCTGTGGATAAATGCCTGTGTGCACACAACAGGCCCACTGCTGAGAATAGAGTTGTAAGAGAAATGAACATGGTACAGCTAATTCATGATTTTACACTGGAAAAGTAAATTAAAATAGAATTTGGAATTCAATTGGTTTTAGTGTTGCCTGTGCCAGGCCCAGAGATCTAGGTATGATGTCAGAGGGGCAGGTCCAAATGATGTTACAAGAAGCATATTATAAAGGGCAGCCCATAGCGATGTTATTATTCATAATAGTTTAAACATCCACCATAGTCACACAGACTATGCCTCAGTCTCCTATACATAAAAATCAATTACTATGCATGTTACAATGTGGTTAAAGGACTGGGTTAGGTTAGAAAATATGGTTTGGCCAAGTTTTACCTGAATTTGATGCATTGTTTTTAAGGATCATCATCTGGCCTGGATTCCAAGTTTAATTTAAAATCAAAAACAAGACTTCAACAAATACAGGAGCCAAAGGAAGAATACTAATGGCAGAGGGGAAAAAAACAAGAGAGGGGCACATTGCAAGATTGTGAGGTGAGGTGACTGAGAGTAGGAGGAATGAGGAGTGATCAATGATCATGAGGATGGAACAGAATAAGCACAGGGACTATAAAGCGGGTTTACTAAGAGATAGTGGTGGTGTCTATATGAGAGCCAGTGTGGCATAGTGGTTTAATGCCTGTACTGCAGCCACTCACTCATAAATCACAAGGTTGCGAGTTCAATACCAGCCAGGGCTGAGGCTCGACTCAGGCCTGCATCCTTCCGAGGTCGCTAAAATGAGTACCCAACTGTTGGGGGGCAATCAGCTCACAGTTGTAAACCGCTTAGACATCCCATAGCGTGATATGAAGCGGTATATAAATGAAGCTGCTTTGCTTTGCTTTGCTTTAAGAATTGGATTATGACTCTGGAGACCACAGTTTGATTCCCCACTCAGCCATGAAACCCACTGGGTGACCTTGGGCAAGTCACATGCTCTTAGCCTCAGGGGAAGACAATAGCAACCCCCCTCTGAATAAATATTGCCAAGAAAGCCCCAAAATAAGGGTCTGCATAGTCCAACACTTTAAGAATTACTCTATGCTTGTTCTTTTAGATCAGTTGTAATGTAAAAAAAAAAAAATGTATGAAGGCTGAAACATAGCAGAAGAAAAAAATGGAACAACTAATGTGCTGAAATTACATAATTAGAATGCAAAAGAGACTAATTAGCACAATTAGAATAATTTGAATAACATTTGCATAATATGCCTGGACTGAGAAATCCTTCTGAGGGATTAGAGAACCATACTGATTTTGATAGACCTCTTTTTGACTACTTGCTTGATACTGACATTGTCATAATAAAACCATACTCCACATAAACTTCTGCTGAGAAGAACAAAGAATCCTCCTATTATATTTAGCTTTGTTTTGATTTGTGGTTGAGGAAAATTTAACAAAGAAGTCCCTGCTTTGCCTCATAAAGGCTGCTTAAACATTAATATGCAAAACAATGACTGCCAGCTGATGTATTCATTCCAGCTGGAACTCATTCTGGATCAATTGCCTCCATCTCTCAGTTGCTTTGGACTACAATTCCTAACAGCCACATCCAGCCGGGCCCAAGGCCTGGAATGACAAGAGTTGTACTCTATCTAAAGGGCACACACTTGGGGAAATCTGTGGTAGACTAACAACATTATTCACAAATGTTTTAATTCTCATGCTTCTCCCTTCTCACCCTTTTTTCTTTGTGTGTCTTATACAGATTGTTTGCCTGAAGGCAGAGCCTGATTCAGAAGTAGCCATCTTCTTAGATCCTGTAAAAGGCTTTGGCTACAGAAAGAGCTGACATTATGTGGCCTTCAGATGCTGTTGGATTACAAGTCACAGCACCCCTAGCCAGCATAGCCAATAGTATTTAGTGCTGAGAGCTGAAGAGCTCCAACATCTGGAGAACTTCATGACTCATGGGCTAAAGGATGGGATGTAAAGTTGATTATTTACTGTAGTCAAACAAGCATAGTGTTAAATCCAACACTGCACTCACAGGAGTGTCCCAATCACCCCCCTTCCCACCTGCCAGCCCTCTCTGTTATTGAAGATCTGCATTAGAGGGTCTGAAGATCTGTACTAGAGGGTCTGAAGATTTGCACTAGAGGGTTTTCCAGCCCCATGGAGGAGGTTTCTAGGAAACATGGCTATTGGTGCTCCTTTTGGTTCTGCTAGTGAAATAATTGAATACTGACTATTGGAACACAGGGCTTCTCCAACTGGGATAGATGTACCAACATGATACTTGTTGCTGTAGTTCTTGCATTTTTTAAAAGTATCAAAATAATGTTTATGTTGCTCTGGACTTTGTTTGTTTGTTTGTTTTTGTTAACTGCCCTCAAATCACTTTCTATTTATGATAGCCCTATGAATGAAAGACCTCTCGGACAACCTGTTCTTAACAGCTCTGCTAAGGTCTTGCACAGTCAAAGCAATGTCCTTCTATACTGAATCTTTCCAATCTTGGTAATGTAATGCAGTTTTCCCTTCTTCCTACTGCATACTGCTTTTCCCATGCATTATTGTATTTTCAAATGAATCATACTACACTGTTATTCCATTCTAACTGCTACAGGCACCTCCTGTGAACTTCTGGAATTTGCAGTTGGGAAGAGACATTTAGAATTCTCAGCCAGAGAACTCTCAGGCCTCACTAAACTACAAACCCCAGAATTCCACATAGCAGTTAAAGTGAAACAATATCATTATAACAGTGTAGTGTGCTAATTGTTTTATTGTAGCCTCATGCATGCCAAAAGTTTGATAGCTTCATTTTAATCATTTTTGCTTCTAGGGAGATTTTAGGCCTGATTTGCTCTTTATTTGTGTTCTGGACCACTTGCTAGTAATTTTCAGCAGCAGCTACATTATATTCCCTTATTCAAGTGGGTTTATTGTGTATCCTCAGACATACTGGAACAAAAAGGTATTCCTCTTGTTGGGAAACCAAGACCTACTTTTGGGGAATTTATAATTAGCTCAAATGAGAGGGAAGCGCCCAACTTCGCTTCTAGGGCCTTATCCAATTGTCTATGGGAGATATACCGTATTTTTCGGCATATAAGACGCACTTTTTCTTCCCCAAAACGAGGGTGAGGAAGTTGCTGCGCCTAATGAACCGAATATAAAAGCTGAGGGCAAACTGCCGAGGCCTAGGCTAAAAGTAGGCCTCATTTCAGCCTGAGCCTCGGTGCTCCAGTGGGCTCCTCCCATCCCAGGAAGAGCCCATTGGAGCAGCCAGGACGGGGGTGGAAAGAGTCCTCTTTTCCTGGCTAGTTGAATGTGCTCCTCCTCTTTCCACCCCCATCCTGGGTGCTTCAATGGACTCTTCCTGGGGTCAGAGGACATCCTCCCATCCCAGGAAGAGTCCATTGGAGCACCCAGGACGGGGGTGGAAAGAGTCCCCCCCCTTGAAGAAATCTGCCAAGAAAACCCTCATGGTAGGATCCAAATGATCCAGAAATTACTCCAAGGCACTGGATTAGTACCCTGGCCAAGTTACACTGTCTCAGCCTCAGAGGGTGGAAATGGCAAACTCCCTCCTCTGAAGAAATCTGCCAGGAAAACCTCATGGTAGGATCCAAATGATCCAGAAATTACTCCAAGGCACTGGATTATTACCCTGGCCAAGTTACACTGTCTCAGCCTCAGAGGGTGGAAATGGCAAACTCCCTCCTCTGAGGAAATCTGCCAGGAAAACCCTCATGGTAGGATCAAAATGAGCCAGAAATTACTCCAAGGCACTGGATTAGTACCCTGGCCAAGTTACACTGTCTCAGCCTCAGAGGGTGGAAATGGCAAACTCCCTCCTCTGAAGAAATCTGCCAGGAAAACCTCATGGTAGGATCCAAATGATCCAGAAATTACTCCAAGGCACTGGATTAGTACCCTGGCCAAGTTACACTGTCTCAGCCTCAGAGGGTGGAAATGGCAAACTCCCTCCTCTGAAGAAATCTTCCAGGAAAACCCTCATGGTAGGATCCAAATGATCCAGAAATTACTCCAAGGCACTGGATTAGTACCCTGGCCAAGTTACACTGTCTCAGCCTCAGAGGGTGGAAATGGCAAACTCCCTCCTCTGAGGAAATCTTCCAGGAAAACCGTCATGGTAGGATCCAAATGATCCAGAAATTACTCCAAGGCACTGGATTAGTACCCTGGCCAAGTTACACTGTCTCAGCCTCAGAGGGTGGAAATGGCAAACTCCCTCCTCTGAAGAAATCTGCCAGGAAAACCCTCATGGTAGGATCCAAATGAGCCAGAAATTACTCCAAGGCACTGGATTAGTACCCTGGCCAAGTTACACTGTCTCAGCCTCAGAGGGTGGAAATGGCAAACTCCCTCCTCTGAAGAAATCTGCCAGGAAAACCTCATGGTATGATCCAAATGATCCAGAAATTACTCCAAGGCACTGGATTAGTATCCTGGCCAAGTTACACTGTCTCAGCCTCAGAGGGTGGAAATTGCAAACTCCCTCCTCTGAAGAAATCTTCCAGGAAAACCCTCATGGTAGGATCCAAATGATCCAGAAATTACTCCAAGTCACTGGATTAGTACCCTGGCCAAGTTACACTGTCTCAGCCTCAGAGGGTGGAAATTGCAAACTCCCTCCTCTGAAGAAATCTTCCAGGAAAACCCTCATGGTAGGATCCAAATGATCCAGAAATTACTCCAAGTCACTGGATTAGTACCCTGGCCAAGTTACACTGTCTCAGCCTCAGAGGGTGGAAATTGCAAACTCCCTCCTCTGAAGAAATCTTCCAGGAAAACCCTCATGGTAGGATCCAAATGATCCAGAAATTACTCCAAGGCACTGGATTAGTACCCTGGCCAAGTTACACTGTCTCAGCCTCAGAGGGTGGAAATTGCAAACTCCCTCCTCTGAAGAAATCTGCCAGGAAAACCTCATGGTAGGATCCAAATGATCCAGAAATTACTCCAAGGCACTGGATTATTACCCTGGCCAAGTTACACTGTCTCAGCCTCAGAGGGTGGAAATGGCAAACTCCCTCCTCTGAAGAAATCTGCCAGGAAAACCTCATGGTAGGATCCAAATGATCCAGAAATTACTCCAAGGCACTGGATTATTACCCTGGCCAAGTTACACTGTCTCAGCCTCAGAGGGTGGAAATTGCAAACTCCCTCCTCTGAGGAAATCTGCCAGGAAAACGCTCATGGTAGGATCAAAATGAGCCAGAAATTACTCCATGGCACTGGATTATTACCCTGGCCAAGTTACACTGTCTCAGCCTCAGAGGGTGGAAATGGCAAACTCCCTCCTCTGAAGAAATCTGCCAGGAAAACCTCATGGTAGGATCGAAATGATCCAGAAATTACTCCAAGGCACTGGATTATTACCCTGGCCAAGTTACACTGTCTCAGCCTCAGAGGGTGGAAATGGCAAACTCCCTCCTCTGAAGAAATCTGCCAGGAAAACCTCATGGTATGATCCAAATGATCCAGAAATTACTCCAAGGCACTGGATTAGTATCCTGGCCAAGTTACACTGTCTCAGCCTCAGAGGGTGGAAATTGCAAACTCCCTCCTCTGAAGAAATCTGCCAGGAAAACCTCATGGTAGGATCCAAATGATCCAGAAATTACTCCAAGGCACTGGATTAGTACCCTGGCCAAGTTACACTGTCTCAGCCTCAGAGGGTGGAAATGGCAAACTCCCTCCTCTGAAGAAATCTGCCAGGAAAACCTCATGGTAGGATCCAAATGATCCAGAAATTACTCCAAGGCACTGGATTATTACCCTGGCCAAGTTACACTGTCTCAGCCTCAGAGGGTGGAAATGGCAAACTCCCTCCTCTGAAGAAATCTGCCAGGAAAACCTCATGGTAGGATCCAAATGATCCAGAAATTACTCCAAGGCACTGGATTATTACCCTGGCCAAGTTACACTGTCTCAGCCTCAGAGGGTGGAAATGGCAAACTCCCTCCTCTGAAGAAATCTTCCAGGAAAACGCTCATGGTAGGATCAAAATGAGCCAGAAATTACTCCATGGCACTGGATTAGTACCCTGGCCAAGTTACACTGTCTCAGCCTCAGAGGGTGGAAATGGCAAACTCCCTCCTCTGAAGAAATCTGCCAGGAAAACCTCATGGTAGGATCCAAATGATCCAGAAATTACTCCAAGGCACTGGATTATTACCCTGGCCAAGTTACACTGTCTCAGCCTCAGAGGGTGGAAATTGCAAACTCCCTCCTCTGAAGAAATCTGCCAGGAAAACCTCATGGTAGGATCCAAATGAGCCAGAAATTACTCCAAGGTACTGGATTATTACCCTGGCCAAGTTACACTGTCTCAGCCTCAGAGGGTGGAAATGGCAAACTCCCTCCTCTGAAGAAATCTGCCAGGAAAACCCTCATGGTAGGATCAAAATGATCCAGAAATTACTCCAAGGCACTGGATTAGTACCCTGGCCAAGTTGCACTGCCTCAGCCTCAGAGGGTGGAAATGGCAAACTCCCTCCTCTGAAGAAATCTGCCAAGAAAACCCTCATGGTAGTGTCAAAATGAGCCAGAAATTACTCCAAGGCACTGGATTATTCTGGCCAAATCACACTCTCTCAGCCTCAGAGGATGGAAATGGCAAAAAAAAAAAACCCTTGAAGAAATCTGCCAAGAAAACCCTCATGGTAGGGTCAAAATAAGCCATAAATTACTCCATAAGACAATGGCCTAAAAACTCCAAAGGTACCAGTCCATCTGATCTTGGAAGCTAAGCAGGGTCAGCCCTGGATAGTCCTTGGATGAGAGACCGCCAAAGAATCCCAGGTGCTGCAGGCTGTATTTCAGAGGAAGGAACTGGCAAAACCACTTCTCGAGTCTTCCTTGCCTAAGAAATCCCTAAGAAATTCATGGAGTCACCATAAGGCGACAGGAGACTTGCAAGAAAGTTGGGCAGGGAATTTGTGCAATACCTGGCCCTGCTGCTGGCTTAAACTTACATTTACAACTTAAAATTGTTCTTAAACTGCTGTTAACTTTATACAGTTGATATAAAATATTTTACTACAGTATTTGGTTAAGAATCTTTTTTTTCTAGATTTTCCTCCTTTAAAATTGGGTGCGTCTTATATGCCGGAGCGTCTTATATGCCGAAAAATACGGTAAGAGTTTTTGGCTAGGAAAAACACTGAGACTGACCAAGGGTCAGGCTGGGGTCATAGGGAACTCCACATGGCTAAAATATATAATAAAAATGGAGGACGTCTGCTAACACTCTCTCCTTAGAGTGAAAGTGCATCAGTGCAATGACACTTTTCCAGTATAACTTAAAGGGGAGAAAAAAAAAGATCAGAGCAGGTATTTGCCCCTCACATCCTAGGATCAGCTTTCTGTGGTTTTAAAAACATGTGGAAGGACCTTAATGCAGATCCAGGAAATATTTTGAAGCAGCCCCCCTGCCAAAAAATAAAAATAAAATAAAAAACAGAATGAGTGTATGTGAAGGAGACAACAGCTAGTGAAACTGAAGGAGCTATATCGTAACAACTCATTCTTCTTTAGGCCAAAATGAAGGAGCCCATAGTGCCCATTAGTGAGACATAAATGTATCCACTAAATGTAATGTAAACACTAAAACATTATGCCAAATATAAACTAACAACCTTCACAAGTTACATAAGATGTGCCAGAGTGAGTTAATGGAGAATGCTGGAAAACATTTTCAAAAGCGAAGATATTAATCAATCAGATGCAGCACATATTGTAATTCCCTAAGTGCCATTAAAGGAAGTTTATTTTTTTAAAAAAATGGCTGGTGTATATTCATATATTGTTTCTGAAAACTTTAACAGCATAAGTTATCTTACAGGCAAAGCTACTGAGATGATAGGCCCCCATTAATTAAATGTTTATTTATTAGATTTTAAAATCCTGCTTTGGAGAGAACACTCTTCATAATTTTAATCCCTTAAAATTTTTTTTTCCAAATAATCTTTTCACCCACCACCTTTTGACATTACTTGTGGTGGTGTAAATAGTTGCTTCAATTGCTGCTGATAAAGTAACATATTAAACTTTATGGAGCAGGTCAAAAGTATTTCCTGCTGTCTGGATTAGTTATGATTTATTCCATATAGCATCATGGTTGCAAAGTGGAAGGTGAAGTAAGGGGTATTATCCTCTTTGATTTATAGCATGACTTCTGAGAAAACTGCAAACCCTTCATGTCATAAATGTGTATGTGGGAGGAGAGATGAGACACATTTTTCTGGGGAAAAAGAGTGAAGGAAAGTAAGAGAGTGAGAATGAGAACATTAGTTTGAGATAAAACAGAATTGTGATAGACAGGATATACATGGTAAGGGGCCATTTGTTTTCAGAATTTCTTTAATAATAATCTTTAAAAAAAAATAACCTCAAGATGCACACAATCAGAATATGTTGTATTTATGTTAAGTTTCAGAGTCTATGGTCCAAAACACACTGCAGATATAATCCAGTTTGAGATGGCTATAACTGTCCTGACTCAGTGCTAGGGAATCCTGGGAATTGTAGTTTATTATGGCACCCAGACTCTCTGACAGAAAAGGCTAAATGTCTCACAAAATTCTAGTTCCCATAATCCCTAACATTGAGCCAGGACAGTTGAAACAGTCTCAAACTGGATAATTTCTGCAGCATGTTTTGGACATATGTTTCATGGCTTTGGAGCTCTTGCAGGAACAGGTTCTCCCTCTCTTTCTGTCATCTTCTTGTGGATTTTCTTGGCCAATGGCTCAAGAAAAATGCAGTTCCTTCACCCCTCCTCATGACAAATCTATGGGATATGGGGCTGCCCAAAGATGTTACCCCATTCCAATTATGGCATGGAGTTAAGCCTAAATTAAACCATCTAAAGGTTTTTAGAAGTAAAGCATTTAGCTATGTTAGCAGACGTCCTCCATTTTGATTATATTTTAGCCATGTGGAGTTCCCTATGACTTACATAGGTCAAACTTCTCGACCTTTGAAAACTAGAATTTCCAAACACAAAAGTACCATTCGGAACAATAGTGCAGATACCACATTGGTGACACATTGTTCACAATTCCATCACTCTGCAGACTCTTTAAAAAAATTTGTAATAGAACATATCAAATTTGGGCAATTTTATAGTGGAAGTAGACAAAATAAACTGCTGCAAAGGGAGGCTTTTTGGATTCATAAATTAATATCTTACACCCCTAAGGGTCTAAATGAACATTTGGATTTGAGTCCTTTCTTGTGATATTATGACATGTAACTAATGGTTTGTATTACTCACATGCTAAAGTTATAGCCTTTAAGTGATGTTATGGGTTGGAGGATATATAGTTTTTTACGTATTAAGGATAATAGTCATCATTTGTGAGATGATTGTATGACACGGATAATTGATTATAATATGCTGTGTATTATTACTGATGGTTATTGGTACGTTATAAAGTTATAATAATTTCAGCCAATAGATCAGGCTTACTTTTGGGACTTATAGAGTGATATACCTTGAATATACCTTTAAGAATCCACATGTAATAGATGACCACCTGTAGCCTATTGTAAAGGCAGAGTATATCTTGACATACATTTGATGTAGATTTTTGCTGAGCATTTTCCTCCTCAGTCAAGCTAAATTGTGGATGAATTTGGGTGAGTGAGAATACTGTTTTGAAGGACTCATATTATTATGTAACATATATCTGTTAAATTGTGAGACCAACAGGGATTGTATTAATTGTTTAAATTTTGCACATTTAGAATAATGGAATATCTGAGTATATCAATTCTGATACAACTCACCTATATCTGCTGAGGAAGACATCATCAATGTCGAAACGGCCCTAAAAGGACTCCGGAGGTAGCCGTCCAAGCATTCATCACCACATATGAACTGGTTGCTGGAGACGCTACAACTCATTTTTTGGACTTAAATTCCTTGAAGGATAAGCTTGACTTGGCAGATGCATACAAAACTTGTCTGGAATTATTCTGTGGAGTCATTATTTTTAATACACATACACATGTTGTGTGAGCTATTATTGTTTGTTAGATTGTCTGTGTTGTAATTAGTTAATTAAGTTCCTTTGCTGTTGTGAGTTTCCTATGACCCCAGCCGGACCCTTGGGAGATGGCAGCCATAATCCCCTAGATGTGGGGTCAGGTAAGCAAGCTAAAAATTGCTTAAGACCACTAAGGATTTCCTGGGCAGGCAGGTTTTGGGAGTTGTCCTTGGGAATATCCCATTATGTTGGAAAACATACCTAATAGTGTTTGTTTGTCTCAGCCTCACACTTGATGAGACAGTGATTAGATTTGATGGCACCTCCTTTCTCTAGCTTCCTTTCCTTGATTGCTTTGATACCAAATGCATTGTTTAGACTATGCCCAGACTTAAGTAAACAATGAAAAGCCCATCACGCCTTTGTCTAGCTATTGTCCAGCCCATGGCTGGAAGACAGAAATCTCCCTTAAAAACCCCTGGATTTTAGCAGACATCGTGCTACCTTGGAAGTGCATGCTGAAACTCTGTTAGTCTGTGCTCTGAGATAGTTCCCGCGACCCCCCTCTTGCCGGTCATGCCCCTTCCAAGGAGCTCATCTTCATTTGCCGCCAAAGCCTAGAGGAGTCACTCGGGTGTAAGTATATCCTCTGTCCTGGTCTTTCTCTCTTTGCCTTCCCCGCTCTCACTCTTCCCCCACTTACTCTTCTAGCGTGTGTGTGTGTGTCGCATTTGGATGTTTGCTTATTTTGTTAATAAAAGATTTCATATTTTAATTGGAGCTTGGTCAGTCTCCGTGTCTTCCCTAGCCAAAAACTCTTATATCTCCCGTAGACAATTGGATAAGATCTTAGAAGCGAAGTTGGGCACTTGCCTCTCATTTGAGCTAATTATAAATTCCCCAAAATTAGGTCTTGGTTTCCCAACACCTATATTCCCAAACAGGGAAAAAAAAAAAAGAAACTTGACTGCAGAAGTGAAGAGGGATGTTTTGTTGGTTATGCTAGAAATGGTTATAGAATTCTAAATTGAGGTGGATGCAGAATAATATTAACAAGTTTATGTTGATGAGAGACCACAGCCCAAATCTAATCCAAACCAAGATATCTATCCAGATTTATTTGCAGTGGAAGAAGACTCCCACCAGCAACCAGAGCATGTGCAGTTCTTTTGTGCTCCAAAGGTCTTGCATCCAGAAGGAGCAGCACCTCCAGTGGACCAGCTGAACAATGAGGAAACGGACAGCACCCAACAAGTGGAGCCAGGTATCCAAGTCCAGGTGAGAAGGTCAGAATGCTCCAACAAAGGTGTGGTACCTGACAGATTCTCTTATCAAGCCACAGAGGAAATAATTTCAAAACCTTCTGATTTGAAAAAGATCAAGAGACTGCCAAAGACAGATTCTGAGGAGTGGGTGCAAGCTGCTAGTAAGGAAATGCAGTCTTTATGTAAAAACAAGACATGGATTTAGTCAGAATTCCCAGAAGGAAAATGAGCAATTGGCTGTAGTTGGGTCTTTACCACACACACAACCATCAGAACTCTCCTAGCATTACAGCTTACAAGAAAATGAATATTCAACATCTGGACATCCAGACAGCTTTTCTCTATGGTGATCTGTCTGAACAACTATTTATGGAACAGCCTCCAGGATTCCAGGTTCCAGGAAAAGAACATTTTGTGTGCAAATTACAAAAGAGCATTTATGGTTTAAAGCAGGGGCTGGCAACCTTTTTTGCTGGGGCGCCAGGGGGAATGGCGCCGGGGGGCGTGCAGGCACATGTACGCTTGCGTGTGCATGGGCGCAATGCAGGCACCATGTTAGAAGGCTCCTCGTGCCTGTGGCAGGCGAATTCGCCCACCACCAGCACAGAGGGGCTTCTCTGGGCCTTGGAAAGCCCCCCCCCCGCACCTGTGGTGGATGAATTCCCCTGGCGCAGCCACGGGGGCACTTTCTTGAGCCTTGGAAAGGCCCCCTCATGCCCACAACGGGCGAATTCAACTGGCATAGCCATGGGGGGGGTGCTTCCCTGGGCCTTGGAAAGGTCCCCCCATGCCTGCACGGGGTGAATTCGCCCGGTGCAGCCGCAGTGCGGCCTTCCGAACTACTCCCTTTCTCTCTCTCTCATTCAAACTTACCATGTTAGCTAGTTAGGTCACTCCCTCCTTGTGACTAACACCATTTTATCTCAAGATTCTCAACTGAGCTGTTCCCATCTTCCTATCCTCTACAGTTTGTTTAGAAAAATCCGTGAGATATTTTTTCTTTACCTAAACCATCACTAGTTAGATCAGGATATAGCCTTTTTATTTAAATATAGAGTGAAGCCATTGTTTTGAACCACAAGCTATGTGTTTGTTGTTTTTGAGTCAGTCTAAGTTCTTAGAGAAGCATAGTTAGGCAAAGTCACTCTTCTGCTACTCTGCTAATTTAAACCCAGACTCTAACTAGTTTGACTTTCATATTTTGATATTTAAATATTTTTGTTTCCTTATCAGAGACTAAAGCCTTAGGAAACTTAAATTACCCCACAAGGTGTTGCCATTGCTGGGGCAATTCTAGATCAGCGTTCCCTGGTGACAAGGGGTGGAGATGCGAACATGCGCCCTATCATTTACCCCTTTTGTCATCCTGAGGCTTGGCAATGACCGGGCAACTTGGTTCATCGATCAACAGGTGGGTTGGTTGATGCCAGATCCAGACCTCATGCATTTGGGCCAGACCTACTTGTCAGTTGTATTCAATAAAGTTGTGGGCTTTTCCTTCCAATTGGGTGTCTTGGTGATAATTTCTTGTGATACCTCCCTCCCCTTCCACAGCAAATCTTAGCTGTTCAGAATAAACATAGGATTCTCCTGCATGTTTTTCTAGCTGAGACAGTGAACAGACATTCCTCACATCAAGGAGTGGAGCTTGAGAAAAGGGAGGCTCTTCAAGCTCTCCAGTGGGCCAGATGAGGACCTTTGCAAGTTAGGTTATATCTAAGGAACAGATGTTCATCTCTCTTGAATGAATACATACAAATGTGTAATGGGTTGGAGAAGGACAGTCATATACCTTTGTTAAAGACAGCATTTGTTCTATAAAGCATGAAGATTGTGTTCCATCTGGTTCTTTCTTTTTTTTCTTTCCCCACTTATTACAAAATGAATGTGCCTCTATACCAGAAGTGACAATGTCAACTATTGTTCATCATTCACTTTGAGTACAGTCACATCAGTCTACATCCAGCTGTGTAGTCTAATATTTGTGTAATTCAACAGCAAGCCCAGGACTGACATTATATTTTAGCTTAAAGAACAAGTACACTTGTATCAAGTCTTTACAGAAATAGTAACCTCACAGCTGTGAGAAACAGATCAAAACAATAGCTTCATGCTAGACAAAAGGGAACTCAGAAAGAATTCAGCATGATATAGCCAAACTTAATTTCCCAAATGAGTGATGCACCCATTGAATTTCATCTTTGATGCTTGCCATAAGCAAAGTTTAGACTACAGTGTCAGAAGAGACAGAGGAAAGAGGAGGGGAGGGGAGATTATATGTCAAGAGCAGAGTTGAAATGTTTTTTATGTATAATATTATAGCACACAGAATTGCAATATGGAAGACTCTGTGTGTTTGTGCTGTCCACCCCAACCATTTATAATATTAATGCTTATATAGGAAACATTTGTTAATAGTTTAGATAGGGTCTAGTCAATTTAAAATGATATATTTCAGTAAGCAATGCAAAAAAAAAAAAAAAAAAAAAAAGGCCCCAAAATTATTTTAAGAGTTGTAAATTTAACTAAAAGTGCTAATTTGAACACTTGGGGAAAATTAGGCCCCAGTCCTAGAAATAGGCACCTAGATCATATTTGTGATCCCAAAGGGAAGACCTGCATCTGGTCTTTTATGATCTTCTGTTTGAAATGTACACAATTGCTTTAGATTCTCACAGAAATAAAACCAAGCCCCTATCCTTTTCTAAAAAAGAAGAAGAGAGATCATTTGAGGTATTTTTGAACCAATCTGGGATGCAGATATCAATCCCCATTCCTTATGGTACTCACTAATCTGTAAAGCCTCCTTCCCATTAGCCTTCCCACTCTCTAAAGCACCCTTCTCTTCTTCCATAGGCTTTTCGTGGTCAAGTGAAAAGAAGAGCTGAGATTGCATACATGGAGAAAGGGAGGGAGGAAATTGTTTTGGTGAGTCATCATGCTAACATTCAGTGCAGTACCATATCTAGAAACCTGTCTAGAAACAAACTGTCAGATCTCTGGGCAACAGACAGGTAATTCTTACATCCTCCACTATAAAACATGAGTCATAATGTTGAGTCAATAGACCCATTAAATCAATAAGGTCATATGTGTTGACTCACCATTCAACCTTTCAGCAATTGATTCAATCAGTCTATATTAGTTGGGACTCATAAATAATAATAATAATAATAATAATAATAATAATAATAATGTTTTGTTTATATTTCCCGCCTCTCCCTATGGATCGAGGTGGGATTACACAATAAAATGAATACAATGTACAAAATATAAATAATAAAATAATAAAAATCAGAACAATGATAATAGATTAAGAGAATAGAATACAATAAAAATAAATAAAAATAAAATAGGATAAAATAAAATAAAATAGCCAATCATTGTTAGAGTCTAAAAAATCTGGAAGATCAGATGGATAGGCCCGCCGGAAGAGCTCCATCTTAAGTGCCTTCTTGAAGGCTTCTAAAGTAGTAATAAGACGGATCTCCTCCTCAGGCTGTCCCACAACTTGGGAGCTGCGGCCATAAATGAATTTTGGGAAGTCATGGTAAGTCTAGTTTTATGGTGTTCTAATAACTTCTTCCCAGATGTTCTGAGAGTGTGGGGCGGATTATGTGAGAAGAGGCATTCCTTCAAGTAATTTGGGTCCAAGCCATGTAGGGCTTTAAAGATAATAATCAACACTGATAAAGCACAGGTTATTATAAAGCAGATTTGTATACCTTATTTAAGCAGAAATAATCTGACATAATTGTCCCTGTTACTAAAGATGTTACTTCTGAAACTATGGAGCCTTCTAAACTTCTCTTTAATGGAGAAAAGGAATGGGAGAAGCATCAGTTTATGCTTCAAAATAGGGATGGATGATAAATCTATCCAGTTTGTATGTTAGAGCAAGTGTGGCAAATTTGTGATGAGCCAACATGCTGTAGTGGTGTGAATGTTGGACTACAACTCTAGACACTAGGGTTTGATTCACTGCTTGATCATGAAACCTACTGGTTGACCTTAGGCTAGTCATATGCTCTCAGTCTCTGGGGAAGGCAATGGCAAACTAAATGCAAATTTCCAGAATTCTCTAGCACTGAGCCAGGGCAGTTTATGCAATCTCAAACTGGATTATTTCTGTAGTGTGTTTTGGACCATAGTTTTTAATATGGTCACAAAATAGAGGAAGGTTCAATAGCATGGAAAATCATGAAATTCTCCATACCTTCTACTGCCTTCTTGGTTTGGCTACTCTGTACTTCCAGAGGACAAATCTAGATAAGTTTTGCTAAAGATCTGGGTGAGGTGAGACATGAAGGAATGGGCCTGATTATAAAGGGTGGTTCTTTTTGAACTACTTACATGTCTGAAAGGTATTCATTATCAGTGAGTTAAAATAACTTCAGACTCATTCTCATTGATTCACCATAGCTGAAGCTTGTGGTTGTTTGTTCAAGATGTTGCAAAAATCCTTCAGCCTGTGTTAGACCCTTATTGAAAGGGAAAGGGATAGAGACAAGGCTTATTTTGTGTCAGGATTCCCCAAGGCTGAGCCTCAGAATCTTTGTTCAGTATCTAGAATAAGCCCTCAGATATATGTAGGATGAAAAGATGAAAGTGTCCCAGAATATGTTCAGAGCATCTGAACACTCTCAGAAATCTCTCATATATTCTAAACTTGAAGCTTTGAAGTCTGTGGTTCCAGGCAAGCATGCACCCACACACTTTTTGTTCCAGAAATTAAGCTCACGTAGACAAATAACAAGGATTTTAATGAATCACTTTTCACATTTTAAACCTCCAAGGTGCCAGTGTGAACATGTCATTGTCTTCTTTGTGAACACACCATAAATAAATAAGGCTTTCATACCAGGCTGTGTATAGTCTGTTGTACTAAAGTTTATAGCTAAAATAATTAAAATGGACTGCCAGATAAAATTTCCCACTTAAATAATGAAACTGAAGATGAATAAGACCTGTTTTCTTCTTCAGCTTCAGGAATACAAAGGATTTTAGGCATCCCTGCCATAATGGTGTGTGTGTGTGTGTGTGTGTGTGTGCTTGTTTGTATATGCCATTTTGAACCACAATTTGTGCAAGTTTAAGGTAGATTTTAGTTTTCTTTTTATTAATGAACAAATTTTGATTGAAAAAATGTTTAAAAGAGCATCCTTATTTCCACTCTTTTGTACATGTGTTGGGAAATCAAGGCCTAATTTTGGGGAATTTATAATTAGCTCAAATGAGAGGGAAGTGCCCAACTTCGCTCCTAAGATCTTATCCAATTGTCTACAGGAGACGTAAGAATTTTAGCTAGGAATGACACTGAAATGGACTAAACTCCAATTAAAGTCTAAAATATTTATTTGACAAAATAAACAATCATCCAAATGCAATACGCACACACACACACTAGAAGAATGAGCAGGGAAGAGCAAGAGCAGGGGAGGCAAGAGGGAAACCAGGATAGAGGGAGATATACTCACACCCGAGAGACTCCTCTGGGCTTCTGGCGGTGAATGAGGATGAGTTCTGTGGAAGGGACACGACCGGCAGGAGAGGGGGGTCATGGGAACTATCTCAGAGCACAGAAAAAAAGAGATTCAGCATGCACTTCCAAGGTAGCACGAGGTCTGCTAAAATCCAGGGGTTTTTAAGGGCAATTTCTGCCTTCTAGCCATGAGTTAAACAATAGGTGGACAAAGGCTTGATTGGTTTACTATTGTTCACTTAAGTCTGGGCATAGTCTAAACAATGCATTTGGTTTCAAAACTATCAAGGAAAGGAAGCAAGAGAAAAGGGGTGCAATCAAATCTAATCACTGTCTCATTAAGTGTGAGACTGAGACAAACAAACACCATTAGGTATCTTTTCCAATATAATGGAATATTCCCCAGGGCAACTCCCAAAACCTGCCTGTCCAGGAAATTTCTAGTGGTCTTAAGCAATTTTAGCTTGCTTACCTGACCTCACACCTAGGGGATTATGGCTGCCATCTCCCAAGGATCAGGCTGGGGTCATAGAGAACTCCACATGGCTAAAATACATAAGAAAAATGGAGGAGATTCACTAACACATGCTTCCCCCTGTTCACAACCATTTTCTCCCTTGATTTGTTCCTCCTTATGTTGATTGCAAGATCAGCAGATTGGCAGTTCAAGGCCCGGGTGCTGCTTAATGGGGTGAGCTCCTGTCACCCAAGCATTTCAAAAGCATACAAATGCAAGTAGATAAATAGGTACCATTTTGGTTGGAAGGTAAACAGTGGTCTGTGCAATTATGCTGGCCACATGATCACAGAGTAGTTTCAGACAACGCTGGCTCTTCAGCTTAGTAATGGACATGAACACCGCTCCTGACTTGGCAACCTTGTCAATGGGGAATAATTTTACCTTTACTTTTACGGTGGTGTTAGTTAGACCATCATATCACACTTTTTTGTTCATTGTGGAGATCAAGATTCTCTTTCAGCCATGCAACAATGAAACTTTACCCCCAAACTCAGTTTGTATGCATCACAAACCCACACAGCAGGGCTATTTCCATCAATCACTGAGGATGTTTCCAGTTATTGTCTCATAGCAGGACAAGTTGCAAGAACATCAACTGCAGGGATGTCCAGAGAAGCCTGTAGGTCTCTGTGGATCCCTGTTGCAGTGCCTTCAGCTGCATAAAAATGTCTGGATGTATCTCTGTTAATCCCCACATTTTCCAACAACATGGAAATGGCTGTGTTGCGATGAACATACTGCTTACAAGGTGGGTTCACAATGGGAGATGTAGCTATGAAAATGTAACTTCGTAATAGATTTATGTCTCCTAATGGAAAATCTCAGTTATTAAATGTAGTGAGGTAATTATTTCAATGGTGATCTTTCAATTCATATATAGTCCCATTCATTTACCAAAATCAGTGAAAGTTCAAAAATCAATTCCTCTTTATTTATTTTTTAAAAAAATATCCTACCGCTTATGATCACATGCAATTTTCATGACCAGTGAAGATAATCATGTAAACAAAATTCAGGATGAATGCTTCAATTAGGAGGCATATCTGCTATTAGAAAGGAATGGGAAAAATGATTAATTAATGCAGATCTTTCATAATGAAATCAGCAAATTATGCTTGAGCTATGCTTTACTTATTCAAAAAAATAATACTGAATGTTCCCCAGTGTAAAGGTGTTGGTTGACTCTTGGAGAGAGAGAGAGACTGGAAAATCAACTCAGAAGAAATTGCAATTTAAATCTTAAAAATTTAAATGTTAAATTTCCTGGACTTTGAGAATTTCCCAGTTGCCACATGGTCAGAAGGAGGAGGTGCCAGCCTGCCCCTCCATGCCATCTTAACTAAGAAGAGAAACATCAAAAAGCAGGTCTATGACTTAAGATCTTCTTATTTTTTTCCTCCTGTTTAGTTTGTAACACCTTGCCTGATGGAGAGGCCAGTGAAACTTCAAAAGCTTTCAACATGTATATTGTACATTTTGGTTGGACAATAAAGGTCTCACTGTTTGGTGGATATTTAATTCAAATTTAAAACAGTTAAGGTCTGATATGACTAATCACAGTGATCAATACTCAGTATTCTAAGAGAAATCCCACACTTTTTATACAAAAGAAACAATGCCACTGTGTGTGACTTGTACCTTTTTAAAAACAGAATGAGACTCAGGACCAGTGGGGGGTTAACTAGTAAGCCGCCCTGATTGTTTTTAACAGAGGGGCAGGGTAAAAATAAATTATTATTATTACCTGCTTCTTTAAACTAGCACTGAATACTGTATGAACACTGATATCATGGCATGGTGAAGGTAAAGAGGACATAGAAGCAGATTAATTATTAGGTACTCATGAATGAAGATGGCTTTTCTCCCTTCTAATTAAAGAAAGAATTCTCACTTTTCCAATTTTGGGCAATTAGCAGTCTCACAGCTGTTATCAGATATAAAATAATCTTCCAAAGTTTGTTTTCATTTGTTTTCCCTAAAGCCGCTGTTATGTTCAATAAATACAATAGTAGGTCTAATTCAAAATCAATTTTTAACATAGTTTTTATATTTTTATGCACTTTTTCCCAAAATGTTAGGATTTTTGGGCATCCCCACCACATATGAATAAAGTTGCCTTTCACTTTTTTACACCTCCAACATAAATTATTTTTTAGCTTATACATCTTACTCAACCTATGTGGTGTAAGGTCCCAACGATTGACCATTTTATAATCCTTATCTTTGAGGTTTTGCGCGGCTGTAAATTTTTTTGTTTTCTTCCTTGCTGACTCCCATTTTTCTAGTTCTATATTTTTACCAAGTTCTGTGCCCCATTTTATTATACTTTCTTTAATTTTCTTTTCTTCCAATTCTCGTTTTAAAAGGATCTTATAAATTTTATTGATCTTTTTACCTTCTGGAGCCCAAATTATTTTATCAATTTCATTTCATGGATAGGGTAACAGCTGTATTAAATTTTAAAAAATGGGAAAATGGGATATAGAATGGAAACCAGTGACCGATATTGTTGAGGCAAAGAAATAGAAAATAAATAATAAAATTTTAAAAAAGAGAAAGTGAAAGGAAAGGAAATACAAATGATGAAGGGTTAAAAGGAAAAAATGGTGGGAAAATGAAATAAAAAGACATCTTAAATATTGTTTGAAATACATAAATATGTTTGTATATGAAAACTGTATATCTGGTTTGAAGAAGAATATTTTTTCTGAGAACAGATATGGTTTATCGGAACTAGTTTAACTAGTTTCCAATTTGTAAAAACAATAACTTAACAAAGATGCAGAAAATAAAGAATTGCAGTAAACTTTTTTTTTCTTTGGAGAAGAACTGGAAGTCAAGAATAACCAACTAGTATTCATATGTTTTTTTGTAAAAAGTTGAATAATGGTAATTTTGTACTATAGAAGAAGGGAATATGTGGGAAAGTAATGTTGTAAACAATGTAACTTGATATAATTTTAATAATAAAAACTAACTAAAAACTAATTAAAGAAAGAATTGACTCAGGGGATTATAACAGTATTAGACTGTGTCTTATTGCAAAATGATTCTCAGTTGTGGAGAGAGAGGATTCAGACTTCATGTTTCAAAGAAGAGAAAGAGATATATAGACAAAATCATAAGCAAGACATGAAAATTTGTCCCCTTTGACAAAAATCCCATGTGGTAAATCCCAAAGTTGTGACATCAGAGATATCTAGGGGCTAGTAATTTTGCCTATTCAGGCTGCCTAGTGATCCAGGAGGCATTGCTGAAACATCATTCCCTACTTACATTTCCAAATGGCTGAAATCCACAGGAGAAGAAGACAGTGGAGATTATCATACACTTCTTTTCTTCTGATCTGGGCATGGGCTTAGACTGGTGAAAAACGGATCTATTGCACACCTCCATGCTGAACTCGACTGCATAACATACCCAATCCAGACTTCTGGTGTACTTTTCAAAGAACAATACTTTCCCGCTCTTTGAAAAACACACCAGGAGTCCAGATTGGGTATGTGATGCAGCCGAGTTGGGCCTGGGGGAATGTGATAAGGTCTGCTATCACCAGTTTAAACCCATGCCCAGCCCATACCTGGATTGGGCGAAAAGAGGTGTGTGATAATTTCCAGTGTCTCAGTACTACAGAGATATTCTGATTGTCTGGTCTCTCAGTTTGATATTGCTTTAACTGACATGGATCCACCCTATAGAATCCTGGGATTTGTTATTTGATGTGGCATAAAAGCTCTCTGACAAAGGAGGAAAAAATATCTCACAAATCTACAAATCCCAGAATCCCATAGCACTGAGCCATGGCAGTTAAAGCCACGTCAAACTGCATTATTTCTGTAGTGCCGATTTGGCCTCGGAATGGCCTGATGATATTAAGAAAGGAGGCATTACTGCAGAGAAGTGGAGGCTCAAAAATCCTTCAAGGACCTGTCACTTTGGTCAGTCATAAAGTAACAGTGACAGGGGCTGGTTCACACCTTTATGTATATATCAAATTGTTTTTAAACTCTTGATTACCTGGCCATTGATAGTTGCACACAGCTGAACATGAGAACTGACGCCATTGAAAATCATGGCATCTGTAATTAGTTTTGAACTGTGCTAAATCATTCACACATGCATGACTCCAGTAGATACTGTATTGATAAAACAGAGGAGATGTGTGTAAACAAACTCAGGGACCATGAGCTGCTTTTCCAGCTTTAATTCTTCCCAGTCTATTTAGATACTTTTATGCAAGTGTGGCAAATATAGGGGGTTGCAGACTGCCAGAAATAGTGCAAATTGAGTCCACTTTTAGGGTTAGGGTTAGGGTTAGTGCTAGGGAATCATGGGACTTGTTTATTTTTTTCTGAAACATTGAGCCTTCTCTGTCAGAGAGCTCTGGTGCCACAATAAAATACAGTTCCCATGATTCCCTAACCCTAACCCTAAAAGTGGACTCAATTTGCACTATTTCTGGCAGTCTGCAACTCCCAATACTTCTCCTGCACTTGGTTATCCCTTTTACACTATTATGGAAAGTTGTGTGTGTTTACCAGGACATAAAATAGCCTTAGCAGTAATTTTAATGAGTGTACAAAATCCTAGTTCATGCAATAGAAGTACCATTCTAATGTCAGCAAACAGACAGAATGAAAACTTAGGAAAAAAGGAAACAGCTGAACGGCCAGAGCAGGACTGGGAGGAGTGGCGGGCTTTTAGACCCGCTCAGCACCATCTCTCCCCCGGCGACACGTGGCGGCTGCAGTGATCTTGGCTGCTTGGGGAGGACTTGGTCGGCTGTGACTGCCATCATCTGGGGGTGTGTGGGTGCTCCCCGCTGGTTATGTGTGTTGATGGTGGGGGTCTGTTGTTGGAACTGCCCAGGACTGTGGTCCTCCAGCTTTTTGTCACTCTTTCATCTAGTGATGCCCCAGGTTACAAAAGATTTTGGGCCGCTGAGAGGACTTTGCAGCCTAATAGCTGCCACCTGGACAGCCTTGAGAGGGGTTAGATTAGTCAGTACGACCTTGGAGAATTATCCTCCTGCAGCCTCTCCCTCTATGTTATAGCTGTCTCAATTGTGATTGGAATCAGCTGGCCACTCATCTCCTCCTCCGTGTAGTGGAGTGGCTTTAGTCTGGGAATGGATATTCAGGTGGTGTGGGGGCAGGGAAGGTATGGCAGCAACAGAGCCAACAAATGTTACAAAAGAAGAAGGGACAGATGTTTAATACCTGTCCCTCCTTCAGTTGTCTCAGTTGCCCAGGATAACTTGGAGAGCGTACCAACCATTCCACCAACCCTTACCCTGCTCCTCTGCAATGCCAGGTCGGTCAGGAATAAAACACACATCATCCACGACCTCTTAGTGGATGAGGCGGCCGACCTGGCATGCTTTACTGAGACCTGGCTGGGGGATGCCAGCTCCGCGACATGGGTGCAGGCTCTCCCAGCTGGGTACTCAGTCATTGAGCAGGTGAGGGAAAGTGGGCGGGGGGGGGGCAGCATAGCCCTTGTCCATAGGAACACCTTAACCCTGATCAGAAAGCCTATCTGGAAAACGACCTACACCGAGTGTATGTACCTTAGCCTGAAGACCAGGGATAGTTTGGGGATTCTGTTGGTATATCGGCCACCCCATTGCTTAACAGACTCCCTAACCGAGCTGACCACCCTGGTTTCTGAGTTGCTGCTGGAATCGCCCAGACTTTTGGTTCTGGGCGATTTCAACATCCCACTCGAAACCAGTTTACAAGATTTAACTGGCGCGGCTCGGGAGTTTGTGGATACCATGACAAACATGGGCCTATCCCAACTGGTTGATGGGCCCACACATTGTTCTGGTCATACACTCGATGCGGTCTTTAGTACGGAGCAGGAATATCCGTGGGCGGAGATCAAGAAAATCTCCGCATTGTCATGGATGGATCATTTTCTGATCAAGGCGGAATTAAGGGCTACTGTCCCCCCCCCCCCCCCGGGAGTGGTGGACCCATTAGAATGGTCTGCCCTCGAAGGCTAATAGATCCAATTGGTTTCCAGAAAGCCTTAGAGGGTTTAATGGTTGGTAACGCCGGTGGCTCTGTCAAAGCCTTGGTGAACACTTGGAACACCGATCTCACCAGGGCTATTGACACAATCGCTCCCAAGCATCCTTTCTGGCCCGCTTCAAACCACAGGCCCTGGTATACTGAGGAGCTTAGGGGAATGAAGCGAGCCGGACAATGACTAGAGCGCGAATGGCGAAGAACTCACCTCCCATCTGACAGAACTCGCCTTAGGAAGCATCTTAACTCCTATAGGGAGGCTTTACGTGCAGCACAGAGATCCTTCTGTTCTGCACGTACTGCGTCTGCAGAGTCTCGCCCGGCAGAGCTGTTTAGGGTGGTGGGGGATTTGGCAAAGGTTCCCTCTGCACCAAGCCCCCTGCTTAACCCTATGACAGCCTGCTGTGAGGCATTTAATATCTACTTTGCAGATAAAATCTCTCGGATTAGAGCCGACTTGGACGCCATTGTTTTGACAGAATCCGTAGATGAGGTATCCAGGAACTCCGTTGATGGCACTTTACTGGATCATTTTCAATCTGTGAGTACCGATGACATGGACAAGCTACTTGGTAGGATGAAGAAGACAACTTGCCCCCTTGTCCATCTTGGCTGGTCGCCCAGGGGGTGGCGCGCTGAGGGTGTTCCTGCGGGACACAATCAATGCATCACTCAGGGAGGGCATTGTGCCATCCTGTCTAAAGGAGGCGGCGGTTAGGCCGCTCCTGAAAAAGCCTTCCCTGGACCCCCTGGATAAGAACAGTTATCGACCAGTATCCCTGCTCCCTTTTTTGAGCAAGGTGATTGAGAGGGCAGTTGCTTCCCAACTCCAAGCAGTCTTGGATGAAACCGATTATCTTGATCCATTTCAAACTGGCTTTAGGACAGGATTTTGAGTGGAGACTGCCATGGTTGCTCTGACAGATGACCTCTGCTTGGGCATTGACAGGGGTAGTGTGACCCTGTTGGTGCTCTTGGACCTCTCAGCGGCCTTTGATACAATAGACCACTCCATCCTCTTGGATCGCCTAAAAGAGTTAGGAATTGGAGGCACTGCTTTGCACTGGTTCCGTTCCTTCCTCTTGGGTAGATCCCAGAGGGTGAGGCTCGGGGACAGTTGCTCTTCCAAAATTGAGCTTAATTGTGGCGTCCCTCAGGGTGCCATCCTGTCCCCGATGTTATTTAATATCTATATGAAGCCGCTGGGTGAGATCATCCGGAGGCATGGAGCGCGGTGTCTTCAATACGCTGATGATACCCAGATATATTTCTCCATGACCAGATCATTGACTCAGACTTCAGATGGCGTCTCAATGACTATCTCAGAGCGGTAATGGATTGGATGAGGAAAAACAGATTGAAGTTGAATCCAGACAAAACGGAGGTACTCACAGTTACAGGCCTGAAACCAGATTTGGGAATACAGTCTCCAGTCCTGGATGGAGCCACACTCTCCTCTAAGGACTGTGTTCGCAGTCTGGTGTTTCTCCTAGATTCGTCGCTTCACATGACTTGTCAGGTGAATGCAGCGGTCAGGAGTGCCTGTTATCAGCTTTGGCTGATACGTCAACTGCGCCCTTATCTGGAGGTGAGGGATTTGGTAGCTGTGGTACATGCCCTGGTAACCTCACGTCTGGATTACTGCAACAGAGGGCCTTTTCCGCCACTGCCCCCAGACTATGGAACGGCCTGCCCGATGAGATCCGTCTGATTACTACTCTTGCTGCTTTCAAAAAAGCAGTAAAGACGGATCTCTTCCAACAGGCCTTTCCAGAATAACAGCTGTTGTAAGGAGATGAGCTTTATCCTACTTGGTTGGCACAGCTGATCCCTTGTTTTAGTATTTTGTTTTAATGTATTGCTTGTTTTAACTCTTCTCTGGTTTAATCTTGTTTTAAGGGGTGGGAGGGTAGATTATGGGAGGAGGGAATGTTTTAACTTGATTTGTTTTAAATGCTGTAACCCGCCTCGATTGCTATGCAGAGGGGCGGGCTATAAATAAAACTTATTATTATTATTATTATTATTATTATTATTATTATTATTTCTGGTTGTAGCCCACTCTTTTCTTATGCCTTATAAACACTGCATATTCTTCAACAAGTCACCCCCTTCTGTTCCTCCTTCCCACTATCCTCCCCATACCTCTTGAAATAAATAAACATTATTGCTCCCCATGGCCCCCTAAATAAAACCTCTGCATGAATAACTGCAGCTGTAATCTGCAAAAGTTCCATCTTTCTCTCCTGACACAAAACAAGACTTTTCCCTTTGTTGGGGTTCTGCTATATATTTGCTCAGGTGTATTTTTCATGCTAATAATTTCTGAAACTGATTTTTTCCTCATTAAGAATGCTGAAGTGTCAATGGTTCCTGTGGCTCCCCCTTTCAAATAGTTAAATTTCAAGGGTTTTTAATATAAATATATGGTTGATGCCACTTTTAAATAATTTTTTAAAAGGACTACATTTTTTAGTCTGTGTTGCAATGCTAAAAGAAAATCCACAGGGCGAATCATCAGGTGGTCATGATATAGAAGTAAAGTGCTGCTGAGAGAATTACAAAGCATCATTCATTTCTGTGCCACAATGCAGCCAATGTAGCTCAGAAAAGATTTTTCTAACCAGCAGCACTGGGCCTTTTTTTCTTTTTTCTTTTTTTAAAGGAAGCTAAATAATACACTCCATTGATAAAACATATTATTCCTCAGATTCTGAAGCCACGATAATTGGTTACAAACAAAAAGAACTGGAGAGTTCCAGGAAATCATTAAGGGACTCTGAAACTTTCTGAAGTGTTCACTTCTACAAAAGGAATTAATTGGTCACCTTCACACTCATAGCTTCTGACTCAAGTTTTGGTCATGACAATGATGGAGTTCTGCATTCAGCCTCCAAAAACTAGAGGAGCAGAAAGGAGAGAGAAGGAGGAGACCTTTATAATATGACACAGAAACCAAACCATATGGTAGCACTGTATTTTTAAATGCGTCATTCTGAAACACTATAGAAAAAAAGCATCTCTCAATAAACCTGACAACATCACTTCTAATATAACTTCTAACTAGTGTTCCTTTAAAAACAACAACAACAACACCATACTGAAACACCACAATTTTGTGAAATCTTCTGTTATGCATTCCTGCATACCCCACAAGTATTCTGGAGTCCTCATATTTTGATATTTCATATTGGAGATAGCATTTTACTGAGAGATCAATGACCTTTCAGGAAAACTAACGGCCAGGTTCTTAGGAAAAATGCAGTTGTTTTACTCAGGCATATGTACATCCATGTAAACAAAACTATCAAATCTAAAGTACTTCTTCCTTTCCCTAAATAGTATGCATTTTCTCTCAAAACCTGAGACAAAGGAACTCTTTGCACCTAAAGCAGTAAGGCAATCTCCCTTTTTAAAATTAATTTTATTAACACAATACATAGTACAAATTATTCAATCCATAATTCATAATATGCTTTTCTCCCCTCTCCTCCCTCCCACAAACAGCATTTGGAGAAAATACATTCCATTTAAATTAACAATCATTTAATTAACAAAATGTAACAATCATTTTCGGAGATGTGGAAAATATCATTAATTATATTTTTTACTTTTTCATACCCCATATTACCTTCCACTTTCTTAATTACAATTTCCCATTTATCACTCCATGATTCTTTATTGCTTTCCCCAATATATTTAACTCTTCTTTCCCTAAGAAAAATCAAATAATATATATTATTTTATATATTTAAACAAATAAAACTCATTCCAATTTGATTTCTTTTTCCATCCAAAAGCAATCACTGCATGGGCAGCTTTTAGAATTTGTTTTATTATATATCTTTGGTTACTATTCAATCTTAATTTTCCTAAATTAAGAGTTAAATAATTTTCCTTGCTTAATTGTATCTCTATCTCTGTTATTGTATTTATCTTAACTTCTATCCAAAATTATTGAACAAATGGGGATTCCCACCACATATGTATATATACTCCCTTAGCTCCACATCCATGTCAAAATCTTGACTTAAATTTATCATTTATAAATCCTAATTGATATGGCGTCAGTAGTATAATACCCCCAACTTTCGTCAAATCAAAAAGTGACAGGTGCTCCGCCTCCTTTTTGGGTCTTAGTCCCGCCTCCCTATTTTTGGGGTGGTTCTAGGTTTTCGGGTGCCATTATTTTTGGGGTTCTAGGTTTTGGGGTTGCTAGGTTTTGGGGGTTCTAGATTTTGGGGTGCCAATTTTTGGGGTGCCAATTTTTGGGGTGCCAATTTTGGGGGGTTCAATCAGAGGTCCCTCCTGAACCCCAAAAGTTCAGCCATTTTGTTTTTTGCAAAAGTTGTTTTTGGGGGGTTGTGTGACCCCTCTACGGATTCATCTCGGGGCCCCCGACCACTAGGAGCAGCTCCCATACCTCTCCGACCAACGGTATAGCCGCAAGCTGTGTTCGAAGGTGGCAGTCGGCGGCCATTTTTTCTGCGCCGACTTTAGTTTTCGGGGTGGTTGTGACATGTCTCCGGACTCGTCTCGAGCTCCCGAAGTGAACGGTTCAGAGTTCTGCTGCGCTCTGAGCTTCGGAAAGGCACGCAGGCCAATCCGATACCACTCGCCCCTCCCCTGGGGGTGTGTTTTCAAAAAACGGCGCGCTTTTGAGAGAAGCAGATTGGCCCAAAGACCCCCACCCCCTGGCACCATCCAATGAGTTCTCGCATAGAGGAGTCCCACTCTTAGGATAGGGTATATGAGCATGGGTTTTGGGGGGCAGCGGCTTTCACTGTCACAAACCTGTTTTTTCAGGGTGGAGTGTTATACATTTTCCATGTCGGTCTCAGCACCTCCGATAGAGAGAGAAAGAGAGAGAAAGGGAAGGGTTTCCAGGAGCTTAGAGCTCAGAGGAGGGGAGAGGTCCTTCACTCTTCAGCAATTGGTCTGGATCTGAGCTTCATAGCTCTGAAGTGCAGGGAGACTGAGATGAAAAAGGGCTGGGACCCTTTTCCTCCTCCCCAGGAGCGTGTTTTCAAAAACGGCAGTGCCCTTTTGAGCATTGCTGATTGGTCCATGTCCCTCTGCAGAAACCAATGGAAGGTAGTGAGTTAGGAGCATGCCCTCCCTGCAGTGTCAGGTGTGTAGCCCTCCCTTGGGCCCCTGCTCTCCTCACCCAGATGCTGCAGTCTCCCTAAGCTCCCAGGGCTTTCTCCTTTCCCTCCCCAAGAGCTGTTTCTGCATAGAGCAGCCCCATGTGTGTGTGTTCTCCCCAACAGAGCAGCCATTTTTCATGGAAATACTCATTTTGGGGTGAAGTGTGAACCCTCCCCGTGGTCATACAAAAGTCCTTGACCACCAGTAACAGATTCCAACCCCCTCCTGGATGCTTCATCATTCAAAGGGAAACTGCTTCCCATTTTTGGGAATTTCCATTTTGTAGCCCATATTTTGTTCTCCTTGTTGCACAAACGTGCATTT
The DNA here is from genome assembly GCA_026167975.1 of Phrynosoma blainvillii. Lineage (NCBI taxonomy): Eukaryota > Metazoa > Chordata > Lepidosauria > Squamata > Phrynosomatidae > Phrynosoma > Phrynosoma blainvillii. The sequence continues at coordinate 119,854,046 of JANUYF010000004.1, read as the reverse complement.
TGAGGTAAGGTGTGAGCCTTCCTCCACACTCAAGCTACCAGCAGTGACCAAAAGGAAGAGCTTTCCTTGCTGCCATGGCAGGATTTTTAATTTTGGGAAGTGACAGCTATCTTTTTCTTTTGCAGAAGTGTGTATTTTGGAGCAATGTGTGCTTATTGGTCCATGTGGGACTCCAGGAGCTGGTTTCCAGTTCACCAGAGGCTTTTCAGTTCTCACAGCAGTACACAACTCACAAACAGGGCCTATGCTCCTCAAAAGGGTGGATTTGGAGTAGGATGGGTGTCTTGCCTGTACATGCCCCAACAGCCATGACTGATGTTAGGCTTCCATGTGGATAGGTAAAGAGGGTCAGCCCCTTCACTCGAGATGTGTCTTTGAGAAGAACCAAAAAGAAGTTTTCACCAACACAATTTGTATGTATTTCACAACTTTGAAGGGGAACATAATAAGGCAAGCTGCTCCCTATCCATTCCCGCAACAATTTGTGTCTGTAGTTTTTTTGTGGGTTTTTCAGGCTGTGTGGCCATGTTCTAGAAGAGTTTCTTTCTGGCGTTTCGCCAGCATCTGTGGCTGGCATCTTCAGAGAAAACTGAAAGCCTACGACTTCAAATTTGTGTCTGCTTTTTACAGGTCTTTTGTTTTCAAGTGTTCCTTTTAAGATAGAATGCGGTCCTTCTATACAGCCAACCCAGACCCTCCTTCAACAGGAGCATGTTTCCACCCCACCATATCTGGCCCAGCATTTTGACAACATACAGAGCACACATTATTGATCTTGCCTATACACATATCCCCTCTCTTGTTTTTACAAAATGGGTACGTGAGAAGTTAGTAGCAGGGTCCCCCCTTGAAACACTGCCCCTTGGAGATATCTGCGTTCTGGCCCCTGCTTTAGACCACAACTGCTGGAAAATGTCTAAGCATTTCTATGAAAAAAAAAAAAAAGTTCCAGGGTAGATATTGGAATGAGGTCTGAGGATAGTAGAGATACATAGGGGTATAGGGCACTACTGTTTGGGGGTATGGAATGGCCAGGGAGAGGGCTGGCTGGTAGAGGGTCATTTTCTGTTCCCACAGCAGGTCAGGAAAAACAAATGTGGATGGAGGCTCTGTCAAGGGTGATGATCATGGGAAGCTCTAAGGGTTGCCTGCTGTCTGTTGCAAAGCAGGAAGATGGAAAAACAGTAGTGTTTAATTTACAGGTATAGCAAGAAAGCAGAAAGTTATAATAAAGGGAATTTATTAGTGGGAAGACTAAAAACCAGGGAAGCTAGGAGTAGGAGCCTTTTTGATAAACTTTGCAAACCCAGAAAAACTCTGGGTTGGAAGTCGTGTTAAGAAGACTGACACAAAAGAATAAGGTGTATCCATCCTACAATTTAAATAGATACAGTTTACAAATTTTTTATTATGTCAAAGCCTGCCAGTTTTGTGAGAAACTCTTTATACAAGACAAAATAAATATAAAACACATCTTTTGGGGCAATGCAACTTCCCCCCCCCCCAGTACAAGGGGGGGGGTGCAAAGAAGGACAATGTGCCATGTGTGTGTGTGTATGTGTGTGTGTCAGTGCACAGTAGCTGATAAGAAACTTTTTCCTTATCTCACAAGGGCCACATGGTGGGCTGCAGACGTTCAAATTTGAAAGATAGAGGAATTGTATGCTAGGAATAAGGGCGTTTTAAACAACAACAACACAATTAAAGGCAGGAGAGAGAGAAACAGGCCAATAGTCAGGTCAAAATTATAATATTTAATAGCCTCTTCAAATTAACAAATAAGGGGCCCCTTTGAAAGACAGGGGACCAAGGAAGGGCTTTCAAAGATCTCCATCAGGCTTTTCAGAGTCAGGACCAAGACATAATAATAAGCCTGAATGTAGAGCATTCTTCTATCAGGTAAGGACTGTTTTGTTTGTTAACTCAGCATAAAGGGAACTAGTAGTCCAGCATAAAGTTATACACAGACGTCAATCATCTGGGTTGCATTTAATTGGCACCCCAAAAATTGGCACCCCCCAAAATTGGCACCCCAATATCTAGAACCCCCAATCTAGAACCCCCAAAACCTAGCAACCCCAAAACCTAGAACCCCAAAAATACTGGCACCCCAAAATCTAGAACCACCCCAAAAATAGGGAGGCGGGACTAAGACCCAAAAAGGGGGCGGAGCACCTGTCACTTTTTGATTTGACGAAAGTTGGGGGTATTATACTACTGGTGTCCTATACTATTTTTCAATCATCTTCATTTGTTCTTTTACATTTCTATTTTTAATTTTAATAATTTCTTGTAACTAAATTTTAATTTTGTCTGCATCAATCAATAAATCTTTTTCCCAGTTCATTGTCAATCCCTCTACCATTCTAAATTGGGTTGTTAACATACTCTATTTGCACTATTTCTGGCAGTCTGCAACCCCCTTTAGACCATATACTAAAAGGCATTATGTGGGGATGATTATATATGAGAAATAACTCTTAGGGGGGTTGCAGACTGCCAGAAATAGTGCAAATTGAGTCCACTTTTAGGGTTAGGGTTAGTGCTAGGGAATCATGGGAATTGTTTTTTTTCTGAGACATTGAGCCTTCTCTGTCAGAGAGCTCTGGTGCCACAATAAAATACAGTTCCCATGATTCCCTAACCCTAACCCTAAAAGTGGACTCAATTTGCACTATTTCTGGCAGTCTGCAACCCCCTGTAGTCTAGATTAAACACACACACACAAACACACACACACACACACACACACACAAGTTATCTGTAAAGACATCAAATCCCAGATAATCTAAAATCCATTTCCAAGTCCTGTACAATTTTTCTTTGAACACACTCCAGTCTGGTCAGTTTTATACACTGGGAGGCTATGGAGATTTGATTAACTTGCCAGCATAAAATTCTGGAATATTCTCAACCTTATCCAGTGCAGATCTATCTCATTAAAATTATTTCTTGTTATGTGATATCAGCTAAGTGTTACAGGGTAACTATTGGAGGGGGGGTAGAAGTGTTTGGGATTTAGAATTTTTTTCAGATTTTGGAATATTTGCATATACATGTTGTTGTTGTTGTTGTTGTTGTTGTTGTGTGCCTTCAAGTTCTTTCAAACTTATGGTGACCCTCAGGCCATAATGGGGTTTTCTTAGCAAAATTTGTTCAGAGGAGGTTTGCTGAAGCAGAGAGCATGTGACTTTGCCAAGGTCATGGAACCAAAGTCTAAGCATCCCATTTTGGAGATGAGCTCCAAGTTTAAACATGAAATTCATTCATGTTTCATATATACCTTATAAATAATATTTTAAAATAATTTTGTGTGTGAAACAAAGTTTGTGTACACTGAACCATCAGAAATCAAAGGAGTCATTATCTCAGCCACGCATGTGGAAAATTTGGATTCTGGAATATTACGGATTTTGGAATTCCAGATAAGGGATGCTCAACCTGTGATTGATTAGCATAGAATGCAGATTTTTGTGAAAGAAAGGTTTATATTTTTTCCAATGACCTTCACAGCCCCAGCACCAACACAGGAATGTTTGATGAGGATATGAGAGAGAACCTTCTTGGTGGCTTCTCTTAGGCTATAGAATTCCCTCCCACTGTGGGTTAGGTTGGCTACCTCTCTTTTTTCTTTCTGTAGGTGGCAAAGACCCTTTGCCCATGCCTTTGACTGTTATACTGCCATTGAAATAATTATTGTAGTTGGAGTGTGCTACATTTTTATATGTGCTAAATTTTTTACCATTACTTTTTAAAATTTTCACTGCTTCTTCCATGTTTTTAATATGACAGTTTATTTGGTTTTGATCTTTGGTATTATCCATTGTTTAAAGTATATTTTATATAGTATATTTATATTGGGAAACACAACTTGTTTTGTGAGATAAATGGGTTCAATATTGGGAGAAAGGTCAGTCATAAATCAGATCAAATCAATAAATAAAATAAAACCCTTGAAAATTATATTTTCCTCTACTTCACCAGCTACTCTATATGATGAATCAGCTTTCTCTGTCAAAAGGACTATCTCCATCTCTATTTATAAATCTATCTATCATCTATCTATCTATCTATCTATCTATCTATCTATCTATCATCTATCTCTAGATAGAGATAGAGATATATAGTCAAAGTGTCATCCCCCTCCCACACACACACTTTAAAATGTACTTTATCTGTAACAGAAAATGAAATCACCACTGGCTATGTTTGAAAGAGCTGCATTTCAATAATATGTCTGCCATATTAGTTGTCCCTAACCACCAAGCTTCTGTTTAGGAATTTACTGAGAAAATCGGCTTCGTAGTGATGCTTGGTGAGTGTGGATGGCAGAGCATGAAAGAGAGTTCAAAGATTTCAAGTATAAACTGACAGCAGTGTGAGATGTTGCAATCTCTTGACCCATTGAAAGAGATCAAGCTCTCTACAGTTGCTTCAGAAAAAGGTCTCCAAGCTGTGTTGCTGCAAAGAAGAGGAACTGAAGGGCTGTCTTTTGCTGCAAGAACTGCTGAGATCATTTATCATGAATATCAATACCCCTATATTTCATAGAGGTGGCTTTTTGCAATGCTTCTGATAATGCACTACTGACTGGGTCATACAGAACATCACTGCACAATAGCATTTAGAGGGTGAAGAGATGTTTCCAGGAGACTTTTCCTCTCAACATTTATAGGCTAAAATGATCTTGTAAGCTCGCTTCTAAAACTGCCACTCAGCATGTCCTAGGAAATACTTGTTTGCTGAGGGAGGGGAGGCAACACAAGAATTAACACCAGGACACACAATTGTAAAGAAAAGGCCACAACTTTATTGAGTACAGCTGACAAGTAGGGTTGGCCCAAATGCATGAGGTCTGGATCTGGCATCGACCAAACTGTTTGTTGATTAATGAACCAAGTTGCCTGGTCATGGCTAGGCCTCAGGATGACAAAAGAAGCAACCGACTGATTGCAAATTCGCATCTCCACCCCTTGTCACTGCAGGACCCTGAACAGGAGTTGCCCCTCAATCTTCACAGCACCCCTGGGTCCCCAAGGGACTCCCAATCCAATACTCTGTAGCACAGGAAGCCATGCCCACCAGATCCACAACCTATACTACTGCCACAAAAGTTTGGATAGTTAGCAGGATGCCAGATACCTGCATAAAGCCCAAATAGTTACACTTAGACCTGCAGAGAACTAAGAACATAGCATTAACCACAAATCAGACATCCTCCTTCCAAGGAGACCTCTTTGTCCCATCCACCATGGAGGAGGGAACAAGCTCGCCCACCTGCAGTGTGCCAAAGAAGAAAGTTTCCAAAGCAGCTTGGGACAGGCGAGCATCTGGAATCATAGAATCATAGAATTATAGAGTTGGAAGAGATCACAAGAACCATCGAGTCCAATCCCCCTGCCATGCAGAAACTCAAAATCAAAGCATCCTCAACAGATGGTCATCCAGCCTCTGTTTAAAGACCTCCAAAGAAGGAGACTCCACCACACTCCGAGGGAGTGTGTTCCACTGTCCAACAGCTCTCACTATCAAGAAGTTCCTCCTAATGATGAGGTGGAATCTCTTTTCCTTAACACACCCCTTTTTTATGCAGAGCTCACCTGGCCATGAGTTTGAAACAAGTGGGTCTCTTCACATCCACTCGTCTCATGGATGTCCTCTATCAACCCTCCATGACCCTTCTAACAATACAGAAAGCACAAGGGTCCCAGAACCCCTTGACCTCAGAAATGAAAGAAATACTGGCCAAGTAGACTGCCATGGTGCATGGTGCAATAATCTTGTTGTACCCCGCCCCGATTGCCACGCAGAGGGGCGGGTTATAAATAAAAATTATTATTATTATTATTATTATTATTATTATTATTATTATTATTATTATTCTCTTGCAGCCAAACTAGGAAATGCAGGATGGTACGGGCATGAACATGTCAGTGTCCAGAGACTCACTGCCCCACAGAAGGCAAAAGCTAGGAAACAGCTCTCCTGTAGGCTCTGAGAATGGCTGGGCCAGGGAGGCTAAGACTCCCCACATCACAGCATGCCTCCTATCTTCCAAAGTTCCTCCAGTAAAGGTGTGGGCAAGAACTTGCTCTGGGAACCAATAGGCAGAACCTGGCCTCTTGAAAATGAGAGAGAGAGTCTGTAATGATATTTTTGAGGCCAGGTAGAAAAACAGACTTTGCGAGCAGTGTTGTTGCAGAGACGTAAACCTCCTTTTTTGTGAAGGAATCACCCCAAATGGAATCACCACCAAAATAGGGTCAAACCAGTAGTCCTAAAAAATTCCCCAAAGCCCAGGTTGACTGCCACAACAGAATGGACAGAGTGGATCTGGAGGCCATGTCCCAGGTTCAAAATGAGCACTGCCAAAGAAAACCCCATAAAACTCCTGTAGGAACCCCAACAACGACATGAGGTCTTGCTTGATGCCCTAAGTGAGGACAATGTGGTGGTGCACTGCCTGGCCCCCCACCATGACTCTGACTAGCCAAGCACAGAACGCCTTGCCTGGAGGCACCACATGCCAGCAAATTACAGGTGACTGGATGTCACTCTTGACCCTAACAAATAGAAACCAAGGAGGCAAAATTATTGGGATGGACAGGCAGCAGTCAGAATGCCAACTGGATGTCACTCTTGGCCTTGAAGAACCAGACAGCATGGTTGGAAGAGGAGGGTATGACAGGTGGTGGATGAGGCAAAATTCACCCAGCACTTTTTTGGGAACCAAACCAATGGGAGAAACTCACAGGTTGGGCATGTGTGGAACCAGACAGAGGCTCACCACCCAGCCCGCCTCACACTCCTAGTAGATTATGTCCCAGAGGACCTGTGACATGTCCTGGGCAGACTGATGTTCTGAGCAACAGAGCCCCCCCCCCAGGTCCCAAAGCCAGGATACAGAAACCTTCCACTAAGCAGGTTGCTGCCTTCCTGACAGGATAATTATGTAGAAGTGGCAGCAGGACAGAAGAGCATACAGGTATGAAGGCGAGGCTGAAACTGGGGTGGGCCACCATTGTCTCATTTAGACCCCCCACACCTCCGGTTCTGGTACCAGGTACTCCCTCCTAGATGTTGGAGGCTGCCAGGCTGGGGTGTCCAGGCTGAAAGGGCTGCTGGGCACTGGCTGAGTGGGAACACATGATCTCAGTATGAAGGTCCCAGCAAAGCTCACAGCAGTGCTCAACTTGCAATGTGCGCAGATGCACTTACCAAGGAGAACTCCTAGCACAAGAGCCTGCAGGGGTTCCAATTCCTTACCCATTTTTGACGGCCAAGGGATGGCCAAGGGAGATTCCCTCTCCCTTTGATATGAGGGCCTACCTCAACCAGCCAGGGCTTATCGTTGATGAGTTCCCACCAGGTCTTGCTGCTCTGAACAGCAGTGTCAAATGCAATGGCTGCTTCCTTCCCACCTATTGCCAAATCCTAAGGTCCTTGTCCATGTGGTTGGATAGGTGCTTAGGATATGCCAATTGTACCACCCCCATGAAGACTGAATATCCCACCATCCACTTGGAGAAAGAGTGTTCAACCAAGTCAACCTGGCCTCCCATTATCCCATCCTGATGGACCTGGGGGGGGGGGGCATCCCTCCTCAACCCCTGATTTAAGCAAGGTAAACACACCAGCATCGTACTTTTGGGAATTCTGCTCCTGGTTTTCTATATAAGGTGAAAGCCAAGGAGGCTTCTCCATTCATGAAGGTGGAATAGGCCAAGGCCCAGGGACCCTCCCACACAAGTCCCAGTCCTGGCAGCCTGGTCCTGCACCTGATTGTCAGGTTGGCAAACCAGGTACAAGAGCCTCCCCACCACCACCAATGGTCATCCCTAATGGACACATGACCAGAGGACTCACCATCCCCTTCTTTTCCACCCTGGCCTTTCTTGTCCCAATCTTTTTAGCTCTACTTCTTGACAAAGAGCTTACACTTCCTCTTCATCCTCCTGTCATAGCTGAGGAGGCCCAAGGAGAAGAACTGCTCCCAGAACTGTTGCCGCTGCCACTGCTAGTGTTTCTGCTGCTACTGGAAGAGCTGCTGCTAGAGTCTCTGTCATCAGACACTGTGCGGTCTTTTCTGCTCCTCTGTCTGACTATGCTTCCGATTATCCCCTCGGGCCGCATGATTTGCCACCTGGCCAGCACCCTCTGGACCTGCTGTCACACTGGGCCCAGCAGCAAATAGGGCATTGATCCTCCCCACCTGCTCAACCAGAGCCGAGAGAGTGCAGGTGAAGCCTGCCAGCACCTTCCTGCCTAACGCTGGAGGTATGGCTGGAGCAGGGAGGGAGCATCTATCTGTTTCTACCTTCCTTTTGGGCCCAAGCCATCCCAAGACTGACCTCTGGTGGTTGGCCATGAAGGCCTTGATGCCTGTTAGATTCTATATATATATATATATATATATATATATATAATTTTATTTTAAAAACATAAAAAAATGCAATTAACATATATTCTTTTGTCATTTATACAATACGCTTAACTCTAATTCAAATTTCTCAATAGTTCTTTGAAAGTAACTGCATTTTTTTACACATTTTGCATATAATATTTCTGTATCTCTTACTTTTATTATTTAACATCTCAAACCCATTTTATTTAATAATCTCTATAATTACTCTGCTGCTTTATTCCCATTTTCTGTTTAAATATTCTTCCACTGGAACCCAATCTTCCTCAACCAATTTCACATTCTCATTATTCAATAACCTTGTCAATTTATCCATTTCCTTCATTTCTAACAGTTTCAAAAGCCATTCATCCACTGATGGGGTTGTCTCATTTTTCCATTTGGAGGCTATTAATATTCTTGCTGCCGAGACCATATAAAGTATTATTCTCCAGTATTTCCTAATTATATCCGGTTCTAATTTGTGCATCATGTTTAATAAATATAATTCTGGATATAATTCAAATCTATTTTTAAGTATATCTTCAATCACCATATGTATTTTTTTCCAATACATTTTCATTTTGGGACATCTCCACCAAACATGGTACCAGGATCCAACATTGCGTTTACATTTCCAACATTCATTTGTTTGTAGTTTGTAGATTTTTGCCATTCTAGCCGGGGTAAGGTACCATCTTTGCTCCATTTTCCATTGATTCTCTCTAATATTCTGAGAATGGGTAAATTTTCTTGTCATTTTCCTTGCTTTCTCCCAATGATCTACCATAATTGTCTTGCCAATGTCTGATGCCCACTTAATCATGTTATCTGATATTATTTCTTTTTCTTGCTTTTGGTACATTAGCATTTTGTATAATTTACTTGCTCTTTTCTCTCTTGTCCCTAGCCAGATTTTGTCTATATCTTTCAACTCTTCTTCCACCCCTTGTAGCTATCAATTTTAAATCTTTCCTTTATTTGGGTATATAATAACCAATGCATTTTGTCATCTAAATGTTGAATATCTGACATAGCTTTTAATTCCAATTGATTTTCAATCTTCTCCAGTATCTCTCTATATTTTAACCAAGTTCGAAGAGCTGTCCATCTCCTGAAAAAAGCTTCGTGTGGTGAAGTCCATAGGGGTATTTTTGTGTACATTGTTTTTTTAACTTCTTTCCAGATTTTTAGTAAGCTTCTTCTAATTACATGATGCTGAAACTCTTTATGAACTCTGTCTTTATCGTAACATGGATATCCATGCCATCCGAATCTATTATGAAATCCCTCCAAGTTCAATATATCCTGGTCTTCTAGTGTTACCCATTCAGATAACCAATCTAAAGCATTGGCGTTATGATAGAATTCTAAATCTGGCACATTCCTCCCTCCGTCTTTACTTTGTCTTGTCATTGTTATCCAACTGATTCTCGCCTTTTTATTTTTCCAAATAAAATCTCTCAAATCTTTTTGCCACTCTTGGAATATTTGTCTATTGTGTATTATCGATGCCTGTTAGATTCTTTTGATGGTCATGGCAAAATATGGTAAGAGGTTTCCCCTGAGGCTGATAGCATGTGACTTGACCAATGTTAGCCAGTGACTTTCCATGTTTAGGCTAGATCCAAACTCTGGCCTCCAGAGTCATAGTCCAACACTCAAACCACTAGGCCATGCTGGCTGCATTGGACTGTGAAGTCCAAGCAAAATAGCTTGTCCCTCTTGCACATGCTAAGGGATGGAAAGGAGCAGCTGCAAAGTCAGGCCTTTCAGGGATAGTGGCCCTGTACCCCAGCTGGTCCTGGCCCAAACTGCAGTCTCTACCACTGTGGAGAAGTAATGGTGCTACTTGGGCTGTGCCTGGTCCCCCAAAGCCAGCAAAGAAGGCTGATACTGGCTGCAGTGTCCCACATCAAGCCTGGCTGCTGCCTCGTTAGGCCTACCAGGGTCTACATGCCCCCAAGCCTTCTCCACATGTTGCCAGCTCAAGAGAAAAACTGAAATGGTGATAATTGCCTTAGCCACATGGCCTTATCAAGGCCCACGAGCCAATGACATGCATGGCGAGGCCGGAGGCCCCACCCCATCCAGCCTCCCCGCCAACCAGAAACAGCCCCTCTGTTTGTGGCCAACCAATGGGGAGGCACTTCAAGCTCCCTAAGCATACTGGGAGATGTAGTCCCAGCCAGAGCCAGAAGTCTCATCTCCCTGCAGCCCCAGCAGCCAAATAGCCCCAATGCCTGCTGGGAGAGTACTGAGGCCTAGGCTGGGCTTAGGAGACAGCATGAACCCACCAGTTCCCACCCCCATCAACCGGGCCAGCCCGGTAAGTCGGGCAGTCTCATTTTCTAACTGTATGATCACTTCAGATTTTATCAACTCAAGAACCTTATTTACCTTTAAAAATATAATTAAAAAATCATCTGATACTGATTTCAAACACTGCAGAGCCCCCTCCAGCTATTTGTTAGAACAGGGGTAGGCAACCTTTCCCCTTTAAGGGCCGAGGGACTTCAGCTCCCATAATCCCAGGAGCTATTGGCCAACATGGGATTATTGGCCAACATGGCTGAGGTTTCTGGGAGCTGAAGTCCCTCGGCCCTTAAAGGGGAAAGGTTGCCTACCCCTGTGTTAGAACGTGCAAGGGCTAAATGTGAATGAAGGGTGTGGGCATACATATTCTACCACATGCTTGCTCCTTTTTAACCTTTAAGTATTAGGTGCAATCATCTGAAGAAAGTCTGCAGGCATATTTAGTTGAATTCACACAGAAACTTATCCTATGATTTTTTTAAAAACTGTTTACTGTATTTGGGTTTCTGCTGATAAATAGCTGGACAGTTAGACTGGATGCAAGAAAGGCCCCATAGTTATTTACATAACAACAATCTGTTTAACTGAACACAAACCGGTGATGAGGTGAAACCCAAATGGTTAAGTCTGGTTTAACCCCATCCTCCTGTGTATTGTTACTAATTCTGCTGGACCAGTCTGTTCCCCTAGGCTCAAACTCAAGACAAAATGGATCCACTTGTAGCCTTCTAAAAGGGTCAGCAGAAAATATGAAGTCCTCTTCATTTGCCCTAATCTGCAAAGTGGCCCATGTACAACTACTCCTCTACTCCAGAAGCTTTCTTTGCATCCTCCTTCTTTGAATATGTGGTTCCACTCACCTCAGTCATCACCACTTGTTTTTTTTAAAATAAATTTATTTGTTACACAAAACATACAAAATTGCATTCATACATACATACATACATACTCCAACAAACAAAAACAATTACAAAAACAACTACTAACACATCTTCCTTTCTTCTAATTCTTCTTCATACTTTCACTTAAATTTTAAGATAGCTTCCTGTATGATTGTTTACCTTAATTTTGACATTAATTTGTAACCAAACAAATACCCTTATATATATATATATATTAGGACAAATCTTAATTAAAGTCACCTTTTAATACGTAATAAATTCAAGACATTTGACTGTTATCTTCACCATAAACTAAACAGAACTTAGTTCCATCTCTTCTATCGTCCATTGTGAAACATTGCCAATCATATTCCACCTCTTCTTCTGATTTCCCCTTTAACAACGCTGTTAATATATCCATTTGATAAGCATCCCATATTTTTTCCTTCCATTCAGCGTTACTTGGTATTTTCTTTTGCTTCCACACTCTAGTATATACAATTCTTGCTGAGGAGACCATATATAAAATAATACGCTTATATTTTTTCTCAGTTTTCTTATCAAGACCACTTATCATGTTCAGCAAAAATAATGTTGGTTCATATTCAATCTTTATTTTCAAGATGTCCGAAATGAGTTTGTGTATTCTTTTCCAATAGCTCTGTGCTTCTTTACAATCCCACCATAAGTGGAAAAAGGTTCCACCTTGGTGACCACATTTCCAGCAATTACTTTTCCTGGTTTTATATAGTTTAATTATTTCATCAGGGGCCAAGTACCATCGGTAGACCATCTTAATATGGTTCTCTTTATAGTCTTGGCAACAAGAAAATTGCTTAGTGTCTTTCCAAGCTTTTTCCCAGCATTCATAATCAATGGGTCTACCAATGTCCTGTGTCCATCTTATCATGACCTGTTTGACTTTCTCTTGTTCTAGATCTCTTTCTTTTAAAAGTTTATAGTATCTTTTAATATGTCCTTTTCTTTTGTCCCAACATATAATATCAATCTCAGACTGTTTGTTAGTTATTCCATAAGTTTTCTCATCCTCTTAATTGGGTATATAGAAACCAATCCCGTTTTAGTTCTTTTTCCAATAGTTCCAGGGATTTAAATTTTCCTTCCTCTGGTCCTTCCCAATGAATTAATTCTTTGTATGTTAGCCACTTTTCACCTTCCTTTCTTGTTCTTCTATATAGTGCTTCTTGGGGTGAGATCCAATATGGCATCTGAATATAAAATTGCTTTTTAATCTTTGTCCATATTTTAAATAGCGCATTTCTAATAAAATGGTGGCTAAAATCTTTATTATTTTTTGCTTTTTCGAACCATAAAAATGCATGATATCCAAACTCCATTTTTACACTCTCAAGATCTAATATTTTTTCATTTTCGAAAGTTATCCAATTTTCCAGCCAATTGAGTCCCGCTGCTTGGTAGTAAATTTTTATATTTGGTAGACCGCAACGTCCTTGAATTTTTTCTTCAGTCAATAATTTCCATTTAATCCTAGGGCATTTTCCTTTCCAAATAAATTTCATGATTTCTTTCTGCCACTTATCTAGATATTTATCATTGTTTAGTATAGGTAAATTCTGGAAAAGGAAGATCAATTTGGGTAATACGTTCATTTTTATCATTTCAATCCTTCCCAAAAATGATATTTGTTTCTTATTCCATCTAATCAGATATTTTGTAATCTCTTCCCAGTTTATTTGGTAATTATTTTTATATAGATCGATATTTCTCTTTGTTAAATATATCCCCAAATATTTTACTTTTTTCTCTATCTTAAATCCTGATATTTCTTCCAGATCTTTTTCCTCTTTTGCTTCCATATTTTTTGTCAATATCTTCATTTTTTCTTTGTTTATAGAGAATCCTGCTACCTTCCCAAACTCCTCAATTGTGTTTATTAAGTTTTTTATACTCTCTTTAGGGTTTTCGAAGAAGCAAATAATGTCATCCGCAAATGCTTGCAGCTTAAATGTATGTTGTCTGACTTTTATACCTTTTATGGTTTCATTGCTTCTTATTCTATTATTTAAAATCTCTAAACTGGTTAGAAACAGAAGTGGGGAGAGGGGGCAACCCTTTCTCGTCCCTCTTCCAATTTCTATTGATTCTGTTTTTTCATTGTTTATAATTAGGTCTGCCCATTGTTTATTGTATATAACTGTAACCCAGTCTTCAAATTGTTTCCCCATTTCCATGTATTTAAGTAATTCCAACATAAAATGCCAATTCACCCAATCAAATGCTTTTTCAGCATCCAATAGTATCAGCACCAGTTTCTTGTCATTATGAAACTCAAAGTATTCGATAATATTCAATACGATTCTAATGTTATTCTTAATCTGCCTCTTGGATATAAACCCGTTCTGATCTTCATGTATCATTTTTTTCTAATATTTTCTTCATTCTTGTTGCAAGTATTGTGGTGAATATCTTATAGTCAACATTTGTTAATGATATCGGTCTGTAATCTTTTGTCTCCATTTCGCATTTATTTCCCTTCGGTATTAATACAATATGTGCACACTTCCATGATTCGGGTATTCCTTCCCTTAGTATATCTTCAATTACTTCTTTTAATGGCTCACATAGTTTGTCTAACATTAACTTGTAATATTTAACTGTTAAACCATCTGGGCCAGGTGATTTGCCCAATTTCATCTTTCCAATTGCTTCTTGTATTTCTCTAATTGTAATTGGTTGATTAAGTTTTTCTTTATCTTCTTTGGATAATTTTTTAATGTTTTGACTCAAGTATTGAGTCACCTTATATCTATCCTCTTCTGATTTCTGAACGTTCGTATATAATTCCTTATAATATTCTTTAAATTACTTCTTTATTTGGTCTTGATCTGTAATTGCTTTCCCATCTTTAAATATTTCTGATATTATCTTCTTTCCTCTCTCTTTCCTCAATTTATTTGCTAATAATCTGCCTGCTTTATTTCCCATCTCGAAATGTTTTTGTTTTACTTGTTTTAGTTTCTTCTCTATTTTGTTAATTGCTGTTATCTTTAGCTGTTGTAAGTTTTTAATTTTATTTTTTAAATTTTTATCACCTGTTCTTTTCCATTTTTCTTCAATTTTCCTTAGCTCTTCTTTGATCTCTTGCTCTTTTCTAGAGTCTTTTTTTCTCTGTTCAGTCTGTAGCTTAATAAATAAGCCTCTGATTACAGCCTTACCAGTGTCCCATATCATTTTGTTCCTCATTCCTTCTGTTTTGTTTTCTTTATAATAGAACTTTGTTTCTTTTATGATCTTTAAATTCTCTTTTCTTTTAAGTATCTCATCATTTAATCTCCACATATATGTTCTCTTCTTTATTTCCAATTCTATCTTTATTGGGTTATGGTCTGAGGAGTGTTTTGTAATGATATCCATATTCTTTATTAATGTTATTATGGATCTTGAAACTAAAAAAAGATCTATCCTGGAAAAAGAATTATGCGGTACAGAAAAGACCGTGTATCCGCTAGATTCCTGATATTTATGTCTCCACACATCCACCAGTCCTAATTCTTCTTGTATTTCAAAAAACAAACGTGGTAATTTCCCTGAGTTATTCGTATTTTTTTTAACCTTCATTAGACTTTCTGTCAAGTCTGGGTTCAATTACGGCGTTAAAGTCACCTGCAAAGATTATATTTTCGTAATTTATATTTTTAATCTCTTCATTGATTTTCTTTAAAAAAGTCTCTGTTTTCTAATGGGGCATAAATGCCCACCAATAAGATCATCATATTTTCCAGTTTAATTTCCACTCCTAAATATGTTCCATTTAGGTCATAGAAAATTTCCTTTGATTGATATTTCATGTTGACATATATTGCTATTCCTTTTTTCCTGTTGTCTGCCACTGATACAAAGGTATTGCCAAGTTTAGGATTCCTAATATATTTTTCCTCTTTCTTTTTAATTTTAGTCTCCTGAATACAGATAATGTTGCTTTTTAGTTTTTCCAATTGGTGAAAGATAATATTCCTTTTGTATTTTGAATTGATGCCTTTCACGTTCCATGATGTAATTTTTACCATAGTGGCTTTCAAAATATTCTTTGTGCTTTATTGTTTGTTTGTTTGTTCCACCCCTTCCGCCCAATAATTTTTTTTATTCTTTATTTCACTATTTTTATTGTTATATAGAAAATAATCAAATTTCAGATATAGTAATAGTCAAATATTATAATTTCCTTTTCTTTGTTTTTAATTCTTTCTTTCCTTGTTATATTGTAGTGTTTTTAAACTTTATTCTCCTCCTTCTTCTTCTTCCTCTTCTGTATTGCTTTCTTTATTCTCTTCTTGTTCTAAATTGGTGTTCTCTTCCTCTATTTCCTTATTTATTAATCTTTCCTCTATTCTATCCTCTCCTACTTGCTCTCCTTCTTTATTTTGTTTTTCTCCATTTCCTTTCCCTTTATATTTTTGTGATCTTCATTCCCTTGTTGTTGTTTTTCTTCTTTCCGGTTCTTCTCTGTCTGTTTCTAAAGTCATCTTTCAGTTTTTGGTCTTTTGCTTTAATTTCATTGTCAATTTTCATTCTCTTTTGTCTATATGTGAAAGACAAACCCTCCATCCTCTCCCATTTGTAGTTTATGCTCAAGTTCTTTAAAAGTTGTGTCAATGTCTTGTACCTTTGTCTACTAATCATTATTTCAGATGGAATATCTTTATAAATCTTAATCTCTTGATCTTCAATTCTAATTTTAGTGTCGTAGCTCCTTTGAATTATAAGATCTCTAATTTTTGTTCTAGTCCAGCTTATTATTATATCGCATGGCTTTTTCTTTTCTCTCGCTTGAGCAGAATTAATCCTAAATATTTTATCTATTTCATCCTCTAGTTTCCCTTTTTCCATTTCGATGAGATCTGCCAGACATGGTAGCATTCGTGTATATAAATCTTCATTTGTTTTTCCCGTCAAACCTCTGATTTTAATACATCTTTTGCAATATCTAAGTTCAGTCATCACCACTTGTAAAAAGTAGTTCTAAGCTTCAGTTTAATCCCACTGTATAAGAAATGACAATATATCATATACAACCATCCCCACAAGAGATTTACAATTATGGAGAGCACTGTCAACAGTTAACAGTGGCAGGTATAAGCAGCACCAATGAGCAACTACACCTTAACATGTGGTACATCCCCAAAGAATCCTTCCTGGCTCCCAAAGGTAGCCAGCAACTCCTTGGAAAATCTGATAAGTACAGGCAAGAGGGCAGGTACCCTGTGTCCAACCCAAAAAAGGCCTAGGCGGGTGGGTGGGTGGTAATCTATTTATGATCAGTCTTGTAATAGATAACACCTTCACAAGATTTCCATGCTCTGTAATATGACAGGCCTTGAGGGAGCTTCAGATCTTGTGATAGTTATAGCTATGATGTGCTGTACCCATCAGAAAACCACAGCAGATGCACTGTGTCCATCTCAAAGGAGGTCAAGACATGGGCAGTAAGCTTCCTATGCTTGCTGAAAGTCTTATAATAGATGGCATCTCCACATGAATTCCAACCTCACATCTTAGCTGAGCAGCACTTAACAAGCCATGGGCACCAGCAGCCTCAGCACAACCTAGTCCCCTCAGCTGCACACATTCAGGGTTGTATACAGATCAAATTCAAAACAAGCACTAGGATGAACTATGACAATAAAAATAATATAATTCAAGACCAGAAAGGGATAAAAAGATGTTGGATGCAATACAAAAGAGTTGACAAAATGAAGAACACATAGAATGAAGAGCAATATGAAGATGAACCCCAAATTCTAAAAAGTGAGGTGGAAACTACAATAAGAGAAATAGCAAAAAAACAAATCACCAGGAACAGATGATATTCCAATTGAACTGCTGCAATCCACATTGACAGAGTCAACTCTAGTGCTAAGCAACATATGTCAACAGATATGGAAAACAAAATGATGGCCAACAGATTGGAATCAATCAATATATATCCCCATCCACAAAAAGAGACACAAGAGACTGCAGCAACTATAGGAGCATAGCACTGATCTCCTACGCAAGCAAAATCATGCTGATGATTGGAAGAAAATCAATTCATTTGAGATGTGGTGCGTGAGAAGAGTGTTGAGGATTCCGTGGACAGCCAAAAGGACAAACAAGTGGATCCAAGAGCAGATCAAATTGGAAACCTCCCTGGAAGCTAAGATGACTAAACTGAGATGTCGTACTTTGGAGGACAATAATGCTGGGAAAGGTGGAGGGAAGTAGGAAGAGAAGAAGGCCAAATGCTAGATGGATGGACTTTATTAAGGAGTTCATGGGTATGGATTTGCAGAATTTATGCAAAGCTGTGGAGGACAGCTCTTTTAGGGGTGGCAAAAGGAAGGATCAGGGCTGTGGCGTGGGGTTGCCACAGCCCCGATCTGCCACTACCAGGGGCAGCCCAGAGCCACCTGTCTGCATAGCCCCATAGTTGTGAAAGAAGGGAATAGGGAACACACTATAGATTTATGGGGTCTTGAAGTCTTGAAGACTTGAAGTCACACACCCACACCCACATACATACATTGGAGTCTTAGATGCAATGTACCAAATTGGAAATGAAAATGTCATGGTATTGAATATTATGAAGGACAAGCTAAATAGTTGTCAGAAATTGATACAAAAGTAAAAAGAAAAGAAACAAGGTTGACGAACAGATATTCGTTTATTTTTTAAATGAAAACTTCTGAGTGTCTTTCCCAAAGGCTCATCACAATCTGGGAGTCTGACAACTGGGAATGACTATCATGGTTAAAGGAATGCCAGTTCATGAAGTTTTGATGGGCACAAGTCTCCATGCTTCCACAAGAGCAAACGGCTTGTCTTTGTTCCCAAGCAGACAAAGCTTGCATTGGGAAACCCAAACAATAGTTATGTTTTGTTAAGTCCAGTAGAGAATTGCATGAGGCAGCAAGCAAACAAAACATACTTTGTGTCCATGCTTTGTGTGCCAATAAGGGCTGCTCCTAGCAGCTTAATTAGGAAAAGACCAGCAAGTGTAAATTATGATTTTCATGCCCTGACTGATCCCAAGCCCTTGTTTAGCCAGTCTTCTGGAACAAAGTGGAGATTCTAATATCAAGCTGTGTGAGGCATACTTCCAAAATAACAATGCAGCTGAGTTCCTTAGTAACAGTAATGGTAACACAACACTGGAAATACAGGCAAGCATTTTCATCTTTCCAAATGAACACAACATGTTTATGTCAATTATCTAGCAGATAGATGAGATGATAGTCCATGACAGACATCCAACCAACCTTGTGACCCAAATGAGTGTCTGGCTTGCCTGTCCCAAAAGATCAGGTTCTATCTAATCATTTCTATCATCACCCATGGTGATCATGACAGCCATTTATCAATTGTCAATTTATTTTTAAACAATTGTAATCACTGTTTGTCTAATGGCCAATTTACATTTTATTTTGTCTGCACAACAAACAAATTTATGATTGTTAATGTGGACTCTTAGTACTCTATTATACTGTATCCTTGGCTGTCACTTATTTAACATCAATGCTTTGTACACTGGTAACAAGGAGAGGTTAGCAGAATCTATTTTAGGCATTTAGTTGTTATTAACTACCCTCAAGTCAGTCTCGACCCATGGAGACCCTTTGGATGAGACATATCCAAGACCCCCTCTCCTTCACTGCTCGGCTTAAATCCTGGAAATCCATACCCATGACCTCCTTAATAGAGTCCATCCATCTAGCATTTGGCCTTCCTCTCTTCCTACTTCCCTCCACCACCCATTTGTTTGTCCTTTTGTCTGTCCATGGGATTCTCAGCACTCTTCTCCAGCACCACATCTCAAATGAATTGATTTTCTTCCTATCGTCTTTCTTAACTGTCCAGCTCTCACATCTATCCATACATGGTAATAGGGAATACAATGGCTTGTATGATTCTAACTTTTGTATTGAATTGTATATCTTTGCATTTTAGGATCTTTTCTAGTTCTTTCATACCCACCCTCCCCATTCTTAATCTTCTTCTGATTTCCTGACTGCACTAAACATGCAATATTGTAACAGCTTGTACCATATGACATGCAAACTTACACAATGCTGTACAGCCCATTTGAATCTTCACAGATATGCAGACATGATATAAAACACAAAATATATACAGATATGATATAAAATATAAAATATGTTTCATTTTAGTTTTTGTTATATTAAAGTTACCCAATTCATTGGTAAACTTTCATTGGTTTGAATGTTTATGTGGTAAAAGCTAGTATTGGTTTCAGAAAGTTAACATTCTTTTCTTTTCTTCCCTTCTCTTCTCTTTTCTTCTTTCTTTCTTGATGTGTAATTCAGTACTTGGGTAGATGTGCAGATGAATGCTTTATATATTTCATTTGTCTATTTGTTTAAAATACATTATTTCTTGATAATGTATTCATGGCATGTCAATGCTTTAGAATATGATTTTTTTTTTCTACAGCAAAGAAAGACTATTCCCCTCAAAAGGCTGCTCATTCTTATGATTCATCATTACACAGCAGTAATGCAATTTCATATTGTTAATCAGCACATTAGCAAACATAACCATTTCCATAAGAAATAATATAAACAGTGAAGAGAAGTTCGCAGTGGATAGTGAATTTGTCCTAATAATGTGGTGAATTGTAGTAATCCCACAGAACAAAATGTCATTTGACATTTCAAGAAACTGCTTTATAACCCTATTGCACTGTAGGCAGAAAAAATTCAACAGTGTGGTTACATCTTTTGGTGCCTTATTAGTTAAGTAATGTTCATCTCCAAGGTACATCTCAATTACTGTATTTTTAGTACATTGTTCCTTTCTGAAAATTCATATCTTTTTTCCACTAATCATATAATTCATTCAGGTAAGTGGTCATAATAATAGCCTATTTCTTTTTTCAAAGTATTTCTTTTTTACTGATGAAAACTATGGTCTCTACTGGTATACATTTTACATTAAACTGTAGAAAAATGTGGTTATTGAAGGCTGGAATATGTTAGCTAAAGGATATCTAAGGTGAGGTATAAAACCATTTCCCTTCCCCTCATAGTTATTTCTGCATTGTCAGTCCAAGCATCTCATGTTTAAAACATTTTTGAAAAACAGATTTTACTGCTGGAAATGCATATGTAGTTGCTTTTTGTAGCTATGCATCTTGTCTACTTTTCAAAACAGCAGACATGTTGCTGTTTTAATAAGTTGAATTCTTTTTTTTAAAAAAAATAGTATTGTATTTAATTCTTTTTAAAGGGGGGGTTTAAGACGCATATTATCCATGACCTTTTATTGGATGAGGCAGCCGGCCTGGCATGCTTCACTGAGACCCGGCTGGGAGACGCTAGCACTGTGACATGAGCGAAGGCCCTCCTGGCTGGGTATATGGTCAGTAAGCAGATAAGGGAAAGTGGGCCGGGGTGGTGGTGGCATTGGTTCATAGAAACAACCTAACCTTGACCAGGAAGCCTATCCAGAAAACAGCTTACATTGAGTGTATGTACCTTAGCCTGAAAACCATGGATAGCTTGGGGATTCTGTTGGTATATCAGCCACCCCATTGCCTAACAGATTCCCTGACCGAGCTGATGCAGTTGGTCTCAGAGCTGCTGTTGGAGTCGGCCAGACTTTTAGTTTTGGGCAACTTCAACATTCCACTCGAGACCGGCTTGTCAAATCTAAATGGTGTGCCTCGGGAATTCATGGAAACCATGACAAACATGGGCCTATCCCAGTTGGTAGTTGGGCCCACACATTGTGTGGCTCATACCCTGGATGCAGTCTTTAGTATGGAACAGGAATATCCGTGGGCAAAAGTTAATAACACTTCCGCTTTGTCATGGACAGATCATTTCCTGGTCAAGATGGAATTAAAAGCCACCATTTGTCCCCCCCCCCCCCCGGGGGTGGGGGGTGGGGTGGCGGACCTATTAGAATGGTCTGCCCTCGAAGGCTAATGGAACCAATTGGTTTCCAGAAAGCCTTAGAGCAGGGGTAGGCAACCTTTCCCCTTTAAGGGCCAAGGGACTTCAGCTCCCAGAAGCCTCAGCCATGTTGGCCAATAGTCCCATGTTGGCCAATAGCTCCTGGGATTCTGGGAGCTGAAGTCCCTTGGCCCTTAAAGGGGAAAGGTTGCCTACCCCTGCCTTAGAGGGTTTAATGGTTGGTGGCGCCGGTGATTCTGTCGAAGCCTTGGTGAATACCTGGAACACTGATCTTACCAAGGCTATCGACACAATCGCTCATAAGCATCCTTTCCAGCCCGCTTCTAATCATAGGCCCTGGTACACAGAGGAGCTTAGGAGGATGAAGCGATCTGGACAACGACTAGAACGCGAATGGCGGAAGACTCAACTCCTATCCGACAGAACTCACCATAGGAAGCATCTTGACTCCTATCTGGAGGCATTGCATGCAGCACAGAGATCCTTCTGTTCTGCACGTATTGCGTCTGCAAAGTCCCATCCAGCAGAGCTGTTTAGGGTGGTGGGGGAATTGACGAAGGTTTCCCTGATGCCAAGCCCCCTACTTAACCCAACAACAGCCTGCTGTGACGCATTTAACACCTACTTTGCAGATAAAATCTCTCAGATAAGAGCTGACTTGGACGCCATTGTTCTGACAGAATCCGTAGACGAGGTGTCCAGCAACTCCATTGATGATGTTTTACTGGATCAGTTTCAGTCTGTGAGTACCGATGACATGGACAAGCTCTTTGGAAAAATGAGGAAGACGACTTGCCCCCTCGATCCATGCCCATCTTGGCTGGTCGTCCAGGAGGGGGGGGACGCACTAAGAGTATTCCTTCGGAATACAATTAATGCGTCCTTCAGGAAAGGTATTTTACCATCGTGTTTGAAGGAGGCGGCCGTTAGGCCACTCCTGAAAAATCCTTCCCTGGACACCCTGGATAGAAACAATTACAGACCAGTCTCCTTGCTACCTTTTCTAAGCAAGGTGATCGAGAGGGCAGTTGCTTCCCAACTCCAGACAGTCTTGGATAAAACTGATTATCTCGATCCATTTCAAACCGGCTTCAGGACAGGATATGGAGTGGAGACTGCCATGGTTGCTCTGACTGATGACCTCTGCCTGGGCATTGACAGGGATAGTGTGACCCTGCTGGTGCTCTTGGATCTCTCAGTGGCTTTTGACACAATAGATAATTCCATCCTCTTGGATCGTGTGAGAGAGTTAGGAATCAGAGGCACTGCTTTGCAGTGGTTCCATTCCTTCCTCTCAGGTAGATCCCAGAGGGTGAGGCTCGGGGACAGTTGCTCTTCCAAAATAATTGTAGTGTCCCTCAAGGTGCTATCCTGTCTCCGATGCTATTTAATACTTACATGAAGCCGCTGGGTGAGAACATTCAGAGGCATGGAGCGCAGTGTCATCAGTACGCTGATGACACCCAGATATATTTCTCTATGATCAGATCATCGGCTCAGACTTCAGATGGCGTCTCTCCTCTTAATGACTGTCTAAGAGCGGTAATGGATTAGATGAGGAAAAACAGACTGAAACTAAATCCAGACAAAATGGAGATATTGACAGTTACGGGCCCAAAACCAGATTCGGGAATACAGTCTCCAGTCCTGGATGGAGTCAGACTCTCCTCAAAGGACTGTGTTCACAGTTTGAGGGTACTCCTAGATTCGTCACTCCACATGACTAGTCAGGTGAATGCGGCAGTCAGGAGTGCCTGTTATCAGCTTTGGCTGATACGCCAACTGCGCCCTTATCTGGATATGAGGGATCTGATATCTGTGGTACATGCTCTGGTAACCTCACATCTGGATTATTGCAACACACTCTACATGGGGCTACCCTTGTGCCTAACTCGGAAACTTCAACTGGTACAAAATATGGCAGCCAGGTTAATTTCTGGAACATCAAGCATATAACACTTGTGCTCAAATCCCTCCACTGGCTGCCGATTAGTTTCCGGTCACAGTACAAGGTGTTGGTTTTTTGTTTTTTTTAATAAACTTTATTTCTTATTTAAAAAACACAAATCAGACACAAAACAGCTAACATCTGACAATAACAAAGACATCTACATAAACATATAACATATAACTTATAACAAACAAACATAACAATAACAATAACAAAACAAATAATAACAAACAAAGCCATTCATTCCAATCTGACTTCCTGAATTCTTATTAAGTCATATTCTTGTTTTCTAAACTGTGACACTTTCTCTATTTGTAATTGATTCATGGGAGCTTATACTAATATCTGAAACACTTATCATGAAATAATAATCTTAACCTCAATATTCTCGATCTTTACTCATTTTCCCCACAGATCCTTTATCCCTTAATTTTACCACTGTTATTAGCCTTAAGACAGTTTATTATTCAAATATTCAAATATAGGGTCCCAAATCTTTTTACCTTTTTCCTAATCTTGTCCCTTTATTGAGTTAGTAATTCTGTCTAACTCTATCATTTCTTTCAATTTATGCAACCATTCTTCCACTGAAGAGAGATCTTCCTTTTTCCATTTTGCTGCAAAGGTCAATCTAGCATATGTTGTGATATAAAATAAAAGTTTCCCATATTTGTGTTCCAATGTCTCATTTTCGCATATGTTTAGTAAATATAATTTAGGGTCCATAGTAAACTGAATCTATAGAATATTTTCTACCATTTTATGTACCTTATTCCATAATTTCTTTGTCTCCTTACAGTACCACCAGATGTGGCTATAAGTACCAACTTCTTTCTTACATTTCCAGAATTTCTTAGAGTGGCTTTTATATATTCTTGCTATCTTATCAGGTGTTAAATGCCACCTGTATAGCATTTTGTAGTAATTTTCCTTTAGATTATAACAGGTTGTATATTTTAATGTTTTTATCCAAACCTTTTCCCAGCTCTCAAGCATTATGTTTTGCTTTAGGTCTTGCACCCATTTAACCATTTGTTCTTTTACTATTTCTGCTTCCATATCTATTTCTATGAGTATTTTATAAAAGAGAACAATTTTGTGGGTGTTGTCAGAAAATAAATTTTCTTCAAATTTAGTTTCCTTATATCTTATACCTGGTGTTTTGACATCCTTATTATATCTTTCTTTAAGCTGTCTATAAAAAAAAAACATCCTAATTCGTAGCCTTCGTCTTTAAGCTGTTCTAAACACTTAAATGTCAGCAGGTGATTTTGTTGGGGTGGCATTACTAGTACTTTATATGTTAACCATTTATTTTCTATTTGTGATTCTCTACCATGAAAGGCTTCATGTGTCGATGTCCAGATGGGAATTCCTGGACAAATTCTATTTTTATATTTATTCCAAATTCTCATTAATGCTTTTCGAATTGGGTGATTTAAAAAGTCCTTATGTACTTTCTGTTTCTCGTAGAAAAGGTATACGTGCCAACCATATTGCATGTCTACACCTTCTAGATTAAGTAGTTTTTTTATTTTTCAATGTTAACCATTCTGATATCCATTCTAAACAATTCGCTTCAAAGTAGAGTTGTAAGTTAGGAAGGGATAGTCCTCCTCTTTACGATCCTGCATTAACTTGAATCTGACTCTTGGTCTTTTGCATCCCCAAATAAATTTTGATATCTCAGCATTACATAATTTAAACAAGGCATTATTGGTGATTATTGGTATAGTTTGATATAAAAACATGAACTTTGGCAATATCTTCATTTTAATGGCTGAGATTTTCCCAAGCCATGAAAGATTAAGTTTACTCCAAGTTGTTAAATCTTGCTTTATTTCTTTATACACTCTTTCATAATTGTTTTTATATAAGTTTACATTTTTAGTTGTCAGTGTAATGCCCAAATACTGGATTTTCGTACAAATTTGAAATCCTGATAGGTTGATTATCTGTTGTTTTTCTTCTTTTGTTAAGTTCATGGTCATCACCATTGTTTTTTTTTCCTATTAATCGACAGCCCTGATATTGCCTTGAATTCCTCCAGTATCTTTAGTAATTCTCTTAAACTTTCCTCGGTGTCACCGATTGTGACAAGGAGGTCGTCAGCATAGGCCTTAACTTTATACTCAAATCCTTTATATTTTATTCCCCTGATTTCCTCTTTTCCTCTAATTCTATGCATTAACACCTCCATTACCAATAGGAATAAGAGGGGTGACAGGGGACATCCTTGCCTTGTTCCATTTGATATCTCTATCTTTTTAGTTTTTTCCCCATTTATCAAAACCCAGGCCTCTTGTTTACTGTATATTGGTCTAATCCAGTTGATAAAAGTATCACCTATGTCTACATGTTGCAGAAGTTTTTCTAGGAAATATCAGTTGACTTTATCGAAGGCCTTTTCAAAGTCCACAAAGCCCATCACAAGTTTTTTATCTATTTTCCTATAATGCAATTCTATTAGTTCTAAGATGTGTCTCAAATTATCTTTTAATCATCTAGAAAGTAAGAAACCATTCTGTTCTTCATTTACCCATACTTTAAGAATTTCTTTTAACCTTTCTGCTAATATTATAGCAAATATTTTATAATCGCTATTCAATAGCGGAATTGGCCTATAGTTTTTTATATCTTTAGGGTCTTTATTTTCCTTCTGTAATAATGTTATATTAGCTTGGGCCCATGTGGGTGGGAGACCATCTTTAGATATTTTGTTCATTACCTCACGTAATGGTTGGGCTATTAATTTTTAAAAATTAATGTATAAATTTTTTTATAGAACTCTGCTGAGAACCCATCTGGGCCTGGGGCTTTTCCAGATTTTGTTTTTTTAATTGCTTCTTCTACTTCTTGAAGTGGTATATCTTTATTTAGTAGCTCCTTTTATTCTTTATTAAATTTCTGGAGTGAACATCTTTTTAGGTAATCCTCTACTTTGTCCCTTTCTATTTCTTCACTGGTATATAGTTGTTTATAAAAATTATACACTATTTCTTTCAATTTTTCATGATCTGTGTATATTACATCATCCTCGGTTAATGTTGTTATCTGTTTCCTTTATTTTTCCTTTCTTGTTTGGAAGGCAAGCCATTTTCCTGGTTTATTAGCATTTTCAAAGTTCTTCTGCTTAATAAATTTCATTTTCTTTTGTATATCTTCTGCTATATATGAGGATATTTGTTATTGTAATAGTTTAATTTCTGCTATTAGTTCCTTTTTCTTAATTTCTTTTTTTTAATTTCTTTTCTTTTTCTTTTAGCATTTCTTGTAATTGTCTCAGTTTTAATTCTTTTAATTTCTTAACCTTATATCCTTCTTTGAGGTAAAAACCTGTGATTACAGCTTTAGCTGCTTCCCAAGCAGTGGTTATTTTAGTACCTTTATGTAGATTCTCTTTAAAATAGTTTTCTATACACATTTTCATTTCTTTTTGAATTATCTCACTATTTAGCAATTCCTCCTTAAGCCTCCAACAGAAGAGTCTCTGTCTTTGCCTAATCTTCAACATAATTGCATTATGATCTGAGAAAGTTCTTGGTTCCATTTTCTTTTGTTGAATTTTGGTTAATAACTGTGAGGAAACAAAAAACATATCTATCCTCGCCCAACATTTTTGGCTATCAGAGAAGAAGGTGTAATCTCTCCTGTTACCATGTTTTTCTCTCCAGGTGTCATGTAAACAGAGACGATCTATTAGCTGAAAAAATTCTTTGGGTAATTTACCCTGGTTTGGGTGTATTTTTTTATCTGATTTCCTATCTAATAGGGGGTCTAACACCCCATTGAAATCACCCATCATTATACAATTGTCAAAGTTTACATTTTCCACTTTATTTAATAATTTTCCATAAAATTTAGCTTTTCCTTGTAGAGGGCCATAAACACCAAGTATTAAAACTTTTTCTCCTTCTAGCATAATTTGTGCTCCCACATAATGCCCTAGATCATCATTCAAAACTTCAACAGCCTCATATTTTTTATCAATATACAACACCACACCTTTCTTTTTGTCTTTAGCCGCGGAAACAAAGGCTTTCCCTAGCTTCAGGTTTTCTAGGAGCTTAACATTTGATTTTCTTATTCTGGTTTCTAATAAACATACAATTTCATGTTGGTTTTTCTTTATATAATGGAAGATCTTATTTCTTTTCGTTTATCCATTTAATCCTTTTATGTTCCAGGATAATATCCTTATATTGTTCATCTTTATCCTATAAGAAATTATCCTAGATTACTGTCAAATTTCATCCATATCACTTTCAGTATCAGACTGACTCATGGTTTTCCCCCCTACTTCTGTAATGTTTCTTTCCTCTACTTCCTCTTCTTCCCCATCCTGTATAATTTTTTTTTGTTTTCTTGTATTATTATAGTATTTTTTCCTTTTCCTTTTTGAGATTTTTGTTTCCTTGCCTCTTCTATATTTATTTCCTGCATATCTCTTTCCGGGTTTTCACCCTCATTCTTCTTCTTCTTCTTCTTCTTCTTTTTTTTTTTTTGTATAGTCATGACTTCTTTTCCCTCATTTGGATTTCGTTCTTCTAAAACATTCTTCTCTTTAGAATTCTTTCTTTTATATTCATCTCAAATATTTATCAAATTCTTTGGCTTCCTTTATAGACTTTATTTCAATTTTCTTTTTATAATGCCAAAATATCAATCCCTCAGGTAGTCTCCATCTGTAACTGATTTGCACATCTCTAAGTGTATTTGTCAAGAAATTATATTCCTTCCTTGTTCTTATTATTTGAGGTGGCAAATCTTTAAAAAGTTGAAGCTCACGACCTTCATATTTCATAGGGTTATTTTTATGCTTATGCAAAATCTGATAAAATCCAAAATTGCTTTCTCACAAAATCTGATAATGCAAAATCTGATAAAATCTCTAAATTGCTTTCTCACAAAATAAACTATAATGTCTCTGGGAACTTTATTTTGTCTAGCTGTGAGCGATCTCAATCTATATAGATTATCTATCTCTAGTTCAGTCCTTTCAAGATCTATTTCTAAAAAATCACTTATAATTCCAGTTATTTTCTGCCAAATATCTTCTCCTTCTTGTTCTGGTATGCCCCTGATCTTAAGGGTTTTCCCCCTACTTTTAATATCTCTCATCAGGGATTCATCTGTCATTTCTTTCTGTTTTTGTTTCATATCATTTAGATTTACCTCAAAATTATCCTGTTTAACTTCAATTTTCTCCACTTTGTTCTTTATTTTATTCATCTCTTGTGTCATCCTATCTATTGCTTTACTGACTCCTTTTAATTCATCCTTCAATTCTCCCTTAAGTTTAGTTTTCAAGTTTGCCATCTCCTGCTTTAGATCTTGAATTTCTTTACTCAATTCCGATTTAATCTTCCTCAGTTCCTCCATCAGAGACATATTTACGTCTATTCCCTTATTTTGATCTACAGAGCCTCTTCGAATCGCTTGATTACGTGCCTGTGCTTGTGTCTGCACTCTTGTCTGTTTATTTATTCTATTTATTCATTTATTCTATTTATTCATTATCTATTTATTCATTTATTAACTATCTTACTCATAGCTAATATCATAAAATATTTTCAAAATCTATAAGTCATATCTCTTTCAGTTTTTCACATTCAAGATGACCAAACATACAATGTATTGACAGCGGTTTGTTATATTATCACTTGATTGTACAGTGATTGCCTTTTTCTCTGTTATTGTATTTTAAACAGTCAAACTTTTATAATCTCTTTTCATAAGTGACATTTTCATAACTCAAACACAGTAACTTTCCACAGACTACATACAGTCAACACTGATGTCCAAACAGGTATCCTCCTTCCCCGTCTTCAATATTGCTGGAATATGCCAATCTTTACCAGATTTTGAACATATATTCCAGTGTTAACAATGTTCTACAACAATAATCTTCCAATAGTCCAGTAATTTTCCAACGTTCAACAATCAATAGTGTGGTACTAGGTTTAACACCAACCAACTTTCCTGTATCTATACACTGTCTGCTTCTCTCCTCCCGGCAAGAACTGCTGCTCCTAGGGTGCACCTTGTCAAAAGCTTCTGCTTCTCTCCTCCCAGCAAGAACTACCACTCCCAGGGTGCACCTTGTCAAAAGCTTCCCCTTCTCTCCTCCTGGCAAGAACTACCGCTCCCAGGGTGCACCTTGTCAAAAGCTTCCGCATCTTCTCAGCAAACACCCCAAAGGCGGCTCCAGACTTGCCTCCGAGGAGTTCACAGCGATCAGCCTAGTCGATTCTATAGGATTCCTTCAGTGTAGGTGTTGCATCCTTTTACTTTAGCATCTGTAAGATCTTAAAATTTTCCTCCTCAATTTCATGTTTATCCTCTTTCCTTTTTTTTTTTTTTTTTTTTTTTTTTTGCATAACAGTTCAAATATATTTCAGTACAGCATTCTTTTCCTCCTAGTCTAAAGGCTGGACTGCTGTTAATCCTTCTCTTTTATCATTAGGTTGAGAGAAAGGTGGGAAAGTTGGGCTGAACAAGAGATTCTGTTTTCTCCAAAACATATGAAAAAAGTGGGTGAAGAGAAAAGAACTTCAACTCACAAATTATTTTAAAAAAAGCTGGAGACGTTCCTAACCCCCCCCCCCCCGTATTGAGGGAGAACTCAAAGGCAGACGTGGTACTCTTCTTTGCTGTTTCTCACACAGACTACTCCTCCCTCTTCTCTCTTCAGCGTTTTGTTCTTAGCTTTCCTTGATGTTTCTTTTCTAGAAAACAGCTTTCTGAAGCTCCCCTCTGGACCCCCTTTACTACGGGGATCTTTATTGGGTGTAGGCAATCTCCCACAGCCAAATTCTGCCTTTGGTTAGATGGTTCCGTTACAGAGCTAAGTTGGAACACGTCTTACCGGTTCACAATCTCAGCCTGGAAGTCCAGTACAAGGTGTTGGTTTTAACCTTTAAAGCCCTACATGGCTTGGGTCCAATTTATCTGAGGGACCACCTCTCCCTGTATGACCCCCCCCCCCCCGCACACTCTGGTCCTCTGGGAGGAATCGGCTGCAGCCTATGAAGACCAGGCTTTCACAGACCTCCCAGAGGGCCTTTTCTGCAATTTATGGCCTTGTGGCTATAGGGAGATTTGCAAAGTCCAGGAAATTTAAACTCCATTTGCATCTCAACGGGGACCCCTCGTTTGCAATCCAATATGTCTCCATTCCAGTGAGGCTACAGGCCTCTTTGTGACAGAGGGAGGAGGAAGGTAGCATGGTATAGTTTATGAGAATATAATAAAGACAAGCTGGGATCGGTTTTTAATTTCAGATCCTTACATGTTGCATTGCAATCAAAGTGATCTGTTAAAGAAGTGCTCTGTGTAGCTCAGGAAACACATAAATACTGTGCTGTGATACTAGTCCTCAGAGGCAGCTCCTTGATGTGACTACAAATAATCAGTCAGGTGTATTGATCCTTATCTGTCAGGACTTGGAAACACTGTCTTTTTTGGACTATAACTCCCAAAACTAAAGAAAGACCAAAAGAGAGAGAATTCAAAGATATAGCCATGTTAGTCTGTAGAATCAATACATAGAGAGATCTTGTAGCACCTTTGAGACTATGGATGCATCTGAGGAAGTAGACTGAAGTCTACAAAAGCTCATGCTGCCAATTTATTTCTTTCTGAAAGAGAGAAAGATCCTGTTTTAGGACACATTGACTGGAAATGACCAGATAATATTTAGATAATAATAAGTTTTAGGGAAGAGATAGATACTAAGTTGAGCATGGAAGGACAAGGCTGTATTAATTAATGTAGTGCAATATAATACATAGAACTAGAATGGAAGTGTCAAAGATATAGTGATGATTCAAAATGAAGTAATTGAAGAATAAACAGAATTAGAAGTTATTACTAGGACATGAATAATCTTCAGGTTAGGAGGACAATCATCATCATCATCATCATCATCATCATCATCATCATCATCCCTACATGGAATAATTGAATTTATAATCCCTGTGTAATAAAGGCTTCTGGAAAAGGGCACATTGTTGAAATTCACAGTCCAGAGAATTTTGGGTACTCAAGAGCATTAGTTCAACACTCTTTTTTTTTTTGTTTTTTTGCAAAAGTCAGTATTAGTATTTGTTTTATAACATTTGCTCCTGTTATTTTCCCCCTCCTCTTGACTGATGATATCACACAGGAGAAGTGCAGGCAGCCACAGAGTTCAGATGAAAATAACTTCTATTCTTTGTGTTAAAATGAGCAGCAGTAAGTTTCCCACATTGTGTTGTACTCAGCTTTTCTGAACACCTGACATTGAATATTGTTGTTTTTGTCAATTGCCCTAGAATCAACCCCAAATTGTGGTGACCCTGTGGATGAGACTTCTTCAATCCCCCTGTCCTCCACTGCTCTGCTTAAGTCCTGTAAATTCATACTCATGCTTGTGACTTCTCTAATTAAGTGTAGTCATCTAGCTTGTGGTATTCCTCTCTTTCTACTTCCCTTATTATATTTTATGCATTTTCTCAGCAGTTGTGCCTTCTCATGATGTGACCAAAGTATAATGGCCTCAGTTTGATCATCTTCAATTCCAGGGAGATTTCAGATTTGATCTGTTCAAGGAACCATTTGTTTGTCTTTTTGGATATGCACAGTATTTTTAGCACTCTTCTCCAGCACCATCTCAAATTAATCTATTTTCTTCTTATCTGCTTTCTTCACTGTCCAGCTCTCACATTTTGATACATGGCTTGGATGATTCTAACATTAATACTCAGTTGTATATCTTTACTCTTTCATATCTTTTCTAGCTCTTTCATGGCTTCCCTTCCCATTCCTAGTCTTCTTATTTTTTGACTGCAGTCTCCTTACTGATTGATGTTTGATCCAAGGTATGGGAACTCTTTTACTATTTCAATTTTTTCATTGTCTAGGTTGAATGTGTTTAGGCCCTCCATGGCCATTATTTTTATTTTCTGTACATTCAGCATTAAGTCTGCCTTTGCACTTTCTTCTTTGACTTTGTTTAATAATTGTACCACGTCTATGATGTTTCCTGCTAGTAGTATGGTATAATTCTCATATCTTATATTACTGATATTCCTTCCTCCTATATTTACTCCTTTTTCTGAATTTTAAGTCTGCTCTGTATTTTCTGCATACAAGTTGAACAAATAGGGTAAGATAATGCAGCCTTGTCTAACCCTTCTGCCAATTGGTAATCATTCTGTTTCTCCATATTCTGCTCTAACTGTAGGCTCTTGTCCTAAGTACAAATATTTCATTGGGACTATCAGACATCAGCCTGACTTATTTGGGGTCTCAGAGGAACATAAGATCAATAACATGTCACAACAAGAAGTATTTTATTGCCTGCATGGTTCTGCACTGTACTATCATGAAGCTGGGGTGGGGTGGGGAGGGTAAATGCCAGTTCTCAGCTTGTCCTTGTGCAATTGAGCAGGCTGCTATTAAGTGAGTTAAATAACTTCCCCCCAGTACATTAATCCTCAGATCATTAAGCACAAATGTCACTTTGTAGATGTGCTTTCATGTTTAAGGCAACTAGAAGGAGGACAGGAAAAGAGCTGTATATGGAGAATATGCAGCTTGCTTTGCTCAGTGAGGCTACTGATTGGTCTGTTGTATATTTACATAGAAAAAAATATTTCAAAAATTTGCAATCTCCTGCATGTACTACCATAGGAGAGCTGCTGGAAACACAAAGACCTATAAAATCTCTCATTATTCCACACAATTCCTCACCTTTAACTTTTCACTGTATGATATCCTGACACATCCTTGATGAACTGAACAAAAAATTGCCTTTATTACTAATAGTACTAGCAACATATTGACCCTGCATTCCTATAATTTAATTAGCACAAGCTGCAATTATTTGTTTACTTCTACAACTGGCAATTTGCATCTGTACCATCTGACCTCCCAAGTTTAACAGTGCATTCTTTTTAGGTACACAAAATCAAAAAAGTAATCCAACAAACCCTTTTGCTAAATCATGGAATAAAGATAAGGTTCATTTACTAGTTCTTTATGCATTCATCATAAATAGATGCATGCAGTTCCCTTTTTTCAGTGGTTGTTTGTGTAATTTGTACATTTCTACTATATGACAGTGGTTTATCTTCATTTCATCTCTTTTTCCCATTTTTTTTAAAAAAATTCACTGTTATAAGCAGCAGAGAGAATCATGTTGATTTAAGAAACAACTTACAAATAAAGAATATGGTTCACTTCCACATAGGCAGGGAATGAACTAAAACTCAAAGGAGCTTCTCTTCTTTTCTTCAGACAGTGCCAAATGATTATTTAGGCACACATATTCTACCAGTGGGAGAAATACACAAGTTGCTAAGTCAGGACTAATGCCGAAATCTTAGGGACAATCGTAATGTCTTGGAGTGAGGCTCCTGGAAATGTTACAAGTGTAAGGTTACTTAAGCATTAAGTAAACTGAGTATCAACCACAATTGTACTGTGTGTTGTAGTTTGACTGTTAGATTACAACTCTTGAGATCAAATCCCCAATCAGAAGACATTACTAAGGATTCTATATGGTGTGGTATGGGAGGAGGTCAATGTGGGGTGACACCATGAATTACTACACCAGGTGATGTCAATCTTAGTGACTCCCCTGGCAAAAGCAACCCCCCCTTTGAGCAAATATTGCAAAGAAACCACTACGATTGGTTCACTTTAGGGTCACCATTAGCTTGGAATGACTTGAAGGCACAGAAAAACAAGAATAATTGCACAGAGTATGACGCTATCACTGTTGTTATTCTTATTCAACTCTAATAGATGAGATAATAATAATAATAATAATAATAATAATAATAATAATAATAATAATAGCCACCTAACAAAATACACACACACACACACACACACACACACACACACATTGCAAGACAGTTCTCTTATCCTTTCCCTTTGAGGACCAGAAAATAGGACCCTGAGATCTAAGAACACTAGGAGGATTTGGAGGCAATTGCCATTGATTATTATCAGAAGCCTGAAGACTAGGCATGTTAGAAAAAGAATCAAGCAAGGCTATTGTTTAGTTGCAAGTGAAAGTCTTTCAAAAAATAGTCTTAGAAGTGAATTTTTAGATTATTCATTGCTCCTGAAGAATTCTCATCTTGAATCCATATAAATATGGCTGTATCCAGGCCTGGTCTTCTGTTCATGGAAGAGAAAAAATCCGGTGCAAGTGACAATGACAATTTCCCATCCTTAATGCCCCCCTGCACATGATTTAAAAAAACAAAACAAAAAACCCTGCTCCAGAGGGTTAAACATATTTTCAGCAGTGTACAAGAAGTAGAGAACCTGAACATTCATTGTTACTGTCATAATCCAACCATGTCCAATTGAGCTCTCTCTCTCTCTCTCTCTCTATTCCCCTCCCTTCCTCTGTGTATGTGTGTGTACTCAGTATGCTATTGCCCTGTTTTTCAAATCAAATGCCTATGACATTATGAGCCTAAAATGAATAGTTTAGGTTGTTTTTAGTTGATAATTATCCATCTGTAGATGAAGTCAGATAAACATTTTACCACACAGGTTCCCCCATGTGTCTTAAAACAAACAAACAAACAAACAAACAAACAAACAAACAAACAAAAGCTGATTCATACAGCTGTAAATAGTGATCCAGTGGGACATCAAAATCATCAGAGCTGTGTCCAAGCTAAAATGTGATGGCACTTTTTCTCACAACAAAATTGACCCTCGTCCAACTAAGCCTCTGAATGAAGTGAATCTGCATGACCAGAGCTGCCTAACAGCTGTTTCCTTAGAAAGTGTTTCTAATACTAACCTCAAAATGGGAAAAATCCATAGTACCTTGTTGTCAATGTCTAAAAATAAGATGCTGTCTCAAAACAAACAAACATAAAAAGCAAAACACAACAACCTTATGTTGATTCTCAGAGCCTCTATTCTTCTCTCTGTCTGCACCGCCACCACTAAGCTCTGATCAATCCACACCCCAACCCTCCCTGGGAATTAGAACTTACCTTTTCAGCTTGGCAAAGTAACACTCTCTCAGCCTTAACAAAAGACAAGGACAACTCCATCTGAATAAATCTTGCCAAGAAAACCCCATGAGTGGTTCACCCTAGAGTCACCATAAATCAGAAATGACTAGAATGCATGCAACAACAAAGTAAACATTGCTTTACTACTTGATAGGGCAATACATGCAGCCCTGACACTCAGAGCTGAGGTAGGTTTTCTTATTTCATGGCAGTTTGAATTTTTGAGTCATTTGAGGTAGCTGGTTTATATTCATTTTGTAGTCACAAGATTGATAAAGTTGACTACAGTCTAGGATAGCTAATGTCAAATGAAATATGCTAATCTTTAAGGTGCTACTGGGCTTTTGTTCAAAGACATAGCCATGCTAGTCTGGAAAATCAGTATGCAAAGGAATCTTGTAGGTGTTTTGAGACTTAGGGCCTCGGCAGACAGCTAATAGGGCCATCTCCGAGACCCGGAAGAGGAGGGGCAGCCGCACGCACAGCGTCCCTTCCTCTTCCTGAGCTCGTCCTCGGAGCTTCCAGCCCTCTGGACGGACGGCGCTCTGGGGATGACCTCCCTCCACAGTGACCAGATGCGCTGCAGAGGATAAGTCAGGGAAAGTGCGCCCTACGCGTTTAGGGCACACTTTCCCTGTCTTGTGGAAGGAGCGCTGATTTTGTGCTCCTTCCAGGGACGCCGCAGGAGCGCCGCGGTCTGGCTGCTGAGGTCCCATGGCACTCCGGACCAGGGCGTCCCCGATGCCCTGGTCTGCATCCCCCCTAAGTGAAAGAATGAAATTGGTAGCATGCGTCTTTGTAGACTTAAGCCTACTTCCTCAGATGCGTGTTTGGAGTGGAGAATCCAGAGACAGACCTATATAAGCTGTTTGTGTGTGAGAATGTCAATTCAAATTCAAAACCTTGTGAGTATGGAGATGAGATGACAATTTCAGTATTAACAATTGTCTTTAGGGGACAAAGGCAGGAGGAAGGCTGTTGCATAAAGCTAGAAACTACAAAGAAAGACTGGAAGAGAAATAGCAGAACTGGAATGCATCCACAGACTCTACCAACAATGGGTTGAAAGGAGATTATGGTTACTTTGCACACTACCATGTTCCACCACTATTTAACCCCTATCTTCTCTCTTGACCAGTTCATCACATCCTCCCCCCTCAGTTTACCATGCTACGTTTCAATACTCATTCATATAGTTATCTACTCTCCCTGGCTTTATGCAACAGCCTTCCTCCTGCCTTTGTTCCTCAGTGCCCATCATTAAAAATGAACTTTTCACCTCATCTCTATACCCATAAGGCAGTAATCCCCAAACTCTGGCCTTCCAAATGGTTTGGACACCACTTTGTTATGGGTCGATGCTATGGAATTCTTGAATTTATAGTTTTATGAGTTTTAACCTTTTCTGTCAAACAGCTCAGGTGCCACAACAAACTATATATCATAACAGGTGTAAGGAGAATTGGAATGAGTTATTCTTTAGGAAAACATGTCTCGCTAACTGCAGTCAAGAGGAAGACAATTTACATGGCAATATTTTATGGAAATCCACATATATAAGCTTCTTCTGTTAGTTTTTTTAAAGACATCTTTGTGTCTTTTCTACTTAAATATTTTATTTTATCAAATATTTATAATATTCTCCTTAGGGGGTCTCAAAATATTACATACCACTATAACAAAAATAGATAATAAAAAAGGTCAATTCTCCTGTGTCAGCACTAGAGTATGAAGTATTTCTTTGATTGCTTCTCTTTCTCTGCTCTTTTGCTCCCTTTATTACTATCATTGTCCATATTCAATGGTATCATGGGAGTAAACAAGCTGTTTGTAGAACAAGTAGAAGGCAAAAGAACCTAACCATCAAATTTGTTTGCTTCTTGATCAGATTATTCAGAACATGTTGGGAGTCATATTTTGCCAAGAAGAAAAGATTTAATTTCATTATGAGGTTCTAGATTTGCTCCACCAAAAATGGAGCAAAGAAAAAAAGTTCATGTGTATCTTGATGAAATCTTTGAAATGGTTTGAGAGATGATTCCTTTGTCTGACTAGACAGCCAGTTGCATTCCCTGTTCAATTAAGCAATTAAGCACAATTTTGTGATGCAAACAACTTGCATCGGCACATAAGATTCCGCACGCCTTTTCTTGGGTATAAACTGGCCACAACTTTTATTTATCTGT
The DNA here is from genome assembly GCA_026167975.1 of Phrynosoma blainvillii. Classification (NCBI taxonomy): domain Eukaryota; kingdom Metazoa; phylum Chordata; class Lepidosauria; order Squamata; family Phrynosomatidae; genus Phrynosoma; species Phrynosoma blainvillii. The sequence continues at coordinate 119,816,326 of JANUYF010000004.1, read as the reverse complement.
ACAGGGTCTTAAAACAGTTTTCTTTACAAGATCTCAATTAACCATTTTTTACGTTCTTGACACACGTGTCCATGCACAGAACTGGATCATCTATCGGTAAATCACGCCAGCATAACATGTGTCAAGAATGTCCATTCCATTAGTTATGCAGTTTCAACAAATCACCCCTCCCCCTTTAAAAAGGAAATGATGTCATAATTAAACATATGATGTGAACCAGTTATGATGTCATCAACATGGTTCATGATGTCATAACAAATTTAGTTAACCCACTGATGTGTACCCTTTGAGATTAATTAATTCAATTTGTTAATCTCCATTAACCAAATTATCCCGGGGGGGGGGTCCCTGTCCTCCAAAATTTACAAACAACATTTATAAAATTGACCAATCAAAACCCTGATCCCCAAGTTGTGACAGCGTAAGCAATAATTTGTAACACCACATGAAAAATTACTACAACAATAACACAATAAACTATTGCATTATATAAACCCACACTATATTACTATTGTTAGTATTAAGTACTAATCTCAGGGAGGGCGAAAAACCCAGGTTACACTAACTCTGGTAAAAATTTTCCTCCCGGCCCCCGAAGGCAACCAGCCAAAGCCTGAGAGTAGATAATAAACAGCTGTTAATTAAGGGTGGGTGGGTTGGATCATTCGGCTGCTCTGACTAAAATGACTGCCACCACGTATAATAATAATAATAATAATTTTTATTTAATACCCCGCCCCTCTGAGCACAATCGGGGCGGCTTACATCATAAAATTCAACAATAATTAAGAACAATTACCTCCCCCTCCCCCCCTTAAAATGTAATTAAACTCAATACAATTTAAAAACAATGTAAGGAGATAAATTACTCCAATAAAACAACAATACATAACATACATAAAGACAAAAGTGGCAGCGAGTATCGCATGCAGACTCAATAAGAACCCAATTCCTGAAGAGGAGAGCATCTCGGGGGGAAGAGGACTCTCGAACCAAACTGATGAATTTAATCTGGGAAGGCCTGCCGGAAGAGATCCATTTTGACAGCTTTCTTGAAGCTGTCAAGTGATGACAATTGGCGGATCTCCTCCGGCAGGCCATTCCACAGTTTGGGGGCAACTACAGAAAATGCCCTCTGGGAGGTTGTCACCAGCCTCGTTCTTTGAGGCTGTAACAAATTCCTCCCAGAGGACCGGAGGGCGCGGGGAGGATTATACGGGAGAAGGCGGTCCTTCAGATAGCCTGGACCCAAGCCATTTAGGGCTTTAAAGGTAATTACCAACACCTTGTACTGGGTTCGGAAACTAATAGGCAGCCAGTGGAGGGACCTTAATACCGGGGTAATATGGTCCCCCCAGATGTTCCAGATATCAATCTGGCTGCCATATTTTGAACCAATTGGAGTTTCCGAATCAAGCACGAGGGTAGCCCCATGTAGAGCGCATTACAGAAGTCAAGGCGTGAGGTTACCAACGCGTGCATAACAGTCTCAAGGTCTCCTACTTCCAGAAAAGGGCGCAGCTGGCGTATCAGCCGAAGCTGATAACAGGCGCTCCTGACCGTCGCATTAACCTGATTTGTCATCAGAAGCGACGGATCAAGGAGCACCCCCAGACTGCGAACACAGTCACTGGAGGAGAGTGCGACCCCATCCAGGACTGGAGGTTGCAACCCAATTCTTGGTTTCGGAGCCTGTACCGTGAGCACCTCCGTCTTGTCTGGATTCAATTTCAATTTGTTTTTCCTCATCCAGCCCATTACCGCTTGAAGACATTCATTGAGAGAAGAGATGCCATTGGAATTCGAGGCCGACGAACGGGGCAAAGCAGTGCCCCCGATACCAAGCCCCCTCAGGCGGTCCAAGAGGATGCCGTGATCTATCGTATCAAAAGCCGCTGAGAGGTCTAGGAGCACCAACAGGGTCACGCTACCCCTGTCGATGCTCAGACGCAGATCATCGGTCAAGGCAACCATGGCAGTCTCAACCCCAAAGCCTATCCTAAAGCCGGTTTGAAATGGGTCTAGATAATCAGTTTCATCCAAGACCGCTTGGAGCTGAAGAGCAACCGCCCTCTCGATCACCTTGCTCAAAAATGGCAGTAAAGAAACAGGCCTATAGTTCTTCATATCCAGGGGGTCCAGGGAAGGCTTTTTCAGAAGCGGCTTAACCGCCGCTTCCTTTAAACAAGATGGAACATGTCCTTCCCTGAAGGACGCATTGATGATATCCCGAAGGAATCTCATCAATGCGTCCCCCCCCCCTGGACGGCCAGCCATGATGGGCAAGGGTCGAGAGGGCAGGTCATCTTCCTCACCTTACTAAGCAGCTTGTCCACGTCCTTGGTACTCACAAATTGCCATTGATCCAGTATAACAACATCGGCAGAGTTGATGGACGCCTCGCCTATAGACTCTGAACTAATGGTGGCGTCTAAGTCGGCTCTGATCTGAGAGATTTTATCTGCAAAGAAGTTGTTAAATGTGTCACAGCAGGCTGTCGTCGGGTTAAGCAAGGGATTTGGCGCAGGGGGTACCTGCGTCATCTCCCTCACCACCTTGAACAGCTCTGCTGGACGGGACTCTGCAGACACAATACGTGCAGAGGAGAAAGCTCTCTTCACTGCACATATTGCCTCCCGATAGGACCAAAGAAAGTTCCTATGGCGAGTTCTGTCAGATCGGAGTCGAGTTTTTCGCCACCTGCGCTCTAGTCGTTGTCCAAATCGCTTCATTTTCCTAAGCTCCAAGGTATACCATGGCTTATGGTTTGAAGCGAAATGGCAAGGACGCTTGGGAGCGATCGTGTCTATAGCCCTGGTAAGATCGTTATTCCATGTATTAACCAGGGCTTCGACAGGATCACCGGCATTCCCAACCATTAAACCCTCCAAGGCTCTCCGGAATCCGGTGGGCTCCATTAGCCTTCGAGGGCGGACCATTCGAATAGGTCCGCCACCCCCGAGGGGGCAGATGTTGGCTCTGACTTCCATCTTGACCAGGAAATGATCCGTCCATGACAATGCTGAGGTATCAGTCACCTCAGCCCACGGATATGCCTCTTCGGTACAGAACGCCGCATCAAGTGTATGACCTGCACAATGTGTCGGCCCGTTGACCAACTGGGATAGGCCCATGTTTGTCATGGTATCCATGAACTCCCGAGCCGCACCTGTTAAGCTGGTCTCGAGCGGGATGTTGAAGTCCCCCAGGACAAGAAGCCTGGGGGACTCCAGCAGCAGCTCAGAGACCAGTTGCGTCAGCTCGGTCAGGGAGTCTGCTAAACAACGGGGTGGCCGGTAGACTAGCAGAATCCCCAAACTATCCCTGGTAGCAGCCAGGGGCTATATAGCACCCAAATCTCGCCGGTAATCTCGCGAGTTCCAAGGTCTCGTGCGATTACCAGTGTGCTGGGGATCTCGCGAGATCCCTCCGATTGGCTGGGTGGTGCAGGAAGGGCAGGACTTCCTGCCCGCCCAGCCAATCACAGCATCGGAATTCAAAAGTTGGCGGATGCAATGGAGTGCCCCTCCCAACGCATCGGGGGGCTTCCTTCCAAGCACAAAGAAGATATTCCCCCTTTACCATGTAGTAGTGATTTCCACATTTTCCACACACTTTCTTCTAAAAATTCAAAAATATTCTCCTAAAACTTTGTTACTGGCAGTTAGTAAGAACTTTAAAACTACACAATGCTGACAGTTTTGGTCCTATTCTTTCGCCTCTGGCCTCACCTGCAATTAGAATATGACCTCCAGTATTCCTTCTTCTTTTTTATGACATTGAAATCAACCCTCAGGCTAAATTTCTTTGGCTAAGTGCTGAAAAATAAAGATTTGCACTTTGGAGTCCACTTTTTTCAGGTGTAACCCAATGCTATCACTTTGCCAACATACATGTTGCAAAATGTTAACTGGCATGACAAAGGAGTGACTGGCGTCCTCAAATTTTTGCCCTATTTTCAGCATCACCAATCAGATGCAGAGGGAAGAAAATGGAAAAAGCTGAACGTTTCTGTACAATGTGTTGTTTTTTTCTTCTTTTGCCTCCTGAAAAGCAAAGATGCCACATTTTTGTTTTAGAGTACTTCTTGTCAGCAAGAGATAGGTAGGCAATTAGCAGTTATGCAGCATTCTTACTCAGGTGACTAATTCAGAGTTATAAAGGGATCAGAATCAGAGAGCAGAAGGTGTTTTTGATCAAACAATGCTCAAACTATGTGCTTATGTGAGAGCATTAGGAAAGGGGAGGGAGAAAAAAAATGTATGGAAATTGAAACTGATCTAGAGATGCAGGGTGAATCTGGGAATGAGTAAAATAGTCTGAGGTTGTGTCCTAAATTTCAAGCATCTAATCAGACAGCCATGGATTGGCATTGTATGACAGGTTGTCAACTAATACAAAAAGAAAGAAAAGAAAAGAAAAGAGAAAAAAAAACACATAAAAACTATTGTTTTCAATATTTGTTCCCCACATGTGGGACATTATCATTTGTAGAGTGCATATAAGTACTATTCAAAAACAATGCCAGTACTGATCACTGACAGTGTGTGAGAATGGGGAAGCTGGGTTAAGTGTAAGTATTTTCTACATATATGTGCACCTGGATGCATAAAGTGTTTGTATGCACTCATCTGCACAATCAAATGATTATCAGAACAAAGCCTGATTCCCCATGTATAAGTTGCATAATAAGTGGTGCACATGTGCAGTGCAAGCTCAGTATTTACACTGCATTTGTTCCTCATCCATCTACTGCTGCAACAGACTTAATTTTTCCTGGTATGGCATCTTTTGCATTCAGAAATCCTCCTACATGCAGATAACATTGGCTGGACTAACAAGATCTCTTTTGTGTTATCTGTAACTAAGGAAGCAGTTTGTCTGATACAGAATTGATGATACAACTATAAGTGGTTGTTGTGATGAAACAGTAAAGGAATTACTTGTGATCAGATTGTGATCTTAGTAGAGTTAAGGGCACTCACTTTATGAACTGTTCATGTTGAACTCACAGAATCAAGTGGGGAGCCGGGTGTTTGGCAATATACAATATTTTCCTTTTTCAACCCCAGAGCAATGAGGCTCCTGATGTTCTAAAGCTCACTGAACAGAACTAAAGCTCAGTAGAATAAGAGAGTGAGGTAAAAATAATATGAGGTAGAGGTTTTCAATTCCACATTACTGATATTGATTCAGAGAGATTTTATTTCACATAGACGGATAATTGCATTGATTTTCATAAACCTGGAGAATTGAAAATACAGCACACATGCATTCTGTTTAAAGTACACATGGCTATGTTATGAACTGAAGAATTTAAAGAGCCTAGATAAGACTAGCAGTGTGACAGTTGGCAACATTTACAAAGAACTAAAGAAAAGTGTGCTTTCTGGATGCATTTTAGAATGCATATGTATAAGTACGTTGTTTAATACTTATATTCATGTACCTTATTTAATATATTGTCACTCCATAATTCACAGCTACGGCTATGGATATATTCACCATAGAGACAGACTTTTCTGTAGCAACCCAAAAGTGGTGTCATGACTTCATACCCTCTAGCTGACTTATTACTGATGCCCAGAGTTTACTGCTCCTTTCTTACTACTCCTTGGCTGCTCCTATCCTGTTCCTCTCCTCATTCCAAGTAAAGGAGCAATGAGAGGAGCAAAAAGAAAGTACAATTTTCGTAGTCTTGTCTTTCTTTTGTAGTGGTAAAGTAGATTGTGCCCAAAGAGTGTGCTCAAGCAAATGGACAGCAGTGGTGGAGAAACCTCACTGAGGAGGTCTTATCCAAAGGCCTCCAAACTTGACACTGAATTGTCTTCACTTGATGTTCCTGACTGTGAGGAAGCATATTTTTTCAGTGTTATACGAGAACAGTGGTATACAAAGTTTTAAAATATGAGAGTAAATGTCTATGTAGGAATGTAGCTTTAGATTACAGAAGCTAAATCATACTCAGTTGTGCACCTGGCTCATTCTATACCAGAGTTTATCATGGAACTATCCTTGGTGTTTTTTGAACTGGTTTTGTTCCTCTTTGGACACAGAGATTTGTTTTACTCAGTGTCAATACTGGGATTTAGAGCCATGCAGTTACTCTTTCTGGAGCAGATTTGGGATCCCCCCCTCCACTTACATAGTCATATGTGCAGGTGAGCAGTGTCCACCCAGTAGAATATAACCTTTCCATCCATTGTTTTACACTATTGATTTGTTGGTTCAATGCTCCCCTTACTATTTTCATGATCTCAAAGGATCCTTATGGAACATGTGGCTTTCTGTGTCCTCCCTGCATGGCAGACAAATGTTCTGGATAATGTGAGGAACCTCTCATTAAGGCTGCAGTGAGGAATATATGGCCCCACAGACCAGTCTGTGCTGCTATATTCAACTTTACTATAATTTTATATACAGAAAGTCCCCTTTTATATACAGAATTTTATATGCAGAATTTTATATACAGAATTGAAAGAATGCTTCCATGGTATAAACAAAGAAGAAATAGGATAAATTCCATCACAAAAGCAAGAGATTTTTAGAAGAGACTACAAACTGAGAAACAAGAAGATGAACATGAACATGAAGGGGAACAATGAGACAGGACTGGAAATGACATGGAACCACCACAGATGAAGAAAGGTGAAGAAAGAGAAGATGACCCACAAGGGAATTTAACAGGAGAACTATTTGCAGAAGAGGACAAAAGTTTAGAAAGACATTCTGGAGGAGGAGAAGAATTAGAATAAATGAACAATTTTAATATTCGAAAGTAAACATGGCGGTTAATATTTTATCATGGAATGTAAAAGGTCTAAGTTCGAAATATAAAAGAAGCAAAGTATTTCACTATTTAATTAAAAAGAAATTAGACATAGGGGGGTTGCAGACTGCCAGAAATAGTGCAAATTGAGTCCACTTTAAGGGTTAGAGTTAGTGCTTGGGAATCATGGGAACTGTTTTTTTTCTGAGACATTGAGCCTTCTCTGTCAGAGAGTTCTGGTGCCACAATAAAATACAGTTCCCATGATTCCCTAACCCTAACCCTAAAAGTGGACTCAATTTGCACTATTTCTGGCAGTCTGCAACCCCCCATAGTCTGTCTCCAAGAAATTAAGATTAGGAAAAAAGAAACAATTTTTTTTAATAACCCTAAATTAGGACAGATGTTTACGGCAGCAAACGATAAGAAGAAAGGAGGGGTGGTAATATATGTACACAATAAGCTTTTGACAAAAGAAATCTTCAAAGATCAAAATGGCCATTATATTGGAATTGAACTACAAACAGAGAATAGTAAATATCTTTTGGTAGGGATTTATGCCCCAAATGAAAAACAGATGGAATTCTACAAGGAATTAAAAGAAAGGATACACCAGGAAGATTACATAAATTTAATTTTAATGGGAGATTGGAATGGAGGAATTTATCCCAAGAAAGACAGGCATTTGAAGAATAAGATGAAAAAGAATCAAGGGAAGTTACCGACCTCTTTCTTTGAGCTGCAAGAGCAAGTGAATATCATTGATGTATAGAATTATTTGTACCCAAATAGTGATGGCTTTACTTTCTTTTCAGAAAGTCATAAATCATCTTCAAGAATAGATACGTTCATGATATCAATGGAATTAATAATAATAATAATAATAATAATAATAATAATAATAATAATAATAATAATTTTTATTTATATCCCGCCCCTCTGCTAAGCAATCGGGGCGGCGTACAGTATTCAAAATATCAAAACAAGTCACATCAAATCAGATCCCATCCCTCATTTCCACCCCCACTCACCCCCCAAAAACAAATCAAACCAAACAAATTAAAGACAATTATTAGGAATATGCAATATAAAATATACAGTATACAATATGAAAAACATGATTACATGATTGCATTGCCACAGCTGCTCTGGATGAAGGGGTGAGCTAGATAGCTTCTGGAGGGACCCTCTTCCACCACAACCACTACAGATAGTAAATGGCTGGGGGATGGGCTAAATAGCCTCCAAAGAGGTCTTCTTCCACCGCTGCCACTGCAGATGGTAAATGGGTGGAGGGATGGGCTAAAAAGCCTCCAGGGATGTTCTCTTCCACTGCCGCCACAAAGGGGATGGAATCAAAGTTGGATAGGGCACACACCCTTCCACGGTGGTGGTGAGGAGGGAGATGATATCCTAGGCTTGGCTTTCTTGCCAAGCCTGCCCTCACCATTGCCGCTGCACTAGTGTAGCCAGTGGTTGGGCTGGGGAATGCTGGGGGCGCCTTTTGAAGGTTCCCTCTGAGGCCAGGTGTTGCACTGGGGGAGGAGGGCAGGCAAACAAACACACACACCCGCCACTCCTCTTCTCAGCCTCCTCCTCGGTGTAGCCAGTGGTCGGGCAGAGGAGGGGAGCCCCTTTTGAAGGTTCCCTCTGAGGCCAGGTGTTGCACTGGGGGAGGAGGGCAGGCAAACAAACACACACACCCGCCACTCCTCTTCTCAGCCTCCTCCTCTGTGTAGCTGGTGGTCGGGCAAAGGATGGGAGCCCCTTTTGAAGGTTCCCTCTGAGGCCAGGTGTTGCACTGGGGGAGGAGGGCAGGCAAACAAACACACACACCCGCCACTCCTCTTCTCAGCCTCCTCCTTGGTGTAGCCAGTGGTTGGGCAGAGGAGGGGAGCCCCTTTTGAAGGTTCCCTCTGAGGCCAGGTGTTGCACTGGGGGAGGAGGGCAGGCAAACAAACACACACACACACCACTCCTCTTCTCAGCCTCCTCCTCGGTGTAGCCGGTGGTCGGGCAGAGGAGGGGAGCCCCTTTTGAAGGTTTCCTCTGAGGCCAGGTGTTGCACTGGGGGAGGAGGGCAGGCAAACAAACACACACACCCGCCACTCCTCTTCTCAGCCTCCTCCTCTGTGTAGCTGGTTAACTACCAAGATATGGAAATTGAACTTAGGCTGATATCGGACCACAACCCAATTGTAATAAGATTGGAAGATGTCAGAAAACAATTTTACTGGAAACTAAATGATCATATCTTGTTGGATAAAAAAGTTTTCAGGGAAAGCTAAAGAAAATGTTGAAACGATATTTTTTGGAAAATACTTCTAATCAAATTCAAGATAAAATTATTTGGGATGCCAGCAAGGCTGTAATGAGAGGGGTATTGATTCAAAGAGGGGCTGAAGTGAAGTGACAGAGAATCAAGGAAAATGAAAGACTGGAAAAGGATATTCACATCACTGAAATTGAATTGTCAAGAGACCCCACAAGTGATAAGAAAAATAAACACTTAAAATGGCTTAAATTATAATTGGATAAGAGAAGAGGAAATAGCAAAGAAGATGAAATTTATTAGGCAAAGACACTTTGAATCTGCTAACAAATCAGGCAAGTGGTTAGCATATAGATTAAGAAAAGAGAATACTCAGAGAACAATTTTAAATATAAAAGAAGGTGACAAAATATTACAAGTATGGGAAGAGATTAAAAAATCATTTCATAGATACTATACAAGGTTGTACATGAGTGACGATATTGATGATGAAGAGATAAGCCAATACTTAGATGAACAGCAGATTAACAAATTAATGAAAGATCAACAATATATACTGAATATGGACATTACAGAGGGAGAACTTATTCAGGCAATTGAAAAATTGAAAAAAAGATAAAGCTCCTGGGCCTGATGGCTTTACTGCAACATATTATAAAATACTCATAGATGAGATAAAGATTCCATTACTACGAACATTGAATAGTGTTATTAAAGAAGGGATCCCTGGTACTTGGAAACATGCCAATATTACTTTGATACTGAAAGAAGGTAAAGATATGAGAGAAATTGGCAATTATAGACCCTTCTGAACAATAAATCCAAGATTATGATACTGATACTGGCTGAGTGACTCAAGAAGATTTTATGCAATATGATTCATAAAGACCACTCTGGCTTTTTACCTTCAAGACAAATGAAAAATAATATTAGGTTGATTACGAATATTATTGAATATTATGAAAAGAATAATAATAAGAAACTGGCATTAATATTCGTGGACGCAGAAAAAGCATTCAATAATGTGAATTGGAATTTCATGAAAAAACTCTTAGAAAAAATGGAAATGGGAACCAAATTCTGTGGATGGATAAATGAGATCTATAAAGAACAAAATGCACAACTGATTATAAATGGAAGGTCAACTGAAAGGTTTGAGATTGAGAAGGGAACAAGACAAGGGTGTCCGTTATCACCACTATTATTTATACTAACATTGGAAGCACTAATGAATAAAATAAGGAAAGAAGATAACATAAAAGAGACGAAGATATGACCAGGAGTATAAACTGCAAGCATTTGCTGATGATTTGGTCATTATCTTAGAGAATCCCAAACAACAAATTGCAGAAACCTTCCTAATAATAGAAGAATTTGGCAAAAGATCAGGATTTTTAAGATAAACCGGACAAAAACTGTTATTATGACAAAGAATATGTCCAAAAGGGAAGAACAATACTTAGAGGAAGTCACTAAATGTTTGGTTAAAAATAAAGTTAAATATTTAGGAATTTGGATAACTAAGAGAAATGCGGACTTATTTGATAACAATTATAAGATAAAATGGAAAGAAATCAGATTGGACTCGAATAAATGGAACAAATTGAATCTGACATTAACAGGAAGGGTTGAAGCAACTAAAATGAATATACTTCCTAAAATGAACTTTTTGTTCCAGTGCATTCCGATAATACATAACAACAGAATATTCAAAGAATGGCATAAGGATTTAAAGGATTTTATTTGGAAAGGAAAGAGAGCTAGAGTCAACTGGTTAATGATGACAAGAAGTAAAGAAGAAGGAGGTAAAAGTACACCAGATTTAGAACTGTATCATCATGCCAATGCTCTTAATTGGTTATTTGATTGGATTTTACTTGGAAATACTAGAATACTGAATATAGAAGGGCTCAATAATCAATTTGGCTGGCATGGGTAGTTATGGTATGGGAAAGTGGCGGTGCCTAAAGATTTCAAGCATCATGTAATAAGAAGAGCACTATTAAAGGTGTGGGAAGAAATTAAGAAGGAATTCCATAGGTAAATCCCATTCTGGGTATCACCACATGAAGCTTTTTATGGAAGATGGACAGCTGTTAAAAACGGCTAAGATACAGAGACATATTGAAAAAGTCAGAAGATGCATTGGCTTCTATACTTACAGTTGAAGGAAAGATTTAAGATGGACATTAAACTAGAAGATTTTCAAGAAGATTTAAATGAGATGATCTTTTGACAAAACCTGAGAAGAGAACAAATAAATTATATAAGATGTTGTTGGATAGAAGACAAGAAAGGGAATTAATTTTGGAAAATATGATTAAATGGGCAACAGATATAGGCAAAATGATTGATCTGGAAAGTTGGAATTACGCCCAAGAGAAAACGAATAAATTTACTAAATCACAGGATTTGGAAGAAAATTACTGGAAGATGGAGCAGAGGTGGTACATAACTCCAGCTAAGATTGCAAAAATTTATAATAAGAATTCTAGTACTTGTTGGAAATGTAAACAAAACATTGGTACCTGGTTTCACACTTGGTGGAAGTGCTCGAAAATGAAATTTTATTGGAAAAAAATTCATGTAACAATACAAGAGATTCTTAAGGTAAAATTTGAATTGAAACCCAAAATATACTTAGTAAGCATGGTGAATTTAGTTGACTCAATAATACAAAGGAAATTTTGGAGAATTCTATACATGATCTCAGCCGCAAGACTATTAATCGCACAAAAGTGGAAGAAACAAGAACTCCCAACAATAGATAATTGGCTGCTGAAGTTGTACAAAATGAAAGAGATGGACAGATTAACAGCTTTATTAAATCAAGTGGATTCAGAAAATGTAGATAAGGAATGGTCTCCTTTAGACGAGTATTACAAAAGAAAACTGAATTAAAGTAAGTTAGAATAGGAAGAAATGAGTTTGAATACATTTTAACAAACTGAAATAGTTTACAATAAGTATAGAATTGGGAAGAGAGCACAGATTATAAATGATGAGAAAAAGAAAGAAGAGATTATGATAACATAGAAAAAACAATGGTTTTGTTGTCAATGGAACTGATGGAAGTTTGTAGTAATGTATAGGAGGTGATGACAGTTATATACAATTACTTGCAAGTGCTTTTTTCATTTTGTATTTTATGATATATAAATAAAATGAGACAAAAAAGAAAGTCCCCTCTCCAGAGATACACAAATCACAACTTGACTCATTGCCCTGTGATGTATATGTAATGCTGTTCAAGACCTTTCGACAATGGAAACACTATGGTAAAGTAAGTCAAACTCTCTGCTACATACACATGGAGTATTAGTTCTCCATAGATTTTGCTTCAGTGTGCCATTACTTCAGATTCCCTGTTACAATAATTTTCTGAACAACCTCTTAATAATTATTGAATTTCAGTGTCTCACTTACAGCTCCTGTTAAGACTTCTTGCCTGCCCTAAGATAGCGAGGAGGTTCTCAGTTTCATTTTTCTTCCAGATTATATCCCAACTGTAATGCCCCCAATTCGTGGAAATTGTCACTTCTCAAATTGGAATTCCTCATCTCAAAATGGAAGTGTTCACAGCTTATCTCTCTGGATTCTTGCAAAAACACCATGACCTATAATAAACTGAAATACTTCTTCAAAACATTTCCACTCTGCTAAGAAACATGCAAATACTCTCACTCTCTCCAGTCCTTCTTTTCCTGCATCCTTGTTAAGAAACACACACACACACACACACATTGTTGCATAGCAAGGCGATAATGAGATTAAATTACAATTAGAATCAGGATCAAAACCAATTAAACAAGTCAAAGCATAAAGACAACACAGAGTAGCAGCAATATAACCAGCCAAAGGAACTAACCCTTGCTCAGCCAAAAAGGTATTTTCAGCCTTCCTAAAAACTGAGAGAGAAAAGAGCAAATAATCTTCTCATGAAAGCATGTTCCAGATATGGAGGAAATTGTAGCAGATAAGACCCTTGTTATAAACCAGAAAAGTTCTAAAACAGGAGTGCAAAACATTTTGCAGCCTGAGACACATGTAACTTTCTACAACCATATGCCTTAGATGAGCACGGTCAAAGCAAATTGGGCATGACCATAAAAGTGAATTGATCTCCTGCATCTCCTCTTTGCCAAAGGTCATCTAATGGGTTTCCATGGCTGAGTGGGGATTCCAATCCTGGTCTCCAGAGTCAAAGTCCCAATATGAAAACCACTACATCATGCTAGTTCTCTATTTTATGTCACCTAGCCTAAAAGCAGACAAATTTGGTCCTGTGTCCATATTGATGTCTGGTCAGTTGCAGAGCAAGGCTGGATTCTGCCTGCCCTGAAGGAGCACAGCAGATAATGGCATCATAACATAGGATATGTAAGAGTGGGATTTGGTTGCTGTATAAACTGGTTCCACCCCAGCTTCTTCTTGGCTTCTTGGTTTTGCCCTCACTAATTGTCAGTGCAAGGTTCTTCCAGCCATTTCAGAATAAGTTAGGAATTTTATCCCTTCTTTGGAAGCTAAATGTTTGCTGAGGATTTGGGGGAATTTTTGTTTTGTTTTTGGATACCTTGCACTGAGTTATGCATTTGAATAGTCCTGCTATTCATACTGGCAAGATTGTGGGGTAGAGTGGATTTGCCCAGATTAAAGGCACCAATGGCACATTTATGATGAAAACAGATTCATGGGTAGAGAGAGGGAAATAACTTTCAGACTTGGAGCCCAAGAATGTCCCTCTATTGAATCTTGGTGCTTGGTAGGCATTAACTTTGGACAATCTTTCCTCCTTGATATGGTCCTCCTTGATATGGTTCCAGCCTAGAGTACATAGACTGAAATTGGAGCCACTTGGAACCTCACTACCTGCTCCCATTGGAATGCCTCTGGTGGTGAAATTCTCTGTTCTCAATATCTGTGCCAAAATAGGTTGGGTATGGGGGTGGGGATTTCATTGAATAATTTCTAGAGTGAGGCAGAATTCAATCTGTGAAAGGGATAAGACAGATCATTTTCAGATAATTTTTTCTTGGTTAATGCCAAATTAAACTACATTAATAATACATACTGGCAGGCAAAGGAAATATGGAAGAGAGGAGGTCTGTAAAGAAAAGGAGCTAAGCTCATTTTCCCCTTCAATAATATTTTCCAAATGAGAAGGGGAACTATTGTGTTGAGAAATGTTGCCCAGCTCTTGTTTTGAAAACATAAGTGCTCACTGCAATACCCTCATCTGTTCAGATATATTTTATCCGAGCTTTAATTTTATTCTCTTTGTATTTGCACATTTGATACTTCTCTCTTGTGGTTGGATTGAGTTAGATTCCATCTCACTCTACAGAATTCATTGAGATGTAAATCATTCTGGTTCAGGAATATGCAACCTCTTCCCTACATCTGTTCCTACTTCAGATCTATTGATTGGCTGGAGAGCCCAGAAGGAGGTGTCTGTGAGTTCCTGATGATGCTGAAACAGCAGGCACCTAGAGTGTGGGCAGTAATCTGCAATCTCCCACAGGGATTCATGGCAATGCATTTCTCAGTACATCCCTCTTTCAGAGAAATCCTCAGCACTGTTTATAAAGTGTATGAAATCTAGTCTATGCATTGGCAGACACAAATTTCAATGGAGGTGGAAATTTGTGTCCTGTCAGCTGTTGTGCTGTAATTTTCCAAGTCTCCCTCATCATTGGCTATGCTGGCCTGAGATGACTGACAACTGCAATCCAACAACATCTGTATGGGCACAGATTGCCTAGTGTTGAATCAAGAGAGAGAGAGAGAGAGAGAGAGATCTGCAGCAGGGCTACATAGTGCAGTGTATGCTGGAACAGGTGTATATTTACTCTTTCTTCGATATTTCAAGGGTGGGCATCCCCAAACAACATAAACATGCCAATAAATATACAAGTGCTTGCCTCTGACTAGTCTATTTCAGAAAGTCTGAACATGCTAACCTCCTAGAGTCATAGAAGTGGAATAGACCACAAGGGCCACCCAGTCCAACCCACTGACATGTAGGAAAGCACAATTAAATCACTCCTGACAGATGGCCATCCAGACTCTGTTTACAAACTTTCAAAGAAGGAGACTCCACCACACTCTGAAGCAGCTCCAAGCCCTAAAGAAGAAAGACAGTCAAGTCCAGTCTTAAAGACCCAAAGAGCAAAAGAGGAAACTCCCTTTCACAATATGTGTACATGCCTATTCATAAGCAGTAGTCCAAGGTTCCACTCTTCCCACATTAACTTGACAAAAATAACCAATATGCTAATTATTTACAAATTAAATGCCAATGTAATCCATAAATACCATGTAATGCAATAAGCAATCATTTGCTTCCCTCTCCCATTCTTCACTATGACACATACAGTGTCATTAAGCTTCTTGCTTTTCTTCCCTCCTTTTAGAAAAGCAAATGGGATTTCCCATTCCATAGTGGCGTGACATGTAGAAAAGAAGCCAAAGATATCTGGATGAAATAAATATCAAATGGCAGAACACAGGAAAAAGGGACAGAGAGAAAATGATCTGGAAACATTTTGAATCTTTGGGGAGAATTAATCTACTAAACTCTACTACTTTATTTGATGATTCAAGACTTTGTATGTAAGTAAATACTCCTGCAGAGAACCCAATATTATCTTGAAGAAGTCAAAGTTTTGGCCTGTTCATACATTCCCTATAATTCAAGCATCCATTTCTTGAACAGACATTCGGTGCTTGTGAAATGGGATTTTGAGATTTTATGCTGCTATTCTTCATATTGTTGCTATTGGCAATATATTCTATGGGAGAAGAGCAAACAATCTCAGTTTAGAAAGAATATTTAACCAAAGAAAGAATGATATATGCATTGGTGTACAAATAGAAGCATTTGTGGAATGACTGAATAAAATGATCCAAGAGAGAAGTGGGTTGGCCTAGTGGGGGATTTGGAAAAATATCTTTGCTTTTTTGATGTTGATGCATTAGTGGACTGTATTTAGCTGAGGAAAAGCAGATTATAAATTGGGCAGGACTACTTGGGACCACAAAAGCTTATAGACCAATGGCAGAATAAAGGAAGGATACCTGCTGCGTATAATCTACTATGAATGCAGTCTAGGAATAGGCAATTTGTTCTGGCAAGATGTTTTGGACAACAGTTTCCATATGTCTTTACCAACATGGACAATGACCTGCGATTATGAAGGTTTTAATCTAAAACAGGGGTAGGCAACCTTTCCCCTTTAAGGGCCGAGGGACTTCAGCTCCCAGAAGCCTCAGCCATGTTAGCCAATAGTCCCATGTTGGCCAATAGCTCCTGGTATTCTGGGAGCTGAAGTCCCTCGGCCCTTAAAGGGGAAAGGTTGCCTACCCCTGATCTAAAATACCAGATTGCCCATGTTGAACCATAAATTGAGAGTACAAAATTTAAAAACATAATTTGTGGAAAGTAAGCAAATATTTTCCCTCCCATGCTATTAATAGGCATGCAAGAAAGTTGATTTTTGGAAGTTTCAAACAGCATATAATGAATAGTCATATGATTTGGAAATGACCACCAATTAGAAAGGTTTAACAAAGGATTATTAGATACAAACACATACATGTTTTTTCCATGCTGTTGAAGGAACCAAGTTGATGTATAGTTCTTCTAACTAATTTCAGAAGGTTGACATCATGAATCAAATTCAGCATTTTAACAATCCAACACCAAACTAAAGTAGAAAGGTATAGGATGTGCATTTTGTTTGCTGAAACATATGGTAATGAACAATGTTGTAGATCTTATTGTATTTCATCCATGTATGTTTCAGTTGTTTTCAGTCTGGCACTCTGGCATCTTGTGAACCATTGCTTCTGCCTGTTCAATGTAACTGAGAATATATATTTTGAAACTTAATTATGTACATTTTTTATTTATTATCCTAGCTTGTCTACTTTTCTGCCATTTTGATTCTTGTAGGATAAAGACCCCCCCCCCCACGCATTGGGAGGGGCTCTTCATTGCGCCGGCCAAGTTAAATGACACCGGATGCTTGATTGGCTGGGGGGGGGAAGGGATGTCCCACCCCTTCCTCCACTGCCTAGCCAATCGGGATAGGGATCCTCTAGGATCCCTATCCCGATTGGGGGGCTATAAAGAGAATTGGGGGGCTATAAAGCCGCATGGCTGCCACGTGTTGGCAGCCATTCCAAGTGGCCTAGTTGTTGTTTTCAAGTGGCCTAGTCAGCGACTGGGAGCCTGAGGCTTGGGTCATGGCTTGGTCTGCTGTTGAGGAGGCCTGTTGGCTTGCGGCTGTGGCCGGTGCCTTTGGGGCTGGTGCTCCATCCCTGTTGTGGCCTTAGGAGGAGCGGCCTTGGTGACTGGGGCTTGCATTGGCTCGTGGCTGTGGCCGGGGGGGTTGGAGGACCCCGATCCTTCTCCTGGTTGGAGAAGCTGCAGACGGAGGTTGGGGAAGGCTGAGGTTTGGAGGGCCCCGAGTGGTGCTGGGTGCCTGTGGATCCTGGCACAACCCTTCGAGTGCAGGGCGCCATTTCTTGGGAAGGTGGAAGCCTGCAAAGTATAAGCAGGAGGCCTTTTGAGGTCTGGGCAGGTCTGGCTGCAATTGCCAATTATCCTGGTGTGGGGTGTGGTGTCCCATAAACCTAATAATAATAATAATAATAATAATAATAATAATAATAATAATAAAAACAGGGGAAGGGGCAGGCCCGCCAGGCCTTAATTGTGGGGCTACACCTGCTAGTGTATGCTGGCTGGGTTTTTTGGTGTACAAATAGGGAAGGGGTAGGCCTGTCGGCCTTAATTGGTCAAGATACACTTGCCAGGGGTTTCTGGCTTGGTTTCTCTGTCCCAAAAAGGGAAGTGGTAGGCCTTTTTGGCCTTTATCTGGTGGTCCTACACTAGCCAGTATATTCTGGCTTCGTTCTTCTATCCCCAAAAGGGAAGTGATAGGCCTTTGGCCATTAATCAGGTCCCTATTTTGGGACAGGCTGCTGGTTGGGGGACATGTGTTCATTATCTAATTTTATACTCTGCCCATAAATAAATAAATTTAAAAAATCATATATATAAAATTGAGTTAGAAATTAAAATATTAAAATATTAAGACATTAAAACAATTGAGCTTTGAGCAGTCTCTCGGTTAATTCATAATGTAGTCATGCCGCGCAGTAAGCCACAGTCTAAGCGGCGTGCGGCTTCGGCTGGGCCCAATTCTGGGCGGTCAGCACCGAAGAGACCGAATGACCCGCAAAATAGGGATGACGAGATTGCAGCTCTGTTAACACAATTAGGCTGCACTATGCAGGCTTGTGTCGCTGCTTGTGAACAGCTAGCACAAACTAGGGTTCAGGGTTTTAATACAGGATGTCAATCAAGTACAATGTCAAGTCTGGACCAAGTTTCTGGGCAGCAGGTTACACAGGTGCAACCAATCACCTGTGCTCATCTGCTATGGAGGTTGGTCAGCCAACCGTAGCAGATGTTATCGAACTGTTAAAGAGAGTTCCAGGTGTGGCACAACAGGGAGCAGCTGCCCCTGTGCTTGAACAGCCTACTCTGGCAGACTTATATAGTTTAGTCCAGAGGGCTGTGGTTTCAGGTCATGGTAGTGTGTCTGCACCTGAAACTGGTGAAATTGCTAACAGGGATGGGGGAAGTGTTTCTTCTATTCCACAGACTGGCACCCAAGCAGAGGCTTTGGCACACTCGGTGGGAGCGTCACAAACATCTTGAGAGATTGCTCAGCAATTGGCTAGTACAGGTTTGTCCCCACCTTTGAATGCTATAACTTCGTGGCCCACCTCGGTGTGGTCCTCTGGTGGCCCAGCTGGGCACAATGCTGGTGGGGCAAGTTCTTTAAATGTTTCTGTAGCAGCACCTTTGACTTCAACAGTTGCACCTGAGGTGCCTGACTCGAGTGTGCAAGCTGAGCAGCTTGTGGTCAACAAGGTAAGTGACACAAGGCCTTTGGTCACAGTGGGAGCCTTATGTCTGGCTGGAGTAAACCGGGCAGTGGAGTGCAACCCCTATGCTGGGATGTCAACTCCCTTAGGATCTCATCTTCCCCTCTCTGCTAAAGAGAGAATATGGAAAGGAGAATAGATTGACCTATTTTCTTTGACTTTTCATGACCTTGAGCCACGAATTATGGTCAAGGACGGGGTCGTGTTTAGTCTCCCAAAAGAATTCCAGGCTCACAAGTGTCCTAAGCTGGAAAGGAACTTTGTGAACGAGATGATGGGATTTACCATATACAGAGGTGTGATAGAACAAAAAGACCCATCTAGGGCTCCTGATTTTTCAAAGTACCAAGAAATCATGATCAAAGCATACACGAGTTGTCATTTCAATTCGAGGGGAGCGGCATGGCTCCAGTACGATGAACAGTTCAGGATGAGAGCTGCTATGGATCCATCTTTATCCTGGCAGCACATCCAATCTGAACTTTGGGCAGATGTTATGCTGGGGGCCTCCCCTTCGAGCAGGTGTGACAATGTCTTTGTGCCCATGGTCACACAGCCAAAAGGGCAGCATGCGAGGCCTAGCACAGGGGGAAAAAAGGTTACAGGTTTATGCTGGGACTTCAACTCGTGCCAGTGCTCTAGGCAGCCATGTAGGTTTGACCATAAATGCAACACCTGCAGGGGTAATCACCCAGGCACTTCCTGTTTCAGGGGGAGGAAGGTTGGGGCTGGAGTCTCCGGGCAACATTCAACAGTGAAAGGAAAAAGCGCCAACACCAATTAAACTGGATGTGTTGGCTGCTTGGTTGTGGATTTACCCAAATAGGGATTCCGCTCAATATTTGTTAGACGGGTTTTCAAATGGTTTTCATATTCCTTATACAGGTTTGAGGGTTCACCAATTTGTGCCTAATGCACGTTCGGTAAGGGAGTCACCAGACTTAGTCAGGGAGAAGCTGGCTAAAGAGTTGGCTGCAGGTAGGATATCAGGGCCCCATCAACATCTGCCAATGCCGACACTAAGGCTGTCACTTTTAGGCGTCATTCCTAAGTAGGCACCTGGTGAGTTCCGTCTCATTCACAATTTGTCATACCCAAAAGGGGAATCAGTTAATGATGTCATTGATCCAGTTTTGGCACTGGTGAAATACGCATCATTTGATGCAGCAGTGCATATGGTATGGGCATTAGGTAGAGGAACCCTATTGGCTAAGTGTGATATAAAATCGGCTTTCAGGCTTTTGCCAGTATATCCTGACAATTTTTACTTATTAGGTTTTCAATTTGAAGGGATGTACTATTTTGACAAGGCTATGCCAATGGGATTTTCTATATCGTGCTCTGCATTTGAAAAATGTAGTACATTTTTGCACTGGTGCGTGGTCAAGGGGTCAGGTAATCAAGCTATTACTCATTATTTAGAAGACTTCTTGTTCGCTGGAGCTCACGGTACTTCAAAGTGTGTAGATACCTTGTCGGGATTTCAGGGGTTGATGGCTGAGATGGGAGTTCCTTTGGCGGAGGAAAAGACGGAGGGTCCTGGCACCCATCTGACCTTCTTGGGCATTGAGTTACAGTTGAGGGAATTTCTCGCTTCCCAGTTGAAAAACTCGAAGCGATGAGAAACCAGGTTAATGAGCGGTAGGACTAAGGCCACGCTTTGAGAATTTCAATCCCTGACAGGGTTGTTAAATTTTGCCTGTAAATTTATCATTCCTGGATGAGCCTTTTGTGCTCGCAATGCTACTAAAGGAGTTTTTCCTCCACATCACCATATTAGGATTACTAGTGGAATAAGAACTGATTTGAAGATTTGGGAGTCATTTTTGGACCAATTTAACTGAGTCTGCTTTTGGAGGTCTGAAATGCTTTTAAAGGCGGACCTACAGGTACACTCCTATGCCTCTGGAGTGCATGGTTTTGGCCTCTATTGGAAAGGTCAGTGGGCAGCTGAGGGATGGCCACAAGATTGGGTGGATAAGGGTTGGACACGTGATCTCACTTTTCTTGAGCTCTTCCCTATTGTGGTTGCAGTTCAGTTGTGGCCAATTCAATTTGAAAATAAAACTGTTTGGTTTTGGTGCGACAACCAAGCAGTGGTTCATGTAGTGAACTCCCAAACCTCCAAATCCTTAAGGGTGATGGCATTGGTTAGAGCAATGGTTACTCAATGTTTGAGATACAATGTGTTGTTTCAGGCTTGCCATGTACCAGGGTTACTAAATCCTTTGGCAGATGCCCTTTCTAATTTTCAGTTTTCCAGGTTTCATCAACTCACCCTGGAGGAATCACTGCAACCACTGGAGGTACCAGAACAGCTGTGGAGCCTTGGAGAATAGAAATCGACAGGACGATTCTCCAGTCTGTCGCTCCATCGACACGCAAGCTGTATCAGCTTGCAATGTGAGCTTTTAGGCTGTTTCTGTCTATGGCAGGGGAGGTTGAGATTTGTCCCTTAGGGGTTGAGGCGGTTTTATGTTTTGCGGTTCATCTTAGGCAGTCAGGTTTGTCCCCGGTCACTATTAGGGCAAGGTTAGCTGCTCTGTCCTTTTATTCCAGAGCGGGGGGGGGGGGGGGTTCAACGACCCTACTGGAGACTTTATAGTCCATAGGGCCCTGGAAAGCTGGACTAGGGAGCTTCCTCTGGCACATGATAATCTCTTGCCGGTAACAGGATCAATTCTCATCCAAATTTGGCAATCCCTTCCGGATGTATGTTCTTCATCTCAAGAAGTGATTCTATTTAGGGCTGTTTTTTTCTGTGGTGTTTTTTGCGGCCACTAGAATTAGCGAGCTGGTTCTTAGCTCACGCTCGGATAGTTCGGGCAGAGCACTTTACCTATCTGATGTACAAATTAGTGAACAGGGAGTTCAAATATGTTTTAGGCAATCTAAGACTGATCAGTTGGCTAAGAGTCAAACAGTCACCTTGTCTAGAGCACCATTAGGTCAAATTTGTCCTGTCTTAATCTTGTCGGATTATCTTAGACTTCACCCGACTGGCCCATGCTATTTGTTCCTGCATGTTTCGGGCCTTCCGTTGACACAGTTTCAATTTTGACCTGTGTTGCGAGAGACTTTGAGGCATGCAGGTTTGCCAGCGGCTCAGTTCTCTGCTCATTCTTTTTGTATAGGGGCAGCAACTGCTGCTGCTTCACAGGGTTTGAATGACGCTACAATCCGGTGGATTGGGTGTTGGAGGTCCAAGGCTTTTAAGTCCTATATTCGCCCATAAGGTATGGGAGGTGTTGCATTGTTATACTTAATATGTTTTTTCTATTAAAGCAGATGTGAATTTTGAAAATGTTTGGATCATCGGGCACAGCCTTGTGTTCTGGGCAGAACGTCATGTGCTACAATTGTGCCA
The DNA here is from genome assembly GCA_026167975.1 of Phrynosoma blainvillii. NCBI lineage: Eukaryota > Metazoa > Chordata > Lepidosauria > Squamata > Phrynosomatidae > Phrynosoma > Phrynosoma blainvillii. Next base: position 119,793,958 of record JANUYF010000004.1, on the reverse strand, counting down.
CGATTGGAACCTGGGGATAAGAGAGGTTCAGCGAGTACGATGGTTTGGTCAGAGAAGGATGCTATGGGGAACTCTCATTCCACACATCAACGAGCTATCTACAACATTCTCACCACCTAAGATTCTACTGGTATGCTTGGGAGAGAATGACCTTGTTAAGGTACCTTGTTTCAAGATGGCCAAAAGGATCATGAACGATATGCAAGACATTAAGCTCAGATTCCCGCACATGGTGTTGATGTGGACCAAATTTTTGCCACAACGTGCTTGGATGGGAGCAAGAAAGGACTCGTCAATCAGTGCGGCCCGTCGTTGGCTGAATAGATCCATGGTTAAGAAGTTGGGAGTTTGGGGGATTGGAGTTGTTGAGCACAAGGGTATTCATATGGATAGGCCACATTTGTACAGGGGCGATGGGGTTCATCTCTCCCCTGAGGGTAGTGATGTATACTTGGAGTCCATCACTCGTCATATTGAATGAGCTCTCCTGGGGTGGGAGGGGATGCCAAGCAAGGCTATCCCCCTTCTGTGGCGGGCAGGGACCCCCCCCCCCGGGATAAGTTAGTTAATTGGAATTACGAAATTGGTTCAAGTTTAATTGGACAAAGTGTATACTTCAAGGGGTTAACCAAATTTTTGCTATGTTGTCACCAAACAAATTGTTGATGTCATAGACATGTTTCATCATGAGGTAAATTATTACATTATTTTCGGTTGGGGGGAGATGATTTATTTGAATGTGTGTTTAATTTGAACTTGATGTTCTTGACACATGAATTAAAGGGATAGATTGACACGGTTGGTTAGATTGGATATGTAAAGGGAAACATGTGTCAAGAACAATGTAAATTGTGGTTAAATTGTATTGTTAAAGAATTATTTATGACCCTATACAAATAAAGTTGTGGCCAAGTTTTACAACCATAATTTTGAGTACGGTGTCATTTTTGTGTCGATACAATTATCATTCCTGGTTGTGTATGAGAAGCAGTCTTGTTCTTTTACCATTTTATGTGGTTCTCTAATTCAATTGTGGCATGTATTTGTTTATTAATTCAAACTATCTGATGCTGGTCTTATCCCCTCTCCCAATATTTTATTTTATTTTATTCCTTCAGTGTGAAACTTTGAGCACTCAGTTTAATTACATGCATGTCTCAGCACTTGCTTATTGCATTTTTTTTCAACTTCTCTGATGGAATAGGTATCTGCTGAATAGAGGCATATCAGGAAGAAAAGACCATTAAAAACATAAGATAATAATTTACAATGAATTAGGTTGATTTCTAGGACAGTACAACTGTCATTGTGCATGGTCCCTCCTCTAAGCTGAAGCAACATATAAGTACCAAGGTGGTTTTTTTTTTTAATTTAATGCATGCAGTGCATATTAAAAACAAATTGCCACTCAAAATGATGACAAATGTGAATAAATTCCAGTAATTAGCTGCACATGTTCTTAATTTGCACATATCCTTTGTTCCTCAGAAAATAACTACAATTATACAAAGGAGCAAATAGAATTGCTATGTTTATGTGTGAGTGAGAAAATATTCCAGCAGAATGGCATGGAACCATTTCCAATGAGTATTTTCATTTAATTGTGAGAGATAAATACCAGAAGGCCAGCATATGCATGACTACATTTGCACATATTAATCCCCATTTTCATTATCTTCTGTTTCCCCTTCTGACCCCTTTTCCTGTTTTTCTTCCCCCCACTTCCCCCCATGTGTTAATATAGATTTCAGATTCTTTGGGACAGGGACCCCCCCTTCTTTCCTTCCTTTTGATATTTCTATTTGAAGCTCTATGTATATAAAAAGTTTGTTTTCTAGGAAAATCATGACTTAAATCTATGTGGAGGGGGAACACTCAAATGTGGACATTGTTCTCCTGTTACACCCCTGAGTGCAAATCTTAAAATTTATCCATAGTTTTGAACAGAAGAATTTCATTCTGGAATCTGCTCAAAAACACCTCCATTCATGCATATTATATAGCAAAAACAACAGCAAGTACATTTCCATACTGCTTATCTTTTAAAAAAGGAATTGGACTTGAGGAATTACTAATGTCCAAGTCTTCAATGGGATCTTGCATCCTATGTTTATGGAGGTAACTAGGGAATAGACTGGTGGAGACAAAGTTTTCCAATGAACTGTAATTTATTGGGGATTCAAACATACAAAGATACTCTACCACAGGGGTAGGCAACCTTTCCCCTTTAAGGGCTGAGGGACTTCAGCTCCCAGAATCCCAGGAGCTATTGGCCAACATGGGACTATTGGCCAACATGGCTGAGGCTTCTGGGAGCTGACGTCCCTCGGCCCTTAAAGGGGAAAGGTTGCCTAGCCCTGCTCTACCATATACTCATACACACAAGAACTCAGGAATAAAGCAGTTAGCTTGGAGAGGAAACACAAGACTTTCTAAAGGTGATAATTGCCTGAAGGATGGATAGACTCAAGAAGAGGGAAAGGACAATGGAAAGAGCTGGGACCCTGGTCAGAGTTCACAATGTCAGAGTGTCACAATGAAATCTAACCAGATCCCATTTGCCTAAGATTTTGGGGATCTTTTATACTGTTAAACCTAACCTGAAGTGAAGAGTTGCTAATAATAATAATAATAATAATAATAATAATAATAACAACAACAACAATAATAATTTTTATTTATATAGCCTGCCTCTCCCTACGGATCAAGGCATATTACAACAAATAGGAATAACAATATTGTATATCAAAGGATTCTGATTCCTACTCTTTGAAGTAAACAATTTCCAAGAATAGGAGATGGGATGTTAATGTTATCTCATATTCAGCCAGACCCATCCTGGCTGGCACTCATAAATCTTCTAGGTGTGAATATCCTGCATTGCAGCACCTAGGCTTGGCCCTTTTGATCTGCAAATTGTTGTAAGTGCAGATGTGACCTTTCAGGTGCCTACACGTGATGTGCTTGCCTTGAGTCTATGACGATAGGGGCTTCTCCCAGTCCAAGGCCATGGCAGGAACCTAAAAGGGGTCTTTATCAGCCATCATAAGTCTCCCCCCCTTGAAAATTATCTACCTTGTTCCCAATCTAAAATTATATTTTGAGGCTAGCTGTTTGGTATGGCTAAAAGAATGGTTGATGTTGAGAAACCCAAAGTTATTAAAATTGGAAGAATCAGAGCTTAGGTTTGGTTACCATGCATATCTTTTTTATAACAAAATACAAGCAAATCAAGAATTTAATAATCATTTTATCAGAGTATCTCTATTTAGAGTATGGAAAAGATACAAGAAAAGGATATGCACACAGATACCATTATGGATGTCCCCCCACGAGGCATTATATAGATTAGACCCACAAAGAAAAGAAAAATGTTTAAAATATGAAGAAGTATTTAAAAAGAAGGGAATAGAATTAGAAATGAAACCACTTAATCAAATTAGAGAGGAAGGATATGAATGTAGTTGGTTTCTGTATCACCAAATTAACTCAAGATTTCGGATAGACAAAAAAGAAATGAGAATAACTAGTGAGAAATCAGATCTAGAAAGAATTATATGGGATGAGAAATCTAGTAAGATCTCGAGACTATATAAAAAACTAATAGAAATATATACGGAACAAGACTTGATTAAAGAAAATATGATTAAGTGGGCAAAAAACTGTGGGAAATCATTAGAATTAGCCCAATGGGAGAAATCTTGGAAGACAAGAGTGAGATATACACCCTGTCAAGAGATTAAAGAAAATTTCTATAAGATTATGTTCAGGTGGCATCTCTCACCAGATAAACTAAGTAAAATATATAGATATGCAAATAACATTTGTTGGAAGTGTGAGCAGGAGAAAGGAACTTACTTTCATGTGTGGTGGGAGTGCCAAGAGGCAAAAAGATTTTGGAAAAAAATAAATGATATTATAAGAGAGATACTAGGTGTGTATATACAGAATAGACCTGAAACAATGTTATTAAATATGATAGAGGATAAAATAGAAAAATCACATGGCAAGACTATTTTTTATATGTTAACAGCGGCTAGGATTGTATATGCCAAGTATTGGAAAGTGAAAAAAATGGTGCAGATAGATGACTGGATAATAAAACTGTTTGATATGATTGAAATGGATATACTGTCTAAAATATTAAATGAAGAAATGAAGAGACAAGAGAAGGAAGAATGGAGGGAGGTGATAAGATATATGAAACAGAAATGGCTGAATCTCCAAATTGAAGATTCTATATTAAAGGAATGAAGATTGAAAAAGAAGATTCAAATATATGTGATATATAGTATATTATATACGACACATAGTTAAATATACAAGTTAGAAATAAGGATATGTATATAACATTGTAATAAAATCAGCAATATGAAGCAGTAAGATGATTGTATTGATAGAAGATGTTAAGGTAATATAAGAAAAGAAAAAGGAATATATAATATGATGTATAGAATATATAAAAAGATGAGCTTATAATAAGAAGCTAGGCAACTATATAGAAAATTTTTGAGTTTTTATAAGATAAGCTATAAGATATATGAAAAGAAAGAATATGGTTGATAAGTGGCTAAATGGAAGTCTTTTAATTTTGTTTTATGTTAATGTGTAATGTGTTGTTGTTGTTGTTTTGGTATTTTGTCTGTATATTTTTATTGTATGTGTACCTATTGTATGTGTATAAATTAAAATTAAAAAGAAATATTAAAAAAAGAAAAAGAAAATTATCTACCTGTTCAAATGTAAATTGGACAAGTGATCATTTTTACATTGCCAAATTCTCTTCGCCATAAACATTTAGAAAGTGTCAATTTGAGGAGCTAAACTCATGGTCTAGGGAATTATCCTTTAGAAAATCCTTCAGCTTCTGGAGAAGTCTTTCACTCCTGGAACCCATTCACACTTGCATATCAATCCTAATTAAAGCAGTTTAAAAGCAGTTCCTAGGCTTGGCCCTTTTGATCTGCAAATTGTTGTAAGTGCAGATGTGACCTTTCAGGTGCCTACATGATGTACTCACCTTGAGTCTATGGTGATAGGAGCTTCTTCCAGTCCAGGACCATGGCAGGGACCTAAAAGGGTTCTTTATATTAAATCAGCCATCGTAACATATCAGTGCACTTCAGCACTCCCGAAGTAGTTTACAAAGTATAAACTAATTGCTTCCAACAAACTGCGTACTCATTTCAGCGACCTCAGAAGGATGAAAGACTGAGTCGACCTTGAGCCCCTAGCTGGTATTGAACTCACAAACTTGTGATTGTGAGTGGGTGGCTGCAGTACAGGCATTTAACCACTGCACCACCAGGGCTCCTTTGAATATTATACTGTCAAAGGATTTGGAGCAGATGTCCAAACTGATCTCTGGAGAAGCTTAGCCTGTGAAGAACCATCCATTTCTACCAGACATTTTAGAATTGATAGCTCTTATCTGAGGTAGAAAGGACACCATGTCAAGGCCTTAGGAACAATACCCTGTAATGCCATGTCCAACATCCTTCCCTGCCATGTTCTGCCTCAAGCTAAGTTAGTGGGTGGTGTGGTAGGAAAAGCATGGAGTGAGTTGCAAAAAACATTTTGAGAGTATCCTTATGTATAAATGCTCACAGTGAACATTCTCTGTCTCTCCCTCCCTCCCTCCCTCCCCCCTCTCTCTCTCTCACACACACACTTTGAGTATTTAGAAGCCTTGGATTAGAATGTTCACAAAAGTTCACCTCTTTCAGGTCCAGAAGCAAGGGGTCCTTTTATTTGCTTACAAACTAATAACACAATTATGTTGTTTTTTTCCAGTTAACAACACAGACTTCTTCCTCCATAAGTGACAGTTCTTAATGGACAAATCTCCATTAGATAGTTCTGAGATCAGACAAACCTCCAAAGAGACTCTTTGCCAATTGAAGAAATGGCATACTATGGACAACACACTGTGTCCCCAGATAAAGGTTCAAAAGTAAATGAGATTTTTTTAATTATTATTACTGTATTATTGCTCCCATTTCTCCATTGTTATTAACTTCTATTTCCTGTAGAAACAAATGACCTGTGCACCTCCATATTTGTACAAGCATAGTTGTGATACAAATTGAATCAGTTAGGAAGGTGGTAGAGAAATTATATTCAGAAACCCTAAATTATATGCCATTTAATATCTTATATTTATTATCAACATGAGAAAGCTTGACATCTGTCTGTCTATCTATAGCAGGGGTCAGCAACATTTTTTTTGCCGTGGGCCAGGGAGGGGGAAATGGCGCTGGGGCCCAGTGCGTACGTGCTTGCACGCACGCGCATACACACGATGCCCACTGTTGTGCGCATGCACGTGCACATGGTGGGCGCCATTTTGGAACGCCCAACAGCACTGGCGCCGTGCATATGCGCACGGCGGTGGTGCCACTGGGCATTCCGAAATTGCGCTCTGCGTCACACGAGCATGCACACAACGTGGGGTGCCATTTTGGAAGGCCCAATGGCACCGTCACCATGCGAATACACACAATGCCGTCACCATTCATCATTCTGAAATGGCGCCTGCTGCTGTGCGCATGCACACATGAGTGCGGGTGCCATTTTGGCATCCAAGATGGTGCCCGCGCATGACGGCGACAACAGCGGCAGTGGTGGGAGGGCCAACCACGGGCTGGTCCCAAGGCCTTGGCGGGCTGGCCCCGGCCCGCAGGCCGTAGGCTGCCGACCGCTGATCTATAGCTTTAGTTTAATAATAATAATAATAATAATAATAATAATAATAATAATAGCTTTCAGTTGCTTTGGATTTCTTCTTGAAGATGTTGGGTTATGGTAACTGAACCATAACATAGGGCCTTTACAGACTGCCAGAAATAATGCAACCTGAGTCTACTTTAACTGCCCTGGCTCAGTGCTAGGGAATCATGGTAATTGTAGATCCCTGACAGAGAAGGCTCAGTGTCTCAGAAAAAACTAGAGTTACCATGATTCTCTAGCACTGAGTAAGGACAGTTAAAGTGGACTCAGGTTGCATTATTTCTGGCAGTCTGTATAGCTAATAGGCTCCTTTGGGTTCCAAGGGATTTACATACTTTTCTAGCTCTGGGTATATAAACATCTGTACAACAAATCCTTTCATGGCAGTCTCCTAGCATTGGCTGCATTTTTTTTAAAAAAGATCCATTGATTTCCCCCCCCCCCCCTTCTCATCACAAATAGCAGAGTAGAGAAGAATGTGGGCAGACATACTTACAGTTTATTCTCCTTTAAAATCAATTCTATGAGAGGATCATAATCCCAATCTGAAATTGTGTAGAGAGTTTTATGAGGAAGTGATTCTTGTAGATTGAGGAAGCATGGTAGGAAGTTTTTAATAATATTTTAGTGTTTTGTTTTTATGATTCTATATTTTTATTTCCTGGTTTGATACTCTTGTGAGCCATATTGGAAACTCTTTTGAGTATAGAAAATATGATAGAAATTAATAAAAACTATAGCATAAAACACATAAATAACTAAGTAGCCATTCCTAGCAGGTATTACCAGCAGAATTATGTTCTGTCAAATAGCATGAGTCTGAGTCTGAAGTGTCAGCATGCCCAGCAATCTTCCAACCTCTAACCATGATTCACAAGGTCCAACTTTGGCTTTTTATATGAATCACCAAATTCTATGTGTGGGGAGGAGGGAACAATTCTGACCAAAGGGAAATGCAGTAACCAACTGGCACAAAGCACAATGGGGCTACATGTAAATTTACAGTTGTGCACCAAAACTCCAATTCAGTCAAGCACTCCACTGAGTTGATTCAGATCCAGGCCCAATCGGGAGCACAGATGTGAGTACTGATTCTGAAACCCAGATCATTATCTTTCTTTCATTGACTTCAACTGGGAAATCAAATTGACTATGTATTCCCTCCCTCCCTCCTTTCTTCCCTCCCCCTTGTACTTTCAACAGAAATTCTGATGAAAAAAGGCAGAGAAGTCATCTGAATTTGCTGTGTCCTCCAATACATGGGTACTTGTCTAGGATTTTGGACAACTCAGATATCTCTGTACCTCTGCAATGGGTGTAGTCTTCCAATATGAATTATTGCTGAAATTACTGCAAATGCAAATACACACACACACACACACACCACATTAAGAATTTCAATGAAGCTCTGAATAAAAGCCAAGATCTGCGACTCCACATTTGTTTGGTTTGAGGGGACAAGAAGTTGTTGTTGTGATTTATTTAAATGTGCCCTTTATAATCTCATCTGCCATTTCACCCTGATTTTTTTAAAATCAATCAGAATTAGTCAGAATGTTATTTCCTGCTTCTGTTTGATGTGCTTACATTTGTATTCTGACTTCCAAAACAAATTCAATTTATGCTTAACAAAGTCTCTGTTTGCTCCTGGGGTGTTCAAATCTTTTACCAAATAATCAATTCATGCCATGAAGCTTTAGTTGTGTCATGCTTTATATAGCATATAGAGGATCTGTTGAGGCAGGTTGCAAAGCAGCCTCAATTACATAACACTGTTGTGCCTCTCCATATCTGCTAATATTTCTGGCAGTCATGGACCAGTTGCTATTCCTTGGATAGTTCTAATGTATAGTAAGAGAAATCAATTATCTTAAGGTGGGGTCCAGAAGCTGGGTTGAAATTGCCCTGTGGCAGTGGCGGCAAATTACATCTGATAATACCTGGTAGCAACCCACAAAGCAACTGTATCCTGTTAGGGACCAGTTGGATTATTAGTAAGTGCGATAAACTCCTATGATAATAATAATAACCATGTTGAGTCATTACATCTTGAACAAGTAACACATTTTTAACCTCCTGCCATCCCCTATCCCCATACACTTGTAACTAACAATATTGACTGACTGTGTCTCTCAAGGGAATTGATTTAAATATACTGAAAACCTCTCTTTCAGAACAGGCCAGGGATTGTGTGCTTTCAATGATTATATATTATTTACTGAGAAGCTATTGTTCTTTCAAATCAGTTTGAAATGGAAATATTTCTTGGCAAAAACTGTCTTCATGTAGTATTTTCATGATCTTAAGAGCCCAAAGGGCCAACCTGGAGGCAGAATTGGGGTGAGGCAGCAACACGCCAGCTGCCCCAACCCCATGATGATGTCATCCTGATGTTGTGCACCATTACACATGGCACGCAGCATCAGGACACCCTTTCAGCACAGCGTTCAAACACGCTGCACTGAAAAGGGTGCTGAAAAGCCGCGTGCCTGCTCTTAGGGCAACCTTTTGCCACCCCTAAAAGGAGCGTCCTTTTACCACTCTTTTTGGGGTGGCAAAAGGGAGGATCGGGGCCTCCACACCACAGCCCTGATCTGCTGCTTCCCAGGGCAGCCCAGAGCCACCTGTCTGCAGTCCCCCTAAGTCACATGGTTAGTTTGAACGAGAGAGAAGAAGAAGGAGAGTTTGCATGGAGGAAATCCAAACCTATCTAAGGAAGGGGAAAGAGAATGCTAAAATTTTCCAACACTTAGGAATAGCCTCCCCCCCCCCCAAAAAAAAGTAAAGGAAAATATCATTATTTCAGTGGACATGCTTTGTTATTTCTGTGCAGGTTAAGGTAGAGTTTAAAATATTCACCACTAAATGTAACATGAAGGTAAATTGAATAATAGCTATGAATTTTGTTTTTGATTTTTGTTAAAGAAGATAATATTATGATTCTATGTAGCTTACCATACCTATAATGGAGTTTACCTAAGAATGAGAGAGAACCCATTATGTTGAGATGCTTCCCATATGTAAATTAAGACAATGGACATAAAAAGTGCAAAGGCAGGCTTAATGTTGAGCATAAAGAAAACAAAAATAATGACCACTGAGGACCTTCACAAGTTCAACCTAGACAATGAAGAAATAGAAATAGTAAAAGAATTCTCATAACTGGGATCAAACATTGATAGAAATGGGGACTGCAGTCAGGAAATCAGAAGAAGATTAAGAATGGAGAAGGTGGATATGAAAGAACTAGAAAAGATTCTAAAATGCAGAGATAGACCCCCCTACACGTCTGGAGGGGTCCTCTGTTGCGCCGGCCTCACTAAAGGAAGCTGATGCCTAATTGGCTGGGTGGGCAGGAAGTCCCGCCCTTCCTGGGCTGCCCAGCCAATCGGTTTGTATCCCGCAGGATCCAAGGCACACTGGGTAATCTTGCAAGGCTTTAAGTCTGGAGAGGCTTTAAGATTTTAGGGCTATTTAGCCCTCGGCCACCACATGGTGGCAGCCATTTTCTCTGTGGCAGTCAAGCGAAACAACCCACCTACCCTTAATTAATAGCTGTTCATATTGTTTACTCCCAGGCTTCGGCTGGTCGCCTTCGGGGGCTGGGAGGGAATTTTCCCAGAGTCCTGTAACCTGGGTTTTTCACCCTCCCTGAGAATAATAATAATAATAATAATAATAATATGATTAATAGTGTGGATCGATACATTGGCTTTACTGAATTTGTTATTGATAATGGGACTTACTCTCGTGTTATAATGTCTTGCTTTCTTTGTCACAACTTCGGGGACAGGGTCTACGCTGGCTAATGTTCAATTATTGTAGTGTAACTTGGAGTGGGCAGGGACCCCCCAGGGGATAATTCAGTTAATTGAAAATTACAAATTGGGTTAATTAAATTCAATGAGGTGTATACGTCATTATGTTATTCAAATTTTATATGATGTCATCAAACAACTTGATGATGTCATGACTTCCTTACATCATAAGATTATTTATGATGTCATTTCCGGTTGAGGGGTGAACAGTTAATTGTTGATGTGCATTTGATTTAAGCAGATGTTCTTGATACGTATTGTGAAAGATGCAGTTTACTTTGATAACGGTTCAGTTAACTACATGGACACATGTGTCAAGAATAAATTCTGGTATTTTGTAAAGATTGTTTATTTAAACTGTTTGAGACCCTGTACAGAAATAAAGTTGTGGCCAGTTTTTACCCAAGAAAAAGGCATGCGGAGTCCTTCGTGCTGGTGCAAATACAACTCAGTATAAAAGTTAGAATCGTACAAGCCATTCTGTTCCCTATTACCATGTACGGATGTGAGACCTGGACAGTTAAGAAAGATGATAGGAAGAAAATCAATTCATTTGAGATAATGTGGTGCTGGAGAAGAGTGCTGAGGTTCTGATAGATAGCCAAAAGGACCAACAAATGAGTCCTAGAGCAGATTAAGCCAGAAACCTCCTTGGAAGCCAAGATGACCAAACTGAGGCTGTTGTACTTTGGACACATCATAAGAAGGGAGGACTCACTGGAAAAGACAAAGGGGGGGAAGCAGATGGTGCAAAGCACCATTTTCGGGGCAAGGAAGGGGAGGGGCAGCTGCACGGTGGGTGCCCCAACCCCTTCCCCAAAACATTCTCAGAGCAGCTGGCCCTCCGCATGGCCGGCGCTCCGAGGTTGACCTCCTGCTGCAGCATCCATACATGCTGCAGTGGAAGAATCGCCGAAGGTGCACCGACAGCCTTTTGCGGCGCACCTTTGGCAATTTGTGGAAGGAGCACTATTTTAGCGCTCCTTCCAGGGGCAGCGAAGCTGCGCCTCGGGGCTGAGGTGTGCGGATACCTCAGCCCCATGGCGCAGCTTCCTGGGGCGGCCCCATGTCGCCTGTCTGCTTCCCCCCTAAGTCTGGGAAAAGTGGAGGGAAGTTGGAAGAGAGGAAGGCCACATGCTAGATGGATGGACTCTATTTAGGAGGTCACAGGTATGGGTCTGCAGAAATCAAGCAGAGCAGTGGAGGACAAGGGCCTTGGAGATGTCTCATCCATAGGGTCACCATGGTTTGAGATTGACTAGAGAGCAGTTAAACACAACAAACATAGAAAACATAGAAATATTAAAACAAGCAATCTGCCTGTGATGTAGATGGACAGAATGAGAATGATAGATATCATGAAAAATGAAGCACGCCAATTATATATGCATTTACAATACGCTGAAGGCAACAGAACCCCTCCAATCTTGAAAGCTAAGCAGGGTCACCCTGCTTAGTATTTAAATGAGAGACTGCCAATGAATACCTGGTACTGTAGGCTGAAGAAGGAACTGACATAACCATCTCTCAGTATTCATTACCTAAGAAAACCATATGAAATTTATAGGTTAGCCAATACGTGACTTGAAGGTACACACACAGAGACAAAGGGCCTAAGCAGACAGCTTAAAAGGCCATCTTGGGGGCAGGGAAGGGGGAGGGGCCCCCTCCCGAGGTCGTCCGCACGGCCGGCGCTCCAAGGAGGACCTCCCACCGCAGCCTTTCCATGCACTGCAGCAGAAAAGTCAGAAAAAGTGTGCCGCCACCTTTTGCGGCGCACTTTCGCTGACTTGTGAAAGGAGCGCTAATTTAGCGCTCCTTTCAGGGGCAGCGAAGGTGCACCGCAGGATCGAGGCATGGGGATGCCTCGGTCCCACGGCGCAGCTTCCCAGGGCGGCCCAAGGCCGCCCGTCTGCTTAGCCCCAAACACACACACACACACACACACACACACACAGAGTAATCCCCTGACAAGTAAGGGGATTCTGAAAAAAACCTTCCCTAGACCCTCTGGATATGAGAAATTATAGGCCTGTGTCGTTGCTGCCATTTTTGAGCAAGGTAATCGAGAGGGCGGTTGCTCTTCAGCTCCAAGCTGTCTTGGATGAAACCGATTATCTAGACCCATTTCAAACTGGCGTCAGGACAGGCTTTGGGGTCGAGACTGCCATGGTTGCCTTGACCGACGATCTGCGTCTGAGCATCGACAGGGGTAGTGTGACCCTGCTGGTGCTCTTAGACCTCTCAGCGGCTTTTGATACAATAGATCACGGCATCCTCTTGGACCGCCTGAAGGGGTTAAGTATCGGGGGCACTGCTTTGCAGTGGTTCCGGTCCTTCCTCTCGGGTAGGTCCCAGAGGGTGCTGCTCGGGGACAGTAGCTCCAGTAAGAGGGAACTCACTTGTGGGGTCCCTCAGGGGGCTATTTTGTCCCCAATGTTATTTAACATCTATATGAAGCCGCTGGGTGAGATCACACGGAGTTATGGTGCTGGGTGTTATCAGTACGCTGATGACACCCAAATCTATTTTTCCATGTCTCGTTCGTCGGCCTCAAATTCCAATGGCATCTCCTCTCTCAATGAATGTCTTCGGGAGGTAATGGGGTGGATGAGGAAAACAAAACAAACTAATTTATGGAAGGATTGGTTATGATGACTGTTTATATATATACATATATACATATATATATATATATATATGTGTGTGTGTGTGTGTGTGTGTGTGTGTGTCATAGTAACCACTACTAACCATAGTAACCAAAATAGTAACCTATATATATAGGTAACCTATATATAACCTATATATATGTGTGTGTGTCTAGAAGATTTTTATACATTTATATAATTTAACATTTTCAGTTTTAATTTTTGTGAATTTGATTGAATTTTACTCTATTTTATTGAATTTCATTTAAAAATAATTTTAAAAGGAGATGTGGGCCTTTCCTTCTACTATGAGACCACTTCTCTAGAAACTCCTTATTTCTTGAAGTATGTCAACAGGTCTGATATTTTCCCACGGACTCTTTTGGGGAATGGGACAATTAGAAGGTTGTAAGAACATGTACATTTTCAAATGCTGTCACAATAAGTCCATGGTGAAGGGGTATGCAAAATGTTTTGTATGTGTGAGAGAAAAAACTTGCATTACAAGCAGATTCTGGAAAGCATTCTCTTCAAAGAATCCTACACTGAGTGCAGCAGAAGGCCATGAAGGCATGAATGACAATTGCCAGCTTCATCTGACTATAAAAATTATGGCAATGTACTGCAGCTGAGATTTAGAAGAACAATTTAAAAACAAGAAGCTCACAGTGGGATATTTAGTCCAAATCCTTTGATTAATAGTAATAAAGGCTATAAAGCCTGTGTTACTATAATACTGCAGCATTCAACCCCATTTGCCTTTAGAACTTTGGAAATGCACATTTTGGCAGTAGCTTCAAGTTGATATAAATGAAGTGGATTTAGTTCTTAATCTTATATGTAGAAATGTCCTTGAGTTTAAATGGTGATGTATCTTTTCTGCAGTGGGAACTGCTAGATTGGTAGTGTCAGTGGTGCTTGTCATCCTGTCTTGTCCCTCAAATGTGCAAATTTCCACACGTGTTCACATTGCTCCTTTGGATCCAGGCCATAGATTTCAATATCTTTTGTTACTATAAACTTAACCGTATGTAATTTGTTTGCAGACAGCTTTCCACAATATTCTTCAAGTTTTGAGAACTTGACTGGGGGATCACACTGTCAGAGTATAGATGGGCTATGCAGTCAAAGGTGAAATGTAAAGATGTGTGTGTGTGTGTGTTTCCACTTGAGAATATGCTTCTAGGCCAAACACAAACAACTCAGTCCAGATGGCTAGAGAGACAAAACAATAGAAGAACCACTAGATGGGAAAGTGTCCTTGCTTACATAAGGAAACAATAATAGAAAGTTGTTATGGGAAAGTAGATCACATGGTAGAAGATGAACAACAAGAGGTTGGGTTAGCATACGTCACATACAGATCATCCAATCAACCTGAAGGTAACACCCAAAAAGTGGAGAGGGGCTGGGCTGAGAAACTCTGTGTTAGGCACTGATATTATCATTATTGTTTGCTTCCATTGGATTGCACTTTTTCTTTTCTTTACTTGGCAATGGATCTGTAGTAGGTTTATACTGCTTCACAATGTAGCCTTAACATCTGCAATCATGGATCTGTAGTTTTATTCCTGTTTAGCCACATCTGCAAGATGTGATTCTTTAGTGGACTGTGTTTTACTTTGCATGTTGTTATTATTCTTTCATCAATAAAGCTCAGCTTTTAGAAGCTTGGATCTTTGCTTCCTGATTCTGTTGGATTTACAGATACCCTACTCCACCAAAACCGAACAATGGGTTATGGGTTGCCCAGAATGCTTCAGCAGCGCCGGAACAGAAGCGGAGATGAGCTGTCCTCCACACATTCCAAGCTTGGACACTTTTGCAACTTACTTTGAAGTTTTACAACTTGAGCTGTGAGTAATTGCTTTGCTTATCTGCATGATTTACATGAAAGAAACTGTCTGTTGGTTAGCTGAATGTCCAGGTTTCAAGCGGCATGGTCCTTGCCCGCACTCTCAAGCTGCGGAGGACTGTTTTGGGCGTCCTGCAGCCCTCGGAGGACCACCTGAGTGGCTTGAGATGCTGCACCTACAGGCAGCAGGGGAGGAGCCCCGGTGGACATAAAGCCTCTGCCTGTTTCCATCTCTCACCGGCACTCTCAAGCTGCGGAGGACTGTTTTGGGCGTCCTGCAGCCCTTGGAGGACCACCTGAGTGGCTTGAGATGCTGCACCTGAAGGCAGCAGGGGAGGAGCCCCGGTGGACATAAAGCCTCTGCCTGTTTCCATCTCTCACCGGCACTCTCAAGCTGCAGAGGACTGTTTTGGGCGTCCTGCAGCCCTCGGAGGACCACCTGAGTGGCTTGAGATGCTGCACCTACAGGCAGCAGGGGAGGAGCCCCGGTGGACATAAAGCCTCTGCCTGTTTCCATCTCTCACCGGCACTCTCAAGCTGCGGAGGACTGTTTTGGGCGTCCTGCAGCCCTTGGAGGACCACCTGAGTGGCTTGAGATGCTGCACCTGAAGGCAGCAGGGGAGGAGCCCCGGTGGACATAAAGCCTCTGCCTGTTTCCATCTCTCACCGGCACTCTCAAGCTGCAGAGGACTGTTTTGGGCTCTGGGAAGATCATAATGAAACTGAAAAATTTATGTATTTTTAAACTGTATATTTTAATTATTGTCATTTAACTTGCTTAGTTTATTGTTTTGGGGGGATGGGAGGGTGTGGGAAGGGGGGGATGAGATTTGAATTTGATTTAATTTTGATATTTGTTCTGATGTTTTGAAATCCTGTACGCCGCCCCGATTGCCTAGCAGAGGGGCGGGATATAAATAAAAATTATTATTATTATTATTATTATTATTATTATTTAAAGAGACAGTGTTCTTTGAAGTAGCTGGAGTGAGGCAAGCTGTTTTCAGACTCTTTGTGTCACAAGTGAAATTCATCATGGATGTCACTAAATTTCCAAAGCTGACAAGTGAGAATTTTACCTCTTGGTGTGTGTATTCTAAAGCATTGCTAATAAGGGAGAATCTTTGGCAGGCAATTGATCCAGGCTTGTCTCCAGCACCCACTCCAGCTGAGACAGAAAGAAATGAGAAAGATGTTGCTACCCTTCACCTCATTCTTTCTGAAGCCAAATTAAATCATGTAAGAGGCATATCTGTGACTAAAGACATATGGAATATCCTGAGGGACATCCGCCAGTCTGCCTCAGCGCTAGCCAAAATGATGTGGTGTAAGTGGCTTTATGGGCAGAAGATGGATGAGAGACAATCTCCTGATAAACATCTGGAAGTGATGAGGGAATTGTTTGTCCAAGTCCAAATGAGAGGCGTGGATATCTTAGAGCAACAGAAAAGTTACATTTTATTGGGATCCCTCTCTGCCAGTTTTGATGACATTTTGCATGGTCTGCAAGGTGTACCTGAAGCACAACTTACAATGGAGCTCGTGGCTTCTAGAGTCATGGAAGAAAGGCAATGCCAAAGGTTTGAAGCTGAGTAACGCAAGCAGGCATCGGCAGCTTCACAGTCTTCAAATGCCACAGAGGGAGCGTCCAGAGAAATACAGACTGAAAAGGCAGCTGTTTCCAGAGGAAAGATTTGTTATTACTGCAAGAAGGCAGGTCATCTAAAGAAGGACTGCAGGAAGCTTGCAGCTGACAACAAGAAGAGGAATCAACAACAACCACATCCTTTTGGGAGAAACAAAGGAACTGCAGCTGTTACTCGAGGCTGTGACAGTGTGACTCAACATCCTAAAAGCCAAAATTGGGTCTTCAATTCCAGTGCCACAGCAAATATGATAAATGATCCTGAGCTACTCAGAAGCAAGAAGCCCTTCACAGTGAACTCGGTTGCTCTAGCTGATGGGGCAGCAAGAGAAATTGGTGAAATGGGAACTGTCTACATTCCTGGGTTTGGTAAAACTTTTGATAATGTTTTGTGTGTGCCTAAATTACAAAACTGTTTAGTTAGTGTATCTGCTTTGACCACAGAAGGGTATACATTGAATTTTGTGGGGGAGGAATGCTTAATTTCCAAAGATGGAGAAGTCTGTGCAAAAGCTGTAAAGAAAGACAAAATGTACTACATGGTAGATAAGGCAGAATGTGCAGTTGTACAAAATGAGCCTTTGCATTCAAACTGTATTCATTATTTTCACAGAGTAATGGGTCATGTTGGTTTTCAAAGTCTTGTGAAACTGGAGGAAATTTGTCCAGATTTTAAAATGTCACCCTGTTCAAATCACCTGGAATGCTCTGTTTGCAGCAGGATTAAGTTGAAAGCTTATCCTGTGGCAAAGCGAAGCAAATTTATAGCCAAACATCCGTTTGAGGGTGTGCATTGTGATGTTTCTGGTCCCAAGGTTGCGACACTAGGGGGCAGCAAATATTTCATGGTGATTGTGGATCGCTTCACCAGGTTTTCTTATGTGAAGCTTCTTAAAGAGAAGGGTGAAGCAGGAGAAAGTTTTAAAGAATGGGTGAACATGATTGAAAGGGAATTTGATTTCAAAGTGGGGTCTTTGATCACAGACAGAGGAGGAGAATTCTTGTCTCACACTTTGGAAAATTGGCTAAGGAAAAAGGGGATTAGACACTACACAACTAACCCTAGAACTCCTCAGGAGGATGGAATTGCGGAGAGGAGAATAGCTCTCTTGAAACATATAAAAGAGTGCATGATGCTAGATGCAAATGCTCCTGAGAACCTCTAGGGGGAGGCGATTCTTACAGCTGTTTGGCAAACTGCACTTGGAACTCAGCTGTAAAAAGCACTCCTTATCACATGCTCTATAAAAGAGCACCTAATTTGAAATACCTTAGAGTGTTTGGGCAATATGCAAATATCTATGTTTCCAGCTGCTTTCAGAAAGAAAAATCAGCCCAAGTGGAGATTGATGTTTGTGGGTTATTCTGGGAATAGCTATAGATTTTCACCTTGGAGGAAGGGAAATATTATTTTCAAGAAGTGCAAATTTTGAGAAACATTCAGGTTGGGAAAATGTGCACTCCAACAAAGAAGTTTTTCTGAGGTTGGGAGAATTAGGAACACCTACCAGAAATGGAGGGGTGGTGAAACAGGAGTCTGCTTCTTCAGACAGTGAAGCAAGTGCATCAGATCAGACAAACAAACCAGACCACAGGCACCTAGGATGACTGAAACTAGGAGACACAGAGACAGGGAACCTCACACAAGTTCTGATACTGAAGATGAGGGAGGTAAAACAAAAAACATCATCCCAAGACGCACCCAAAGAATTCGCAAACTTCCAGACTGTTTTGTTGTTCAGGAAGCTAGGGCTTGCACAGTTGTGGTTGATGAACCTGAAATTTACAAAGAGGTGCAGAATTGTCCTGATGAGGAAAGGTTGAAATGGGAGTCTGCTATGGAGAAGGAGTTCAAGTCTTTGACAGATAAAGAGGTGTTTGAAATTGTTGATAGGCCTACAAATCACAAGGTGATTGGCTGCAAATAGGTGTACAAAAGAAAGTTGATGGCTGATGGTAGTCAGAGATTCAATGCTAGGTTGGTAGCAAAGGGATTTGCACAGCAGAGATTTGAAAATTTTGACAAAACGTTTTCACCAACAGCAAAGCCTGAAAGTCTGAGATTGGTTTTGCCTTTAGCAGCAAGAAAGGGTCAGTTGGTGAAGCATTTTGACTTTGAGACTGCATGCTTGAATGCTTGTCTTGAGGAAACTGTAGGTACATGGAACAACCTTTGGAATTTCAGCAAGACAGTGACAGAAAGGTGTACAAGTTGAAAAAGGCTTTGTATGGTTTGAAACAGAGTGCTAGGAGTTGGAATCTTTGCATTCATGAGGAGCTTGTGAAACTTGGTGTAGGAGATGTAACATTGGTGATTTATGTTGATGAATTATGTGTGGCAGCTAAGTCAAAACAAGACATTCAGACAGTGAGGAAGGAATTGTCAAAGAAATTTGTTGTGAAAGATCTAGGTCCTCTCGGATCTTATCTTGGAATTGAAGTGCAATGGACTGATGATGGCAGTTGTTTATTGAGTCAACAGAAAAAGATTGAAAGTTTGATAGAGAAGTGTGGATTGCAGGATGTAAAAGTAGTGAAAAGTCCTATGTCAGTTGGATATGTAAATGATGAAGGTACTAGAGAGTTTGAAAATCCAGAGTTATATCGAAGACTTGTTGGGAGTTGATGTTTATAGCTTGTAATTCTCAGCCTGACATTTCGTTTGCCATTGGTGTGCTTAGCAGAAAAACAAATTGTCTGAAAGTTGAAGATTGGACTGCAGTGAAACATTTGTTGAGATACCTGAAAGGTAGCTTGGACAGAAAACTGAAGATACAGAACAGTCAGAATGCTTTGTGGATAGTTTTTTTTTTTCTTCACTGACAGGTTTGTTGATCAAGTTTGGAGAGAGTGCAATTGTTTGGAGAAGTAGAAAGGACACAAAGTACAGGTGAAACAGAGTTCGCAGCACTATCAGAATTAGTTAATGAGATTGAATGGATTAGACAATTGTTGCAGGATTTGAATCAGGAATGTGCTGAACCAGTTTTGATCAATGAAGATTCTCAATCATGCATTGCCATGTCAGAGGCAGAAAACCTGAAGTGCAGAACAAAGTACATTGGAGTTAGATACCAAAATGTCAGAGAATTGGTACAGAAGGGAATTGTACGTCTGCAATATATAGAATCAAAAAAAAATTTGGCAGACATTTTGACAAAGGCATTGACAATTGATAGACATGACAAGATGTCTCATCTACTTGGAATGTCATCATAAGTATGTAGACCTAACAACCGTGCTAAGTTAGTTTCACAACATATATTAGTGTGAATCATACACACATCCATACATTTCAGGAGGGGATTGTCAGAGTATAGATGGGCTATGCAGTCAAAGGTGAAATGTAAAGATGTGTGTGTCTGTATTTTTCCACTTGAGAACATGCTTCTAGGCCGAACACAAACAACTCACTCCAGATGGCTAGAGAGAGACAAAACAATAGAAGAACCACTAGATGGGAAAGTGTCCTTGTTTACATAAGGAAACAATAATAGAAAGTTGTTATGGGAAAGTAGATCACATGGTAGAAGATGAACAACAAGAGGTTGGGTTAGCATACGTCACATACAGATCATCCAATCAACCTGAAGGTAACACCCAAAAAGTGGAGAGGGGCTGGGCTGAGAAATTCTGTGTTAGGCATTGATATTATTATTATTTGTTTCCATTGGATCACACTTTTTCTTCTCTTTACTTGGCAATGGATCTATAGTATGTTTATACTGCTTCACGATGTAGCCTTAAGATCTGCAATCATGGATCTGTAGTTTTGTTCCTGTTTAGCCACATCTGTAAGATGTGATTCTTTAGTGGACTGTGTTTTACTTTGCATGTTGTTATTATTCTTTCAACAATAAAGCTCAACTTTTAGAAGCTTGGATTTTTGCTTCCTGATTCTGCTGGATTTACAAATACCCTACTCCACCAAAACCGAACACACACAGATCGCTCTAGCATGGTTAGCCTTTGATTGGTGCAACCTCAGCAACTGCACAGGCACAGTCCTGCTATTGCTGTGGTCCTCAACCCAACCACCAGCAGGAACAGCTTTTTGCCATCCTTTTTGTGCTGGCTCTTCTGAGTTGCAGGATTCTTTGCACACTCCCTGTGGCTTTCAGCTTTTTCAAGGTGTGCACCATCTGCATGTCCCACCCCCAAAATGTCTGGAAGCTACTTTTTCCTGCCTGTCTATTTTGAGCCTGGAAAGCTAGGAGAGTTGCGATAATTGTGTCTACAACTTATTTGAGAATCACAAGCACTGAAACTTCTCATTTATTTTTTTAAATTTTATTTCTTTGCTGCCTTTCTCCCAAAATGGATCCAAGGTGGCTCACAATATAACATGCAGTAGTCTCCTAATGAGATATACCATGCATTTATTTATGCAGACTATTGCATAATGATATAAAGCGGCTTACCTGAGTTGGCTTAAAATTAGAAGCAGGTGGCATCCTGATATTATGAGATGCATTTAGCCGTCGAAATCATCACCCAGGTGCAACCCGGCTCCATCACTGCTCGAAGGGACACTCCTCGCATCTCTTTTCAAAGCCAGGAGTTTTCCAACTTGAAAAAAAGTGCTGACAGGCAATGGAGCTGGGCTGCACCTGGTCAGTGATTTCAGTGGCTAAATGCGGCTAAATGTACATGTGCATGCACACACATGTCTAATAATATCAGGATGCCGCCTGCTTCTAATTTTAAGCCAGTTCAGGTAAGCCCCTTTATATCATTATGTGATAATCTTCTATATTAAAATTTGTATCCAAGTTTTCTTTCCATGTAAGGAAATCCAAAATGAGTAACATTTTATTTTTAGCAAATAATTTGAAAGTATTTACAATATTTGTAAACCTTCAACAGTCCAATCCAGACAAAATAATCAAAGCAGCAGGAAAATAAAGGGAAGTATGCTATAACAAAGAAGATTAAAACAAAGGTCCCAAACACACTGCAGAAATAATCCAGTTTGAGACCCTTTAACTTCTCTGGATGAATGCTAGGGAATCCTGGGAATTGTACTTTATTGTGGCACCAGAGGTCTCTGATAGAGAAGACTAGGGATAGAGTTGGGATGGGGAGATCACATGCCAGCCTAGGGATAGAGTTGGGATGGGGAGATCACATGCCAGCTCCCCCGAGTCTGCCCCAACGCTGCCATCATGCTGCATTCCCAACCATATAGTGTACAGTGTCAGGGCATCCTGTTGGTGCAGCATGCACACACGCTGTACCAAAGGGGCACAAAAGAGCTGCTGTGGTAGCTCTAAGGGTGGCTTTTTGCCACCCCAAAAAGGAGTGATATTTGCCTGTTCTTTCTGGAGATGCAAAAAGAAGGATCGGGGCCATGGCATATGGTTGCCATGGCCCCAATCCACTGCTCCCAGGGGCAGCATAGAGTTGCCCCTTATGGGCTGATGTAGACCAGCCTAAAGGGCTGGCCTGGGGGTGGAGTTGGGGCAGGGTGACTGCACGCCGGCCACCCTGACTACTCCCTGACTCCTCCCTGACTCTGCTCCAATGCTGCACGCCCAACTGCATGGTGCACAGCATCAGGGCACCCCATTGGTGCAGTTTGCACACACGTTGTGCCAAAGGGGAACAAAAGAGCCATGGGGCAGCAAAAAGGAGGATTGGGGCCATGGCATGTGGTTGCCGCGGCCCCTATCCGCCGCTCGCAGGGGTGGTACAGAGTCGCCCTTTTATGAGCTGTCTGCATTGGCCCAATGTCTCATAAAACTACTGTTCCTAGAATTCCCTAGCATTGAGCCTGGGCAGCTAAATTGGTCTCAGACTGGATTATTTCTGCAATGTGTTTTGGACCAAAGTTTACCTTCAGAGAAAGGGATGACAGCTTGACCTCAAAGTTCTAGTACCTCTACTTACTCGATCAAACAGCATCTACTGCCACCAACCATTATTGCCTTTCATTCTCATTTGTAGACACGTGTAACACATGTCAGCTTCTGGTTAACTTCCGAGTTTGTTTGTTTGTTTTTAAATGAAACAATAACAACAAAAATTTTCTGAGAACTAAAACAGTTCAGGAATTTGGATCAAAAGCATAACACAGTTTATTCCTAATAAATAAATAAATACGATGTTGATGTGTGCCTTGAAGTCATTTCCAACTTATGGAGACCATAGAGTGAACCTGCCACAGGTTTTCTTGGCAAGGCATGTTCAAACTGGAGTTGATATTGCTTTCCACTGAGCCTGAAAGAGTTTGACTTGTCCAGGATTACCCATTTGGTTTCTGTGAGTGAGCAGGGATTCACCCCTTACCTTCAGAATCCAAAACTCAAGCCACTACACCATGGTAACTGGTTTTATTTACACAGAAATTATTATTTTTTTAAAAAAAATGGAGGATGTGATTATGGTGGGGCAATCATCCAAGGACCCACAGGGGCTAAGGTGCCTCCCAAAGCCTGGCAGGTCTTCACCTTGTTCCATATGATGCTTTATGAAGGAGTATAAAGTGTACATAGGGAATTTACACAGTACACTATTACTGAAACAGTGAACAATTATTTCTGAGTTGAAGAGTAACTTTCTTGCTCTCACTCACATAAAGTCCAAAAGTGTAGACTTCTTTTTAAACTGTTGTTTTAAAAATTACAGTGGGCCTGACATATCAGTAGGCTAGCCATCTGTGGATGGGAGCCATTTCCCCACCACATATTAGCAGCACACACATCAATGCCTATTGACTAATATGGGCTTGAGCTCCCATGTTTTTTCCCATTCATGGTCGAGAGGGGGGATGAAGCCCATGGATGGGAAGGGCCCACTGTACACATGTTATTTATTGTAAAAGAGAGCTAAAACACATTAGTTAGTATGTCAGGCTTTGACCTGGACCAATCTAGAACAAACAAAACAATGAGTCTGGACACCAATTCCAACAGACCAAAGAAATAGGTGTCAAAGATGAAGAATGGAGGGGGAAGACATTCACCAAAGCAGAAGGGAAAATAAGGAAACATTAGACAGACATTAGAGGAATGATAGAATATGACACTGAGAAGCTTTGCAAGCTGGGGAAGTTCGAAGTGTTGAAAACAAATGAACTAGGAATGGCTATATTAATGTAGCCGACTCAAAATAAATGAAGTCCAAAGAACCTCATTCCATGACTGATAAACATTTGAAAATTTTGTGGGCATGTGCCTTTGTCCACTATTTGAAAGCTGGTTCCAGCAGAGCAGTAAAGAGAAAGGAAAGGAAAAATGCTTGCATATATTCATCTGTATGATTCATAAGTACAGTGCAATCTAGATCCAGTAAAGTTTGCAAGAGTTTTGCTACTGATGTCAAAGTAAGATGAACTGCAACCAGTTAAAGTACAGCAGAATTCTTACCAGTAGGAAGTGATAGTTTATAGCTATGCTGTCAAGAATTTACTAGGCAACTTTGCAGTTCTGCTTTTTTTAGTGGTATTTCCCAGGACCTTGGTTATCTCTCCTGGGTAGATTAATAGCACCATGGTGAGTGTGAATTTATTTTCTTGGATTTAGAAGTTCCCTTGACTTCCTTTGACAGCCAGATATAGATGAGTCTCATTCAACTTCCTAACTGAAAGCAAGCTTGTTTCCATGTCACTAATGACATTACTGTTTCCAGATGAAAGCTAAATTGATCTTCTGGTATTAAGAGAGAGGGGGATAGGGCATAACTAAGCCACTTAGTGAGAAATATATTTACATCTCAAACACATTAAGAACATTTTCCTTCAGAGTTTTTGGAGTGCAGTCTGTATGTAAATACAGACTCTCCAAAGTTTTCATCTTCAAATGAGCAGGTTTCTCTAAATATTTCACTGTGAGATGTTACCTTCAAATAACTTTGGTGTCTGAGCCCCATATAAAAGTGTTATGCAAATCATAACATTGCAAGTGCTCATGATCAAAAGTTGATACATTATTCAGCCCTGCTGTCAACTTAAAGGTGGTAGCTTCACACACATGCAGAGAGAGAGTGAATATTCAAAAGGTATAACAGTTGACTGGCATTGTGACAAAACCAGTATCATCTGCCCCCTTTTATTCCTACTACCAACAAGTCTGTCCCCTAGGCTTACTTGGAATGCTCATGGACATTACAATCGAGAGGCAACAGCAGAAGAAATGGCTAGTATGATGTCATTTGCCTGTGCAAGTTGACCTCTGAATTATCAAACAAAGATGATGACAATGACAACGACAACAGCAACAACAACAACACACTAAAAACCTTATTCAGGTGTTCAGAAAATAAATTTGTAGAGAGGCTGTGCATGTTCTCCTCTTCACCACAGGCAAGAAGCCTGATGAAAGGCTGTCCACTTGTGTTCTTGACCACAGTTATAGGGCCTTTGCAGACTGCTAGAATTAGTGCAAATTGAGTCCACTTTAAGGGTTAGGGTTAGGGAATCATGGGAACTGTATTTTATTGTGGCACCAGAGCTCTCTGACAGAGAAGGCTCAATGTCTCAGGAAAAAAAAATTCCCATGATCCCCTAGCACTAACTCTAACCCTTAAAGTGGACTCAATTTGCACTATTTCTGGCAGTCTGCAAAGGCCCATAGACCTTTCTGTAACTGGAAACTCTGAACAGTTAATATTTTTCAACATGGGGAGTATTGTGAACACATTCAGCAGATCACACTTATAATCTATCTTCAGACATTGGTTTCTAAAGGAGAAATTGTGCAGGGCCAGTTCTTTAAAGGACACACATTCAGAATATCTCAACAGAACTTCAATTTTCCTGGAAGTCTGTGTTATATGTTTCCCCTTGCCTAATCAAAACTCATAATATAAGCCTTAACAGATTACCCCAAGCTAACTCAGGAAGTATAGATCTATAACAGAAAAGCAAGTGAGAATGAGATCTTTGTGAGTTTAGATGATGATGATGATGATGATATAAATTGAATGAAAGTTAAGAGTATGATCATTAAAAAGGGGGAAATGTAAACAATACCAGCCACCTTGTAAGGCCTTGACTACTTTTGGTAGTCATGAAACATTTGATCACAGGTAGATTCATTGGAACATGACACCTGTAAATGAGACCATATACCGTTTTATCTTAAGTCATGGTCCAGATACTCAGGACGTTATCACATCAGCTTATTGTCCTGCCACAATTGTGCTAGTTTAAGAATGGAAGCATGCTGGTTTGATATCATTTCTTATCACACTCTCCCTCACAATAGCACTTGTTGATTCATGATCATGTGATTTGATTTTTGCATTGCAAAACACCATGTGTGTGAATGTGCTACTCCTCCTTCCTTCTGAAGTGTGGGGCTGCTGTGTACACATTCAGACAGCGGGCAGCTTTGCAAATCTATTGGCAGCCATAGTCACTACTCCCTCCCCCCTCCCCACATTCCCAAGTGTGAAAGTGCTGTGAACAGTTTTACACAGCAGCCCATGCTTTATGGGAAAGTGTGGAAACAAGCCATCCTGACTGCCGACTGGCTGTGGGAAGTTGTTGGTGGCATGATTGCTGTGATAGGAAGTTGGAGGGTGAAAAGATAGCAGGATCACATCCACTCACATCACACGACTGCCTGAGAAGTGGTACTGTCATGGAAGGGACATATCACACAAAGGCAGTAATGTAAAGTAAAGAAAAGAGCCGGCTCTGATGACAGGCTTGCAGTGAGACTGAGAGCCCATTGATGAGTTTTGCCATTCAATGAAAAAACGTACAACAGTAACAAAAGGAATGCAGAGCAGCAGCAGGACGGACACAATGGACCTTATCACACGAAGGCAAATTGGTTAAATCCCGTGCAGAAACGGGATTTAAAAATCTGAAACCCCCCACAAAAGTGGGTTGTTTTTCAGACATGTTTGTATAAAGGAGAAATAACACAACATTAACCCAAATGGAAAGTTGTCAAAACCCACTCCTTTTTTACTTTTGGAAATTCCCAAAAGTAAAAAGGAGCAGGTTTTGGTGACTTTCTGTTCCGATTAATTATGCATTATTTCTCCTTGACACCAATGTTCTGTGAAAAGCAACCTGCTTTTGCAGGTTATTTCTACTTTCTGTTCAAGTTAACCCTGAACGTTATGTGAAAAACAACCCGCTTTTGTCGGTTGTTTTCACTTTAAATCCAGTTTCTGCACAGGATCTGTCCCATGTGATAAATTCCAATGTCATGTGATAAGTACCAACCAAAGATGCCTTTATCCTGTTAAAATTCCACGTTTTAGCTTTGTATGATAAAGTCTATAGTTGCAAGTGTTATCCCCTATTTTATTACTTTCAGTGAAACTTTTGTTGTGAAGTTATGTCTTCTGTTTGGAAAGTCTTATGGTTGGCTGACACCTTTACAAAAATTGGTATCCTCGTACATGTGCATGCACACACACCTATGAATTTGCATGTGGCATAAAAAAGATTTAAAAAACAATTAGAAGTTGCATCCCCATTGTTCAAATGACAGGAACGTTTTATTTCACTGATAATGCAAACTCTTCTGCATCTTTTTTTTAAAAAAAAATGGGGAAAAAGGAGGAGGAGGAGGAGGAGGAGGAGGAGGAGGAGGAGGAGGAGGAGGAGGAATTGATGCAAAATGTCACACCAGACTATCTTTAGTAAAGGTTAACAGTCAACAAGGAGAGAACAATACCTGAAAAGCTGCTGAGGAGGTGGAGGAACAGCACTTGCTTATGAATTTCATCACTCTCATCTGTGTTGTCCACAAACATATGGCACTAATTGAATACATCAAAATGGATCTGAATTTGTGTTTTCTAATTAGACAGCACACATACATACAGAGAAATAAGTATGCTCAATTTAAATACACTTCCATGTGAGTCTTATTTACATTGTTTGCTCTTGTTGTTTAAATTCCTGATCCTACACTACTTAAGCAAAGCAGCCAAGGTTGCACATGTGGAGCTATTAGTGAAGATTCCTCTCATCTAAGGGTGAGAATTATGTGGTCCTGTAGATGTTGCTGGACTGCAACTTCCAGCAGTCTTCTCCATTAATTATGCTTGCTAATGATGCCCAGAGTTGCAGTTCAATAAGTTCTAGAGGGTTGCATAATTCCCACCCCAATTTTCACTGGGGTTTTGTGGGAAAGAAGAAGGCCAAGAAAAACAGAATCAAGTCTTCCATTTAAAAATTAGAAATCAGAATGATGTTAATTGGTGACCATCTAGCTAGCTATCAAATATATGTACAGCCATGGTTCCTGGATTGGTGAGAAGAACCATGGAGGTTTTTAAACAGAGGCAGGGTGGCCATCAGTTGGGGGTGCTTTAATTCTATATTTCTGCATGGCAGGTGGGTTGGACTTGATGGCACTTGAGGTCTCTTCCAACCCTATGATTCTATGAACCATATTTGCAATAGGGATATACATATCTATTCATCTGTAGATCCTTTCACCAGCTTTCATGATTCCCCACCTCCTATGTTTGTGATGCATTACCATTTCTGTCATCCCTCTCATCTATTTTCTGGCTTTTAAAGATTGTGTATTGAAGTGCATATTTTTAAGTTGCACTCATTGTTTTCATCCTAGGCTCTTCATTATATTCCGGAAGGTATTTAGGATACGACTTGAGAGGCTAAAACTACATCTTATAATTAGCTGCTTTGGATTGCCACTCTCTGCTTTTCTGACTCATATCTTATCTGTAAAATAGAAGCAATGACATACTTCCATGGGTTATGATGCAAATCGTTGGGTATTTCATTCTTTCACTGAAGAATAAAACAATTTTAAGAGTTTTTCATCTGGTGGGCAAGATGATGAGAGTTTTTTGTGTATTTCTTTCCATATTTTGGTACCTTTTCTGAGATTTTTGCACTTTTCTGCACAAAATACAATATTTTTATAGAAAAACTTCCACAAAGTGTCCACAATAAGACTCAATTCTCTCATCTGGATTTCTGCAATGTGCTCTACATGGGGCTACCCTCATGCTTGGTCCGGAAACTGCAGTTAGTTCAAAATATGGCAGCCAGAATAGTTTCTGGAACATCTAGGAGGGACCATATATCTCCAGTACTAAGGTCCCTCCACTAGCTGCCTATTAGTTTCTGTGCCCAGTATAATGTGTTGGTTATTACCTTTAAAGCCCTAAATGGTTTGGGTCCAGCCTATCTTCGGGACCGCCTTCTCCCATACAATCCTCCCCATGCACTCCGGTCCTCTGGGAGGAATCTGCTTCAGCCAATAAAATCTAGACTGACTGCAACCTCCCAGGGGGCTTTCTCAGTAGTCGCCCCCAGATTATGGGACAGCCTACCAGACGAGATCCATCTAATTACATCTCTAAACAGCTTTAAAAAGGCTGTAAAGACAGATCTCTTCCGTCAGGCCTTTTCAGAATAGTGTCCCGGCCTCAGAGAATTTTCCTTAGTCCTCTCCCTCCCAACATGATGTTCACCACTTCCACTTTCCTTTCTTTGCTGTGAGTTAATTATAATAATTGTGGTATTATTTATTCTATGTTTTAATTAAGATATTTTAACCTGTCTTGATTTAATACTTTTTGGGGGGAGGTACTGGGGGTTTGATTGTATTCTATATTTTAATATGTTAGCCACCCCGATTGCTCTCAAAGGGGCGGGATACAATTATTATTATTATTATTATTATTATTATTATTATTATTATTATTATGAAAAATCTCTCTCACACACACCCATAGCATGTCTCAGTGAGTAAAGGCACTCTAAAGGATGGGGAAAATTGTGAATGTTTTTGCATCCCTAGATTTAAGCTGCCTTCCCACATAACAGTAAAACATAATTTAGTGTTACTTTCACAAGGCTTGGGATAATTAGCTTCAAATTGCCCTGTGGTTCATGGGCAAGAAAATGATCAGATCTCTTTCCTTTTGTTATCAATTACCTGCAGTTTTTGTTGTGTGCAAATCTGAAAAAACTGTGGTTAAATTTGGCTATGGTGTATTGAAACAAACCAACTTCAAACTATAGTTATTGATCTTGACATGTTTGAATCAATCATAATCAACATTAACCACTCTTGATTTAGCATGATGAACTGCAGTTAACTGAAAAGGAAAGGAAAACTTCTTATTTTCTCATGGCTGCTAAACTATGGTTTAGCATCATTTGCAAACCAGGCTGACAACTGTAAATCATGTTGGCATGTTTAAAGTGATGGATTATATCCATCTTTTCTTTTCAAATTCTTTAAGAATGTGCAGCTTTTAAATAATATGCAGACTTGAGAATAACAACAACTTTTAATCATGAGTCTGTCATTTCAAAGCACATTTATTATGATCATGTTATTCCTTGTGTTGGTACTTACAGCTGGGAATTTTAGCTGGAGCAGAATAAGTGTCCTTCATCCATGTGAACAATGTGTCTGCCTACTTACATTAAGTGACAGTTAAGAGTATGAACACTAGGCCTGTGGGATTTCTCTTTCTGATTAAACACTATTTCACAAACATTGAGTTCAAAAGATCTGTTCAGTATTACTATTTGCTATGCAGAGCATAAATGATCTGTCATCACTGCTATAAACTCATTTTCCTTTTATTACTATAGTTGCTACTTTAGTTCCTAAATAATGGCTAAATGTGGCAGAGTCAAATGCAAATGCACTAGAGTAGAAAAGCAAAGTCTTAACAGAAGCAAAAGCAGGATGCCCATCCAAATTTAACATTATTGATTCTTTTTATGTGCCTTCAAGTTGACTCATACAAATAGTGACCTATCATAGGGTTTTCTTGGCAAAATTTATTCATGGGAGGATTGTCATTGGTTTCCACTAAGGTTATGAGAGTATTGCTTGCCTAAGGTCACCCTGTGGGTTTCCATAGCTGAACAGGGATTCAAACTTTGGTCTCCCAGGATGCTAGTCCAATACTTAAATCACTACATCAGTGGTTCCCAAACTTTGTTCCTCCAGATGTTTTGGACTTCAGCTCCCACAATTCCTGGTTGCTGGCCAAGCTGGTTAGGGCTTCAGGGAGTTGAAGTCCAGAACACCTGGAGGAACAAAATTTGGGAATCACTGCATTACATCATGCTAATTCTTAATTTTAACATTAGATTATCAAATAACCTCATCCCATGTTTCCGTATCATAGATGCATTCCTGTCTAGTGTCATCATCTGTCCAAATCCTTTCTGTACTTTCTCAGAGAGATGAACAGTGAAAGAAAGGGGAAAAAAAGGTTACCTTTATTGTTAATCCATCAGGCCATTCCAAAGTCTGGGAGTGGTTGCTGAGAAGGCCCTCTGGGAGGTCGCAGACAGCCTTGTTTTTATTGGCTGCAACAAATT
The DNA here is from genome assembly GCA_026167975.1 of Phrynosoma blainvillii. Taxonomy (NCBI): domain Eukaryota; kingdom Metazoa; phylum Chordata; class Lepidosauria; order Squamata; family Phrynosomatidae; genus Phrynosoma; species Phrynosoma blainvillii. Next base: position 119,762,973 of record JANUYF010000004.1, on the reverse strand, counting down.
CCTCCCAGAGGACCTGAGTGCATGAGGCGGATTATATGGGAGGAGGCAGTCCCGAAAATAGGTTGGACACAAGCCATTTAGGGCATTAAAGATCATAACCAACATCTTATACTGGGTCCGGAAACCAATAGGCAACCAGTGGAAAGACTTTAATAAAAGTGTTATGTGGTCTCTCCTTGCTGTTCCAGAAACCACTCTGGCTGCCATATTTTGAACTAACTGCAGTTTCTAGACCAAGCACGAGGGTAGCCCCATGCAGAGCACGTTACAGAAATCCAGATGAGAGCAAAGTAGCTTCATTTATATACCGCTTCATACCACGCTATGGGGTGTCTAAGTGGTTTACAACTGTGAGCTGATTGCCCCCCAACAAGCTGGGTACTCATTTTAGCAACCTCAGAAGGATGCAGACCTGAGTTGAGCCTCAGCCCTGGCTGGTATTGAACTCGCAACCTTGTGGTTTATGAGTGAGTGGCTGCAGTACAGGCATTTAACCACTGTGCCACCAGGTTACCAGCGAATGCACTACAGTCTCAAGATCCCTTACTTCCAGAAAAGGGCGCAGCTGGCGTATCAGCGAAAGATGATAACAGGCGCTCTTGACCATCTTGACTAATTTACCTGATTAGTCATCAGGAGCGACGAATCCAAGAGCACCCCCAAACTGCGAACACAGCCCTTCGCGGAGAGTGTGACCCCGTCCAGGACTGGTGGTTGCAACCCAATTCCCGGTTTCGGGGCTGCTACTGTGAACACCTCTGTTTTGTCTGGATTCAATTTAAATCTGTTTTTCCTTATCCAATCCATTACTGCCTTAAGACAGTCATTGAGAAGAGAGATGCCATAAGGAGCTGCGGCTGACAACTGAGACATGGAGAAATAGATCTGGGTGTAATCAGCGTACTGGTAACACCCAGCCCCATGTCTCCGGATAATCTCACCCAGCAGCTTCATATATATGTTAAACAACATCGGGGACATAATGGTGCCTTGTGGAACGCCACAACTAAGATCTATTTTTGCAGAACAACTGTCCCCGAGCTGCATCCTCTGGGATCTACCCAAGAGGAAGGAGCTGAACCACTGTAACACAGTACCTCCTACTCCAACCCACTCTGGTGATCCAAGAGGATGCTATGATCTATCATATCAAAAGCTGCTGAGGGGTCTAGAAGCACCAACAGGGTCACTTTACCCTGTCAATGCTCAGACACAGGTCGTCGGTCTAGGCAGCCATGGCAGTCTCAACTCCAAATCCCGTCCTAAAGCCAGTTTTAAATGGATCAAGATAATCGGTTTCATCCAAGACCGCTTTGAGTTGAAGAGCAACCGCCCTCTCTTTGCTTAAAAAAAGTAACATGGATACTGGCCTATAGCTGTTCATATCCAGGGGGTCCAGGGGAGTTTTTTTTAGAAGTGGCCTAACTGCCACTTCCTTTAAACAGGATGGAACATAACCTTTCCAGAGGGATGCATTGATGATGTCCGCAAGGAACAACCTCAAGGCATCCCCCCCGGATGGCCAGCCATGAAGGGCAAGGATCAAGAGGGCAAGTTGTCTTCCTCATACTACCAAGAAGCTTGTCCATGTCCTCGGTACTCACAGATTGAAAATGATCCAGTAAATTTATATCAACGGAGCCGCTGGACACCTCATCTATAGATTTTGTTATTATACCGGCGTCCAAGCCAGCTCTTATCTGAGAGATTTTATAGTTGCGCTCTAGTTGTTGTCCAACCCACTTCATTTTCCTAAGATCTATGTACCACAGTTTACGGTTCAAAGCGGGTTGGAAAGGACACTTAGGAGCGATTGTGTCGATAACCTTGGTAAGATCAATGTTCCAGGTATTAACCAAAGCTTCAATAGAATCACCAGTGTTACCAACCATTAAACCCTCTAAGGTTTTCTGGAGTCCAATTGGTTCCATTAGCCTTTGAGGGCGGACCATTCTAATAGGTCCACCACCCCTGGTGGGGTGGATAGTGGTTCTTAGTTAAGATGAATTGATGTTCCTAGAAATGTCTTTTATTTAAAATATCAATAATTCATACTGTACTATGTTTATCATAATAAATGAGACATATTGATTTGCAAAGCAAAGCAGCTTTATTTATATACCGCTTCATATCATGCTATGGGATGTCTAAGCGGTTTACAACTGTAAGCTCATTGCCCCCCAACAGTTGGGTACTCATTTTAGCGACCTTGGAAGGATGCAGGCCTGAGTCTAGCCTGAGCCCTGGCTAGTATTGAATACGCAACCTCTTGGTCTATGAGTGAGAGGCTGCAGTGCAGGCATTTAACCACTGTGCCACCAGGGCAATATTAGCAATATTAATCTTTCCCCCTTCAACTATTCATTGATAAATTTAGATAATCTTGAATTAGTTTTCCAGTAATCACTGAACCAGGAACAGTGACCAGCTAGCCCTCTCTCATTGGAATTTTATGCACTAATAAGTTAAGGCTACCAAGCTTTCTATCTGTCAGTCATGTCATTATTCTCTCTGCTTGTAGATACTTCTTAGCTGTAATCTTGTATGATAAGAAATTCATCCTTTAAGATTTATTCTACAGATTTATTTTTATTTTTTTATTTTTTAAAAAATGAGTATTATTTCAAGTCACTTTAAAGAAATAAAAGAATAAATATAAATACAGGGCCAAAGACATAGAAACATAGTGTATGAATAAACACTTTTTTTGATGTGGTCTCAAAACTATTTCAATGTGTAGGCCAAGATCTGTTAGCCACATTACAAAACCATTGCTATCTATCTATCTATCTATCTATCTATCTATCATCTATCTTTCTATCAGATATATAATAAAATATAGAAAAAAAAACACCTCAAACACATAAATCATAAAACCCAGTTACATACACTAAACATACTAAACACTAAACTAAACTACTCTAAGACATGCACAAAAAAGTTAAATTTGACTTCTTGCTTTCTTGTCTATGACTTAAATGTATAAATAAATTCACTTCCCCCCAAAACAAAAATAAACTAACTAGATGCATGTTTCTACTACTTTTCTAACAAAGCAATAAAACTAGTTATCAGTCAGCAAATGCCATCTTCTCACATTTTTTCATAAAAGTTGCAAAAGAATGTCCCAGTCTTTTATGAAAGTCTATTGATTTTTCTCTAAAGTACCTAATTTGTCCATTTCAGCAAACATAGGGGCTGAATAGACCAGCATTTTAGGCTGACCTGAGGGTGGAGTAGGGGTGTGGTGACTTCACGCCAGCTGCCCCTACTTTGCCCTGACACTGGCTTCATGCCACGCATCCCACTGCATAGCAGGAAGTGTCAAGGCACTCCCTTGGTGCAGCATCCACACACACTGTGCCAAAGGAATGCACAAAAGTCACCTCTGTGGCATCAAGGGCAGCTTTTTGCCACTCTAAAAAGGAGTGGCATTTTGCCAGCTCTTTTTAGAGTGGCAAAGCACCTGATCAGGGAGTGGCATGTGATTGCTGCAGCCCCGATCTGGTGAGCAAAGGGGTGGCTTGACACCACCCCTTTTGGGTGGTCTATTTAGCCCCTTTGACTTCATAATCCACTTTTCAAATGACAGACTTTCTGTATTTCTCTACTTTTGAGCAAATAATAATCTCTCCACTGTGTATAATAAAATATTTCAGGTTGTAGCTTTATCTGATCATCCATCACACCTAGTTTGTTTGTTTTTTAAAGTTCTGGCTAAAATCCTATCTTTTTCTTGAAAATTTTCTGAATCATATCATGAATCTGCCTTCTTTTTTAATTTTTTTTTCACAAGTCCATCCTTCCAATGTGTCTGGAGATAAGGGTGTCCTATAATCCAAAATTTGACCTCTCACCTTAGTTCAGCCTTTTAGCACCTTTCTAACTCAGAAATCACCACTGGTGTCATCAACCTCATGCAATTTTAGCCAAAATGCAATGACAGACAAGTGGCTTTGAATCAACCATGATGCCAATCCTCTATCATGTAAAAAATGCAATAACACAAAATCTGAGGGACCGGAATAGGCAGAATCTCTCCTAGCTGATGCTTGACCTGGAAGTTGAGAAATTATTTAACTGATCTAAGGTAGCTCCTCCTCATACTAGGCATGAGTGAAAGACTTAGAACTCATGCCACCTCACATTGCTAAGGCTCCAAAGATGTTCAGACATCAGTTGTTCCAGCTGAGCTACCTCAGGGGCCAAGTTCCAGAAGCGGTCTATCTATTTATGGGAAAGAGCATCTGGAATAGCATTATTGATCCCGGCCACATGCAAGGCAATAAACAGGATATCAAAGTGTAAACACTGCAATATGAATGCATGGACCAGGTGCACATCCCTTAGGGATTTAGAAGTTAAGGAGTTGATAACATGGACTGCTGCCAGGTTATTGCACCAAAATGTACCAATGAATTGGCAAACTCTATAGCCCATATGGTGACTGCCACCACAATGTGAAAAAAATCCAGGAACTTCAATTCAGAAGTTAATCCTGAGTGGACCCACTCCTGCAGCCAAGAGTGTGCACACTACCTGCCACAAAAATAGACTCCAAATCCCACTGAACCTGCTACGTCTGCTGAAATCTGTAACTCATCCCTGAGTTTAAGCTCTTTACACCAAAATGAAATTCCATTGAATTCAGTCAAAAATTGAGACCAAACCAACAAGTCTTCCTGTATAGCTGCGGTAACCCTGATCCTGTGGTGAGGCTTATTAATTCCACAAACAGTGTCACAAAGATGTCTCAGAAACACTCTACCTGGGTCCACTACCTTACAGGTGAAGTTCAAATGGCCAATTAGTTCCTGGAATTCATGAAGTGTGGTCTTGGTGCATGACAGGAATTGTTGCACCCTAATGCGTAAGTTGGCTACCTTGCTATCAAGAAGTCTAGATTATTGATTAACTGTGTCAATTGAGACACAAAAATTCCAATCATGTAAAAAGACCCTCCATTTTTGCAGGTGCCAAAGGGACACCCAGCTTGTTTGTCAAAGCTTGAAACTGTCTAAGCAAGAAGAAACAGTTACTGGAACCCAATGCACCAATAAATAAACCATCCAAATAATAGACAACCCTCTTCATTCCAGTCCTCATCTTAAAGGCCCATTCTAAAAAAGTGCTAAAAGTTTTGAAGGCTACACAAGAAGTCTATGTAAAACTGGCAATCAAATCTCAAGCCTAACAATTCAAAATTGAAGGGTGAATGGGTAACAAACAAAATGCTAACTTAATGTCACATTTAGCTAACTCCACCCACAGGCCAAGACTCTGAACCTGTTGAATTGCTGCATCAAAGGAAGTATAACTCACTGCACACAACTTGTGAGGGATGGCATCATTGATGGATTGGTTGTGGGGGTAAGACAAGTGATAAATAATGCAGAATTCTCCTGCAGCTTTCTTTGGAACAATGTCGAGGGTGGAAACTCTCAAATTAGTGGTGGGGGAGGAGAAAGAGGTCAAAACCCAGCCTTCTGCTACCTCTTTATTAATCTTTTGCCTAACTATATGTTCCATGCCCACTACAGATTTTTAATTGTTAGCTAAGAATGAGTGTCGGATACCATGAAATGCAGAAACTATCTCGAAAGCCACTCAACAAGTATTGTGCTACCCAGGAATCTGGATAGTGCCTGGGAAATTCCTTGAGTGCCAGAGGCACACCCTTTCTGCTCTTCTCTCACTGAAGGTAGGTATGTGATCCTTCTCCATGTCCACAGTACTAGAAGGCCCTGCTGCTGGGAGGTTTGGCACCTGGTTGTCTTCTAAAGCCACTGCCTCTGCTAGAGCTCTTAGAGCAGAGCTAGGGGCAGACTGAAGCTCAGGCTCAGGTTCAGAATCCTCTTATGAGTCCTCAGCCAGGCTGGGAATGACATATAAGAAGACAATAGCTGCTGAAATATCTTAAGGTTAATTGGACTGGGCCCTTTTGGAGGCAGAGGGAGCACCACAGGACTTTTTATTATATTGGCCATCCCTATTGGGACCTGACTGCACCCAGCCCTTGGTACAACTCCAAAAGGAATGAGGGCCTTTACAGATAGAGCATTCATGGCTATATTTTCAGGCCTTATGGTTTAAATACTCTGGAAACTGAACTCCCAACAGAGGAGCTTTCGATACTGACTTGACAGGGTTTGGGGCTGAGAAGAAGAAGCGCCTCCTGGCTTCTGTACCAAATGACGACTATGGGTACACTCTCCCTGAATTGGGCAGGCTGGTGTCATAACCTGCATCCATAGCTGTGATGGATAAAGTGGAATAAAGAGCCAACTGCATGCAGAAAACTTCATCATATAACAGCCAGGCATGGCCTGTGTAATTGACATAAGCCCTATGAATAATATCCATATACTGGATCAGGGCAGCCATGCGAATAGGTTGTTCTTTTGCTATTATCTTTGCATAAATATGGAAATCACTGAGAATAACTTCTCTTTCTCCTTCTCATCCAATTCATCTTTATCCTTTTTCTTGCACTCCCAATATAAGAAGGTAAAGATATCTATGTATTCTCCTCTAAGGAAATACATAGATATCTTTACCTTCTATCGTTGACTGTAGTAAATGAAAACCCAGAGGCAAAGATATCTCCCATATGGAATAGCGGAGTGGGACACCTTGTCATATCCCAACTGGTACTGGGGACCACCCAAATGTGCATGAAACGAAGGCCATGAAGGATGGGAAGAAGAGAATGGGGTCCCTGGCCATTAATCCCATGTATGCAGGGACATAGGCCCAGCCATAGCAAACCCTCCCGTATTGCCACCCTCCAGGGAGGAATAAAGTTAACATTGGCCTGGAATCCCCCAAGGCCAAGAATAGCCCTGAGGAGGCTCACTATATTGAATAAGGGACTCACCTGGTAGTAGTGACACTGTTGCTGGTTGAACTGCCTCCACAGGTTCTGGCTGTGGAAAAGCCTCTTGGCCTCTAGGTGGTGGGACCACCTCAGCTGATGACATTCCAAGGCCTGCCTGCTCCTGTTCCAAGGCAAGAACATGAGATTTCATTTCTCCATAGAGCTTAGCATGCCTGGAACACTTGGAGGCCTTTCTCAGGAACTTGGAGGGTTTAGAAGGAGGGGGGCAGAGGGTGCAAGGGTCCTCCCTGGGCTTCCTCTAGTGCCTGTATTCTGGAAAACATCACCTTCATTGGAAAGTCATCTGAATCCTCACTGGGCATTTGGAGGGCCTCGCTGCTCCCTTACCCTCGAAGGGCCCTCTGCCCTTTTTAGGGCCCATAGCTAACAAAGCAGGCTTCTACCAAGATAACAGTCCTAATTAACTAAAGAATTATAAGTCCGATCCAACTGGTAAGTATGTACCAGTATGTATGTTTATATCTTGTTTAATTAACAATGATAATAATAACAACCACAGCAATAGTGATGATGATGATTTCCGGTAGTGAGCATCAGCCCAAGAGGAGTTTAAACCTGCAATAAATAACTACAGTGAGAAAATTATCTCCCTGGTATGGGAGACATGGATGCCCCCAACAGAACCCAATACCAGCATTCACAAGAGACATAAAAACAAAAGTGAAGCTGAGGGGGTGGAAGGGGTGGAACCCACTCCCAGTATCCTACTGCCACAAGGCTCCAGGGCAGTTCACCACTTTCTGTTTCACTAATAGAGAAGAAAGAGAAAGTGGCTGTTGTGAACATAAAATCTGAAAACTTAATCACCAGTAAGAGAACAAAAGTCTGTGGAAGGCCTTACCAAGGAAGAAAGGAAATCCCAGAAGGGTGTTATATGAGGATCTTTGGTGAAGAGGGCATGAGAAGGAGCAAGATTCAGCAGGGTCTGGAGACTTGGAGAGGAGTACTAAGAATGCCAGAAAGCAAGATTGAAATTTCTTCTATCTCCTTTTCTCCTTCTCCTCCCCTACACCTTCCTCATCTGCAAGGATACTACTTGAATGCATAGTAAGACCATCAGCTGATTCGAGATGTGTAGATTACAAGACCCAAAATGCAACAAAGCGACCAACAACAGAAGCACCAGAAAAAACAGAAATTGAGTAGCTAGAAGAATCAGGACTTCCAAGACTAAATCTACAAGAACGGGACTACAGGAGAAGATTATGGAAGAAATGTGGGGTAAGGACCTCAATACAACATATAAATTAGACTCTTGACTCCCTCTTTACAAGAACAAAGGAGTAAAAGACAAACATACCCTCTTATTTGGCAATTGACATTTTAAAATCTGGAGTTTTGTACTCTGGACTTTGGACTTCAAATTCATGACCATAATAAATTTCTGTGGTAAACTTTTTGCTGATATTTTCTCATAATTGGTCTCATTTTAATCAAACTAATATTACCTGAGGAACTACTACAAACAGAACGGGACTACAGGAAAGAAACACAAAAGAAAGGATCTATATATACCATGCAGTAAGTATCTATATACCATATAATTACAATATATAAATAAGACTGTTGATCCCCTCATAAGGACAAAGGAGTTAAAGATGAACATATCCTCTTACTTGCCACTTCGCACTTTAGAACTAAAATTTTGCACTTTGAATTTTACACTTTGAACTTGTAAACATAATTAATTTTTGTGATAGACTGCTGATACGTTTTCATATTTGGCCTCATTTAAATCAAATTCATACTACCTGAGGAACTGCCATGAACAGAATTGAAAACTAAATTAAATAAAAGAGGGAAAGAGAGAAAAACGCTGAAGACAAAATATTGGGAGGAAGCCTTCAGGGAAGAGAACAGTTTTGGAGAAAGTTTATGGTTAGAGACTTATATATGTTGCAAAATAGAAGTTGGACTTAAAAACCCTATTTTTTACTCCGCACTTTGTGCTTGGACTGTTGTGACTTGAAGAACTATATCTGGGAGTTTCATTTTGATTAATTCATAACTTCAGATGGGCTTTTAAAGATCTGTTTGATGAAATAGTTTTAATATGTAAAATGTATAACAACTGATGAACTATTATTGCATTTCTCCCATAGTTTTAGCTGAATTTAGATTGCAATTAAATTAGAAAGATCTGGTGAATCTAGAGATATAAAACAGTATTTTAATGTATTATAGATGATTGATAAGGTATTAAGTTTTAAAGGGAAGATTCAATCTAACTAATTAATATAATAAATTGTCTCAATTGAACATCCCAAATGTCTCTATAGATTGGCCTAAATATAGGGTATGGATATATTTAAGATAAAAGAAAGAGGAAATAACCTAGGAATTTGATACCTATGAATTTTGATTAAGTTAATAATCCTATGTGTATATACTGTACTACTGTATTTTAAAAAAGAGGGGCATAATTTATAATGAATTAAATTATCTTATAGCAGAATTATTAAACCTCCTTAACAACCACCATATATATATAGGTAGAACACATTCTGGACCTTAAAATAAGATCCAAACCAACCTAAAAAGTGATAAAATCAAGGATAATGGAAGTAAAGTAAATCTTTAACAAAAGAAAGAGGACAAAAATGTGGCTACAGTGAGGAGAGCACTGGCTCAATCACAAGCACAATCACAACCTCAAAGAAGGCCTTCTCTAGAAAAAAGTAAATAGAAGAACAGGAAAATGAAGACCTGATCGAATGAATAATTTCCCCATTAGCTAATTTCATAGGATGACTGGCAAAGCAATTAAATTTGGAGATAGATAAATTATATAGAATCAATTCATGAGTAGCCAAAAACAAAAATAAAACAAGGGATATAGTGATATATTTTGTGAGGGAAAGGGTTAGAGATCTCATATTAGAACAAAATTTAAAAGAACTATTGATTGTCTATAAAGAAGTGAAGATCTTTAAATACATACCCAAAGCAATATTAAAGAAAAGAAGAGACTATACCTTCCTAATAGAAAATCAAAAGAATAAAGAAATTAATTATAGATGGGGAAAGGTGGAAGGTGTATCATTCACATCTAAAACAAGGAGATAAAAATATTACAATAGCAAAGGCAAAGGACTTTAAGAGACACAGGTATATCACAGAAGAACTTAGGGCCTCTGCAGATGGGCCCTTTAGGGTCTCCTTGAGGTGGGTATGGGGAGGGGCAGCTGCACGGCAGCCACTGCAACCCCTCCCTGAGGACATCCAGATGCCAGGCGCCATTATGCACGGCGCTCAGCATCAGAACATTCTCCCAGTACAGTCTCTTGATGTGCTGCACCAGGAGGGGAGCAGAAGAGCAGCCCAGTGACTCTTAGAGCAGCCTTTTGCCAGTTCTGAAAGGACTGGCAGTTTGCCACTCCTTTCCAGGCCAGCAAAAGGGAGGATCAAGGCTGCGCTGTCTGGCAGCCTTGGCCTTGATCCTCCACTTCCCAGGGTGGCCCAGGGCCACCCATCTGCACCCTCCCCCCTTAGTAGAATGGAGATGAGAAGGATGGGAATGGACAAAGAGACAGAACAGGAAAAAACAGATGACGGGACAGAGACAGTAGATAATAAGGAAGTGGGGAGTGACTTGGAGGAGGAAAAAGAAGGAACAAATAGGATATAAAAAGAGTTAAAGAAAATAGATAAAGTACATTCCTCTCCTTTTACCCCCTCATTCATTCTTTTTACTCCCTTCCCTCACTGTTCTCTTCTGCTTCCCCTCTACTACTACCCTTTATTTCTCTATATTTAATTTTAAGACTTGGAAAATGGTTCATAATAATCTTGTTTCATGGAACTTCAATGGTTCAAATTCTATTTATAAAAAAAGGAAAGTATTTCATTATTTGGAAAAATTGAATCTGGATGTTATATACCTATAAGAGAGGCACATTAGATCAAAAGATGTGAAGTACTTGTGAAATAACAAATTGGGAGAAATATTTTTAACCAAACCACACCAAAAAAGTAGAAAGAACAGCATGGTCTTTTATGCAAACAGGAAACTAACAGCAAAAGAGATCTTTAAAGATTCAGATGGTGACTATATCACCATAGAGATAAAGAGACTATGCAGATGGGCAAAAAGAGGTGCTTGCAGGCTGATTTGGAGGTGTGGCATTTAAATGATGCATGCCTAAAAGCCAGCAGAAAAATGTCATCTAGGTGTCATATGCCACGGAAAAATGCTCCTAAAAGGAACAGTTTTTTCCCACTTCTTCAGCAAATATGCTCACCTTTGCATGTGTGTATGTATGCAGTGACACCTGTAAACCAGAAAAAGGGTGCTGTAGATCTAAAACAACTGTATAAATGCACTGCTGCATGTGCGGTGGAAATTCAGTTGGTGATCCAGAGCATGCACCCTATGATGCAGGGTTTAATTTAAAGTGCCCTATGCTTCCAGGTGTGGATGCACTGGTTCAGGTGCGCTTGATTATTATAACCCTAACCCTAATTTTAACCCTATGCATGCCCCCTAGCAATTGTTCTCTATTATGACAATAAATGCATTCCATCACATGTACATTTACTCAGCATTCACAGTAGTTTACAGGAAAGAGGCTTTTGTGACCTCTTGTGTGCAGGTGTGCATAAGACCAGCACACCACTTCCTGACATGCTGGGGGGGGGGGGGCTCCTGCAGTAATGTTTGTCTGTGTGTTCTGTTGACCATGTCCCTTGCATGACCACCAGCTACATGTATCAAGTCTGTCCATACAAACCTCCCTTACATGTACCTTTCCCCTCCCCTATATGTGTGGGACATGTTTTAACATGTCTTTTCAGTTGACAAACTTATTCCTTCACCCCAAGGGTGGCACAATCAGAGAGTGGCACCTGTCTACTGCACTCACTCCTTGGGGGAAGCTGAGGGCAGTGAATCTTTGCATAATATGTGGGTGTATGACAGGTCCTGTACAGGTGTACAGGCATGCCAAATTTCAGTCACCTTTGTACAGACAAAATGACGGACTGTTTGCCACCCTATGACAAGTCTTGTGCAAGTGTGCAGGGATGCAGAACTTCAGTCACCTTTGTACACAGACAGTGACAGACTGTATACCAGCATATGACATATTCTGCGCAGGTGTGCAGGTGTGCAGAGATGTGTTCCTGTGTACATAATAATAATAATAATTATAATAACAATAACAATAATAATAATATTTTTATTTCTAGCCTACCCCTCTGCTCAGTGGGCTAGAAATAAAAATTATTATTATTATTATTATTATTATTATTATTATTATTATTATTAATGTACACAGGAACACATCTCTGCACACCTACACACCTGCGCAGAACATGGCATAGGCTGGTATACAGTCTGTCACTCTCTGTGTACAAAGGTGACTGAAGTTCTGCATCCTTGCACACTTGAACAAGACATGTGCATGCGTCTGAGAGAATGAATTTTTTTTAAGCTGGCCCATGTGGTTACTCCATCTCCCTTTGCAGCATCCTTGGGGCTGGCAGTGTGGTTAGTGAGGCTTCAATACAGCCTCGAAAAAGCTGCATTGACTTCCCCCAATGTGGTTGCTCCATCTCCATTTAGGGCATCTTTGGGGCAGGCAGTGTGGTTGCTACAGCTTAGGGAAAAGACAACTTTAGGTCACCTTTTCCTGCCCATCTGCATTGGCCCAAAGATACAGGAATTGACAATATTATTAGTGAGAATTTATGTCTCTATTGAAAACAAGTCAAAATTCTATAAAGCATTGGATAAAGAACTATTCAAGTATGATTAGGAAAGGATTATAATCATGGGAGACTGGAATAGAGTAGTCAACCTCAATATCAATAGAACAGAAAATAAGAATCAAGAGAAACTCCCTTTGACAGTACTAGCAATATAGAACATCTAAAATTAACAGACATATGGAGAACCAAGAATAGAGATGAGAGGGACTACATATTCTGTTCAGACAGACACCAACCTTGGTCCAGAATAGATATGGTGTTCCTACCAAAAATAATGAGTAAAGAAATCCAGAAAGCAGTGATATTACCAAGAACTTTTTTGGACCATAGTCCCATGTTAATAGAATTCAGATAAAAAAACCAAGAATTCACATAGAAGTTAAAGGATATTACAGGATGAAGAAGTAGTAAAGAAGATTTAAAATGAACTAAAACTCTACTTCCAACAGAATAGGAAAAATGAAACGCCAATAGAAATTATATGGGATGCAGGCAAGATGGTAAGCAGGGGACTATTATTATAACAAAAAGCCCTAAAAAAGAAGAAAGAAAGAGAAGAGAGAGAAAATACAAAAAGTCCTAGAGGAAAAAGAACAAGAACTAAAGAAACAATCCCGTAATGAAAAACTTAAGATTGAACTACAACAAATTAAAAACAGTTACATCAGACAACAGCACAAGTAGTGAAAACTAATTACAGCAAAGCAGAAGTACTTTGAGTAAGGAAACAGACCTGGAAAATTGCTATCTTATAGACTAAGAAGGGAGAAGGAGAAAAAGATGATTCTAGAAATTCAAGAGGAAGGAATCTCCTGAACAAAACATTAAATTTAAAATAATTTTCTATAACTATTATTTGGAACTATTCAAAGAACAAGGACAAACAAAAGAAAGAAAGATAGCAATTAAAAGATATCTGCAAGGAGAAAACATATCAAAGATCACAGAAGAACAACAGGAAGAAATGAATAAACCAATAACAGTGGAAGAAATAAGAAATTCAATAGCAAAAATGAAAAAGGGGAAAGCTGCAGGCCCGGACAGCTTAACAGCTCAATATTAAAATCTTCATAGAGGAACTTCTTATTCCACTTCATGAATCAATTCAAAAGATTACTTGGGGTAAAATTCCTGAGTTGTGGCAAAGTGCTTTAGGGCCAATGCAGATGGCCCATTTGAGGTGACTCTAGGGCACCCCTGGGAGTGGTGGATCAGGGCCACGGCAACCACACGCTGTGGCCCCAATCCTCCTTTTTGCCGCCCCTAAAAGAGTGGCAAAATACCACTCCTTTTGGGGGTGGCAAAAGGCCACCCTTAGAGTTGGTGCCACGGCTCTTTTGCACCCTTTTGGTGCACTGTGTGCATACGCTGTGCCAAGAGGGCACCCTGATGCCGTGCACTGTGCAGACAAGCATGCGGTTTTGGGGTGGAGTCAGGGCGGCCATCAAGCAGTTGCCCTGCCCCAACTCCACCTTCAGGCTGGTCTATAGTGCCGGTCTGCATCGGCTCATAATCTCTTTAATTCCAAAAGAAGGACAAGATCCTAAGATTTTCGCAAATTACAGACCAATTTCTTTGTTAAACATTGAGAAATTTTGAAATACATCTGATGTGGGAAGAAACCTAGGATCAAAAAGAAGATCCTATATGATCGAAAAGATAGAGGAGGCTTAGGGCTCCCAAATCTAAAGATTTATTATCATGCCTGTGCCCTAAATTGGGTCAGAGATTGGATCTTACTGGAAAGAAAGAGACTGTTAATATTAGACGGAGCAGAAATACATTTTATCTGGTATGCTTTCCTCTGCTATAATACATTAAATGCTAATAAAGAATTTAATAATTACTACATGAGAAAATCTCTGCTGAGGATATGATGTAGGTATAGCAAATGATTAACCCCCCAAATCCCCATCTGGGCTTCACCCCATGAGGAATTTTTCAAAAAAGAAAATCTGCAGAAAGGAAAAAGGCCAACCTATAACCCAACCTAACCTAAGATTAATGGGGAACATCATCTAAAAACAAAAGAACTTACCTCAGAAGGAATAAACTGCCACTGATTTCTTTACTATCAAATTACACAGAGCTTTAAGAGGGACAATAAATCCAAAGGAATAGAAACCACTGACTAAGGGCCTCTACAGACAGGTGCTTTGGGCCATCCTGGAGGCAGGGATGGGGAGGGGCAGCCACACGCTGGCCACTTCAACCCCTCCCCAAAGACGTCCTAATGCCACATGCTGTTACACATGGTGCGTGACATCAGGACGCCCTTCTATTGCAGCCTTTTGATATGCTGCACTGGAAGGGGTGCTAAAGAGCTGCGTGCCAGCTCTTAGGGTGCCCTTTTTGCCGGCTCTGAAAGGAGTGGGATTTTGCTGCTCTTTTCTGGGCTGGCAAAAGGGAAGATTGGGGCTGAGGCATCTGGCAGCCTTGTCATCAATCCTCTGCTTTCTGGGGAGGTCCAGGGCCACCCATCTGCATCCCCTCTAAATTAGAGAATTTGCTCCAATCTGATAATAAAAAGATAATATCTAAATTCTACAACTTGTTATTGGAGTTTGAAACAGAGGTGGAAATATTGAAAACAAATATAGTTTTATGGGCCCAAAACATAGGGGAAGAGATCACATTAGAACAACAGGAGAGAGTTTAGACCAAAAACTTGAAATTATTAAATGTAATGATTTAAAGGAAAATTATTACAAACTCTTCTACAAGTCTTATCTAACACCGTCTAAAATAGCTAAGTATAACAAAAGATATACGGGACATCTGTTAGAAATGTAAAAAAGAAATGGGCACATTCTATCATATGTGGTGGCAGTGCTCGAAGGCTAAGAAGTTCTAGAAAGTAATCCACATCAAAATGACTACAAGTTTAAGCATCAATCTGAGCCTATCACCCAGACTCTACATATTGAATATGCTCACAGAGATAGATCATCAGACAGCAAAGAAATATGGAAAAGTTGTCCTTTGCATGGTGACAGTAGCATGAATACCATATGCCAGAAAATGGAAAGAGCAGAAGATCCTGACCACTGAAGAATGGATTATAAAATTGATGGAGTTATCAATAATTGATAAAATTACGAGACAGCTAAACAATAATTACACACACGAGTATGAGGAAAAGTGAAAAGAAAAAGCTAAACTCTGGGGAGCAGAATAATTTAATCTCCATACTAAATAATGAGGAAATTTATAAGACATAATATCATTAGGGAGTGGAATCCGAATCTAATACAAAATATAAAATAAGCTGGTATTGATATGAATAGTAGAAATTATTAGATCCTTAGTTGGTAAAATATATGAAAGGTGGGTATATAACCCAAGAATAGTAAAATTACTGTATGTAGAGAATGCAAGATGTGACAAATTAATAAAGAGGAAATCCACTTACAATAATTGAGGTTAGGAGGTCTAGAATGAAAGAAATATGAATGATAGAATGAAAGGAAGTATAAAAAGAAGAGAAAAAGAAATTTATCTAAAAAAGCAGAGGAAGAGAAAGTTTAAAGTAGGGGTAGGCAACCTTTCCCCTTTAAGGGCCGAGGGACTTCAGCTCCCAGAAGCCTCAGCCATGTTGGCCAATAGTCCCATGTTGGCCAATAGCTCTTGGGATTCTGGGAGCTGAAGTCCCTCGGCCTTTAAAGGGGAAAGGTTGCCTACCCCTGGTTTAAAGTGTAGTGATATCTGCTCTTTCCTCAACTTATACTATGTATAAAATATGTCATTTTAATGTTATATTTAAAAATTGATATTTTAAAATTCAATAATAATAATAATAATAATAATAATAATAATAATAATAATAATAAGTTGTATCTATGATAACGGCTCGTTCCTCTGAAATATAGACCACAGTTATAAAAAATGAGCCACAGGAAATTTGCAGGAAGTTGCAGGTTGTGAATAGCTAACAAGCTTATCCCTAAAAGCTCAAGAAAACAGAAAAACACTTAAACCCCAGCTGTGGGTTAGCTCACAGCTGGGGTTCAGGCACCCAGCCTTAATAGCCAGCCAAAAAGGGAGTGTATGGGAAGGGGGGGGGACAACAAAAAGCAGATAAGGAGGCATTTTATACACAGCCCAATAAAATGACCAGTACTTGCAAAAAGGGTAGGAGAAAAACAACCTATTGAAAATGAAAGTAGCTGAAAACCAGCCATTGCTTGAGGATAAAGCAAAAGAATGCCTTTGCAATATATCCAGGGTGACCACTGCCCTGCCTAACTGCAAAATCTGCAAAATGGCATAAACCCCCCCCCCTGACTTTTATGGGGGCTAAGCTTCAGGCAACTGTCCAACCTGTACAGGTGAAAACACAGTTCAACCTGGGGGGGGGGGGGGGGGCAGAGATCCAGCAACAAAAATGAGGCATGTATTGGTTAAGCAGCCACCAGCTATCACCACTGGACAAGCCTCCAAAAGGGATCAAAACAACAGACAGGCTATGGCAGCCAGGCCCAGAGCTCTTGCCTAGGCACACCAGCCAAAGCCACTCGCATCACCCAAATGCTGGGGGAGGAGTGCACAAAAATTGCTGAAAATGTGGCTCAGCACCCAATTCAACAGGGCAAATCAGGGAAAATGACTTGCCAACCACAGTGGGAAAGCAAAGCACCCTGCCCTCTGTCATCAGGGCCAAATACCCACTTCACTGAAACAGTTGCAGTCAGACGGAACCAAAGCTGCAGCCCCGGGACAACCTCTGAGTCACTGGGCCACTCCAATGGCTGTACTCAGGCTGCTATATATGAGCAACAATCCAGAGGCCACCTGTGCAAGGAAGAGGGAGAGAACCCACAGCACAAAAGCCAGGCAAGTTAGGCTCGATCACAGCCTCCCAAGGCCAATCACGCCACACACGATGCTGGTAAAGAAGGGGGGGGGGAAACCTTCCTCACCTACCAACTTCACCAACAAACCACTAACAAGTTATACAAGAAAGTAAGCAATAATCAACCAGGGGAGTGTAAATCAGGAAACCCAGGAATGCAGCAAACTGCAGGTCCAGCAACTCAGCCAGTTGTCTGGGAGATCAGGCAAACATCTGTCCTCATTGATCACTCCAAACAGTTGCAGCTTCTGAGGGCGGCAGGCTCTAAACCAGTTCTAGTCCCAACCCCAGAACTTCCCACCATGGTATAACTGCCATCTGGAGAGGGCAGCAAACAGCCCATGCCAACCCCAACTCCTCTTCCTTGGGGTGGGGATGACCATTACCTTTCAACACAATGTGAACAATCTTAACAAATCAGAAACAAAATAAAATTGTGTTCTAGTGCTAGTTCACATTTTCAGAAAACCATTACCACACACCAAATTGCATATGCATTCAGATCAGGGAAATAATTTGAAGGCACACAATAACAAACAGCAACAAGATGTACATACCAAAGCTGAACTCCATTCAAGCAGTCAGCAATAGTGTTATCCTTTCTCTGCCTACTTATTGGAATGCAACTACCGTATTAGATAGTATGAGCTGAATGATGTTCATTCAGTGCACTGTCTTGCTATCCATATCTTCATTCAGATTTGGTCCAAAGCTTCTCTTTACTTTCCTCAAAAGAAGTTGGTCCACTTTTGATTTGTTTGTGTATAGATTCAATAGTGTAGCAGTGGTTAAATGCCTGTACTGCAGCCACTCACTCATAGACCACAAGGTTGCAAGTTCAATACTAGCCAGGGCTCAGGTTAGATTCAGGCCTGCATCCTTCCGAGGTCACTAAAATGAGTACCCAACTGTTGGGGGGCAATGAGCTTACAGTTGTAAACCGCTTAGACACCCCATAGTGCAGTATGAAGCGGTATATAAATGAAGCTGCTTTGCTTTGCTTTAGCATTCATAAAATTGCTTCCACCAGATTTCTCTACTGAAAGGCAAACACGGCAGCCTGTTATCAAGCATGACATTAATGCAGCATTATATTTGTACCAGCTCTTACTTTGACTGACCCAGCTTGGCATAAGAGGTCAAAATGGCTGTTAAATCAATCACAACATTTATTTTTTTAAAAAAGTAACCAATTGACTTCTTCTTTCCACAATGATTCTTCTTTGCTTTTTGAAAATGTGGGGGATTTATCAATGATGGCATAAATATCTAAGTGACTTCAAGGTAGTTCTAATGCCCCCCCTCACTTTTACTAATGGGTGTGATGTGCAAATAATCAGAGTATTTTCCATCTCATACTTTTTTAACACAACTGTCTAATGAAGAAACTTACACCATTTTTTTGTGTGCCTTTTTCTCATCCCAGGTATTTGTCTTATGGCCAACGTTACTGCCTCTACATTTGTACTAATTGAAGAATATCAGTTTAGCTGCTCAGAAGTGGGATCTTCCACCAGAGGAACAGAAGTTTATACCATTTTAAACAAGCTCTTTATTTCCTAGGAAACTAGGAAAAAATCCTGTATCATCTTATATTTAACTAAGGGCTGGCCCGTTTGGGGCGGCAGAGAGCTGCCCCGTGGAGCAGTGGATCAGGGCCACAGCAACCCCATGCCATGGCCCAATCTTTCCTTTTGCTACCCTAGGAGCTGGCACCATGGCTCGTTCGTGCTCTTTCAGCACAGCATGCCTGCATGCTGCACCAGAAGGGAATTTTGATGCCGCGTGCCATGCGCACAACCATATAGCATCAAGACAGCATCAGGGTGAGGTTGGGGCAGCTGGTGTGCAGCTGCCCCACCCCAACTCTACCCCCAGGGTGGCCCTTTCAACCTATACAGACTGTCAGAAATAATCCAGCTTCAGATCATTTTAACTGACCTGGCTCAGTGCTAAGGAATCATGGGAACTGTAATTTATTGTGGCACCAAAGCTCTCTGACAGAAGACTCAATGTCTCAGAAAAAAAAAAAACTACAATTCCCATGATTCCCTAGCATTGAGCCAGGACAGTTAAAGTGGCCTCAAGCTGGATTATTTCTACCTGTCTGTATAGGCCCTAAGGGGCTGTACAGACAGGCAGGAAAAGGTGACATGAACTTGCCTTTTCCCTAAGCTGCAGCAACCCCACCATTCCCTAAATGGGGATGGAGCAATCGTATTGGGGGGCAGTTGATGCAGCTTTTTTGAAGACATATTGAAGCCTCGCCAACCGCACTGCCAGCCCTGAGCATGGCACAAAGGGAGACAGAGCAACCGCATGGGCCAGCAGCGAAAGCTTTAATTTTTTTTCTTCGTTCTCTCAGACGCATGTGCATGTGCACAGGAACACATCCCTGCACACCTGCACACCTATGCAGAACATGTCATGTATACAGTCTGTCATTCAGAACAGAGCATTATACAGTCTGTCATTCTCTGTGTACAAAGGTGACTGAAGTTCGGCATCCCTGAGCACCTGCGCAGAACATGTCATGTATACAGTCTGTCATTCAGAACAGAACATTATACAGTCTGTCACTCTCTGTGTACAAAGGTGACTGATGTTCAGCATCCCCCAAGTAGTGGGTGTGTAAACAAGTACCACTGTCTGATTCTGCCACCCTTGAGGTGGAGGAATATGTTTGTCAACCAAAAAGTCCACAAAAAGTCCACAAAACATGTCCCACATAGATCAGGGTGGAGGGGAGAGGTACATGCAAGGGAGATTTGAGTGAACAGACTTGATACATGTAGTTGGTGGTCAGGCAAGAAACATAGTCAACAGGACACACAGACAAACATTACTCCAGGAGCCCCCCCTCTCAAGCATGGCAGGAAGTGGTGTGTATGTCTTATACACACCTGCACACTTGTGCAGAAGAGGTCACGAAAGCCTCTTTCACCCAAACTACTGTGCATGCTGACAGTAAGGGTACATGCGACAGAATGCATGTATTGTCATAACAGAGAACAGTAGCTAGGGCGTATGTGTAGGGTTATAATTAGGGTTAGGATTACAATTAGGATTAGGGTTAGGATTGGAGTTAGGTTTAGGGTTCTAATATTAAAGTCCGCCTGCAGTAGTGAATCCACACCTGGAAGCATAGGGTGCACGCTTTGGATAGCCAACTCGGGGCTGCTACAGATGGTGCTTTCTGCCATCTTGGAAGCAGGGAAGGGGAGGGGCAGCCACACGCTGGGTACCCCAACCCCTCCCCAAGGACGTCATGATGGTGCATACCATTATGCATGGTGTGCACCATCAAGACATTCTTCCGGTGCAACACAGGAAGAGATGCAGAAGAAAAACATGGCATCCCTTTTGCCAGCTCCAAAAGGAGCAGCATTTTATCGTTCCTTTCAGGGCCAGCAGAAGGAAAGATTGGGGCCGAGGCGTGGGGCCATCCGTCTGCATCCCCCCTCAATTTCCGCCACCTGTGCAGCAATGCATTCATACGGCCATTTTAAATCTCCAGCACCCTTTTCCTGGTGCACCACTGTCACTGCATACATATGCACACGGGAAGGTCCACATCTTTCCTGAAGAAGTGGGAAAAAGCTGCTCCTTTCTGGAGCAGCTTTTCCCGACATACCGTGCGTAGAGGCCGCTTTCCTGCCAGCTTTTAAACATGTGTCATCTAAATGCCACACCTCCAAGTCAGCCTGAAAGCACCTCTTTTTGCCCATCTGTACAGCCCCTAACTTCTTCAGTCCTGGTCCCTAAAACATGATAGGAATATAATTCAACCATGCTCTGATCACTGGCAGAATACAGAACAGTTAGGCTAGGTAACTATTTCATATTCATGATCACTACAAAGGGCCTCTGTAGATGGGCAGCTCTGGGCTGCCCCAGGAAGCGGCAGTTCTGGGCCATGGCAACCCCATGCTGTGGCCCTGATCCTCCCTTTTGCCGTCCCAAAAAGAGCTGCAAAATGCAGCTCCTTTTAGGGGTGGCAAAAGGCCACCCTAAGAGCTGGTGTGTGGCACTTCCTCGCCCTTTTCAGTGCAGCATGTCAGAATACTGCACTGGGAGGGCATTCTGATGCTGCATGCCATACGTAACAGTGTGCGGCATCAGGATGGCGTTGCCGTGGGGTTGTGGACATTTTGCTGGAGAAGGACTCTCCAAGAGCATTTCCAGAGGAAAAGCACATCCTACAAACAATTAGGGGCTTATCACACCAACAAATAACCCAATTGCTCCCCAATGGGATACAGGCAGTTTGTGAGATGTATGCAGGTATTATCACACCAAAGTCACAGCTGTTGCTGCTGGATGAGTACAACCGGCTGCATTCCGAGTCCCAGGCATGCTTTGGAGGCCACTTTTCAAAGCTTAATTGCTTTGAAAAGTGGCCTCTGAAGCATGCCTGGTACCTGGGATACAGCCGGGTTGCACTCACCTGGTGGAAATGGCAGCTTTGGTGTGATAATACCCACCTGCATCCTGCAACCTGACTGTATTCCTTTGGGATAAAGGAATAAGAAAAATATAATGTTGATAAAAACAAAGGGTCTTGGATGCAGGCCAGCTACATGTATGTCGGAATGAAGCAGGATGACAGTATGCAAAATGTCTCATCTAAAATTGTTCCAGAATAGTTTCAACAATCTATGTGAGTCAACATTTGGCAGTGGCAATGAACACAGCCCATTCTAGAAATTTTGTTGTTGTATGCCTTCAAGTCATTTCTGATTCATAGTGACCCTAAGACAAACCCATAATGGAGTTTTCTGGGCATGTTTCTTTAGAAGGGTTTTGACATTACCATCCTCTGAAGCTGAAAGAGTGTGACTTGCCTAAGGTCACCCAGGGGAGTCTCCATGGCTGAGCAGGATTGAGACCCTGGTTATTTGTAGCTATTGTGCTGTATCTTTTTTGGTTATATCAGAGAGTCTGAAAATGTAAATGTTTATTCAAAGTTGGAGGCTTCACAACTAAGGGCCTGTGCAGACCGGCCCAAAGGGCCATCCTGGAGGCACAGTTGGGGCAGAGAAGCTGCACGCCGCCTGCCCCAACCCCACGCCGATGCCGTCCTGACACCACACGCCATTATGCGCTGCGCCGAAAAGGGCAAGGAAGAGCCGCACACCGACTCTTAGGGCAGCCTTTTGGGAGAATTGGGACCATAGCATGGGGTAGCCACAGCCCCAATCCACCATTTCCCGGGGTGGCCCAGAGCTGCCTGTCTGCACACCCACTATGTAATGGCTGGTGGCTTGTTGGGTGACAAATCTATTCTGGATAGCACTGATATGAAAGCTACCAACCACCACTTCACCTGATACATTAAGAGTGGAATTATTTTCTTTTACATATACATATAAGGCAGCCAAGGGCCACCAGAAAAAGGAGCACAAAAAGTGTCCTGTGTGGCTGTTGCAGTCCTGGGTGATCATTGGGCAATCACAGGTGGAGCATGCTTTGGCTGCTTTTTTCTGCCTATCTGCTTGACCCCATACAGTGCACTATAGTCCAAACCAGGGGGCGGCAACTTTTGTTGCCGGAGGGCTGGGGAGGCAAATGGCGCTGGGGGCCGGCGCAAACGCGCTTGTGCACATGCGCATGACTCCCACCATTGTGCACAGGCATGCGTGTGTGGGGCCCGCCATTTTGGAACGCCCAATGGTACCGGTGCCATGCACATGCACTCGATGCCGGCATCGTTGGGTGTTCCAAAATGGCGCCCGCTGTCATGCACATCCGTGTGAGAGTCCGGGCACCATGCAACCCAATTCCTGGTTTCGGGGCCGCTATTGTGAGCACCTCCATTTTGTCTGGATTTAATCTCAATCTGTTTTTCCTCATCCAGCTCATTACTGCCTTAAGACAGACATTGAGAGAAGAGATGCCATTGGAATTTGAGGCCGACAATCAAGACATGGAGAAATAGATCTGTGTGTCATCAGTATACTGATAACACCCAGCCCCATGTCTCCAAATGATCTCATCCAGTGGCTTCATAAAGATGTTAAACAGTATCGGAGACAGAATGGCACCCTGAGGGATGCCACATGTAAGATCTTTTTTTGCTGAACAACTGTCCCTGATCAGCACCCTCTGGGATGTGCCTGAGAGGAAGGAGCAGAACCACTGCAATGCAATGTCTCCAATTTCTAACCCACTCAGATGATCCAAGAGGATGATCTATCATATCAAAAGCCACTGAGAGGTCTAAGAACACCAGTAGGGACACACTATTCCTGTTGATACTCAGATGTAGGTCGTTGGTCAAGGCAACCATGGCAGTCTCAACTCCAAATCCTGTCCTAAATCCAGTTTGAAATGGTTCTAAGATAATCGGTTTCATCCAAGACTACTTGGAGTTGAAGAGCAACTGCCCTCTCAATCACTTTGCTCATGAAAGGTAACATAAGGCCTTTGCAGACTGCCAGAAATAGTGCACATTAAATTGAGGCACTGCCCTGGCTCAGTGCTAGGGAGTCATGGGAACTGTATTTTTTTCTGGGACATTGAGCCTTCTCTGTCAGAGAGCTCTGGTGCCACAATAAATTACAGTTCCCATGATTCCCTAGCACTGAGCCAGGGCAGTGCCTCAATTTAATGTGCACTATTTCTGGCAGTCTGCTTAGGCCCATAGACACCGGCCTATAGTTGTTCATATCGAGGGGGCCCAGGGAAGATTTTTTCAAAAGCGGCCTAACCGCTGCTTTCTTTAAACAAGATGGAATGCTCCCTTCCCTTAGGGATGCCTTGATAATGTCCTTAAGGAACATCATCAAGGCACCCCGCTCCTCGGACGGCCAGCCATGAAGGGCAAGGATTGAGGGGGCAAGTTGTCTTCCTCACTCTACCAAGTAGCTTGTCTACATCCTTGGTACTCACAGATTGAAATTGATCCAGTAAATTTACATCAACAGAGATGCTGGACACCTTATCACTTAGTTCTCTTACCAAACTAGCATCCAAGTTGGCTCTTGTCTGAGAGATTTTATCTGCAAGAAAGTTGTTAAACACATCACAGCAGGCCGTTCTTAGGTTAAGTAATGAGTTCTGTGCAGGTGAAACCTGAGTCAGTTCCCTTACCACCCTAAACAGCTCTGCTGGACGGGACTCTGCAGACACAATACATGCAGAGGAGAAGGATTTCTGTGCTGCACGTATTGCCTCTCGATAGGACC
The DNA here is from genome assembly GCA_026167975.1 of Phrynosoma blainvillii. Taxonomy (NCBI): domain Eukaryota; kingdom Metazoa; phylum Chordata; class Lepidosauria; order Squamata; family Phrynosomatidae; genus Phrynosoma; species Phrynosoma blainvillii. Next base: position 119,738,327 of record JANUYF010000004.1, on the reverse strand, counting down.
AAAGAATGTTCCTATGATGAGTCTTGTCAGATAAAAGTCAAGTTTTCTGTCAGGTGCACTCTAGTCATTGTCCAACCCGCTTCATTCTCCTAAGCTCTTCTGTATACCACAGCTTATGATTTGAAGTAGGTTGGAAAGGATGCTTGGGAGCGATTGTATTGCTAGCTTTGGTGAGATTGGGGTTCCAGGTATTAACCAAAGCATTGCCAACCATTAAACCCTCTAAGGCAGGGGTAGGCAACCTTTCCCCTTTAAGGGCCGAGGGACTTCAGCTCCCAGAATCCCAGGAGCTATTGGCCAACATGGGACTATTGGCCAACATGGCTGAGGCTTCTGGGAGCTGAAGTCCCTCGGCCCTTAAAGGGGAAAGGTTGCCTACCCCTGCTCTAAGGCTTTCTGGAATCCAATTGTTTCCATTAGTCTTCGAGGGTGGACCATTCTAATAGGTCCACCCCCCCACCCCCCGGTGGGGCGGACAGTGGCTCTTAGTTCGATCTTGACCAGGAAATAATCCGTCCATGACAATGCGGAGGTTTTCATTACCTCCGCCCATTGATATTCCTGTTCTGTACTGAAGACCGCATTGAGGGTATGACCCCACAATGTGTGGGCCTGATAACCAATTGGGATAGGCCCATGTTTGTCATGGTTTCCATGAACTCCCGAGCTGCACCTGTCAGATTTGTCAAACTGGTCTTGAATGGAATGTTGAAGTCGCCCAAAACTAAAAGTCTGGGCGACTCCAACAGCAACTCTGAGACCAGCTGTGACAGCTCGGTTAGGGAGTTTGCTAGACAAAAGGGTGGCCGATATACTAGCAGAATCCCCAAACTATCCTTGGTCCTCAGGCTCAGGTACATGCACTCGATGTGAACTGTGTTCCAGACAGGTATCCTGGTCAAGGTCAAGTTATTCTTATAAACCAGAACCACTCCGACCCCCCCCCCACATCCCCTTATTTCAGGGGTAGGCAACCTGTCCCCTTTAAGGGCCGAGGGACTTCAGCTCCCAGAAGCCTCAGCCATGTTGGCCAATAGTCCCATGTTGGCCAATAGCTCCTGGGATTCTGGGAGCTGAAGTCCCTCGGCCCTTAAAGGGGAAAGGTTGTCTACCCCTGCCTTACCTGCTTACTGACAGAATACCCAGCCAGGAGGGCCTGCATCCATGTAATGGCACTGTCCTCTCCCAGCCAGCTTTCTGTGAAGCAAGCCAGGTCAGCATCCTCATCTAAAAGAAGATCGTAAATAATATGAGTCTTGTTTTTCACCAACCTGGCATTGCAGAGGAGCAAGGTAAGGTTCTGTGGAATGGCTGGTGCGCTGCCCAATCCATTCCAGGCAACAGGGTAAACTGAAGGCGGGATAGCTTCCAAACAGCGATCCCACCTTCTTTTGGAACATCTAAGTACTCTGTTCCCACCATACCTCCCATTACCCCACACAACTCTGATTTTTGCCCCCAGATCATTCCTGGCCTCTGTTAATGAAGGAGCCAATAGACCCACATAACTGTCCCAACAGTGCTGCTGCTGCTGCGGCTGCCACAGCTGGTAAGTGACTGGGTGGGCTAGATGTAAAGTCCAGCCTGGCTCTGCTCTCCATCTCACTGCCACTGTTGCTGCAGCTGGGAAAAGGAGAGTGTCCCAGGTGGTAATGAGGAGGGTAGGGCTGGCTAGATGTAAAGTCCCGCCCGGCCCAGCTCTCCACTGTTACTGCTGTTGCTACCACACCACCAGGGCCTGAAGAAGAAGATGGTAGTAGGGGTGGGCAAAGCCTCTGCCCAAGTCCTTCTCCCAGCTTGAAGCCAGCCACTCCTGACCACACCCCCTGTCGCTGCTGCCCTGCTCCTGGAGTTCCTTCTGAAGCCTTCTGGCCCCGGTGGAGTGAGGGAAAAGAGGCTGCTGCAGGCTTGGAGTCCTCCTGGCTGGTGAGCTGCATAATATATTCTTATTATTTCTTTCTCAGGCTCATTATTTCAGGTTCCTGGAGCCACCAAGAAATAATAAGATCTGCAATCAAAGGATAAATAATAGCAGCTCGAAATTTTACTTTAATTGAAATGTTCTGGAGGTGTGAAGGCAACAGTAAGCTTCCAAAAGGGTAAAGTTAAAATTACCATTTCAGGATGGTATTGTCTTTGAATCAATTAGGTAATTATATTCAAACCAAAAATAAGACTTTCAAATGACACGATTAATTTATATATTAAAATCCACTCAGTCTGTAAGAACCAGCTTGTGGCTTTAAGGGCAGCTCTGAAGAGGGTCAATGGAGACAAATTAAGATGATTAAGTATTTCAGGAGCTCTTTTGGTAGGCAAATCTTTGTTACCCATGGTCTCATTAATATGCAGAACAACTTAATAAGGTAGATGTCTGCTATTCCCTTAAAACACACAGAGAGACACACACCATGCATATGTATAATTTAATTAAAAACTTGTATCCACCACAGCACCACCTTTCCATTGTAATAGGATTGTGTATTCCTGTAAGGCAAGAGGATATGCTGCTGATAAGGACTCCCACATTAGACAGCCTATTGTTGAGGGGGCAGATTAAATTTTATCAAATAGCTACTTTTCAGAAACAATGGTGGGGTGACTCTGGCAGAGGACCTCTCAGAGACAATGGCAGTGGCACCATGCTAATACTTAGCTAAGTGCAGAAATAGGCACTGGTAAATAATTTTTGAACATATTTTACCCTGTAAACCCTATGATAAGAGAATCCAAAATGAAACAAGATATAGTGCTGAAAGATGAGACTCTGAGTTTGAAAGACATTTATATCCCAGTTTCATTGAGTTCAAGTTGGTCTATACTAGCGTTTGGTCTGTAAGGTGGGACACATACAGAAAGGTTTGTTGTAAAATTATTTTAGATTGAAATTGTATAACCACTTTGGTTACACAGCTCTTGTCCATGCACAGAAGCTCTTAGTTATTGAATAGGATATTCAAGAGTTCACATGCATATGCACACGCATATGCACACACACACACACACACATTTCATCCAGCTAAGCTGATGGCTCAGCTTCCCACCCCAATTTCAATGAAAATGTTTTCTAAATGAGTCAAATTATTTCCTCATGCATTACATTTATATCTTTAATTTTCTCCAGTATACACACATATGTATATTCTTCCCTATTTTATCTTCATAAGAGTCCTATGAGGTGGGTCTGGCTGAGAAATAGTGATTTGTATAAGGTTGTAGTGGCTAAAACAGGAATGGAGACCCTTGGAATATTCAGGAAAGTAGAATTTATTTTTACATCGACAGACTGTCAGACAGGTTAGCCCTGTGACTTGAGAGCCCCTCCCTCAGCTAATCAACATTCTTATATACCATCTTACACAGCTAGTTTATAATTACATTAGCATGTGCATAATTTAAAATTTTCATTGGTTACAAAATATGGTTTCAATCTCCACCTCTATTGATTACATATTAAACTTCTACTTGCCATGCGTGAACTATTTTGGCATTAATCATCGACACCTCGACTAACTAATTGGGTTCTATCTCTTTAGCTTCCTAACTTTGCTTCCAGTCCAAATCATCAGTCTTACTAATTGACATCACCAAACATTCCTTTTTCTGTCTCTTTGGCTCTGAAACAGTCTTCCTATCTTCATGGTCAATTTGACCCAAGAACAACATTCCTTGCTATGTTTTCCAGTGAAGCCAAAACTAAAAGCCTTTTACAATAGCTTTGCAAATGTACAGTTTTAAACAGAGAATATGTGATCATTATTTTTCTAGATGATAACACTCAAGCAATTCAGGTTTTTTAATGGGTAGACATTGTGACAACTTCTACAAAATGTATTATATGATTGATGCTCATGGCATAACCTCTAGCAGAAAGACATTGAAATCTCATGAGTTCTGCCCCTGTCAGTAAATCACCCATAGTCATGGAAAGTAATTAGCAACGCATGTCAAGAGTCACAACAGAGGGACTAGACTATAATTCTGAAGCCTTACATTCTAGAACAAGAAGGGCAGTTGACTTCAGTCAGGCTACAGCTAAGCAAAGTAGCTTCAGGGCTGCACATAATTGTAGCTTGGAAACCAAAATACCTTCTTGCCAATTGAAATGTTTTCCCCATGAAATAGAACTGTAAGTGTGAGAAAAATGTGAGCCCATACTAATGACATTTTTTCTCGTAAGTGGTATAACTAATGATTCAAAATGTATCCTGAGTGTATTTCTAAGGAAATATTGTTTGTATTTGGTTGCAGTGGACTGGATCCAGCAAGTCGTTAACAGAATTCCATTTGGGGTATGCATTTACTCACAGGAAGATGGGAGACAACTGTCAACAATTCCCCCTCCTTCTTCAAGCTCCTGTGGATTTTTGGGAATTGTAGTCCAAAAGGTATATTTTCCAAGTTCTGGAATAGAACAAATAGGCCACCCTGCTCAATTGAATTAAAATTAAGTTGTGGATAATATCATTACTTTAGGACTTATTCTGTGTAAACCTCACACATGCATTTTGTGTATGTGTGCATTCAGAAATCATCATTTTCTGTGCTTGGAACTGCATTTTCTGCACAGAAATTTCTTTTTTAAAAACTTTAAATCTTTTAGGATGTTTTAACTTGTTTGCATATTAATATAAATTATATAATTTTATTGTTTAAAATCTAGAATTACTTGAACTTGTTCATCTCGTACACTGGGCTGAAATCTCATAAAGAGGATGTGTGTTTGTATAATAGGAGATTATTGCATGCCAAATCTGCACCAGGATAGACATGGGTTGTAACTCACTGACAGATCTTATTGGACTGCCCCGTGCCCAGGCAGTAGGCAGCCTGTATCCAACCTGGGCTTCTCCCACAGCTTTTCAAGAATTGGATTTTCCCATTCTTGAAAAGCTGCTGGATAAGTTCGGGGTTGGATATGGGCTGCCTACTGCTTGGGCATAGGGCAGTGCGATAAGATCCATTAGCGATGGTTACAACCCATGTCTATCCCAGTGTGGATTTGTCACGTGATAATGTTACTTGGAAATTCAGTTCTATGAATAATTTTTTACTAGCAGTATATTTCAGTTTGCAAGCTAAATTGAATTAGTATCTCTGTTCAGAACTCTAGTATTCTTAACTAACTTGCCTCTTGTTTCAGTTCATCAAACGCATTGATTTTCATGGAGCACCACTCCATTCCAGCTTCTCCCTGAACACATGCAAATAATGAACAACACTGTTGTCTCCCCTACTTTCTCCTGTCTCTACATCTCACCACAGTAACTTTCTTCTAGTTACTCACAGTTAAATGATTTTCTATTAGAATAGTCAGCACCAATCAATTAAAGCAAATTAAGACTGACAGTTACACCAAAGAATGGATGAGTAAGCAGTCAAAAGCAAGATTTTGAGTGAGAAAAGAAATTCCACTTCTATGAAAGTGTGAGGCTCTTGGGTTCCCATTCTGCTTCTGCCTGAGCTGGATGGGACCCTTTGAGACCATCTAAATGAACTTAGCTACCTCCATTTACTGACTTGACCCACCCATTTTTCCAATAACTCAATAGAAAGTTACTTTGGGATTTCACTTGCAAGTTCCATCTTTGATGCTGAAGAGACTTTGCATCCCCCCTCTCTATACACCCTGGTGAGGAGATGAAAACAAACAAAAGGCATGTATAAGAGAAGTACTTTTAAAAGAAAATGCTTGATTCTAAGTAATAAAATCCATTAGCAAAAGGCATCTCTCATCATGAAGGCTCACCTTCCCTTTAAACACATTTAAGAGTTAGAAATTACACAACAGACTACAAATTAAAGAACAGATATTTGAGCCAAGATCACCAAAATAGTCATAAGCCCTGACACAAACTGGCTAAATAGTTCTTAGATACTCAAATGCAGATGAGATTTGTAGTCTTAGGGTCATTGCAGACCAGCCCAAAGGGCTGGCCTGAGTATAGAATTAGGGCAGGGCAGCTGCACGCCGGCTGCCCCAACCCCACGCCGACACCATCCTGACACCGCACAGCCCTACACATGCCACGTGGCATCAGGACACCCTCCCAGTGCAGCGTTTAAACATCCTGTGCCAAATGGGTGCTGAAGAGCCATGACCACTCTTTTTGGGGCAGCAAAAGGAAGGATCAGGGCCACAGCATGCCACGGTCCCAATCCACTGTTCCTCAGGGTGGCTTTCTGTCATCCCAAACAGGTTGTGTGCATTGGCCCATAGATGTTCATGGGGATTGCCAGGAGTCAGGATGTTTTTGTCCAGTCTCAATCAGCTTCCCTGAGGTGAGACAGGAACCTTTGCCCCCAAGCATCCCTTTGTGAGAATTCTTCTTGTTGTAACCTGTTGTCCTTTCTCAGGCTTTTTATAATCTGTGCTGAAAATGATTTTGAATGTTTGCCCTCTTGTCCAACTGGCCATCTCATTGGGGAATTGCCCTCTCATCACCTCTCATCACGTCTGTGACACTGATCCCCATTAAAATGCAATTTAACCTCATTATATAATCAACCCTCTCTTACCTGGAAAGAAGACTATTTGTGCTGCCCAGATAATGGGAGAAGCTGTGGGGTAAAGAATGATTTTTTAAAAAAGAAAATGTAATTGAAAACTCAATAATAAAATTTAAGGGTGGTGGAATTCCTATGGTTATGAGACACTGGAAATGTGTGGTAATGTGCCAAGGGGATACATGCAAATGTGTATCTATATCGTGTAAGTCTTTATGGTCTTAACCCACATAACTCTAAAACACAAGACTGGACGGGCTGAAAGATTGTTAGGAACAATGTTAAAAATATTATTATTGCTTAGAAGTTGTGATGTTAGCCTATAGAAAAGACATCTTCTGTAATACAAATGTAAAAAAATCTCCTATAGTCTCCTATGACGGTGTCCCGTGAGGGTGCTGGTGGTCCTCAGCAGGTTCAAGGCTTTGAAAGTCATCCCAAACTGGCCCAAATAGGAGTGGATCTTTTCTGCTCCTATTTGGGCTGTGGCATGTGTCTGCCATGGTCCCAAGGCATCTTTGGTGGTGACAGTTTCCAGCTCTCCCTGTGTGTCCATGTGTTTCAACCCTAACTTAAGAATTAGGGTTGAAAAATCAGGTTGACCATCATTCCTGAGGGTAGAGATCCTGTAAAATGGAAATATGGGGGGAGGGGATAAATCAACAAGAACACTGTGACAACAGTCAAGATATTGCAGTGATTTATATCCATTGTAGAGTGGCCCTCTTCAAATCTCTGCCCCACATCAGAAAGTTCTACAACACAGATCCTTCACATAATAGAGACACTGTACTAGAAACTTGGGCAATGATGTCATGCTAAGAAACCACATTGTGAATTCCTTCTATGCAAAATGGGACTTTTGATTTTCTGAGGAGTCCTGGATTGTTAGGCATGTTCACACAGCGCATGGAGACCACGTAATGTGAAACACCAGGATCCAGACTTCTCCGATGAAGCAGGCTGCTTGTCAGCTGAAGAAACTCCTCTCTCCTTCCAAATAGAGCACAAAGACTCCACAGACCGACATCTTACGAATGAGGCTTTAATCTTTGTTGCTCTATATACAGATATGTACAGCATACACCAACGCAACTCCAACAGCAATACACAATCCACCATCAACAATCCACAACCCACATTTGTGTCCAGAGGTTTGTGCCTTATATAGCCTGTGCTCCACATGGCTTTCTGGCCCTGCCTTTTCCTGCTGGACACCTGTCACTCACTTGAGTGACACTGCAATTTTTCAGCACTTTTGCAGCAGTTTCTGTGTTTTCCAGCACCAGGTGACTACCCCCATGATGTCATGTCCTGTTACATCAGCATGAGGCTGCATGACTCAGCTGTGGCCAAATGTTGTGTCATCATGGCTGCTGCACTATCCCACAATGTACATTTCCCCTTGGGATTCAAACCTAATGGATAGAGTCCTGCTGTGATGGTGCTCACATTGTGAAATTATCAAAAAGAGTTCAAGATCCATTTTGGCCTCTGTGATATTACATATTGTCTTAAACCTGTTTATTGTTTTCAGGAGCATGGATCCACCTTTAATTCAGTGGAAGAATCATTAAGGTAAAGGTAAAGGTATTCCCCATTGACAAGGTTGTCAAGTCATGTCCGACCATAGGGGGCAGTGCTCATCTCCATTACTAAGCTGAAGAGCCAGCATTATCAGAATCTACTCTGTGATCATGTGGCCAGCATGATTGCACAGAATGCTTTTTACCTTCCCACCTAAGTGGTACCTCTTTATCTACTTGTGTTTGCATGCTTTCAAACTGCTAGGTTGGAAGAAGCTGGGACTAGTGATGGGAGCTCACCCCATCATGCAGCACCCGGGCCTCAAACTGCCAACTTGCTGATCTTGCAATCAACAGAGTCAGTGTCTTAACCACATGAGCCACTGCATCCCTGTGGAAGCATCCTTAACTAAATGACTAATGTTTAGAATTGCTAGAATGGTTAGGACTGCATTCTTATTCTTTAGTTTGTAATAGATGTGGTATCATGATAGAAATGCCCTGTGGGAAACTTTTCTTCTTGTATAGAGCCCTGTGGCTTTTGCTGTGAGCAGGACCTAAAGAAATCCAAATTTTATGAACTAGTCAAGACACAGGGATTTTACATTCCAAAGCTCACACAGCCTGCAATTGTAATGCAGTTTGGTATATATCTATATTTCACTGTAGTGCTCTTTTAGCTCCTTCCAATTGATTTTTGTTACTATTATGTTCTCTGCTCAAAATCCCAAAATCCTCTACGTTCTTTTCCAATATGTTTTGATAACAATACACAGAAATATTTCTCTTCTGACCATTCATTTCCACTAGTCTTTCTTAGCCAGCAAGAATGTCCTTGGCTGTTGTCATTCCTGGATAAATTTTTGAACTGCCCAATGCAGTTGGATCAACAACTAGCTCAATAACTACTTGAACTACAGTATAATAGACTCCACTGAAATTTTTTTTTATTTGCTCCTACACCAGTTTTCAGAAACTTTTCATGAATTACATTTGAAATGTAAAACTTTCTTCTTTTGCAATGGTGTTGTGATATCTCTGATACCACTTACTACAACACATTTATTGTTTATATTCACAATTAACTTAGCAAACAGTGTAATATCAAGTCAATAGTTACTAATCACTTTTGCCTGCAATGAAAGATCTATTCAAGGATTCAATTATCCAGTTTAAAACAATAAATAAGGAAGGATGAAGGCTTTCATGGCCAGCATCCATAGTTTTTTGTGGGTTTTTCGGGCTGTGTGGCCATGTTCTGGAAGAGTTTCTTTCTGACGTTTTGCCAGCATCTGTGGCTGGCATCTTCAGAGAATACTGGAATGGAAGAAAGTGGGTGTATATATATACATACTGTGAGACCCTGGCTAGGGAGGAGTGGTTCCCATGAAAAACTGTGTATTGTTCTGTTGTTGATGTCAGGGCCTCAGGGTGGAAGAATATGCAAACGAGGATTAGGGCCTACTAATTGGTGATCATTGTCTGCTGGGAAAGCCCCTGACCCTGGGTGGTTTCTCATTTGCATTTGCTGAGTGCTGATTTTTCTATTTTGTAGGACTGGTAGCCAAACTTTGTTTACTTTAAGGGTTTCTTCTTTCCTGTTGAAGTTGTCCAAGTGCTTGTGGATTTTGATGGCTTCCCTGTGCATTCTGACCTGGTATTTGTTGGCATGCTCCAGATCTAGAATGTCAGTGTTTTCAAAGAGCATTTTATTCCCAGGATGGTTTATAATATGTTCTGCTACTGCTGATTTTTCTGGCTGACCCACTCTGTAGTGTCTCTCATGTTCCTTCATTCGTGTTTGGACACTGTTTTTGGTGGTCCCTATGTAGACTTGTCCACAGCTGCATGGTATGTGATAAACTCTTGTAGTTATGAGAGGGTCTCTCCTGTCCTTTGCTGAGCACAGCATTTTTTGAATTTTCTTGGTCAGTTTGTAAACCATTTGGAGGTTGTGTTTCTGCACCACTTTCCTTATTTTGTCTGTGACTCCTTGATGTATGGTAAAAATACCTTCCCTATGGGTGATTTCTTGTCTTCACTCCTCTGAGTTTTCTGGGTCTGGCAGCCCTTCTAATGTCTGAGCTGGAGTAACCATTAGCCTGTAGAGCCTGGTCTAGGTGCTTCAATTCCTCTTCCAAGAAGTGGGGTTCACAGATGCATTTTGCCTGGTCTACCAGTGTTTTTATTGTGCTTCTTTTTTGTCCTGGGTGATGGTTGGAGTTCTTGTGCAGGTATCTGTCTGTATGTGTAGGTTTTCTGTATACTGTGTGACCCAGATATTAGTTTGGTTTGTGGATGACTAGGTCATCCAGGAATGGCAGTGTGGCAAATGATCACCAATTAGCAGTCACTAATCCTTGTTTGCATATCCTCCCACCCTGAGGCCCTGACATTAACAACAGAACAATACACAGTTTACATGGGAACCACTCCTCCCTCCCCAGGGTCTCACAGTATATGTATACACACCCACTCTCTTCCATTCCAATATTCTCTGAAGATGCCAGCCACAGATTCTGTCAAAACATCAGAAAGAAACTCTTCTAGAACATGGCCACACAGCCCACAAAAAACAATAAGGAAGGAAGTTCACTGTTCCCTCTACCAAGTTGCTATTATCAAGTGAAGAATGATTATCTGAAAGGATATAGGTTATTCTGAGAAAATGTGGGAGAAGCAAAATGGTAAGCACAATGGTTCACAAGTGATTTCATTTGCAATCAGTTGAACTTACTTTTAAGTAAACACAGTTAGAAAAGGAGATGTGGAAATCCTGATTTTTTAGGGTTATCCTGAAATCCTGATTGAAAAGCCTGAACATATGAACGAGTCTCTCTTCTTCAGGCTGTCAGTCCATATATAGAGAGAGTAGTAAATCTCCTCCTACATGGAGAATGGTAAATGTGTAAGATTTAAACTGGCAAACATAAACCTGAACAGGGAAGAGGTTTAAGGTGATTTGGAGGATCTAGAACAGGAATAGGTCCAAGGAAATTCAACAAATAATTAAACTATTTCAATTAGATTAAAAGCAATTTTAGGGGGGAAAGTGAATGCAAATTCATACTACTACTATGTTCCAAGCTATTTGAAGGTGTATGATGTCCCTCCACCCCATAGGGAGAGGGGGCTATGAGCATTTATGAATGCAGCTAAAGAACTTTCAAGAAGACTACTGCCATTTTCCAGGTGATATTACACATCCCCTTTTCTAACTGTGTCTACTTAAAAGTAAGTTCAGCTGATTGCAAATGAAATCACTTGTGAATCATTGTGCTTATCATTTTGCCCTTCCCACATTTTCTCAGAATGAGTTATACAAAATTAAATGAGATCTACATACAGTTATCTGGAAGTAAGATTGCAGTTTTTGTGCCAGAATGAAATATACTTAAAAATTGCAATCCAAAATTCTCATGTTCTAACTCTGCTTTGGTGGGGAGAGATGAAAAAATTGCTTTTGGGGCTGCAAGCTTAATTGTCTGATTTGTTGCTTCAGAAATATACCAACCAGGATCTAATTCAAATAGTTAATTTTAAAAATTGTACTTGCTTACCATGCCGACAGAGTTTTTAATAACAGCTTACCCATCATTTGTAAAATGCACACATTTGTGCTGCTGCAGCCTTTTTGGCATGGATTTTAGAGGTTTTGGCCAGAACTGGAACATAAGCATGTCTTTTGCAACCTGCTGCTGTATTTCATATGTAATTGGATAAAGTCCATCCAATTGGATTATATGCAGGATTGTTCAATATGTCAGATATAGGAGAGAACATAAGAGGAATGGGATATTTACTGCCCCTGAAACTGCAGTGAAGTATGTGTGTAAAAGTTTTTTCCCCATTTCATTATTCCAGTCAGGTTTATTATTAAGAACTCCCCCTCCTTCACTTTGTTCATTCTCTTAAAACTGCATTCATTTTCATTAATTTCTTGCTCTCCCTCCTTCTTTCTTTAAATTTGTTTGGTTTTGCCAGCCTCATGTATTTCCTTATCCCACAATGCCTTAGAAGTAGTGCCCATTCAATGGTGGCTGTGAGACATAGCCACCACAAAAGGTAAGGGAGAGATATCTAATAAATGGAATGGATAATGGCCATCAGCCCAAGTCCACAAGAAAATCAGATGGAACTAAAAGTATGATTTATGAAACAGTCACCACTTCATGGATTGCTTGCTACCTAGTCCACCAGAAGTCCATGATGGTGAACAAGGATGTACCAACAGGCTGCTTTGGATGATGGTGGATGAGGACTGCCACTGCTCCTTTCCTTCTTTCTCTGACACCATACATGACTTCTCAGAATATTACATCCATGCTCTTCTTGACTTTCATTGCCTGTGTAAAATTTCCAGGTCTAACTGCTGGATGCATATGATAAATACTTGCAAGGTTTTTTTTATCCCCATGACTCATCCCAGTTCTTAACAATTGCTTCCATATATATAAGCTGTAATTGTTGGAATATGGATGGGACATGCAGGCAAAGTGAAAATGTAAAGATGTGTGAAAAATCTCTTCTGAGAAAAGTGTCTAAGAAAACAAAGAGGACTCAGCCTGCAGGTGGTTTGCAACCAAAACAATTTCACACTGAACAGAATAACAAGGATGTTGAGCCTGGGAAAACATGATGCTAGAAGGTAAACATATGATCTCATCTGGTTTGCATGGGAACCAGGTCACATGGGGAGTGACACACAGCTAGGGGCTGATCTAGAGGCTGGGATAAAGCTGTCATTATGTAGGTTGCCACCCAGGAGGTGGAGTTATGGGTTGGGCCAAGGGCTCCTTTGTTCTCTTTGTTAGAACTTGCCTTGCTTTCAACTTAACAACAACAAGTTGTCATCCTATGGGTTCTATCATCTGCAAAATGGGTTGTATATAGTTCTTCTCTGTTTTTACTATGCAACAATAAAGCTTTACTTTGGATTTACAATTGTGTCTTCATGAGAAACGAAAGCTGCTGGGGGAATGCAGAGAACAGCATTTCCAGGATGGCTGATGAAAGGAAGCAGTCTTCTGATCTTTGCTACATCTACATTTACATCACACGTGCAATTTAAAATAATAAAAAATAAATAAAGTAGCCCATGATGAGGGTGTAATCTGCACTGCAGAAATAATCCCGTTTTACACTACTTTAACTAACATGGTTTATTGTTATGGAATTCTGGGATTTGTAGTTTTGTGAGATATTAAGCCTTTTCTGTCAGTTCTGGGGCTACAACAAACTACAATTCCCAGGATTCCACAGGATAAAACCATGACAGTTAAAGTGGTGCATTGTTATAAAATACATTATTTCTGCAGTACAGATTAGACTGAAGTATTACTATGGCTATCCATTGAAAGGAAAAGTAGAGCCTTCTTCAGTCAAACAAGCCTAGCTGAAATTTCTCCCACTGGTTAATGGACTGAAACGCTAAAACTGAATCAGTCACTAAAAGCTACCAATTAAATCTATTATTTACAGCCCAAGTTATTCTTGTGCCAATTAGTCTACAAACTATTCCAAACTCAGACATTTCCTAGGAATTTTAACAAGATCATATTAGATATAGCAGTCTTGATATTGTTACAATTCTTGTTTCTAAATCCGACTAGCACCCTGCTGCATATGAAATCACTTTAATTATGGATGTTTTGCATATGGAACTACTGCAGTGAATGAAGAAAACCTAACACAGCATAGGTAGGATCCCAACTATGAGTCATATGTGGAACCTTCCCTTTTTGGGGGCCCTCCTGCCAAATGTGGCACCAAACTCCACAAATTTGGCAATGCACCAGTGGCAAAAAGCAATAAATTTCCCTTTAAAGAAAGTATATAAGGCGCAGGTTACTTATTTAGAAGGTGAATTTGTTAGGCATGGTAATGCAGCGCATGGAGACCATGTAATGTGAAACACCAGGATCCAGACTTCTCCGATGAAGCAAGCTGCTTGTCAGCTGGAGAAACTCCTCTCTCCTTCCAGATAGAGCACATAGACTCCACAGACAGACGTCTCACGAATGAGGCTTTAATCTTTGTTGCTCTATATACAAATATGTACAGCATACACCAACGCAACTCCAACAGCAAAACAGCAATCCAACAACCCAACAACCCACATGTGTGTCCAGAGGCTTGTGCCTTATATAGCCTGTGCTCCACATGGCTTTCTGGCCCTGCCTCTTCCTGCCGGACACCTGTCACTCACCTGAGTGACACTGCAGTTTTACAGCAGTTTTACAGCAGTTTCTGTGCTTTCCAGCACCAGGTGACTACCCCCATGATGTCATGTCCTGTTACATCAGCATGAGGCTGCATGACTCAGCTGTGGCCAAATGTTGTGTCATCATGGCTGCTGCACTTTCCCATAAAGAACATTTTCCCTTGGGACTCAATCCTAACACTTCCAGAAAATTCCCAGTACTAGGATTCTTCCTTAAAACATAGTGTGCACTCAACACAAACATGGGGGGGCATGCAGATGGATGGCACTGGGCCGCCCTGGGAAGCAGAGGATTGGGGCCACTGCTAGCACACACAGAGGCCCTGATTCTCCCCTTTGCCACCTCTTGAAAGAGCGGCAAAGTGCTGCTCCTATTAGAAGTGGGAAAAGGCCACCCCAAGAGCTGCCGCACGGTTGTTCTCTGCCTCTTCTGGTGTAGCGTGGGAGGACACTACACCGGAAGGACGTCCTGATGTCATGCACCATATGTAAGGGCACGTGGCATAAGGACGTCTTCGGGGAGGGGTTGGGGTGGCCGGCGTGTCGCTGCCCCTCCCCTGCCCTGCCCCCAACAGGGCCCGTCTGCAGAGGCCCATGGTCTTGAAAGGAAAATTGCTGTTATTGTTGCTGTTGCTGCTGCTGCTGCTGCTGTTGCACCACCAAATCCAGTAGTTAGAGTTTGTGATGCTCAGCAATTCCCTAGAAAAGGGGTAATTCAGCTCCCATCCACCCCTGAAGGTTGATTGGGAAAATAAGGAAATCCCATGCATTTTCCCCTCCAAAAATATCCATTTATATATTAATTCTAAATGGGAAAGTTGATGCATTTTTTATGATGAAATTAATGTCTTTCTTCATTGGGATGGTTGTCAGATATGTTTTCTTAGCTGGGCAGAGTTTATCTACATGAGCAACTGGTGACCATCCTCACACATCACATGGCTTATTAGCTGTGTTAATTATGTGCAATTTTAGTCTCAGTCTCAATGACCCTGACAAACTTTGGGAAGAGTCTACATAAAATGTCACTGCCGTCTCAGTGATTACTCTCAGTGATTAAGCCCTACTGATAACAATGGAACCTGGGTATGCTTAACTTTTCCTAGATTGTGCCTTCTTTTGTTTCTATACCATATATTTCTATAGTGCCAAGAGAATAACTCATAGTGCCCACACTATTCATCCAGTCTCTTGGGTAGTTTTGTGACAACTGAAGTACCACTTCAAAGATGATGTGTTGTTATACTTCTCCAGCTGTTCTAATTATATATGGAGAAAATAAAGCACAAAACCCATCAATTTGATGGCTCTGGTTTGATGAAAACATCACCAAAATATATTTATCATTTGGGAGAAGGGGGAACTGTCTAAACAAACAGGCAGCTGAAGAGTAAATAAGATTGGCACATCTTGTATGGGGGATTTTTACTCCTTTCAATTTTCTGTAAGCCAACATCCCCATGCTCTCTGCTTTCTGATATTGCTTTTCCAAATCCATTGTCCTTGTTTCTCCTCTGGGTTGTAATTCAGTCTGTACTGTTTATGTTCCCTTACTTTCTTTCCTTTCCTTTCTTTATCCAGTTGTAATTGCATAGGATGGAGTGTCGCTATAACTTTTTCATTAGTAGTCTCTGCACAGGTCATTGGAAATTTCAAAAATGAAAGTGATGGGCCATGATATTAAGCATCACAGTCAGTCCTTGAACAAAATGACTAGTTTTTATTCAACATGTCTGTAATTCAAAAGGTAATAAGAGACTGCACCTACACAAAATAGTACACACTAATAATAAGTCTACATCAGTTTGGCATAGTTGTGCCACTGAATTGTAAGAGTGTGGATTGCTTATGTAGGTTTTATGGAATTTAGATGTAATAAAAAATTGCATGGATGTGAACTGAACAAAATCTGTTTATTCAGAACTACACTTATGTATAACAGTAGAGTAATTACCTGCATATAGTGGGCATTTGATATCTACTGAAGTTTAGTTCAAGGACACCTTGTGGATACCAAAATTCATGATGCTAATGTCCCATTAAATATAATAGTGTAGTAAAATAGTATTCCTTATATAAAATGAAAAAAATCAATGTTTGCTTGAGAATTTATATATTTTAAAAATATCTTCAAGTTGTGAATGGTTGTATCATGGATAAGGAATTTGTAGATATAGAGGGTTGACTATAGTTAAATTCATACAGTTAGTCTATTGAAAACAAGAACAATGCAACCAGTAGCCCCTCTTCATTCAAAGATGATATTGAAATCTTGTTTGGAAAGGCTTGTAATCAACTAGTGCAAATGTTTCTCAGACAATCTTCTTGTTTCCCCAGTTCAATAAAGTGTTGGAGCCTTCCAAGCTTTTCCTTTGTAGACAGCTCATATTCCAAGTAAACAAGAAGGAAAGGAATGGAATGGGAAATCTCTATCCAGTGTAGCATGTGCATAGACCTTCTTTACTGTAACAATGCAAATCCAACGAATAGTATAATAATTTTTGAAAGCCAAAACATTGATTTCAAAATCCCTATCTAACCTAAAGATATCAATTCTTTACACCTCCTCAAGACAGAATAAGCCCAGGAATATTGTGGTGTGGTCGTTTAAGCATTGGGCTATGACTCTGGAGCCCAGGGTTCAAATCCCTGCTCATCCATGGAAATCCACTGGGCAAGTCACACTATCTCAGCTTCAGAGAAAGACAAAAGCATGTCACCTCTGAACAAATATTGCCAGGAAAACTTGCCTTAGGGTCACCATAAGTCAGAAATTACTGGAAGGCACACAACACATACCTCTTCCCTTTGCTATCCTTTCAGAAACATTTCTCCTTGAGGGCTAAACCAGCATTTCAGGTTGGGTTACATGAATAATTCACTCTTAGAAATCCCTAGAACAGGGGTAGGCAACCTTTTTGAGCTGGGGGCCGGGTTGCTGTCCCTCAGACAACTGGGGGGACGAAGTACCATCCATAAATAAATAAATAAATAAATATAAAAATAAAAAATAAATAAAAAATAAAAATTAAAAATATATATGCATGGACACTCTCTCAGCCCCAGAAAAGTCTGTGGACATTTTGCCAAGAAAACCCCAAGAACAAATAATAACAACAATAATCAATATCATCATGGCAGGCGGCGGTGGGGGGGCAGCGGGGGGCAGCAGAAGGACTGGCCTAGGGCCGGTAAAAGGCCTCGGAGGGCCGCATGTGGCCCCCGGACCTTAGGTTGCCTACCCCTGCCCTGGAAATATCATTCCCTATGTGCCCGAAGAAGAAGGAGTGTTTAATTCTACACCTAATTTCCAACCAATAATATTTTCATGTCTTTCATGTCAGACTGACTAAGTAGAGAGTCTTCAGTAATTTTGCCTTCTGTGGATTTTTTCCCATTAGAATGAACATATAAAATTACTACACTGGAAATGGAACTAATCATAGTACACAATATTACCTGAATGATCATTTCAGTGGCACAAGCCAGACATGTGTTGTAAGAATAGAAACTGTAGAACCTACAAGGAAATTGCATGGAAACCTCCACGTGGTAGGCATAAGAACCCTTTTGAATCAGACCAAAGACTATCTAGTCCAGTACTTCCCACAATGGTCAACCAAATACATATGGGAAGTCCACAAACATAGAAGTTCAGCAGCACCCTGTCTCTTTTGTTCCCCAGCAACTGGCATGAAGAGACATAATTCCTCTGATATTGGAGGTAACACACAGCTATCATAACCTATAGTCATTAGAATACCTGCACTCCATGAAATCGAACCTGTTGATGATCTATCACACTTTTGAGTTGATTGTATGGTAAACTGATTCTTCAGGAAATAATATTTGTACTTTAGAGGCAGTGTGGTATAGTGGTTTGAGCACTGGACTCTGATTCTGGAAATCAGAGTTCAATTCCCAGCTTGACCATGGAAACCTACTTGGTGGCCTTGGGAGAGTCACACATTCTCAGTCCCAGAAAACCCCATGATAGGGTTACCATAAGTTGGAAACCACTTAAAGACAGACAACAATAACAACAACTCATACTATTTGCACTTCTTTAGAGTATATCTTTTAAATAAAGAAAGAGGAAGAGGACCACTAGGATTCTGCTTGCTAAGAAAATGAGAGTTAGAACATGCATTTCAGTTTTTCACAATAGGCATCAATATATTATCTCTTAGGTGACCAGGTTGTAACCAGGACATCTCCTGCTGAATTGGGAACCAAGGCAACTGCAGCAACATACTGCTTCCCATCCTCACCTTTTCACCTTCTTTTCTGCCTGCCTGCTTTGTGACACACTGAAGTGTTCTTTATTATAAAGCATAGGTGTGAGGGGAAGAAAAAAGAACCTAGAGGAAAGCAAACTGTGGCTGCTTTCCTGGCTTCCAGTTCTGCAGGAGATGCAGAGTTGAATAAGGAGTCCTTCGGCAGAACACTTAAGCAAGTGCATGCCCTGGTTCCCAATTCCTGTTTTGTGGCACTGGCAAGAAAGCTGGGTTATAGGACTGTTCTTTTTCTGAGCTCTTGCCAAAAGTCAAAGCAATTGTTTCTTTTACTTTTCCAGGATTACAATAATATATTTCTGGCCATGAAAATATGATTGTTTTTTTTGTTTTTTTTTTCCCTGTCAGGTTTTTCTCCTCACATTACAGCTGTGCTTAGGAGAGTATTCAAAGAACAATCAAGTCAGCTGGGGGCTAACTTTCATCACAACAGGTGGTCAGTTTATTGTCAGGATGTGAACATTTTCCTTTGTTAGGAAGAACAATTGTAGAAAATGCCTATAGCAGTTAGATTTCAAATGTAATCTCCAAATAGTTCTTCCAGCTTCCTTGGGCGCTTTTTTAAAATATTAATTTGACACTTCTTATGTTTAAATAACCCCCTCACTCTGTGGAATTTAAATACAGTCAAAGAAAAGAATGGGAAGTACTACTTCAAATTTCAGTTGTAAGCTTTCAAAGCCTGGTCTGTTTTATTAATAGCTGGGGAAACGTGTATTATGAAGTATGCAGGTGTACTCAGGGTTATAAAAGCCACAGGATAAAATGATGAAGTTCAAGAAGGAAAAACAGAAGGAAAGTCAGTACACATTAAATAGGCTTTAAACAGTACACATCAAATGGGTTTTAAATGACCACATCATTTAATGAAAACAGATAGGACCAGCCAAATCAACTGGGCATAAAAAAACCCCTGCATGATAGCACCTCATATAAAAGGTTTTGAATATGAGAAACAATATTGCATAGAGATATGTTTAACTATCTGTTATTTATTAAAGTCTGCCGGGACACAGAGTAATATGTGAGTGTAAATAACATGACAAAATAGTCAAAAAGTTTCTCCTTAGTTGCCAGTACAGCTATATAGATT
Organism: Phrynosoma blainvillii; assembly: GCA_026167975.1. NCBI lineage: Eukaryota > Metazoa > Chordata > Lepidosauria > Squamata > Phrynosomatidae > Phrynosoma > Phrynosoma blainvillii. The sequence continues at coordinate 119,718,683 of JANUYF010000004.1, read as the reverse complement.
ATATATATAGATAGATAGATAGATAGATAGATAATATATATAGATAATATATATATATAAAATATAGCTAATATATATATAGAATATATATATATATATATATATATATATATATATATATATATTCTATATATATATTAGCTATATTTTATCTATATATATATTATCTATATATATATATTTATATATATATATATATATATATATATATATATATATATATATATATATATATATATAATCTATATAGCTGTACTGGCAACTAAGGAGAAACTTTTTGACTATTTTGTCATGTTATTTACATTCACATATTACTCTGTGTCCCAGCAGACTTTAATAAATAACAGATAGTTATATAAATATATAAAATATATATAAAATATATATATATAATATATATATATATATATATATATATATATATATATATATATATATATATAATATAGCTATATATTTTATAGCTGTACTATATAGCTATATTGACTTGTCCCTTGTGGGGCTTCTGACAAAAATTGAACATAGGTAAAACTTAAATATAGAATAACACAGTGATTCCCAAATTCTGGCCTTCCAGATGTTTTGGACTTCAGTTCCCAGAAGCTGTAGCCACCATAGCCCTGTCTGCATAGCCTAGACTACTCTGAGGGCAGTCTGGAGTATTCTGGCCCTGGAGCTGCCCTGACCTCCACCATTACCTTTGACCCTCCATTGAAATGCCATCCTGATGTCTTTCTCTGAAGTGAAACACTGCACAGGCAGCTGCTATGAAGAACTATGGGGGGATGCAGACGGGCGGCCCTGGGCCACTCCGGGAAATGGAGGATTGAAGCCGAGGCTGCCTGACGTGTCAGTCCTGATCCTCCCTTTTGCCAGCCCCGGAAAAGAGCAGCAAAATGCCGCTCCTTTCAGAGCTGGCAAAAGGGTGCCCTTCCAGCACATGGCTCTTTAGTGCCCCTTCCGACACAGCGTGTCAAAACACTGCACTGGAAGGATGTCCTGATGCTGCATGCCATGTGTAATGTCGCATGGCATCAGGACGTCCTCAGTGTGGGGTTGGGGCGCCTGGTGTGTGGCTACCCCTCCCCATCCCTGCCTCCAGGATGGCCCAAAGGGCCTGTCTATAGAGGCCCTATGTTGGCCAATTTTCTGATCCATTATTAGCCAAAAGAGGAGAGAGTTTGGAGGATCACTCCAGAATAAACTGATGCCTTGTTTTGAGGGGTTCGAGAGCAGGACATTGATCTGGCTGTTGGTGGGCAGGCAGCAACAGATAACTTTTCTACTGGGGAACATATCCATTGTGTCTCCTGATAAACCATCTGAAGTACAAGAACTTCCCTGCCTCATGAGATGGTCAGTGCCAGACAAAGCAGACAGATGGAGACCAGACTGAAACCCATTATATTTTGATTTTCAAAGCTCTGTGCCAGACTCTAGCACTTTTTTGAAAAGTGGAAGTCTTTAAATGGACAGAACTTACCACTCTTTCATCTCTGCAAGAGCTCATGATAGGCATATGATCTTCTTTTGTGCATTCACTCCAGAGAGTAAGAAGGTTTTGAACACATGTGGGCTGGGCAAGATGTAACTCTTTTCTAATTTCACTCATGAAAGAAGGAACAAGTAATATTATTATGTTTTTCCACTACAAGAAAACAATTGGAAACTGTGCAGCATTTGAAGACTGTTCACAGTTTGGGAGTTATTCTGCACACAATCCACACAAGGGTTTATATATATATATATATATATATATATATATATATATATATATAATTCCAAAGAAATAGTATTTTCCAGGCCATAAAAGATGTTCCCTACCCAGAAAATGCTGGTTTCTGTGTGAAAAATAAAGATGTGGGTTTTGCATGAAGTAAATCCTGAATTGAAAATGTTGTCATCAGCCTAGTATTCTCCTTGTCAAGATCTCTCAACTTTTTTTTTTAAATCACCCATTGTTGAATATATTTGAATATTCTTTACACCTCTACTGTCTCTGCTCCAGGCTTGGAGGTTTTGGGAGTCTTTGGTTCCACGGTATTGGTCAGCTTAAACTACAATACTAGATTTCAGTCATTTGGCCACAACCTGTTTCCTGCAGAATCCTACAGAGGTAGATCTATATTTTAAACATTATTTGACACAACTGTGAAAAAGGATTGGTATATAATATTTCTGAGTATCATTGACTTGTCATGTTGTTATTTTTTAATGAAACAAGACTAAAGATAAAATGTCTGGGACAAAAAATTATTTTATTTTATTATATGTGTATGTTAATGTTGTAAGATGTTGATTAACTTTTTTAAAAAAAGCTACCACATATACCTATCATCTTTCTCATGGTGTATCTACACTGTTGAAATAATGCAGTTTGACACCACTTTAAGTGCTATAACTCCTTAATATGGAATTCTTGGATTTGTAGTTTTACAATGATGCAATGGTAAGAGTGAAACTGTGACCCTGCATTCTGACTTCCCCAGAGATGAAAATATCAAATAATTGTGATCGTATCTGATATTCCTGTATAGCAGCACTTCTTAAGAGGTAATAAACAGTTTTATGGGATTTGGCATTTTATAGTCTCATGTTTTATCTTCCATTCAGGCATAATACACAATCAAGCCTATAATATCTCTCTCTTGCTACTATTTCTGTCACTTTTACTGAATTTCCTGGTATGAATCTTCTGAAACTACTGAAAAGGAGATTTATCTTTCAGTACTTTATATAGCACATTATTTACTCCTTTGCTCATAAATCAACCTTTAATTATTTTGTTGACAGAGCCTGCCTTATGATTTGCTCATCTCATTGGCAGATGTTTTTCATTATGCTTGCTAACTCATTTCATTGTATAATGTAAATTTCTGATCTGGATATTTGCCTTCTACTTGAATATCTACCATACAAATCTCCCAAGCAATGCTAAAATATAAATAACCCAAAATATTGCAGAATAATACTTTGTGTGTGTGTGTGTATGTGTTAATTATTGTCTGTTTCTGTTTTGTTTTCTGTCAGAGTAGGAAAAAAGTGGGAATTGCGTGCCTAAGGGTGATCGAGAGGGCAGTTGCTTCCCAACTCCAGGCAGTCTTGGATGAAACCGATTATCTTGATCCATTTCAAACCAACTTTCGAACAGGATATGGAGTTGAGACTGCCATGGTTGCTCTGAAGGATGACCTCCGCCTGGGCATTGACAGGGGTAGTGTGACCCTGTTGGTGCTCTTGGCTCTTTCAGCGGCCTTTGACACCATAGATCATGCCATCCTCTTGGATCGCCTGAGAGAGTTAGGAATCGGAGGCACTGCTTTGCAGTGGTTCCGTTCCTTCCTTTCGGGTAGATCCCAGAGGGTGAGGCTCGGGGACAATTGCTCATCCAAAATCAAGCTTAATTGTGGCATCCCTCAGGGTGCCATCCTGTCCCTGATGTTATTTAATATCTACATGAAGCCGCTGGGTGAGATCATTCGGAGGCATGGAGCGCGGTGTCATCAGTATGCTGATGACACCCAAATATATTTCTCCATGACCAGATCATCAGCCCAGACTTCATATGGTGTCTTTGCTCTTGATAACTGTCTTAAAGCAGTAATAGATTGGATGAGGAAAAACAGATTGAAGTTAAATCCAGACAAAACGGAGGTACTAACAGTGACAGGCCCGAAACCAGATTTGGGAATACAGCTGCCAGTCCTGGATGGAGTCACACTATCCTCCAAGGACTGTGTTTGCAGTCTGGAGGTGCTTTTAGAGTCGTCGCTTCACATGACTAGAGAGCCACCTAGCAACATAGCGATTCAACCAGCGACGAATATTGTTGATCGTCACATCTTTTTGGGCTCCAGGCCAGCTACACCATGGCAAAAGCTTAGTCCAAAGTATTACAGCACCTGAGAATATCTTTTGAATTTCTTGCAAATCCCTCACAATCTGCTTTGCGAGCTGTAAACATGGGGTCTTAACTAAATCATTTCCCCCCAGGTGTATCACCAAAACCCAGGGTTGAGGATGCAATCATGCCAATTGTATGATCCATGGAAGGAGCGCTCCTCACATCATGCCCCTTTGTCCAAACCACACAGTGGGTCCAATGTGCGAATGTCCCAGAGTGTAATCGCATCACTGCTACATAAGGTGGCGTTCCACCCAGAATACCAAACTGTGGCCCACAATCCATATTGAACTGCGGCAGAAACCAGCTGAAAAGAAACAAAACAAATTAGTGTGGCTGATCAGTGGTCACATTCCCTGATGGCCAGACATATGACTTAAATGCTCAGGAATGCCACCGGCCAATTCTACAAATATCAGCTTCACTCAAAGTATGAGTGGCCACAGCTGTTGCTGCCCTAATATGGAAGGAGTGCAAAGAAAAACAGGCCTGGGGCAAAATAGCCCGCCTTAGTGTCTCCTTCAATTCTGCCCTACATTGAAATTGAGTCAAGGGCATACCAGACAGATGAATGAAAAGATAACCCACCATATTGGGCCTAATCTTCAAATAGTTGACCATTGCTATTACTGGGCAAATCTGCCCAAGAGGTGCTTTTACTAAGAAAATAGACTGACCCTTTGCTATCTGATCAGTCTTGGAGCGCCTAACACAAATCTGAATCCCTTGTTCTGTTAATAATATGTCAGAAAACAAAAGAGCCTTGCCAGATTGATCATTACGCGATCCTGGCACAATCTCACTAATTCTTAATGCAGCGAAGAAGGCTAAAGTGAATATTGCCTTAAATAAAGCCTCTTCCCCAGATGAGTTACATGTATCAGCTAATTGTTTCCATAATTTAGCCAGGACTGGGCCTGTTATTGGCCATCACGAGTCCTTTGTTACAGAGGATTCCCTAGACCAACCTTCCACAGCTCTTTTGACCCTAAAGTCTGTGGTAGGATCAAAATAATCCCTTGCCCTAGAGTGAAATGCCAGGGCTGCCAACCTGCCCCTAATAGTGACAGGCGAAAGGCCTGCCTGTCTAAGATAAACTATAAAATGTAGGATCAGGTCAACCCTGATCAGCCAACTTTGATCCATGCCAATTTCCAATAAAAATTGATTAAACGAATTTAAAGCTGTTTGATAGGACTTGCATGTAGATGGGACGATGGAACTTAAGATTTCCCTGTGAATTTCTAATCTCCAAGGCTTCATAGCAAGGGCGGTACCTCCAACGGGTGTGTCGACGCCTCGGGAGCCAGCTGCTGGAACCTGGAGAGCTGAAAATGAGAAAGGGCATCCGACAAAGGGTTAAGCATGCCAGGAACATGTTGAGCTTTGACTAGCACATTATAATTCAAGCATTGCATGACCCATAAACCCATAACTCTAGGAGACTTAGAAAATTCACCACATGAACCACCAATTGGTTTCACACCAAAACAAGACAGTCCTGTTGGCAAACTGGCTTGCCCATAAGTGGACAGCCACCACTATAGGAAAAAGCTCAAGAAACGTTAAGTCTCTGGTTAGACCACTTTCAACCCATGCAGAAAGCCACGCCTCTGCAGCCCACTGGCCATTCCAATAAACCCCAAAACCATGAGCACCAGCAGCATCAGAATGCACCTGAAAGTCTGCCCTCAGCAGCATTTCAGGTCTCCAAAACAATGTGCCATTAAATTGATCCAAGAAGGTGTCCCAGACTTTCAAATCCTCACGAATGCCCCTTGTGATTCTGATGTGATGGTGCTGCGCCACGATACCTGCAATAGCCCTGTATAATCTAGCACAAATTGCACGTCCTGGCACTACAACCCTACAGGCGAAGTTCAAGAGTCCTGTAAGGGATTGAAATTCAAGAAGTGTAGCTTTCTCTTTCTCCCACATGGCACTAGCCTGCTGCCTCATAGCCACCACTTTATAGTTTGGTAATTGTGAAATCCCATCTATAGTGTCAATCCCGATACCCAAAAAGGTAAGTCGAGTATCTGGCCACTCAGTCTTTTCCTCCGCTAAGGGGACACCCAACTCATACATTAATTCCTGAAATTGGGCTAAGGAATACCTACATTGGGAAGAATTGGGATTCCCAGCTATCAAAAAATCATCTAAATAATGTGTTATGGCTCTATTGCCAGTCCGCTTAACTGCACACCAATGAAGAAAAGTACTGAATGTCTCGAAAGCAGAAGAAATCGAGCATCCCATTGGCATGGCTTTATCAAAGAAATAATTTCCTTCAAATTGAAAACCCAGTAAGTCAAAATCATCTGGGTGAACAGGAAGGAGCCTAAAGGCAGACTTAATATTGCATTTTGCTAAGAGGGCTCCCTTGTCTAAATTCCTAATCATCTTAACTGCTGAGTCGAATGATGCATACTTAACAGAGGCAAGCCCAGGATCTATAGCATCATTCACAGAGTCGCCCTTGGGATATGATAAATTATGAATCAACTTGAATTCCCCAGGAGCTTTTTTAGGAACCACACCCAAAGGGGATAGACGGAGGGTGGGAATAGGCAACTGATCATGCAGTCCCAAAATCCTTCCCGCAGCAATTTCTTTTGCCAATTTCTCCCTCACAATGTTTGGCAGCTCCCTTACAGAATGAGCATTGGGCACAAAATGATGAACCCTGCAACCTGTATAAGGGATATGAAAACCTAAGGAAAAAACATGAAATAAATAAGAAGCAGCTTCTTTACTAGGGTAAATCTTTAGCCATGCCACCATGGTGTCTAACTTAATTGGTGACGGGGCCTTTTCCTCCAGGCGAAGCTGGCCGGGGGGCAGTAGCCACTCCTGTCCACTTGTCTCTATTGAAGGAAGCTCTGGGGTGACCACCCCCACAGGTGTTGCACTTATGCTCAAACCTGCAGGATTGCCTCTTGCATTTTCCTGCATTAAAATCCCAGCATATGCCAAATTGCCTTCTCTCTCCCATGGCAGGCCTCGCATTCGGCCCTCTCCGCATGGTAACAATTGGGACATACCCATTGTCACACCTGTTTGAAGGGGAGGCCCCCACCATAACATCAGCCCACAACTCAGTCCGAACATGTCTCCAGGACAAGGAGTGATCCTGTGCAGCTCTCATTCTAAACTGCTCGTCTTACTGTAACCAGGCTGCACCTCTAAAGTTATGATGGCACTTAGTGTACGCTGTTATCATGATCTCCTGATATTTAGAAAAGTCAGGAGAGCTAGGTGGTTCTTTTTCCTCTGTAAATAGTGAAACCCATAATCCAATTCACAAAATTATGCTCCAGCTTAGGGCGTTTCAGGGCTTGAAACTCTCTGGGAAGACTGAAAACAATCCCATCTTTTACCATGATCCTCGGCTCTGGATCCCTAAAGGTAAGAGTAAATAAGTCAATGTATTCTCTCTTCCAAATCCTTTCTTTAGTAGAAAGAGGGAGGTGTGAACCAAGGGGTGTGGACATTTCAGCGTAAGGGGCAGATTCAACTTGCCCAACTGCTCCAGATAACAAAGGAGCACTTGAAAGAGACACCACAGAGGTGTTGCTAACCACAGCCATTGGCTGACCATCCTGCACCCTAGTGTCAGGGACCTGTGAAAGTGCAGGTGCCTGCACAGGTGCAACCAGAACCGCAAAGTTGGGCTGTTCCTAGCCACACCCTGACCAACCTGGCCACCTGGAACCCATACCGAGGCAGGCCAATTAGCATGTGCAATATTAGGAGACAAACTTAAAACAGAAGCTTGCTGGGAAGCATCACCAGCCGACTGCAATGGTCCCCTGAAGTGTGGCCCTGCAACAGCTCGGGTGTCAAGCACAAAAGAGGCAGCAGCAGCTTGATCACCTCTTTGCGCTTCACGGGTCTGCTCCATTGCACCTGGAAGAACCAGTCCTCGTAAGAGGTTATATAAATCAGCCATAGTAGGCTGCTCAGACACAGGGGCAGCCACACCCTGAGCTTCCACACCAGGGACCCTTTTCAGGAGATCCCACACATCGGCAATCATGGGGTGCCCTGCCTCCACAGCTGAAACCACAGAAGGACCTGGTGTGGCATCCATCACCTGTGGCTCAGATGCCACGGAAGGAAGCAGCACTTCTGTGCTGATGGTACCAGAAGCGCCAGCAATAGGGCTGGTGGCTGTAGCCTGTAGCCCTTTCTGAGCAAGTTGATTGCAAAGAGCGACACAAGCCTGAACTGTTTTGCTCAGTTGTGCCAACTGGGCAGTAATCTCATCATCTCTGCTGGTAGACTGGGAAGGCCTCTTCGAAGCAGATTGACCAGAGCTGGGTGCAACCGAAGCTGCACGCCTTTTAGATTGGGCCTTACTGCGTGGCATCCTTTCTTCAGTGAATGGAACATGGGCCAAAGCAAAGTCACCCAACCTTGGATGACTACTATCAGGCCAAAAGGCCGCCTTTTCCCAAGTCTCACAAGAGACGTAAACAGCCAGGAAGCATCACTGGCAACCAACCAGGTGGAAAGGTGTCCACCAAAGGTCCTATGCGGAGCCCTAAACCGAAGATAGCCGTCTTCCAATACACTCACAGCTGGGGAGAAGTGCGACAATCCTCCCAACCAGTGATGGGGTCCTGACCTTACCAGACCAGGGTTGCCGTGGCGTCACTGGGACTGTATCCAGTACCGAGTCCACGTATCTGGTGAGGATACCTGCCTCAGGGCTCTCCTCGGGTATACAACCCCCGAGAATTGGGGATGCGGAGGCCCCAGCAGGCCCAGAGGACCGGCCCGAAGGCCCGACTCAGTCCACTGGGATGCTCAGGAAGAATACCTGAACACTCCCACTTGTAAAAGGAAGAGAAATCCGTAAAAGTCCACAATGCAGCCAAAGACCACAAGTAAGTGCTAAGCAGAAGCCAAGCCAAAGCCAAAGCTGAGAGCTGAGTGATATTACTTGCTCAGTTCAAGCTTGAAAATGGCTGCCTCCACATGGCAGCAGAGAGCTATAAAGAACAAACTCTCATCCCAAGTCTCGTGAGACCAATAGCACTGCGAGACTTAGAGTAGCAACCAGACAACCCAATCAGACAAAGCGCGCAGGTGTTCTCATTCCCCTGTGCGCTTTGACCAACCAGGCTTCTCATGTCCTTATTTGGCCAACACAACAAGAAACCCCTCCCAACTTGTCGGGCAATGCCTATCTGAAGAAACATTTATTAAATATAATCAGTGTTCTACGTCAGCAAATTAGTTTACTTAACTAAGGGTGCATTTCCTACAGAATCCTGGGATTTGTATTTTTGTGAGCCACCAGCACCCTTTGGCAGAGAAGTCTACAGACCTTGCAAAACTAAAAAATCCCAGGATCCTATAGCTACAGAGCTACAGCTTTTAAAGTGGTGTTCAACTGCATTACTTCTACAGTGTAGATGCAGTCTATTTGAATTGTTCTGGCCCAATTCCCCCCTTTCAGAAACATCATTCACCTGTGTTCCATATGCCAGCAGATTGGAACTACTTCCCCTCACACAGCTAATGAGTAGTAAAGTGATTGGGAGGAGTTACAATCACAGCAATAGTGTCACAACTGTGATTAAGTAGTGATCATGAATATGGAACAGTTGCAGTTTGGTAAACATACTCTTCCACATACATAGTAATGATTATGACACTATTATGATTATTACTCTCTCCTGTGCCTTCCTGGACATCAGTTGCATGTGGAGAAGGAGATTCATTCTGCAAGTGGTTGGATCATTTGTGTTACTATTGAATTCAGATTTGTGAAGGTTGGATCAGGAGAGATTACTTAGGGGCAAAACAGATTGCCCAAAAAGGGTGGATTAGGGCTGCCCCAGTGCCACTTGCTCCAGGGTCTCAGCAACCACATACTACGGCCCCAATCCTGCCCTTTGCTGGTGTTTTAAACTGGCTTCTGAAAGCAGAGTTGGGGCAGGGCAGCCACACGCTGGTCACCTCAACCCCACGCCGATGCTGTCCTGACGCCGCGCACCATTACGCACGAAGCACAGCATCAGGATGCCCTTCTGGTGCAGCTTTCAAACACACTGCACCAAAAAGGGTGCTGAAGAACCACGCACCAACTCTTAGGGTGGGCGGCAAAAGGGAGGATCAGGGCATTGGCATGGGGTTGCAGTGGCCTGATCTTCCAGAGCCACCCATCTGCGGTCCCCCTAAATCACAACTGGTATGAGTCAACCAGAAGTAAATATAACAATGTTCCATTAAGCTATTTAGAAATGGCATAGTTTTGGGGAGGGCTACTTTCCCTGTTTCATTTAGCTACCTGTATTTGGACTATGACTTGGAGAGCAGGGTTTGAATCCCCACTCAGCCACTAAAACCCTCTGGGTGACCTTGGACAAATCATACATTCTCAGCCTCAGAGGATAGCAATGACAAGCCTCTTCTGAAGAAACTTGCTAAAAAGACACTGTGATAGGTTCGCCTTAGGGTCACTATAAGCTGGAAATTACTTGAAGGAACACAATAGAACACACACACACACATGTAATTATTCCTTTCAATCATCTACATGTTGAATAAATAGTTTCATATATTATATGGCTGGACCACTCTGTCAGGGCTGGGTGCAAAATTCTATTTTTTTTTATCCTGAAAATGGACAGTCACTAGAGCAGGGGTAGGCAATCTTTTTGAGCCAGGAGCTGGGTTGCTGTCCCTCAGACAATTGGGGGGCAGAAGCCATTTTTTTTTAAAAAAAATAAAAAAATTAAAAAATAAAAATAAAAATATGCATGCACACTCTCTCAGCCCCAGAAAAGCCATGGCAAAACCCGTGTGGAGATTTTGCCAAGAAAACCCCAAGAACAAGTAATAACAACAGTAATCATTATCATCATGGAAACGACTGGAAGGAAGGCCCACAAATAAGCAGGGATGCATGCACACTGTCTCAGACCCAGAAAAACCATGATGGCAAAAGCCTGTGGAGATTTTGCCAAGAAAACCCCAAGAACAAGTAATAACAACAATAATCAATATCATCATGGTGGCGGCGGTGGGGGGTGGCAGCAGGACCAGCCTTGGGCTGGTCCAAAGGCCTCAGGGAGCCACATCCGCCCCCTGGGCCATAGGTTGCCTACCCCTGCACTAGAGTAACAAGGCATGCACTAGCACAATGATTTTGTCTGATATGAAGTGAACATTTGTTCTCATCTGACATCAGAAGCCAGTGTTGGTTCAGCTCCAGTTAGTGCTTGAATGAGAGTCCCCCAAGCAATATGAGAGATTTTCCAATAGAATTGAGGGGGGGGGGCAGGGAACTCTGGCTGAAAGTCTAGGCCAGGGGTAGGCAACCTTTCCCCTTTAAGGGCCGAGGGACTTCAGCTCCCAGAATCCCAGGATCTATTGGCCAACATGGGACTATTGGCCAACATGGCTGAGGCTTCTGGGAGCTGAAATCCCTCGGCCCTTAAAGGGGAAAGGTTGCCTACCCCTGGTCTAGGCAGTCACTATTCTCGCTCATAATGCAATAGCTTTTTGTATTCTTATTATATGGGCCTATGTAGGCACATAGCTTGGAAGTATTACAGTTTTGTACTATAACTTTCAGAGTTCCAGGAGATAAAAATGACTGCTGATAAAGACATCTATGTGTAGTTCTGTTTTCCATATTCAAAAAAGTAATTATAAATTATGACAATAGTCGCTTAATCTTTGACTCCGTAAATGGGAAAAGGAGAGCTAATCTGTGCTGATGTCTATATAGCTATCATCCAATAATTTGAAATAGAAATAAACTGTTATTTTCAAAGTGTAACAATGTTCTGAATGTTGTCTACTCAAAACTCCCCCAGCTAGCACTACTGAGATTCACAAAGGACAAGCAATAAAGCAGAGAATCAATGGGATATAGAAAACAGGAGACCAGAATAGGACTGTGAAGGTTATGGATCATACCCCTACTTAGGGGCTTTGCAGACGGGCAGCTGTGGGCCTCCCTGAGAAGTGGAGGATTGGGGCCGGAGCTGCCCCACACCTCAGCCCCAATTTCACCAGAGCCAGTGAAAAGGGTGCCGGAAGAGCTGTCGTGTGTCTATTCCACATCTCTTCCAGTGCAGCACGTACAGAGGCTGCACCAAGAGGACGTCATCAGGGCGCTCGCCCTGTGTAATGGTGCACATTCTGATGATGTCCTCAGGAAGGGGTTGAGGTGGCCGCCATGAGGCTGCCCCTCCCCTTTCCTGCCTCCAAGATGGTGTTTTTCACCATCTGCATCCCCCCTTAGTCATAGCTAGGGCTAGGATATTTTGTTACCTAAGGTGAAACAGTAAATACCAACCAAATTAAAATTCAGCCCCAGAGTAACAAAAATATTTTAGCACAGGTGTCAGAAAATGCAGCAAACATCTCCCCTTGTCTCTGTCAGTAAAAATCCAAAAATCCAATGACAGCAAATTAATTGAGAATGTCCTACCTTTTCATAATAGCTAAAATGTTAGTTTTCTTTTAGTTGGAAACAATGTTTAGGTTTAAGGTGATAAAAGGTTTTTTAAAAAAATTCTTCCACATCTCCTGTCCTGGTTACAAGAAGGCATCAGAACAGAGGAAATAGCAAAATCTACTTTGTGGATGCTTTTTTTGTGCCTATCTTATGACTGCACAGAGCAACCAACTAAATACACAAAATGCCCTACAAAACCACATCATGCTAATTTTATGTGCATCATATTAATTTTACAGGCTCTATAAATACATCAAAAATTGTGTGGCTTTCACCACCAATAAAAAGTCATTCACCTGGAATAGGTTATTGGAAGAGGTGATCTGCACTAAAGAAATAAACCAGTTTAACACAACTTTAACTGCCATGGTTCAATGCTATGAAATTATGGTCATTGTAGTTTGTTGTGGCACCAGAGCTCTCTGGCAGAGAAGACTAAATATCTCACAAAGCTACAGTTCCCCACAATCAATAGCATTGAGCCATGGAAGTTAAAGTGTTGCAAACTGGATTATTTCTGCTGTGTAGATGCAGCCTGGGAGAAAATAGTCAGTACAGCATGCTCTGTGGCTTGAATACTGCACTGAAATAAATTCACAGTCTTATATGAAACATTATTTTAGAATACTTGAAGTCCCCTTTGTAATTGTCCAACCTAACTAATATTTATTGTTAATGCATTTTTTTATGAAGGGTTTTTTTACACAATTTTATTCATTCATTCATTCATTCATTCAATTACACCCCACTTTTCTTCCACATCTTCCCAAAGAGGCTTACAACAATTTAAAAGGAAATAAATAGTTCAGATTTTATTTTATAAGGTTAAAAATAATAAACAAGAATTCTGTTTAAAAATGTATGATTTAAATCAGTTAAAAATACCATTAGGATATAATTGAGAAGATCCAAAATAAAAACACACCACATTACTTTCAACACTTTTCTGCCGTGTGATTAAAAATGAAATGACTGCCTAAACAGAGAGGTCTTTGTCCACCCATAGAAAGAGAGAAAGGGGGGGAGGGTTATCTGGCTCTTACATCCTGGGAACAGCCACTGAGAAAGTTCTCTCCCATATCCTTTTCAGTCTCCCCTACATTACTGCCAAATTTATAGGATTATTACTAGAATAACTAGTTTAGTATCCATACACTTTCTGTGTTGCAATTATTTATTTATTTATTTATTTTACTGATTCAGTAGATAGAGAGATAAATGGGTGGGCATGGTTTAAACCAGGGGTAGGCAACCTTTCCCCTTTAAGGGCCGAAGGACTTCAGCTCCCAGAAGCCTCAGCCATGTTGGCCAATAGTCCCATGTTGGCCAATAGCTCCTGAGATTCTGGGAGCTGAAGTCCCTCAGCCCTTAAAGGGGAAAGGTTGCCTACCCCTGGTTTAAACATTATCCCAGTTGAAGTAATTAGTTATTAAAATGATTAACGTGGGCTATTTGTCCCTCCTCAGTCACAGTAAGATCCATCATTTCCTCCTCATTTAAAATGAATTGTTAGTGTGTTGTTTGTTTCCCTCAGATCCTTCAATTGAGATATCAGGCTTAGATCCTCTTTTGGAGATGCAAGAAATGACACACCTTGTTTTCCCACAGGTAAAACTGATCATAAAATAATTAAACCATGGCAATTAGGTTGACCCAGATACTGATGACGTAAGGTGCATTTAACAAAGCAAGATTCTTGGAGGTCAACCTTTGTGACCCTCATTGTCCCTCCATTAATATTGTTTAATTACATGAATCCAAGCTTTGTGAGGACCTATTTGTTCAAGTTAACAGGAGTAGACATTTTATAGACAAGTAAATTTCATGGAGGGCTGAATATATTTTCAGATGGAAATTCCAGCCATCCATGAAATTAAAAGGAAAGGGGCTGCTTATAACAAAAAGTTTTGCAATTACAAATCCTGTCCACTTTCCTTCTTGCATCTCTCTACAAGCTTTCTGTCAGATCTTTAGTTTCTTAAGAAGATGCATTTTTTCTGATATTCTGAATGTGAATATATATATATATATATATATATATATATGCATCTCATTCACAACAATCAGTGGATGTATTGCTAAAATAAGAGAATAATTTGAAAGCCTTTCATGTGCAGCTTTTAAACTTACATATCAGAATTTATAATGTGGACATTTCTACATGTATGTCCATCACCAGAAAATTCAAGCAATAGCCAATAAATTTGACTTCTAATCTGAAAGTTTTGAGATCAAAGCAAAAGCAGCTTCATTTATATACCGCTTCATATCATGCTATGGGATGTCTAAGCAGTTTACAACTGTAAGCTCATTGCGCCCCAATGGTTGGGTACTCATTTTAGCGACCTCAGAAGGATGTAGGCCTGAGTCAAGCCTGAGCCCTGGCTAGTATTGAACTCGCAACCTTGTAGTCTATGAGTGAGTGGCTGCAGTACAGGCATTTAACCACTGCGCCACCAGGGCAAGAGGGAACCTTGTACCAGGAAATTGTCAAGGAATGGATCCTGGGGGAAATGTCCAGATGTGGGATAAAAGGTAACAGGAGGTTACCTTGAGCAGTGGAGCAGCCATGAAGTGCCAGCACGATGTTCTGAGTCACAGGGGGCTGATGCAACACTAAGCACAGGATTGAGTCAGACATGTGCAATCCTGCTGTGTTGAATCAGCCAGGTGAGTGGACTGGACTAGATATCCCTGGAGGGAATAATGTATATAAGGGAGGAGCATTATTGTACAGTGTGGGATCATTGGTGTGTGGTGTAATGCGAGTAGTTTTGTCAGTCGAGACAAGCTTGTATACAGAGGAATGAAGATTAAAGAGATTAAAGATTAAATCTGTGTTGCTTCTTGGTGGCCATCCAGGTGCACAGCTTCAATACTGCTCACACAATCACTCTGACAAGGGTTATGGACCCAGTCTGCAGTGTGGAGACTGCCAGAATGACAGTGTGAGTGGTTTTTGTGTTTGGTGTGCCAGAAGTCTTATCCAGTCTGTCTGTGAGTCTGAAAGGCAAATAGTTAAAGCACCAAGCTGCAAACAGGAGGCAAGGGATCCTGTTAAGTTCCCTAAATTAAGTGACTGCGATTACCCTGCTTGGAGTATTTATGCAGAATCCCTTTTGGTAAGGGAAGGACTGTGGGAATTCGTGGAGAAAGGGCCTGCAAAAGATGCAGTTGAGGAAGACAGGAGGGCAAGAGCAATGTTGTATTTGACTCTTGAACGAAGTCAATTAAACCATATGCGTGATAAGAGGTCTGCCTGTGTGGTTTGGCAAGCTATTAGAGACGTACATCAGTCAGACACTGCCTTGTCTAAAATAATGTGGTCCAAAAGACTTTGTCAATGTCTTGTGTGCCCCCAAGTTGCAGAACTGCCTAGTCAGTGTGTCATCCATGACTTCTAATGGTTATGAACTGCATTTCAAGGGGGGTGACTGCATTATCTCTTTGGGAGGGCAGGTTTGGGACATCCCACACTCTATTATTTGTTGGATAGAGTAGAGTGTACTACAGTGAGTAATGAGCCTCTGCACTCAAACTGTGTACACTAGTCCCACCGGGTGCTGGGACATGCCAGTTTCACTAGTTTGGGAAAATTGGTTGAAGTCTGTCCCAAGCTGAAAATGAGTGCCTGTGGCCACCATTTAGATTACTCTGTTTGCAGCAGGATTAAACTGAAGGCTTATCTGTTGGCAAAAAAGAGCAAGTCCACCACCCAGTGGCCATTTCAGGCAATGCATGTTGATCTGGTGGGGCCTTTTTCTCAAAGCCTAGGCAGAAGTAAATATTTGATGGTTATTGTAGACCTCCACACCCATTACAGCTATGCCACTCTGATGAGGGAGAAAAATGAAGCTGCTAATAGGTTCAAGAAGTGGGTGCACATGGTGGAGAGGAAATATGAGCATAAGATTGGTGCCCTGGTAACAGACAGGGGTGGAAAATTTTTAACCCAGGACCTGGGAGTTGAAACAAAAGGGGATATGCCACAACACCACCAATCCTGCCACTGCACAAGAGGATGGTTTGGCAGAGAGAAGGATTGGAATGCTCAAACAAATGAAGGACTGTATGTTGCTGGATGTAGAGGCACCGGAGAATCTTTGAGGTGAAGCAATATTGATTGATTGCCACATAGTAAACTGCATGTGGAACTCCACAATACAGCTAACACCATATTTCATGTTGTATGGGAGGCACCTAACCTGGGCTACCTAAGGATCTTTGGGCAGTACGCTAATGTCCTGATACCCACAAACTTCAGAAAGAAGAGTGACCTGAAGTGGAGGAGACTGAGGTTTGTAGAGTATGAGGGCAATAGCTACTGCTTCTACCTGGGGCATAGCAAGATTCTGTTGTCCAGGAGTACCAACTTTGAAAAACAATCTGTGTGGGAGAAACTCCACACAAACCAGGAGGTGTTTCTGAGGTTGGGACAACAGGGCACATGTGCCAGGAACGGAGAAGTGGAAACACCAGTGGCTGTGCCAGAGAGCAAGCCAAGCACCTCAAGGTCCCATGGACATGCTTGCCTCAACCATCACTACTATGAAGTTTGAGCAAATGCCTGCTGTAGATTCAGAAGTGCAGACACATAGTGATACTGTGGATGAAAGTGTGAGAACAAATGACATCATCTCCAGGAGAACACAGAGGGTGAGAAGACCACCAGACAAATTAGAAGTGCAAAGAGTCAGAGTGTGCACTGTGGTGGCTGATGAATCTGAAAACTATCAGGAATTGTTTACCTATCCTAAGGAGGAACAGTCTGAAGCCATGGTTAAGGAGTTCTTGTCTTTGGTCAACAGGAAGTGTTTGATGTTGTGGACAGGCCTGGAGACCATAAAGTTGTTGAGTATAAGTGGGTGTTCAAAAGGAAGGAAATGCCTGATGGCACCCACAAATATAAGGCTAGGCTGGTTGTCAAGGAGTTTTCCCAACAAAGGTTTGAAAGCTATAATAAGACCTTTTCCTGAACAGCAAAGCCAGAAAGCCTTATGTTGGTGTTGGCATTGGCACCCAGGAAAGGACAGGTGGCAAGGCACTTCAATTTTGAAACTGCCTACCTGAATGCCCAGCTTAATGAGATGGTGTTCATGGATCAGGCACTGGGCTATGATAACACCAAGGGTAGAATAGTGTATAGGCTACAGTGTGGTATTGTTGGTGTGTGGTGTAATATGAGTAGCTTGTACACAGAGGTATGAAGAATAAAGAGCCTCCTTTAGAGATATCTGCCTGTTGTCATATTTGCCAGCTTCTGGAGGGGGAGAGAGAGTTCTCCAGCCTGCACAGAGCTCTGTGTCGCTTCTTTGGTGGCCATTCAGGTGCACAGCTTCAACATGGTGCAACGCTGCTCGCACAATCACGTTGACAGAAATGAGAGAGGGAACCATGTAAATAGCAATTTAACCTTTTATACTTTAAGTTCTGCTTCATTATTAAGTAAGAGAAGTTATGTTTAATAATCTTACTAATTAAAGGACCCTTGTTCCAAACAAATCAATGGGTTTAATGAGAAAATCCATTTATATCTGTTTCATGCCACTTCTATACTAATTATATCAGAACATAATTGGATATGATAAGGATGATGATCAGTTAGGAATGCTTCAGAATGTTTTTGTATTCATTATCTAAATGTAGTTCTGTGTGGATTCTACAACAACTAGGTTTTGGCCAAATTATTAAAACCTAGTATTGAGGCATGAGGGACTCCCAAGCCTCATGCAAACTATAGTAGATGACTTTTTTCTTGAACAAAAATGTGTACAAAAATAAAAGCAAGGCGCAACAAACAGAGGGCTAGAAAAATGAGAAACTGAGACAAACAAGAATTGACAGATTAATCCATCCCTAGTTAGGGGACTACTGGGAGCCTTTGGTGAGTTGCTCTCAGTTTTTGACAGGAAGCATAGAGTAAAGCAAAATAAATGCAGCAAAATAACATGCATATAAAAGGTTTCATTTTGCTTCATGCTTTTTTACTGAATTCTATCTACCATATTTTCTGGCGTATGAGACAACTGGGTGTATAAGACGACACCCAACTTTTCCAGTTAAAATATAGAGTTTGGGATATACTAGCCGTATAAGATGCACACCAAATAAATTCCAACACACTCTTCCAACGCATACCAAATAAAAATTTAAAAAACATCATATTTGATTCCGATATGGTAATTTTAATTCAAATGCTTAAGACATACAGGTACTTAGCAGGAAAACTGTCACTTATAAACATAACAAACTACAGCTCCCATGTTCCCTAGCATTTATTTCTGCCATGTGTTTTGAACCTTATATTTTTAAAAATAGTCCAGATTTAAATGCTGCTTTAAAAATTATTTCCATCTCTCAGCTATGAGATGGTTGGGGAAAATGAGAAAGTGTTGGGGGGAAGGACTGCCAATATACTAGATGATGCATTCTGGGGTATGTACAATTTGCGGCCAAATAAATGACCCTGGGCATGTCACACACTCGCAGCCTCAGAGGATAGTAATGGCAACCCCCCATTTGAAAAACATGCCAACAAACCCCCCTTAGGGTCGCCATAAGTCAGAAAGGACTTGAAGACACACAAGAACAACAAAAAAAGTCTGCAATTGTTTCATAGGTAGTACAAGGGAATAGGAGCCAGCATGGTGGAGTGGTTTGAGTGTTGGACTATCATTCTGGAGACCTGGGTTTGATTCCCCACTCTGCCATGAAACCCACTGGGTGAACTTGGACAAGTCACACACTTTCAGCCTCGGGGAAGGCAATGGCAAACCTCCTCTGAACCAGTCTTGCCAAGAAAACGCCAGGCGAGGATCGCCTTAAGGTTCTCTTCCTCCTCCTCCTGCTTCACCACCCCTGTCATCATCCTCTCTTCTGGCTTCTTCCTGCCTCACCATCCCTGTCCTCCTTGTCCTCCATGTGCTGTTGCCTGGCTTCTTCCCTCCTTTCTCCTGGCTTCTTCCCTCTTCTCTCCTGGCTTTTTCCTGCCTTGCCACCCCGTCCTCCTTGTCCTCCACATGCTCTTGCCTGGCTTCTTCCCTCCTTTCTCCTGGCTTCTTCCCTCTTCTCTCCTGGCTTCTTCCTGCCTCACCACCCCAGTCCTCCTCGTTGTCCCCATCCTCCTCCTCTTGCCTGGCTTCTTCCCTCCTCTTGCCTCTGTCCTCCTCCTCATCTTTATACCCGGCATATAAGACGACCTCCAACTTTAACCCAGATTTTCCTGGGTTTAAAAGTCATTTTATATGCCGGAAAATATGGTACCCTGTTCCAGATAAGTGAGACTGAACTTTTACAACCTGCTGAACTGGACAGACATGTAAGGGAATTTGAGTGAAAGCTCAGATCATTATAGTTAAGCAGAGGAATTCAGTACATCTCAGCCTATTAAACTGTATTACAATCCCTATAACTCTAATTATCCTAGAGCTTAAAATTACTTTTTTGAACTGCAGCTTCCAGAAATATCATGACCAGTAGTTATTATGGTGATGGATTTTGGGAGCTGCAGTCCAAAAGAGTATTCCCCCCCCCCCAGCTGCATAATATCTAATCACACACAAATAAGATGGCTAAGCTTATTCTATGAGTGTAAAGGGCAGTGGTGGTCTGTGACATTTTTAGAGAAGATCAGGAGCTTTACAGAACTGTCTTTAGAATAGAAAAATCACTTCAACTCATCTTATATCTCTGGTACTATCCTTCCGTTTTGTGTCTGGTTGTGCATACAAAAGACTACAGCATATTTTGGTTGGACATCCTACTTGGGCTTATCATACTCCATCCAGGATGACCAGAGACCCTTCTTTTCTCAGACATGTCCTACATTTCAACTTTATGTCTAGAGGCCCAGGAGGAATTGCAACAAATACTCTACTTTGAGCCATAAAACCTGTCCTTGTATCACCCCAGCAGGCAAGCAAGAAGTAGCTCAACAGATTTTTTTATTGTCTTGGCTTCTGCACAGGGCTCAGTTGCAGGCTGTGGAGAAGACTGTCAGAGACCATGTGGTGTTTTTGTTTTTGTTTTTTCTGATGGACATGTGGAAAGGAAAGGAGCATCTGAATTGTTGAAGTAAATCAGTGTCAACAAGAGGAAGGGGGTGAAAGTATATGATTTGGGATGAGAAAGAAGCAGGAAGAATGAGAAAGCCAATGGGAAAATTAAAAATGAAAGTAGATTCAGTCAAGTGTTT
The DNA here is from genome assembly GCA_026167975.1 of Phrynosoma blainvillii. Taxonomy (NCBI): domain Eukaryota; kingdom Metazoa; phylum Chordata; class Lepidosauria; order Squamata; family Phrynosomatidae; genus Phrynosoma; species Phrynosoma blainvillii. The sequence goes on along the minus strand of JANUYF010000004.1, from coordinate 119,698,103 downwards.
ATATCTAGTAAAGTGCAATTTTAAGCATAAATTTTGCTCTGTGGTTTTTTTGGGCCTGTCTGTTTTAGGCCTAAGACCCAATCCAAACTGCAGAAATAATCCACTTCAACACCACTTTGACTGAAATGGCTCCATGAAATGGAATTTTTTGCTTAATAATAAAAAAAATTCTTATTGGGGGATTGTATAGATTAAAAGAACTGGTCAAGTAAAAAAATATAAATTCACATTGTTAAAAGAAGTTGACTGGAAGGTTAATTTATCATTTGAAATATTAAGAATAATAACAATAGGACAAAGAACTATTAATGGACAAGATGTCAATGGTGACAAGAGAAAAAGGAAAAATTACGCAAGTATTAGAGCAAAGACAAAGAACAATGAGAAGACCATCCATTGAACTGAAGACAACAGATTCAAACTTAAAATTTTTAGAAGCTATACAAAGAATAGTAACAAATATTAGACAAGAAATAAACGATTCTAGAAAGGAGATAAGACAAGATTTGAATTGATGATTTGAAGGAAACAATGGAGATGATATCAGTTGACATAAAGGACATGAATAAGAAAGTTGGAGATTTGGAGAACCAGACTGAGGAGTTGGCTAAAGTGACAAAAAACCTATGTCAAATGCAAGCTCAAGAAAAAGAATTGAATATAATGAGAGGATCAAGCAAAGGAAGAAATGCATAAAGATAAGAAATCTAAAAGAACAATATAATGAAAATCTATATGAAATAATTATCCCAGCACTGGCAAAGTTGATTGATTGCTCAAAAGATTATCTAGATATGGAGATAGATAAAATTTTATGAATCAGTTCAACAGTTGCAAGGAACAAAATTTTTCCAAGAGATATAGTAGTCTACTTTGCTAGAGAAAGGATTAAAGACAAGATAATTCAAGCGAGTTATGAGAAGAAGGTGGTGATAAAAGGTTTGTAGGTCATAACATTAAAGATGTACAGGTGGAGATATCACAAAAGAGGATAGAATGCGTACCTTTGAAAAAATGCTACAAATGAAGAAAATAAGATACAGATGGGAACCAATAGAAGATGTCTCCTTTATATGGTGACAGAGACAATGTAGGATTGATACAGTGGGTAAAGCAAGAGCCTTCTATGAAAAGTGGTTTAGAGAAGAAGAAAAAAGGAAAGAAAGAAGGCAAATATAGTGAGGTGGCAAAGAATACAAAGGACTGGCAAACAAACAAAAAAGAGAAGGAGAAATGCATAAAGAGACAGAAGAAGAACCATCAGAAGGAGCTATAGTTGGAGAAATATATAGCCTACAGTTGGGAAATGATAGTTTCATAGAAGAAGTGTTGGAAGAAAGAGAAAAGAAGAGGAAACAGGACAGCAAGACATCAAAGTCAAGAATAAGGTTAAGCAATTACCTGAGATGAAGTTCATATCTTGGAACGTTAAGGGTATGAACTCCCTCTACAAGAGAAAACAAATATTTTATATATTAGAAAAATTAAAAAAAAACAGATATAATCTGTATTCAGGAAACATATATAAGACAACAAGAAATAATATATTTGAAAAATCCCAAGGTAGGATGACATTTTATAGCAGCAAGCAAAAAGAAAAAGAGTGGAGTTGCAATGTTCATGAAAAATCAAATACCAACTAAAGAAATGATAAATGATAAGGAATGAAGATACATTGCAATAGAAATGATGTTGAATGGAAGAAAAACATTAGTGATAGGTGTCTATGATCCAAAAAAAATAAAGCAAAATTTTATTTTAAAATTAACAAAACAAATAGAAGAATTAGATTATGAATTTCATGTTTTCATGGGAGACTGGAATGGTGTTTTGAATCCCTTATTGGATAGAAACTAAAAAAGAAAAAGAAAGAGAAAAAGAAAAAGAAAAGAAAGAAAAGAAAAGAAAAGAAAATCAAGAGAATCTCCCCCAAACTTTTTTGTTGTTGTTGTTGTTGTTGATATGATGGATACATTTTCATTACTTGACCCATGGAGACAACATTGGGAAATGTTAAAGAATACACTTTTTTCTCAGATCCTTATAATTCACCTTCAAGAATCGATATGTTTTTTATATCAATTTTTTTTTTAAGAATTCAAGGACCTAAAGATATTAACAAAAAAGATATTGGACCATAATCTGATAACAACAGAATATATGCAGCCAAAAAAGTAAATCTCTTGGAGATTGAACAAATATTTATTAAAAGATGAGACAACATAAAAACAAATCAAGGAGCAGTTGAAATACTACTTTCAGGAGAACATATAAAGAGACACAAACATGAAAATAGTTTGGGATGCATGCAAGGTGGTCATTCATGGATTCTTGATGATGAAAAAATATGAGTGGGGGAGAAAAAGAACAAAAGAAATTCAGGAAATTTTGGGGAAAAAATCAAGAAAAAGAAAAAGAAATAATTAAAAAACATAATAAAAGTAGTTAAAATGAAATAAAAATATTAAAGAAACAATTGTCCCTTAAAATGACAGAAGAAATAAACAAGAAAATGAAATATGAAAAACAAAGGCAATTTCAATTTGGAAATAAAGCTGGGAAATTTCTAGCATATGAATTTAAAAAGATGAAGGAAAAAAGGATGATATTTGAAATCAAAGAAAATAATAAAATATACACTTACCAGGGAACAATAATGAAGGTTTTTCAGAAATATTTCAGAGAATTTTTTTTTAAAGAACAAGAAGTAGGAAATCAACATTTAAGAAAAATAAATAATTATTTGAGGGATATAGTGAAGATGAAGATAAATGAGGATATAAGAAGATCTCTCAATCAAAATATTGCAATTATGGAAATAAAAGAAGCAATAAAACAAGCTAAAAATGGGAACACTCCAGGTCCGAATGTATTTTCTACAATGTTATACATTATTTGAAGAGGAGTTAATTGGACCACTTCATAAAATGTTTAACAAAATTATACAAGAAGGGATTCCTAAATCACGGAAAGAAGCAAACATTGTTCTGATTCCAAAAGAAGAAAAAGATTGGAGCTTACCACAAAATTATAGGCTGATATCTCTTCTAAATTCTGATTATAACATTTTTTATCCATACTAGCTGGTAGATTGAAAAAAGTCTTACAGGATTGGATAAAGGATGATCAATGCGGTTTTTTACCCAAGAGATATGCAAAACAGAATTTACGAATAGTCATTGATTTGATTGAATATTATGATAAAATTCCTGGGAGAAAGATGGCAATGTTATTTTTGGATGTAGAGAAGTCATTCGACAATCTAAATTGGCAATTCATGATAAGATTAATGGAAAAGTTGGAACTAGGAAATAACACTGTGAAATGGATGAAGGAGATCTACAAGGAACAAAGTGCACAAGTAATAATAAATGGAAATAAAACTGAAAGCTGCAAAAATTTCAAAGGACCAAGACAGGGGTGCCCTTTATCACCCCTCTTGCTTATTATGCATTTAGAGTTACTGATATTTGCTGTGTGGATGCATCCTACATGACATATTTTGGTGTTGGACTTTTTATGGACCGCAAACTCCAGCATTCCTTGCCTTTGATTATGATGGCTATAGCTTCAATCCAGCAACATCTAGAAAGTAGAATAATTCTCACCCTAACCCAATTCAAGGTGACAAAGGCTTACTTCCCACTCTGTGATGGCTTCTTTCTTCTCCAGCATAGTCACCCTCCTAAGGATTCCACACCCACTGAGCTAAAACATTCCATAGTGGTTACCTATGTACATTGGTGTACTGTATCTTAACCCTAACCTATATATCAATAATAATTTTAAAAAACATATTTTATTTTCATTTATATTTTGTGATTTCACCCCCTCCCAAGCACCTTTAGGGCACATGCTACCAGTGGCAGAAGACAAAAGTTTTCTCAGAGCGTCTATAGACCAGCACAAAGGTCCAGCATCAGGGTGGAATGGGGGCGTGGCAACTGCATGCCCCATACCCTGACTCCATCCCAATGCTGGCATCACACCACCCACCCAACCAGATGGCAGGCAGCATCACTCTATTTCTGCGGTGCAGCATTTAGATGCACTGTGCTGAAGAAATGGCAAAAAGCCACTGCTACAGTGACAAGGACAGCTTTTGGGGCCAGCAAATCACCAGGCTGGGACCATGCTATGTGGTTGATGCAGCCCAAATCCAGTGCTGAAAGGGGTGGTAGGAAGCCACTCCTTTGGAGCTGTCTGTTGAGCCCTCAGTGGTTGCCATCTTACTTTCCTAAAATGTTCTGGAATGGCATAATGTCCAAGACATTCTGAGAAATAAAATAACAACTGCCAGAAAATAAAATAGTTCTTGCTTGGTTGCTGTCAAAGGCCAAAATGCAATGTGACTAGAAGGAAACAGTGTGCTAACAGAACTGTGAGTTTTTCCCCAGTTGCACAAATGGGAATGTATCAATTTGCTCTTGTACTCTCTAAGCATGCTATCACCATTTGTGCAACCAGTTACAGAAACAGTTCCCTTCCTTGCATAATTAGATTCCTTCTTTTCTTCCTTTTTCTTTTCTTGAAATATTTTATACCCATCCCAATAATCACAAGATCCGTTTGTGGGGTACAGATAAAATTAATTAAAATCAACTCAGAAAAATTTAAATTTAAAGCAATTAAAATTAAAACTAAAACGTTAAACTTTAAAAATATACATTACACAATTTAACAGCTAGAACAAATTGCCACATTTTAATACTTATACAGATTGTCAGAATACAAAGCGTTTGATTTAAAAGCCATATTTTAGTCTGACATGGGAAAGAAAACAGTGGCAGCACCAGTTGCACCAGCACAAAGAAGTCCAAACACCGTTTTATGGACAACAAAATGACCACAACTTTATTAATCTGTACAGGGTCTGAAACAATAACTTTACAACAAAAATTCTTCATTTGATTATGACTTCCTTCTTGACACATGTGTATGTGTGCATGCCATAAAACCTGATGCAATCTTCATCTTAATCAAATCAAGCCATCAGGGATAAGTCATGCCTCCCACAAAGCATATGTCAAGAAGGTTCTCACACAAGTTGCTAAACATATAAACAAATCATCCCCCCTGTCCAATTCTGACATCATTGCTAAAATTGATGACACAAGAAAATGTTAAGCTGATGATGTAAACCCTTCATCCCTATTAACTGACCAAATTATCCCCTGGGGGGGGGGTCCCTGCCCGCCACAGGAGGGGGCCAGCCTAACTTGGCATCCCTTCCCCCCCAGAAAGACCCATTTAATATGATAGGCAGTGGAATCCAGGTATACATCACAGCCCACTGGGGAGAGATGAACCCCATCACCCCTGTACAGATGTGGCAAATCAACTCTGATCCTATCATGCATTACACAATATGCTCCCATATCTTCCAACCTCCTCAAAATGCTTCTATTCACCTAACAACGAGCCGAGTAAACGGCAGAGTCTTTCCGTGATTCCGTTGAGGCAACAACTTCATCCATAAAATAACAGTCTGTGGAAACCAACATCTTAATTCCTGTAGGTCCACCATGATCTTTTTTTACTAGCTGCAATCTGGTGATCTTAACCAAGTTGTTTTCACCTAGGTGAATGAGAAGAATCTGGGGAGGTGGGAAGGTCGCAGCCAACTCAATGATACATGGAAGAAGGGCCGCCCATAGCATGCCTCTCAGCCCAAACCAGTGAATGTGCCCAATTCGCTCCAGACCCAAGTTTGGATCTCGGTCTGACCAGATAACATGCCATTCAGCAAAAAAGACTGTGTCTGACAATCCAGATGTCACCCTGTTCTTGCCCTGCTCAACAGAAAACATACATTATAACATGAATGCAGGATCACATCAGGCTCTTGTTACTATAAGTCCACATCTAACCATAATAAGGGCGAATGTAAGATTTAAACACTCCAGAGTGCCATTGCCCAATACATTGGATCGCAGCATCGTCTAAGCTGTGAGCTGCTGCAGTCGTCACAGCTCTGATCTGGAATGCCTCAGAGCCTCCCGAAACACCGCTCGAAATTGAAACTGTGTCAATGGAAGGCCCAAGACATGCAAAAACAAATAACCAGGGGATGCTGGGCCCAATCTGAGGTAATCTGACAAGGCCAGTACTGGGCAAATCTGGCCATTGGGAGCCCTGGACAAAACTATCCTTTGAACCCTAGCCAACTGATCAGTCGTTGAATGCCTAAAACACAAATGTAAGCCCAGTTCCAAAACTTGAACATCTGATAACAAAAGCACCTTGCCTGACGTATCAGAGCAAGAGCTAGGGACGAGCTTGCTAATTCTGGTGGCAGCAAAAAAGGCCAAAGAAAAAGCAGCCCAGAACAAGGTAACCTCCTCAGGCGAGGAGCACACCATTTGGAAAGAATGCCAAATCTGTATGAGGATTGCATCCGTCACTGGCATGTTGGTATCACGTGCTGAAGGGAGCTCCCTAGACCATCCCTCCAAAACCCTCCGAACCCTAAAATCTACAGTAGGATCCGTAAACCCCCACATCCGGGAGTAAAAGGCCAGGGCTTCCAACCTCCCCTTAATGGTAACCAGAGACAACCTGGACTGTCTGAGATGGACTGCAAAGCAGAGTATGACCTCCACCCCCAAGGGCCAAACCTCAATTTCCCCCACATCCACTAAAAACTGTCTAAAAGATCTCATTGCAAACTGGTATGACTTGCGTGTGGAAGGGGCAATGGAGTGGAGAATAGCCCTCTTGATCTCTATCCTCCAAGGCTCTCGAGATGGGCTGGCACTGTCAAAGGCTGCACTGCGGCTTCTGGAGCCAGCTCTTGAAACCTGTGAAACTGAAAACGCAAAAGGGCATCTGCCAGGGGATTCAATAAGCCAGGCATGTGGCACGCCTAGAACAAGACATTATATTTCAAACACTGCAATACCATAGACCTGACCAATGCCATGACCGTTGGAGATTTAGAGCTCTGTGAATTGATTACATGAACTACTGCCTGGTTGTCACACCAAAACCAAAGTTTTCTGGGCAAATTGCTTTGGCCAAAGATGAACTGCAACCACAATAGGGAACAGTTCAAGTAAGGTAAGATCTCTTGTCAGACCATTATCCACCCAAGCCTGAGGCCAACTCACTGCTGTCTATTGCCCCTTCCAATAAACACCAAAACCATGGGTTCCAGATGCATCAGAATGAACCTGAAAATCTGCCTTTAGGAGCATTTCACTCCTCCAGAATGAAACACCATTGAATTCATCAAGAAATTAATCCCAAATCTTTAAGTCCTCCCATATCCCACTATTAATACGAATGTGGTGATGCACGGAAGACACTCCCCTCATGGCATTGTATAGTCGAGCACAAAAGGCCTATCCCGGAGCTACAACTTCTCAAGCAAAATTCAACAAACCTGTTAAAAATTGAAATTCATCCAACGTGGCCTTGGTCTTACCTCTCATTAACCTTACCTGTTGTCTTATTAGGTCCAATTTCTCAATCGAGAGGCAAGATGAATCATTGATTGTGTCAAGCTCAATGCCCAAAAAGGTTAAATGGGTTGCAGAGCCCTCCGTCTTCTCATTAGCCAGAGGGACTCCCATCTCATCCATTAAAACTTGAAAAGCTGACAAAGTGTCCCAACACATAGTTGTGTCAGGGGCCCAAGCAAATAGGAAGTCATCTAAACAGTGCGTAATTGCAGGGTTGCCAGACCTCTTAACTGCACACCAGTGCAAGAAGGTACTAAATTTTTCAAAAGCCAAGCAAGAAATGGAACAACCCATTGACATCGCCTTGTCAACATAGTACATTCCATTAAATTGGAAGCCCAGCAAGTCAAAATCTTCAGGGTGTACTGGAATTAGCCTGAAGGCAGATTTTATATCACACTTTGCCAAAAGAGCTCCCTTGCCCAAGGCTCTAACCATTTGCACTGCTGAGTCAAATGATGCATATTTTACAGATGCCAATGCTGGATCAATAGCATCCTTCACAGACTCCCCTTTGGGGTAAGAAAGATTGTGAATTAAATGATACTCACCTGGTATCTTCTTGGGAACCACACCCAGGGGTGACAACCATAATGTTGGCATTGGCAATTGTTTATGGGGCCCAGATATCCTCCCTGCTGCCAGCTCTTTTGCCAGCTTGTACCTAACGATCCCAGGTAACTCCCTCACTGAATGTGCATTAGGTGCAAAATGATAAACTCTTAAACAAGAATATGGAATGTGAAAACCATATGTAAAACCATCAAGTAGGTATTGGGCGGAATCCCGTTTAGGATAAATTCCCAGCCAAGCAGTTAAAAAGTCCAACTTAATGTGTGTTGGTGCTTTTTTCTCCAGCTGGGGCTGCCTGAGGGGCAGCTCCAGCTCCGGTCCGCTTACCTTTAAAGCAGGAAGTGCTGGGGTGATTCCCTTCGCAGGTGTTACAACAGTGTTAAAACCTGCAGTTCTGCAGTCTGCACTTACCTGCATTAAAATCCCAGCAGACTTCTGGTGATCTCTTTTCCCCTGTGCTAGGCCTCGCATACTGCCCTCTCAGCTGAGTGACCATAGGCATTAAGCCATTGTCACACCTGCTCGAAAGGGAAGCACCAACCATGATGTCCACCCACAACTCAGCTTGTACATACCGCCATGACATGGAACGATCTAAAGTGGCCCGCATCCGAAACTGCTCGTCATACTGAAGCCAAGGAGAGCCTCTTGAATTAAAATGGCAATTAGTATATGCCTTTATCATTGTCTCCTGATATTTGGATAAATCTGGAGACCTTAAGGGCTCCATCTTCTCAATAAATCCCCTATAAATTGTAAAGCCCATTATCCAATTGACAAAATTCCTCTCTAACTTCAGGTGTTTGTGTGCCTCGAACTCTTTAGGTAGACTAAATACAAATCCGTCATTCACCATAATTCTTGGTTCAGGGTCACGGAATGTTAAAGAGAAAAGATAAATAAACTCACCCCTCCAAATCCACTCTTTCGTTGCAAGTGGGAGATGGGAGCCTAGAGGAGTGGACATACCCACATAAGGGTTGCAGTCAGCCGTTGTTTCCACCCCACTTGACCTAAGATTCCTACTGTAACAGCTCCTTTAGACACACCTACCTTGCCCATCAAGGGCTGCTCCACCTGAACCCTTGCTTCCTGAGTCTGACTTACCCCAGCCACTGCTGAGGGTGTGCTCAGAGAAACTGAGGGTGCCCATACTTTTGCTGGCCAAGACCCCAATTAAATAGGTAAGGTAGACGCACCTGAGCCTGCCAGCTGCTGCGGGATATCCACCAATGTATGAGCACCTCCAACCGAGTGTGATGCAAATGAGGCTCGGCTGTTATGCTGCAAGGTGGAGGAAGGACCTCTAACCACATTACTCAGTGGCTCAGGGGTTTCAGTAGCCGGCCTGCTGGTCTGGCCTGAAACCACCACCCTTTGTACCATGTTAAACAAATTGGCCACTGTAGGCTGCACAGAGGCAGAGGCTGGTGCTCCCTGCTGCACCAAACCAGGAACATTTTTCATAAGTTCTATCACATCAGCTATTGTTGGCTGCCCACCCTCCATTGCTGGAGCATCTATGGGACCAAGTGACATGTTGTCCACTGACATACCAGGTGAGGGTACTTCCTGCACCTGTGTAGTTTGCAGTCTCACTATTTGCTCCTCATTTGAGGCTGGAAGGACTGGGGTTCCAGAACTACCACCCTGCACCCCCCTCTGAGCTAGTTGTTCACACACAGTCACACATGCTTGCATTGTATGTCCCAACTGGGCCAGGTGGGCCACAATATCATCTTCCCTGCCCTGGGACTTAGTCGCACGCATAGGCGCTGACTGACCGGTGCTAGGTCCAGCAGGTGCCGCATGCCGCTTGGACTGAGACTTGCTATGTGGCATAATGACTAAAGTTCTCTTCTCTATAATTACCAAGCCCCTAGGTTATAGCGTCCCAGTAAGGGCTAGAACGCTTCGAACAAGTGTAAGGCCAGTGAAGAAGATTCTTCTTTAAATCCAATAAGCCCCAGAAACTATAGAACCCCAAGCAGGGACAAACTGTTTATGGTGCCCCAAGCAGGGACAACCAACCATCCACAAGTCACAGGTCCACTTTAGAAATAACCAGTCCCAAGCAGGGATGAAAACCACCCAGGAGGTGCCAAGCAGGGACAATAAAACTCTCCCGGGGTTAATACTCAGCGAGGGGGAAAACCTCACCACCCAGCGGGCCTCAATGGCCTCATCCAGTCCCAAGCAGGGATGAGAAACCACCACCAAGTCCCAAGCAGGGATGAAGAAACCACCACCAAGTCCCAAGCAGGGACAATGGACCCTCACGAGTCACCCAGCAGGCCCCAATGGCCTTAACCAGTCCTAAGCAGGCACGGGAAACCACCACCAAGTCCCAAGCAGGGACAAAGAACCAACCATGGGTCACCCACTAGGTGCCAATGGCCTAACAGCCCCAAGCAGGGGCAAGAAACTCCCCCCAGGGGCTGCCAACTGGAGAGAGAAAAAAATCCCTCTGCAAAGGCAAGTCCCCCGGGTGCTCCTGAGTCCCAAAGAGGGATGTTTGTCAGCACTGGCCTCACCCACAAGGAGACCAGGCCCGAAGATGCCCGCTGGGTCATGAAATGCTCGGCAGCCGATCCTCTCTCTTGGCTGCCGAAGCTGTAATACAGGGGTAGGCAACCTTTCCCCTTTAAGGGCCGAGGGACTTCAGCTTCCAGAAGCCTCAGCCATGTTGGCCAATAGTCCCATGTTGGCCAATAGCTCCTGGGATTCTGGGAGCTGAAGTCCCTCGGCCCTTAAAGGGGAAAGGTTGCCTACTCCTGCTGTAAAATCTGCCTCCACAGGGCAGTGGGGGATTAAATAATCCCCAAAATCCCTCCTGAAATCTCGTGAGACTGTCCAGTCTCGTGAGATTATGTGGGCTACTGGGGGATCTTGTGAGATCCACCTGATTGGTTGGGAGGTGAAGGAAGGGCGGAACTTCCTGCCCTCCCAACCAGTTGTGGCGTTGGCCTTCCAAAATGACCGGTGCAACAGCAGTAGGCCCCTCCCGATGTGTCATGGGGGAGTGTCTTTCAGTCTCCAAAGGGAGAGAATTCTGGGGTCCCACAACCGAGGAAGTCTTCTACTATGTCCTCTTATTGTTCCCAACAGTAGGATATAGAAAAGGGCAGCAGACATCAGTTCTCGGCAGGATTATTTGGAGAATGCTATTGCTTTAAATATTGAGGTCTCATGCCATATCATAACATCATATTACATTCAACAGGTTGGGCAAATTGTTGTGAAAATTCTTGTATAAGTCAATTGTGCAATGGGGAAATGTATTGGACTCCTCTCTCTCTTGTGCATAGGCCTGAACCATGTTCTCAAGAGCACAAGTAGGGATGTCAAGAAAGTTTGTCATACATATTTTGGGTTGTCTTTATGATCAGCTCAAGTATTTACAAGTTCTTAAAGTTGGCATTTGCTTGATTGAGGTGTGCAAATTTGCAGATAGGTCATTTGCAAAAGAAGTAACAGGATGGACACTTTCTTGAGACATTTGATGTTACAGACTTTTAACTTTTTCTTTTTCTTGAGCTATATAAGTAACAATGCTTCAGCCATTCATTTTAATTGTGTGAGTCTCAGTCAAGGCAATTTAAATTACTTCACACTGCTGTAGTAGGGGAGGGGGAGAGGGAGGAATTTGATTCTAAAGAAAAACAAATGTCATCCTTCCTTGTTAGACACTGGAAGAGAAAATTGACTGAGTCATATAAATCCAAAGTATATGTATACGTGTGTTTTTCATGAGCTCCTGACATTGCATATAAGCATACATAGCTACAGTAGGATCACCTAGATAACTTGTTATTCCCCATTTTAATTGTGTTAAACAGTACCCACACAGCTAAAATATTCCAATCTGTTGTGGCACCAGAGATCTCTGACATAAAAGTCTAAATATCTTACAAAACTACAAATACCAGAGTGCCATAGCATTGAGCCATGACAGTTAAAACATTCTTCTGGAATTATGAGGTATAATTTGCTTCTCTGTGAGGGGTTACCAAGTTGAAATACCTCAGTCTTCACAGAGGAACAACAAGAAGATAAGATTCCACACACTCCTGCAGGAATGGGAAGAAGATAGAGAGAAGTTTACATCACTAGCACAGCATCATTTGTGTTAGTGAAATGACACCATTGATTTGTGTTCAAGAAGAAGCACCTTCCCACCACTGAGTGAATAATGAATGGGTGCAAACAATAGTAACAAAATCTATCCATATTAAGGGATACTTATTACCCTTATCCAAAAATAATGAATGAAAAGGTGAATTGAATAAGCTAAAATTTGTACATTGTTTCATTCATTATGAAATTATTCATTTCTCATTGATTCACTGTATGTAGCAGCACAATTACCAAGAATAGTTTGTCTACCATTGTTGTAACTCACTAAAATTCACCCTTTCATAGCTGGAAATACTAAATGAGAAGCCCCAGGCAGACCAAAAGATAATTTATTTGTAGATATAAATCATAAATATGTATAGTAATACTGACACTGATATATACAATTCTCACCTATATTGCTGAAATATTTCCTATACTATTCCCAGTATATAATCACTGTCATGCCTTTTTAAATGCCATTAAATATTTTGATTGCTTTAGTTGGGAAAGTTCAAATAATGTTCTTGAGATTAAGGCATTGAAAGATATCAGAAAAAAATCAATTTATTCAGTGGATTTCTCTGTAAGATGTGGGGAAAAGGAAGAATAAGTTAATAAAATAGGAGTATATTTTGGGGAAGTCTCTTGAACAGCAGTATTGTAAAGTTTCAAGTTGGGAAGTCATGGCAAACCCCAGAAGAAGATACAAGTATTATTAATGAATAATAATAATAATCTTTCATGTCTACATGCTCATAGATCTTTGGAAGCTCAAAAAACCTTTTTTTTTCCTGGTTTTCATAGAAAATGATTAATTATTTCCATGGTAACATTTTATATGACTGCTGATTATTCTTTCTTCCTATGGAACAAATAGTTACCATTTCAGCTTGTATATATATTGTCTTTAAGTTTTAAACTAGTTTTGTATCTTTTTACAATGAATTTGGCTGACTTGGGGTGGAACAGAGTGGAATAAAGTGGCTTCCAGCTGCTTTGAAGCTGGGATGTTTATACAATGCATGACTCCAAAGTGGGTGGAAACCGAAATGAAGCTGAACTCCAGGGCTAAAAGATGGAGGAAAAAGAAACTGGGATAGTTCAACATAATTCAGAAGATGCATATATTCACACTGGCAATGGCCCAGCACCAGTGCAGAGCTGAGTCGATGCAAAAAAGTGAAACCATGATGACCCCAATGGATGTAAGCACACCATACCCAAACTAGACAATCCAACAGGGGGCCACGGGGTGAAGGGGACATGTATGGGGGACCCATGGTTTGTGTTCTGAGAATAAATCATTTGGCACTCCTGCACTCCAATGCTGAGATGTATTGCATTGGTGAAGCATTGCATGTGTGCACGTTCAAAGGTGTGGTTATCCAATGGGATGGCATGGGAGGAGACGTTGGAGGTACTTTGAGGTCAACAGGCAGTGTGTTCATGTGATGGTGCACTTGCACTTGCATTGTGGGGAGATGACTCAATAAACAAATAAATAACTCAGTGGTATGGCTTGACACACCCATGGGTGTTCAGCCCACTTTGGGAGCAGGCCATGCTTGGGAGCAAGCAGGGTTTTGACCCACTTCCCGAAAATACAGTATTGAGCCACTTTTTCCTGATCATATGCTCCAGCCCTGAGGCCTAATCTGAACTGCAGAATTTTCCAAAAAATGATTTAATGTTATATCTGAACAAACTATGATCACAGTCTCCAAATGACCTCTGTCAGGTTCCAGAAGATGACTTTATTATCATGTCTGAACATAGAAAAATAGCCAGATGTTTCTTGTGTTTTGGCACTGGTTTAACTTCCCTGGCTAAATGTTATGGAGTTCTTGGATTTGTAGTTCTGTGAGATATTTAGCCTTCTGTGTCAAAGGGCTCTAGTACCACAACAAACTACAAATCCTGGAATGCCATAGGATTGAGCAATGGCAATTACAGTGATTTCCTACACAAGAAACATCTGGCTATTTTTCTATGATCATACACATGATCATAAAGTCATCTTCTGGAACATACCAAGGATCCTTTCGAGACTCTGACCACAGTTTGTTCAGATATAACATTAAACCATAGTCTAGCCCTACAACAATCATTCTAGCCTCCCCAGGCCCATAACCCCTCTCAAGCAACAGTATCAATGAGAAATTTGGAAGCTTTCATTGGCATTTTGAATTAACAACCATTTACTTTTCCATTTAACTCTGACTTTTGCTAATCAGCGTAGTTTGTAGCCACAAGCTAATTTCAAACTATAGTTAATGGAACTGACTTGTTTTCATTATTCACCAGCCATGACAACACACTAAACTGTAGCACTTAATTACTTCCGGTGCAGGCGTTCTGGAGGAGGACGTAGGTACGAGTTGCTCGTAACCTTTTTCTCCAAGGTAAAGGATTGGGGGGGGGGGGGACGGGACTGTTTTTCTATCTGTCCCTAGTCTCCTCTGGGTAGAGGGACTATAATACAGCTCTTTGGACCTCTTCCTATGTGGACATATACGAAATAAACTTTAAAGAAAGCAATCCTAGGAAGGACTTCAAGGCTAACCGTCCCAGCTGCCCTTGACATCTCAGTGTTTGGCAGGCAGTTTGAGAAGAGCTGAACCCTCCTTTACCTTAGTCAGTTGTAAAACTGACAATAGGAAACCCGTACTTTCAAGAACTACCTACTAACAATATACAACCAATATAATCTTCTGAAAATAAGACATACCTACATATATCTGAAGCTTAATCTTAGTTACAGTTTGCATCGTAGCATCTCAGAGATGCTGGGGCTCCAGCCATTTCGGAGGGAGAGCCTAGAGACACTTGGAGAAACAGCAGAAGCATAGAGAGAAATTGAAAGAGTGGAGAATAGTCATAAAATAAAGAAAAGTTGTAAAGTAAAGTCGTGAAAGGTTGCAAAGAACAAGGAAGTAGGAGAAGCATAAAATCATAATAAGAAGACTATAGAGATAATAATATAGACCATAGAGATAATAATTATAGAACACGGATCTTGCTACTTTAAGGGGAAAAAAGGTGATGCCCTGTTTGAGAAGCCTCAGAACCTTATAAGACGTACATCAAGCTTCAAAAGACACACATTGAGCACATAAAACAAGGGAGAGGGACAAACAGATGAGAGAGATGGAGGGAAAGAAGAGGAAAAAGACATGGAAGATTTGGATTTTTGAAATTTTTGAAATCATAGAACTGAGGACTTTTTGAGGATATTCTGGACTGGGTTTGTATATAAGTTCTTATACAACAACAAAGAGAAAATACTACATACTAAGGGTGAAAAGCAAAGATCAAAGACAAAGAGTTTCAGGTATTTAAGAACTGGAGGAAGAAGCGTGAAGCTTTACTGAAACTTGTTAAATGGTCAAGGAAGAAGGAAGGACACTGAATAAACAGAGAAATATATTAAATATATAACAATATTTGAAATTGGACTTCCCTCCTATGGACATGAGAGAAATAGTTAAAAGAAGAGAAAAAGTAAGAAAATCTTAATAATTTGAAGTACTTGATTGAACTTTGATATAATATGCATGATAGAACATTGATATGATATGATAAGTGTGATAAGCTAATTTAATTTGAGATTATGATTTAGATTCCAAAGGATTGAGATATAATATAACAGCAGTAAGATAAACTTTTTGGTATTTGGGTGGTTTAAATTTATAGTATTGATAATGGGGTATATAGTGTAAAATATGTAATTAAGTAATTATAAAACTGTTTGAAAGATTTAATGGTTAACACATATGAGTTATATATCAAGTGTCCTGGTATCAGAATTTGCTTTATTTTTGGAGACATTGAAATATTGTTTTATAGTGAATTTGGGTGTTAAAGATAAATTAACATTAGTTTAAAATTAATTGCAGTTTTACGTCTCTATGGGAAATAGTAGGAGCAGAGCATACACAAGGATAAAGTTTGAATAAGAGAAAAGATTTGTTATAGATTAATATTTAGCAGTGTTTTGAATATTTGAAATATTAAACATTTATGTTTGAAAGGAATATTAGGGAACAATAGAGAATAGTGACATAAAGATGGTGAATTCTATGGTGTAAGAATGCAATATGAGAAAGATATATGATTTTGACCATTAAATAGAAAAAGGAAAAAAAATTAAATTAAATTCTATAGGGCTGAATAACTATGTACAGCTGTAATATATAAGTTAAATATTGGTTTGTTAAATAACAATAGTATTCATTGTTATTGTATATTTTGATAACAAAATTTGTTTACTTTAATTTTTTGAGAAGGAAAAAACAGAGAAGGAAAAAGCAGAAAAAATGTCACTACCTAAAACAGGATCAGCACAAATTCAAATGCAAAGGAGAGCATCCATGGAAGATACAGTTAAAATCTTTGACCCAAATATGCTACTTTTGGAAGAAATAAGACAAATAAGGCAAGAGATGAAAGAGATGTGGAATTAAATGAAAGATCTGAAAGAGACATGTCAAGAATTAATAGAGGAGATTAAAGAGGCAATTTCAGACATGAAGAAAGACTTAAAGAAAGAACTAGATGGACTGGGGAGAAAAATGTAAAAGATTACAACAGATTTGACAAAAACTCAGAGAGAGGTAGAAAAGATCAAAGACAGAACACAAACATTAGAAAAAAAACACAAAAAAAATTAAACATCAACAAAACCAACACTGTCTAAGAGACTGGTCTACTGAACTGAGATACAGGGGAAGATGCGTAAAAATTAGAGGGGTCCCGGAAATGAAGAGAGAGGATTTAATAAAAAGGATTATACCTCCATTAGCACAATTTATTAATTATAGTACAGAACAATTGAAAATGGATCTAGACAAAATTTTTAGAATAAGCTCACCATCTACTAAAGAATGAGAAGTTCCTAGAGACATAGTCATCTGTTTAATAAGGACAATAACGAGAGATGTTATCATCCGCAGAAGTTATGAAAACAGATTGACAATTGAAAATCATGAGGTAAAAATTTTCAAAGACATTCCGCCCCAATTAATGCTAGATTGGCAGAAATATAAATTTCTTACTCTACTCAAACAATTGAACATAGAATTTAGATGGGAGAGGATAGAAGGATTGTCATTAACCTATAAACAGAAAAGATACAGAATTGACAATGTTGAAAAGGCTAAGGACATGGAACAGAGATTGTTAAGAGATTCTAAGGAAAAACGGAAAGAACCAGAAGAAGGCAACACAGATAGATCATACTTTAAAAAAGAATGAAGAGCCAGAAGAAATAAAGAGGAAGGAAAAGAACAAAGGAATAAATAATCAGAAAAGAGAGAAAGGGGAAAAAAACAGCCCAGAAAAGAAAAAGGATATAGAAAATGAGGATGTACCCAATACAGACAAAGACACAGATGATGAATTAGAAGATTTAACTATCGGATTGGAACCCACATGTAGACAAGAAGAAACATCATAGATTGCGGAACTCTTTAAATTAACTCAAAAATTAATTGACAATAAAAAAAACCCTAAACTAAACTAAAATAAAATAAAATATAGGGGTGGCTGGGGTGGCATCATAATAAAATAATACAACATTTCTGTTTGACCACAAAACCAGTATGACAATTAACATCATATCTTGGAATGTGAAAGGGATAAACAATAAACATAAACGAAGTATGGTGGGCAGCAGCAGCAAGGGAAGCCGCGCTCTGGGGCCCCTGCTCTCCCTCCTCCCCCCGACAAGCGGCGTGCGATGGTGGCAGCGCAAGCAGCCTCTGAAGGCTGGAAGACCCGGGCCTATAAAAGGCCCCAACGAGCCCTTTATGGCTGGCGGCGGTGGCAAGGGAAGCTGTGCTCCAGCACCCCTGCTCTCCCTCCTCCCCCCAACAAGCAGTGTGCAACAGTGGCGGCACAAGCGGCCTCTGAAGGCCAGAAGACCCGGGCCTATAAAGGGCCCCAACGAGCCCTTTACAGCCAGCGGCGGCAGCAAGGGAAGCCGTGCTCTGGGGCCCCTGCTCTCTCTCCTCCCCCCGACAAGCGGCATGCGACGGCGGCGGCGCAAGTGGCCTCTGAAGGCCGGAAGACCCGGGCCTATAAAAGGCCCCAACGAGCCCTTTACGGCCGGCAGCAGTGGCAAGGGAAGCCGTGCTCTGGGGCCCCTGCTCTCCCTCCTCCCCCCGACAAGCAGCGTGCAACAGCGGCAGCGCAAGCGACCTCTGAAGGCCAGAAGAACCGGGCCTATAAAAGGCCCCAATGGGCCTTTTACGGCCGGCGGTGGCGGCAAGGGAAGCCGTGCTCCAGGGCCCCTGCTCTCCCTCCTCCCCCCGACAAGCGGCATGCGACAGCGGCGGTGCAAGCGGCCTACGAAAGCTGGAAGACCCGGGGCCTAAAAGGCCCCAACGAGCCCCACATAGCCGGTGGGGGTGACAGTAAGAAAAACCAGTGCACTTGGACTTTTATGAAGCAGTTGTTTTAGGGCCTCGGCAGACGACTAATAGAGTCATCTTGGAGGCCAGGAAGAGGAGGAGCAGCCGCACACGCGGCGCTCCTTCTTCTTCCTGAGGTTGCCCTCAGAGCTGACAGCCCTCCGCACGGCCGGCGCTCCCAGGGCAACCTCCCACCGCAGCGTCCACACACGCTGTGGCAGATAAGTCAGGGAAAGTGCGCCCTACGCATTTAGGGTGCACTTTCCCTGACTTATGAATGGAGTGCTATTTTTGTGCTCCTTTCAGGGATGCCGCAGGAGCACTGCTGTGTGAAGGCTGCGGTCCCGTGGCGCTCCGTCCGGCGGCATCCTGGAAGCACTCGTGTGCTTCCCCCCTTAGTGTCCTTTTATTTACAATCTGATCAGGGAGTCTATTTAGTATTCTTGCTTTTTCTTATATTTTAATATTACTGTTGAGGTGCTTTAGCTTAAGTTTAGCTTGGGCAGAACCTGGCTAATTTATGAAAGCATGGCTGTCAAGAATAGCATTAAGCGGAAAAGGAGGCTAACCAAAAAAGAAGCCTGCACAAATGTTAAAAGGACCAAGAAACCTGCTAAGAATTTAACTGTGAGTTCATTGGATCCAGATTTATTGAAGGCTGCTACCACTTTGAAACAACTAAAAATGGAGGAGTTATTTCCGTCAAAAGATAATGATAAGCCTGTTTCTGAAACATCTTCTCTCTCCTTGCACGAAGAGCAAGCCCCAATTCTTGGCACAGATATTGGTATCAATCATATGACTGACTTAGGGCCTTTGCAGACTGGTAGAAATAGTGCACATTAAATTGAGGCACTGCCCTGGCTTAGTGCTAGGGAGTCATGGGAATTTTATTTTTTTCTGAGACATTGAGCATTCTCTGTCAGAGAGCTCTGGTGCCACAATAAATTACAGTTCCCATGATTCCCTAGCACTAAGCCAGGGCAGTGCCTCAATTTAATGTACACTATTTCTGCCAGTCTGCAAAGGCCCTTAGATACTGTAGCCAGGAATTGCTTACTTACTGCCAGTACAGTAATAGCTATTTTTGACAAGCTAACAAGCATAGATCAGAAACTTGATAGGATAAAAGACCTTATGACCAAGCCCAAACATTCATCAAATTTAGGAGCAACATCTAATAAACGAAGTATGGTATTCCATCGTATGGAAAAATTAAAAGGTGACATAATATGTTTACAGGAGATGAATATAAAGAGCAGTGAATCAAGGTACTTAACAAATAAAAAGTTAGGAGGAAAAAAAAAGAAAGGGATAGCTATCTGTGTGAAAAGGAAATACAACGCTAAAGAAATCTTCAAGGATAAAGATAGCTCCCTTATAGTGGTGGAAGTTAAATTTAAAAATGTGACTTGTTTATTCGTAGGAATATATGCTCCAATAGAAAACAGAGAGCAATTATTTAAAAGAGTGCATGAAGAAATCAAATCAATGGAATATCATGAAATAATATTATTAGATGACTTCAATGCTGTGATTCATCCAGAACTAGATAGGTTTTCTACTCAGAAAAAGATCAGAAAAAACCAAGGCAAACTTCCAACAACTTTTTTTAAACTACAAGAGTATGATTTGGTAGATATTTGGAGATACAAGAATAAAGATGAAAGTCAATACATTTTTTATTCGGAAGCACAGAATTCTTATTCTAGAATTGATTTATTTCTAACCTCATTAACTTTACTCCCACTAATACAAGTCATGGAAATAGAACCAAGATACATATCTGATCATAGTCCAATAATATTAAAGGTTAGAGAAAAACATAGGGAATATTCATGGAAATTACCAGAAAACTTACTGAATGAGGAAGAAATAAAGAATAAAATTAAAAAAGAATTAAGAACATACTTTAAGGAAAATGATATTGAGGGCACCTCTAGCATTACTATATGGGATGCTAGTAAAGTTGTCATAAGGGGTGTGTTTATAAAAATTCAAGCGGAAAAAAGAAAAGAAGAAAACAGGAAGATAAAAGAAATATCAGAAAGATTAAAGATAAAGGAAAAAGAATGGAAACAAAACAGAGACAAAAAAGTGAAAAATGAAATCTCAGCATTTCAACAACAATTAAAATCAATAACAGTAGCAGAACTACATAAGAAATTGCAAAAAATTAGACAAAAACAGTTTGAATTTGGAAATAAAGCTGGAAAACTATTAGCTTATAAACTCAGGAAGGATAAAGAGAAGAAAATTATTACTGAATTATATATTAAAGGGAAAATCATCACGGACCAATCTAACATAAAACAGAAATGTAAAGAATTTTTCCAAGAATTATATATGAAAGAGTGACAAATAGATAATGAAGAGGAGAGGATAAAGGAATACCTAGGAAAACAAAGAATACGATGTCTCAATATAATGCAGAAAGGAAAATTAAATGAAATGATAACAACAACAGAAATATCTGAAGCCATTAATTGACTGAAACCTGGCAAAGCCCCAGGAGCAGATGGCTTTATGGCTAGCTATTACCAAAAGATGAAGCAGGTATTAGTGTTTCCTCTTTCTAAACTCTTAAATAAAATACATAGGGAGGGCATTCCGAATACCTGGAAGGAAGCATTGATTGTGACAATCCTGAAAGAAGGGAAAGATAAAAAAGATATTAAAAATTATAGACCCATTTCACTGACCAATGTGGATTATAAGATATTTACCAATATCTTATCAGAAAGACTAAAATCTATATTATCAGAAATTATTGAAAAAGATCAAAATGGATTTCTACCCAAACGACAAATCAAAAACAATATAAGAACGGCCATTAACATCTTATGTTAATTTCGAATACAATAATGAGAGAAAATTAGCATTGGTTATGATAGAAGCCGAGAAAGCGTTTGACAGAATAAACTGGATTTTTCTGATGGAGCTGCTGAAAAAATTGAACATGGGAGAAATATTTGAATCTTGGATAGGGGCAATTTACAAAGATCAAAGAGTGCAGGTACTAATCAACATGGAAAAAACAGAACAAATTATAGTTGAACACGGAACCAGACAAGGGTGTCCTATGTCCCCACTGTTATTTATATTAATATTTGAGATACTTAACATAAAAATAAGAGAAGATGAAAAGATTAGGGGAGTAAGAATAAAGAATACACACATAAAATTAAGAGCTTATGCAGATGATTTGATTTGCTTCCTGGAAGAGAAGATAGTATATCACAACTGATCTCGACGATAAAGGAATTTGGATTATACTCTGGATTTAAAATAAACAAAGATAAAACAATAATCTTAACAAATAACATGTCAAGTATAGAAGAAAATCAACTTAGTAGTTGTTCTGGTTTTAAGATACAAAATAAAGTGAAATATCTAGGGATAACATTAACTAAAAAGAATATAGAATTATATCAAAATAGCTATGGAATGGTTTGGAAAGGGATAATGAAAGACTTAGCAAGATGGACCAATCTAAAACTCTCTTTCTCTAGCCGGGTAGTGATAATCAAGATGAACATATTACCCAGGTTGATGTTCTTATTTCAAAATCTTCCGATCTTAACAAATGAAAATTGCTTTAATATGTGGCAGAAAGAGTTATCTAAATTCTTGTGGGAAGGTAAGAAGAAGAGGGTGAGATGGAGGATATTAACGGAGGAGATATTAAAAGGTGGAATGGCAATACCAAATTTGAAATTGTACTATCAAGCTTCATGTCTTGTATGGCTTGAGGAGTGTATCAAATTAGGAAATGAAGAACAATTAGTCACCAAATGTAGTAACTTGAGATTTGGAATACATGCGTACTTATGGTATAATAAAACATCAGTAAACAAAGACTTTAACCACCATGTATTCAGAAGAGTGCTATTATATGTGTGGAATAAAGTGAAAAAACAATGTTATATGAAATTACGCATCTGGATATCAACACAAGAGGCTTTTTACAAAAGAACTAAAAATAAGGCAGAAAATGGATAAAATATAAGGATATATTAGAAGAGGAGGTGGAAGTTCTTATCAATTAAAATCTATTGAAACTCTACAGCAAGAAAACATAAATATTAACTGGTTTCTGTATAACCAATTAATGATGAAATTTAAACAAGATGAAAAATCAATTGGAATTGAGAAAGAAGACAAGGAAATAGATAAAATTGTGTTTCAAGAAGATAGTAAGCATCTGTCTAAATATTATGAAATCTTAAAGAAGAGAGACCTTGAAAAAGAGACGATTAAAATTACAATGATAAAATGGGCAAGAGACATCGGTAAGACTATTATGCTGGAAGAATGGGAAAATTCTTGGAAAATGATGAATAACTTTACCTTATGTCAAAATTACAAAGAAAATTATTTTAAAATGTGCCACCAGTGGCATCTAACTTCAACTAAATTAGATAGGATATATAAGATTGGCAATTCAAAATGTTGGAAATGTCAGAAGCCAGATGCTAATTTTATGCATATGTGGTGGAAATGTCCGATGGCAAAATAATATTGGGAAAGAACATTGGCAACTATTAATAATATGATGAAAATCAGACTAGAATTAGATCCTAAAATATTTTTGTTGAATATGATCAATAAAACGGACATGAATTTAACAAAAATAGAAATAAAAATATACTATATATGATAACAACGGCAAGAATGTCCTTTGCCCAACATTGGAAGAAAGACACAATTCCATTAGAAGAAGAATGGTTAGTTAAACTTCTAGAAGCAGCAAATATGGACAAACTTGCGATCTTACTAAGAGGAGAAGAAATTAAGGACGAATGGTCATGTTTAAAAAATATAGGAGAGAGAAAAGGTTGGAAATGTATATAATGAAAAGGTATTGAACTGATGGAAGATAGTTGAAGTTAAAACTGGATGATAAAAAGAAATATGTATTAAAATAGCAGGATAGATATGATAGGTATGTTGAAAGGAAGTTCCTGATGAAAATTCAGAATTGAACAGACTAATATAGCTAAACTTATTTTAAAAAATAGATGCAATTTTATAACGAATTCTAAAGTATGGTTGGTGGAATTTGAATGATTGTATTAAATTGGGGGGGAGATAGGGGATAGAATAATTGTATGGATTGCTAGGTTGTAGTGTATGTATATATGTTGTTGTATGAATGTTATATGGATGTGTTTATGTTATATGAATGTATTAATAAATAATTTTAAAAAATAAACTGTAGTACTTAATTTAAAATGGAATCATAAGCCACATTGTGACTATTCTGGAAGAGCCTAGGGAAGGACAGATAATCTAAGCCCAAGGAGTAGCTAGACTTTATCACATTGTAAATGATGATTTATCACAGAAATGGATAATTTTTTTTGAAAAGTCTGAGCAGACTTTTCCATAAAATGCCAGAAACAAAGAAGCACCCCTCCCCAAGAAATAGCAAAAAAAATCCACTTCTGGGGACCTTTCACACTACGTAATTATAGTGCTCTGATTCCACATTAATAGCCAACATACCATTCTATGGAATCATGAGATTTGCAGTTTAGGGAATGGAACTCAAAATTCTTAGCCAGAATGCTCTAATGCCTTACCAAACTACAAACCCCAGAATTTAACGGCCATGGAAGTTAAAATGGAAGCTGCCTGGGTTCTATGCAAGGAGAAAGGTGGGATGATAGCTGGCTAGCTAGCTAGACCATAATGCTATAACAGTGTAGTGTGAATGGCCTCTTGCTGTTTTACAAAGTTCTTTTTTTATGCTAAGTACTGCAAAGAACTCTTTCAACCTGTTTAAACCATGAATTGTCACTACTAGAGGCCTGCAGGAAAGGCAGTCAGTCCACACTCCAAAGTGGATTAGCCTTCCAAAAACAGCTTTGGTGGGTTGTTTGGAGTCCCAGGATACATTTTGACCATCTGATTTAGCATTATAAATGAATGCAGCAACATATTAGATAGCCAACATCCCCCTCCTATAGTCACCTCATGCTGTATTTATCAACAGAGATGTGCAAAGAAAAATAAGCATATATCTAATTACACTGGTACAATCTTCTGAATCAGTTTTAGGAAAATGTACAGAATGATGCTGAAACAATTCCCCTTTATTTTTATTTCAGTTTCTACATCTGCCAATAACAAGAGATCACTGTAGTATGTATGAAAAATACATAAAACCCTAATCGATTTTTTAAGAAGGATCATATGTATTGAGTTCATCTGCCCAGACACAAGGAAATTGCTGCAAGTTCTCAATATTGTTTTAACAAGTCTGTGGTAAACCAAACTTACATAGCACAAAAAGATGTGCTATAGAGATTAAAACAAATCAATGCCTAGAAACTCTAATAGCCTTGAAAGGTCACAATAAGTAATAATGGCTCTTTTCAGTCTTTTGGCTAAAATAATACACTGATTAACTGTTCCCCATAGTAACAATGAAAAAGAAATAACTCAAGAATTTTCTTATCTTGGAAACAAGGTGGGAATTATTTTGAACATCACTTAAAATATGTACACTGTAATAACTGAACATATGTAGTCTTGTCAGTATTAGTTATTTATCAGTACATGACAATGATTGTGAGGGGACAGATAGACAAAATGGTTTTCAACCTTCTACCATGGAAGTAAAGGTTAATAAAGTAGTGAGCTAGTACAAAAAAAAAGAGAGAGAGAGAGAGAGAGCAAAGGGCGGGGGAAAGATACTGTATTTAGGATGGATATTTCAAGATAGTGCCCTGAATCTTAATAATAATAATAATAATATTTATTTGATACCCCGACCCTCTGAGCGCAATAGAGGTGGCTAACATCATAAAATCAACATACAGAAGTTAAGAACAATCCCCCCCCTAAAAATTTATTAAATCAATTACAGTTTAAAACAAGTATAAAGGAGGTAAATTCCTCCATATAAAACAGCAATTAGACATAACCGAAAAGTGCTGGCAAATGTGTAACTACTGGCTCATAACGGAGCCTGGTCACAGAAGAGGGAAGTGTCTCGGAGGGAAATCCTGGAGCCAGAGCTGGTAAATTAATCCGGGAAGGCCCGCCGGAAGAGATCCGTCTTGACAGCTTTCTTGAAGCTGTCAAGTGATGACAATTGGTGGATCTCCTCGGGCAGGTCATTCCACAGTTTGGGGGCAACTACAGAAAATGCCCTCTGGGAGGTCGTCACCAGCCTCGTTTTTTGAGGCTGTAACAAATTCCTCCCAGAGGACCGGAGGGTGCAGGGAGGATTATACGGGAGGAGGCAGTCCTTAAGATAGCCTGGACCCAAGCCATTTAGGGATTTAAAGGTAATAACCAACACCTTGTACTGGGCTCGGAAGCTAATAGGCAGCCAGTGGAGGGACCTTAGTACTGGGGTAATATGGTCCCCCCCTAGATGTACCAGATATTAATCTGGCTGCCATATTTTGAACCAGTTGCAGTTTCCGAACCAAGCACAAGGGTAGCCCCATGTAGAGCGCATTACAGAAGTCAAGGCATGAGGTTACCAACGCGTGCACAACAGTCTCAAAATCCCCTACTTCCAGAAAAGGGCGCAGCTGGCGTATCAGCCGAAGCTGATAACAGGCGCTCCTGATCGTCGCATTAACCTGATTCGTCATCAGGAGCGACGAATCAAGGAGCACCCCCAGACTGCGAACACAGTCACTGGAGGGGAGTGTGACCCCATCCAGGACTGGAGGTTGCAACCCAATTCTTGGTTTCGGGGCCGTTACCGTGAGCACCTCCGTCTTGTCTGGATTCAATTTCAATTTGTTTTTCCTCATCCAGCCCATTACCGCCTGAAGACATTCATTGAGAGAGGAGATGCCATTGGAATTCAAGGCCGATGAATGAGACACAGAGAAATAGATTTGGGTGTCATCAGCGTACTGATAACACCCAGCACCATAACTCCAAATTATCTCACCCAGCAGCTTCATATAGATGTTAAACAACATCGGGGACAAAATAGCTCCCTGAGGGACCCCACAAGTGAGCTCCCTCTTACTGGAGCTACAGTCCCCGAGCAGCACCCTCTGGGACTGACCCAAGAGGAAGGACCGGAGCCACTGCAGAGCAGTGCCCCCAATAACTAACCCCCTCAGGCGGTCCAAGAGGATGCCGTGATCTATCATGTCAAAAGCCGCTGAGAGGTCTAGCAGCACCAACAGGGTCACACTACCCCTGTCGATGCTCAGACGCAGATCGTCGGTCAAGGCAACCATGGCAGTCCCAACCCCAAAGCCTGTCCTAAAGCCGGTTTGAAATGGGTCTAGATAATCGGTTTCCTCCAAGATTACCTGGAGCTGAAGAGCAACCGCCCTCTCGATCACCTTGCTCAAAAATGGCAGCAATGAAACAGGCCTATAGTTCTTCATATCCAGGGGGTCCAGGGAAGGCTTTTTTAGAAGCGGCTTAACTGCCGCTTCCTTTAAACATGATGGAACATGTCCTTCCCTGAAGGACGCATTGATGATATCCGTAAGGAATCTCACCAATGCATCCCCCCCCGGACAGCCAGCCAAGATGGGCAAGGGTCGAGAGGGCAAGTTGTCTTCCTCACCTTACCAAGCAGCTTATCCACGTCCTCGGTACTCACAAATTGCCATTGATCCAGTATAACTACATCGGCGGAGTTGGTGGACACCTCGCCTATAGACTCTGAACTAATAGTGGCGTCTAAGTCGGCTGTGATCTGAGAGATTTTATCTGCAAAGAAATTGTTAAATGCGTCACAGCAAGCTGTCGTCGGGTTAAGCAAGGGATTTGGCGCAGGGGGTACCTGCGTCATCTCCCTCACCACCTTAAACAGCTCTGCCGGACGAGACTCTGCAGATGTAATACGTGCAGAGGAGAAAGCTCTCTGCTCTGCACGTATTGCCTCCCGATAGGACCAAAGAAAGTTCCTATGACGAGTTCTGTCAGATCGGAGTCGAGTTTTCTGCCACGTGCGCTCTAGTCGTTGTCCAAATCGCTTCATTTTCCTAAGCTCAGAGGTGTACCATGGCTTATGATTTGAAGCGAAATGGCAAGGACGCTTGGGAGCGATCGTGTCAATAGCCCTGGTAAGATCACTATTCCATGTATTGACCAGGGCTTCGACAGGATCACCGGCATTCCCAACCATTAAACCCTCCAAGGCTTTCTGGAATCCAATAGGCTCCATTAGCCTTTGAGGGCGGACCATTCGAATAGGTCCGCCACCCCCGGGGGGGGCAGATATTGGCTCTGACTTCCATCTTGACCAGGAAATGATCCGTCCATGACAATGCGGAGGTACCAACCACCTCCGCCCACGGATATGCCTGTTCGGTACAGAACACCGCATCAAGTGTATGACCTGTGCAGTGCGTCGGCCCGTTGGCCAACTGGGATAGGTCCATGTTTGTCATGGTATCCATGAACTCCCGAGCCGCACCTGTTAAGCTGGTCTCGAGTGGAATGTTGAAGTCCCCCAGGACAAGAAGCATGGGAGACTCCAACAACAGCTCGGAGACCAGTTGCGTCAGCTCGGTCAGGGAGTCTGCTAGACAACGGGGTGGCCAGTAGACTAGCAGAATCCCCAAGCTATCCCTGGCCTTCAGGCTAAGGTACATACACTCGATGTGGGTTGTGCGTCGAATAGGTATCCTGGTTAAGGTCAAGGTGTTTTTGTAAATCAGAGCCACTCCACCCCCCCCCGCCCACTTCCCCTCACCTGCTCACTAACTGAGTACCCAGCTGGGAGAGCCTGCGCCCATACAGCAGTGCTGTCCTCCCCCAGCCAGGTCTCAGTAAAGCAAGCCAGGTCGGTGTCCTCATCTAGGAGAAGATCCTGGATGATATGAGTCTCATACCTCCCATTACCCTGCAACACTCCAATCACTGCCCCCCTCACATTTCCTGACTCCAGATAATTACAAGCCTACAGTTCCCTCCCCCCCCGGCCACGGCCTCGATGTAAGCCAGAAATCTTTATCTAGCGGGTCTGAGTCCCACCTCCGCTGATACCACAGGTAGAATTGCAGACCAGAGGAGAGAGGCATGTGTCTGTCCCACAAAAAGTCACACAAAAAGTAGAGCGTTGCTATGATCCACCCTCAAGGTCATTGGTTGCCAACACGGGGTTAATTAAGGCCTATGCAGGGCCAGATGACAAAGTCATCTCCCCCGCTGTGCTACCACCGAGGAGGAAGGCTCAATGGGGGCCAAATTTCAAATTTCAAGGCCCAGGTGGTCCCACCTCTCTGTACTGCGCCTCGCCTCCGGTGCCGGATGGGAGAGTTTGGAGGCCCTTTGTAGGGTTCAGAAGCCCTTTGCAGGGCTGTTGGCAAGGTCTCTCTCTCCCCCGCACTGGCCGCTAAGGAGGTAAGTCTCAGAGGGGCCTTCTTGTAGCCCCATATGGTCCCGCCTCTCTCCTCCATGCCGCGCATCCGGTGCCGGGCCTGGGAGGGTTCAGAAGCCTTTTGCAAGGCTGTTGGCAAGGTCTCTCTCTCCCCCATGCTGGCCGCTGTTGGAGCCTCGGCAGACGGCTTATTGAGCCGTCTCCGAGGCAAGGAAGAGGAGGGGCAGCCACACGCGCGGCGCCCCTTCCTCTTCCCGAGGTCGTCCTCGGAGCCGCCAGCCCTCCGCATGTCTGGCGCTCCAGGGACAACCTCCCGCCGCAGCGACTGCACGCGCTGTGGCGGAAAAGTCAGTGAAAGTGCACCCGACGCTTTTAGGGCACACTTTCACTGACTTCTGAAAGGAGTGCTATTTTTGCGCTTCTTTCAGAGGCGCCGATGGTGCGCCGCGGTGCGACTGCTCCAGTCCCACGGTGCACCGTCACAGGGTGTCTTGGATGCCCTCATCTGCTTCCCCCCTTGGTTAGTTTGAATAAGAGTAAATCCATTGAATCAATTGTTGAATGGTGACATAGGTAATTTCCACTAATTGAGCAGATTACTGCACTATATTCTTATAGTGCTACTATTCAACTTTTACTGCTCTGGCTCCCTCCTCTTGCATTCTGAGGTTTGTAGTTCAGTGAGGCCTAAGAGCTCTCTAGCTAAGGATTCTACATGCCCCTCCCTCAGAGCAGTAAAAATAGAATAGCAGTACCATAAGAATGTAGTGCTATAATCTCCTAAATCAGTTGTCTATAACTGGAACTATCAACAGGATTCAGACTAGCACATCCCAGCATTGTCAATCAATGAACAGAATTAACCAGCAGTCTACAATAAATATCGATGAATACTCAGTATTAAACTACTATTAAAGAAAATCAAAATGTGTACTTTATGCTTGTTTGTTTGTCACCAATCAGAGCCCACAAAGTGATGCACCATTAAAAAGGTCAGAGAAGTGAAACAATATTGTCTTAACTGCCTGTCTTAACTTGGAAGTCCAAGAGGGATGAAACTAGCTTAACTTCACTTGGGAGGAAGATCCACAACTGAGATGAGTACTTCCCAGCCTAGCCTGTCATGAGTACTTACCAGCCTATCCTGTTCTGATAGTGGGACATGGATCAACACCTGTGTCAAGGATCACAAATTCCACATATGAGAGAAAGGTAATTTTTCAGATATCCTGACCGTATTAGAAGGTTGGAGGTCAAAACCAGCATCTTGAATTGAACTTGAAAACAAATTGGAAGCAAGTGCAATTGATGCAAGACCAGTGATTTGTAGTCTCTAAGGGGGATAAGAAACTATACACCAGGGGTAGGCAACCTTTCCCCTTTAAGGGCCGAGGGACTTCAGCTCCCAGAAGCCTCAGCCATGTTGGCCAATAGTCCCATGTTGGCCAATAGCTCCTGGGATTCTGGGAGCTGAAGTCCCTCGGCCCTTAAGGGGAAAGGTTGCCTACCCCTCCTATAGACTGATGATACCCAAATACACTTCTGCGTGCTTTCAAAAATAGTTTCAGCATCTGAATGAATGCTTGGAATTGGGCATGGGCTTGATGAATAAAAACATACTCTCATACACAACATTTCTTGGTATGTCTCTCCCTTCTTATAGATCTTCAGGCTGTCATGACAAATTGTCGGGCACTATATTATCTTTACCTTTTTACGTACTGAATAAAAAAATTGAAGTAATTTGCCATTGTTATCTTTTGTGTGATTCAGCTAACATAAGAGAGAATAATTTGTTCTTACCATACATTTTCTCAAACACAAATATGGTTTTAACTTGTTTAAGCCCAGACTATGGCCGTACATTCTTTCTCAATAGTGGCCAAATGTTTTCCCCTCAGTAACAGCTTTTTACTTAGGAACAGCACCAGGTGCAACTGAGATCTTTACTTTCTTGGCTTAGTACTGCCCCATTCCTACACTGGAGGTATCAGTAGTTACTACAAAACATTTTGAGTAATCTGGAGCTACCAATATGGGTGCAGTAGTCATCAATTGTTTCAATTCATTAAAGGTGTTATTACACTTTTCCAACCATTGGATTTTAACAGGATTATCCTTCTTTGTCAACTCAGACAAAGAACTTGCAATAGTACTGAAGTTAGGAATAAACTTCCTATAATAACCTACCAATCCTAAAAATGATTTGACATCCTTCTTCAAAGTCAGAATTGGCCAATTAATTATAGCTTCAACTTTTGAAGTTTCAGCCTTGGTTTTTCCACTTCCTACCACATACCATAGATACTGGCTTTCTCTTTTTCCAGTATGGCAGTTAGAACTTTTAATGGTTAAATCACTCTTTTTAAATGCTTCTGCTTGGTGTCCCACATGTTCTTTCCATGAATTACTAAATCAGGGGTAGACAACCTTTCCCCTTTAAGGGCTGAGGGACTTCAGCTCCCAGAATCCCAGGAGCTATTGGCCAACATGGGACTATTGGCCAACATGGCTGAGGCTTCTGAGAGCTGAAGTCCCTCAGCCCTTAAAGGGGAAAGATTGCCTACCCCTGTACTAAACACTCCAATGTCATCAATATAGGCCACTACACAATGTTTTAAACCAGTTGATATCTTATCAACTAAGTGTTGGAAAGCTGATGGAGCATTCTTTAAACCAAAAAGTGATATGGTAAATTCAAATAAACCTACATGGGTAATTAAAGCTGTTTTTGACTGATCTTGCGGACTCATGGGAATTTGCCAATAACCTTTGGGTAAACTGAGAGTAGTAATATACTGAGCCCTACCCATTTTCTCAGTTAAACCTTCAGACATGGGATTTTAAATCAATTTTTAATATTTCTTTTATACCTCCATATATATCATTCAATTGTTTGTTTGCCTCAATGCATTCCCACCACAAATGAAAGAAGGTCCCTTTTGCCTCCCACATTTCCAACATTTATTTTCTCTATTTACATATATTTTACTTATTTTGTCTGGCAAGAGATACCATCTGTACATAATTGTGTAAAAAATTTCTTTTATACCTTGACTAGGTGAATACATTAGCCTTCTATTCCAAGATTTCTCCCATTGAGCTAGTTTTAATGCTTCCCCACAGTTTTTTGCCCATAAGTTCATATATTTTTTATCAGATCTTCTTCCATATAGATTTTTAGCCATTTTTTATACATTCTTGATAACATATAGTGGGTTTCTCCATCCATATGATTTCTTCCAATTCAGTCTTTACATTTGCAAGTCCCACCATTTTTTTATCTATTAGAAATATAGACTTCATTTGATGATATAAAAACCATCCACAGTTTAAACCTGCTGATCTAATTTGTTCTAGTGGTTTCATTTCAATTCTTTCTGTTATTTCTTTATAATCTCATAATATTTTAACCACTTTTCTTTCCTCTGAGGGTCTGTTTTAAACAGAGCCGCATGAGAAAATAACCATAGTGGGATTTGGGGACATATTCTTCTTTTATATTTTTTCCATTTTCTATATAAAGCCATTCTGATAAAATGATTGTTAAATTCACAATTAACCTCAACTTTTTCATAGAATAAATAGGTGTGATAGCCAAATCTTAATTCAGAACCTTCTAATTTCAAAAGGTTTTTTTTCCAGCTTTATTTAATCCTTCAACCATAGAAAGGAACTGGCTTTGAAATATAATTTTAAGTTTGGTACTGCCAAACCACCTCTTTCCATTACTTCCTGCATATATTTTTGTTTGATTCTGGGTTTCCCCCCTGCCCATATATATTTTCAGAAAGTTGTCTTGCCAATCTTTAAAGACACAATCATTTTTTATTATTGGAATGGTTTGAAATAAAAACAGGAATTTTGGTAAGATGTTCATTTTAACTACAGAAATTCTTCCTAGTAGTGATAATTTCAGGTCAGTCCAATTTTTCAAATCATTTTTTATGTCATTCTATTTTTTCTCATAATTATTTCCAAATATGTCCAAATTTTTATTGTTCAATATTATTCCTAAATATTTAGCTTTTTTTGGTTATATTAAATCCTGTTAGTTATTTTAATTTTAGTTCTTCTATATTAGTCATATTTTTAACAATTATGTTAGTTTTATCATTATTTATTTTTAGCTCAGAAACCTTTTCAAAATTTGTAATTGTTTCAGCAGGTGTTGTATACTATATAACAGATCTTCTAATGTTAGAGCAATATCATCTGTGAATGCTCTTAATTTATATTGGTCTCCTTCAATTTTGACTCCCTTAATATATGATGATTCCTTTAATTTCCTTAGTAAGACGTCCAAAGTAAGAATGAATAATATCAGTGACAAGGGACACCCCTGTCTTGTTCCTTTACTGATATTTATTGGCTTTGTCCTTGTTCCATTTATCAATATTTTAGCTGTTTGTCTTTTATAAATTAATCCAATTTTGGAAATTTAATCCTATTTTCACCTGGTTTAAGAGGCTTTTCATGAATTTCCAATCCAAATTATCAAATGCTTTCTCTAAATGTAACAGTATCAATTTCTTCTCATTATGAAACTCAAAATATTCTATTACATTCAATACTTGTCATATGTTTTCTCTTAACTGTCTATTCGGAATGAAACTACATTGTTCTTCTGAAATTGATTTTACTACACTAGTGTTAGCCTGTTTGATAATATATATTCAAAGAGTTTATAATCTGTGTTCAGCAAGGAAATAGGTCTATAACTATTCAGATCTTCTTGATTTTTCCCTTCCTTCAAAATTAATGTTACGCTAGCTTCCTCCCAATTTGGGAGGATTTTCCCTTCTCCAATACTACTCATTGTTGATAGTAGGGGATTACAGAGTTCATCTTTAAACACTTTAAAATATTTAGATGTGAATCCATCTGGGCCAGGCATTTTGTCATTTTTAGCATTTTTATCACTTCAAAAAGTTCTTTTGTAATAGGTTGATCTAATTTAGACTAAGTTCTTCTTTTAACATTGTAATATTGCATTGATCTAAATAACTTTCTATTTCCTTTGCTTTAAAGATTTTACTAAAGTGATTGTAAAAGTGTATTTAATCTTTTTCTGTTCTGTAAATATTTTGTCTCCTTTTTTATTTTTACTATTATATTCTTGTCTCTTTCTTTTCTAAGGGGTGTTGAAGAATGGCCTAAAGGGCCAGCCTGGGGGGTGGAATTGGGATGGAGCAGCCACACGCCGGTTGCCCAACCCCACCCCAGCACCGTCCTGATGCTGTGCACCCATTTGCATAGCACACAGCATCAGGACGCCCTCCCAGCGCAGCATGTAGGCATGCTGTACTGAAAGGGCACAGAAAAGATGTGGTGCAAGCTGTTAGGTTGGCCTTTTGCTGGCCTTGAAAGGAGTGGCATTTTGCTGCTCTTGTAGGGGTGGCAAAAGGAAAGATTAGGGCCACAGCGTGGGGTTGCCACAGCCCTGATCCGTCACTAGCAGGGGCAATCCAGAGCCACCCATCTGCATAGCCCCTAAGTCTCCAAGACAACCATTTTCCAATCTTGTTAGCATTTTGAAATTGCTTTGCTTTTACCTGTTTCATTATTTTTGTCATTTCTTCTACATTTTCCATTGAATATTGCTTTTGAAGAATTATTTCTTTTATTATTTTATCTTTGTTCTTACTGTTTAATCAGTCTTTTTCTTCTTAATTATCTTTTCCGTAATTTTATTCATTTTCCCCTTTATTTTTCTTTTGAATCAGCTTTTGTTTTTATATAAAGAAACTTTATTACAGCCTTGCTTGCTGCCGATACTGTTCCCAGTTCTACTCTATTTCCTAGATTGTTTTGAAAGTATTCTTTTAATACTTGTTTAGCTTCTTTTATGATCCTATTATTTTGGAGTAATTAATCTTGGATTTGCCATCTATATGCTGTTTCTAAGATCTTTATCTTCATGCTAATTGGGTTATGATCTGAGTAGCTAATACCTCTTTTTGACTTTATTACATATTGCTCTTGAAACTAAGAACATATCAATTCTTGCAAATAATGTATGCCTTTCAGAAAAGAAGGTATATTCTCTCTCTCTCTCTCTTTTTCTTTCTTTCTTTCTTTCTTTCTTTCTTTCTTTCTTTCTTATATATCTAGCAAACTGAATGTGTGTGTAAGATCAAAGAATGTTTTCAGAGGGTTTTCTTGCTTTTGTTTCACCTCTTTGCTTGATATCTATCTATTTGTGGGTTGATCACTGCATTAAAGTCTCTACATAGTAGGATCTCTTTCCCATTTCGCTCTTGCAATTTTTCTTTAATTTTCCACAGAACTTTGCCTTCTTTTCTTGTGGAGCATAAATCACTATCAATATAATTTTCTTATCTTGTACTGTTATTTCTCAATAATCTTTTATCTTTATTTCTAATGTGAGTTTCCCGTAAGCTTATTATTACATAATTAAATTGGCGTATTTTAGGAAATATTTCTTTCCTTTCCTTTTTTTTTTTTTTTTTGGTCCTTTAGTCCTTTGGCATTCCACAAGAAGAATGTCAAGTCTTTTCAATTAGTCCTCATTTTACCCTTTAGTTTAAGAATTATCTTTTTTTTTGTTCTATCTGTGATTTATTCTGTAATTTCCAGATTTGTTTCCTCTTTGAGGATTTCCTCATCACTGTTAAGTTCTTCCTCTTGTTCCTCTTCTTCAGATTAATTCTGTATATCATCATTTTCTCTCCCTTCTTTGAGTTTGAGTTTGACTGCTGACCTTAGTCTGCTTTTATATGCCTGTGCATTTTCTCTCTCTAAGTTCTTTTTTCTCTCTTTGTTACATTTTTCCAGAAGTCTTTAGCTTTTTGAATGGAGTTCAGTTTATATCATCTTTGTTTATATAGGACTGAGATTCCTTCCAGTTTTTCCTATTTGTATATTATTCTGTTCCTGTTGAAGAAAGAGGTAAGAAATTTATAGTCTTCTCTCTTCCTTAATATTCTTTTGGGAATGTCCTTAAATGTTTTTACCTTGTCATCGTTGATTAACAAGGGTTTATTATAACTCAACTCAAGTATTTTGACTCTCATTTTCTTTCTTAAGAAGTATAATACTATATCCCAAGGCTGGCTTTTATCTTTGGCCACTTGGGAGTTCAGTCTGAACATTTTATTTATTTATCTGAGAAAAATCAAAGAAGATACTGAAATAATATTCTTTAAAAAACATTTTGGAATCAATCATGGCAAAAACTATGTGGGATGTGATGCAAGGAATAATAAGGCTGTGATGCAAGGAATAATGATACAAAGAGGAGCAGAAATGAAACAACAATGTTCAATGGAGATGGAAAGATTAGAAAAGGGTGTATGTAATGCAGAACTAGAACTTAATAAAGACCCCAATGGTGACAGGAAAAACAAATATTTACAGTGGCTTAGAAAACAACTTGATAAGGTACTAGCAGAAGAAATAGCGAGAAATATGAAATTTATTAAACAAAGGCATTTTGAATCAACAAATAAATCTAGGAAATGGCTTGCAAACAAATTAACAAAAGTAAAAGAACAATTACTAAAATAAAGGAAGGAGACAAAATGATACATGTATAAGAAGACATTCAGAAGGCATTTCTGAAACCTCACTCTAGATTACATAAAGCAAAGGACACTAATTCTGAAGAAATAAGTCAATATTTAGATAAGCAAAGGATTAGTAAAATAACAATGGATCAACAAAAAACTCTAAATGCGGAATTCACTGTGAGTTAAATAATTCAGCAATTGGAAAATTAAAGCCCCCGGGCTGGATGGCTTCTCTACACTGTATTATAAGACATTTATAGAATAAATTAAAATTCCACCACTAAAAACTTTAAACGATATTGTAAAAGATGGGATTCCTGACATCTGGAAGAACTCAAACATTACATTAATACAAAAGGAAGGCAAAGAGGAAAAGGAAATCAGGAATTATAGACCAATATTTCAGTTGAATATTGATCATAAGATTATGGCTATAATTTTGGCTGACAGGCTTAAACAGATTTTAGTAAGTGTGATTCATAAGGAGAAATCCAGTTTTTTACCTTCAAGAAAATTCAAAAATAACATGAGATAATTGATACCATTGAGCATTATGAACAAACAATGATAAAAAATTGGCACTGATTTTTGCTGACAAAGAGAAGGCATTCAACTCATCCTTCTTGAGCCAGCATCCGACATCCGCCGGCACTTTTTGTTTCTTTATGTATTACTTGTTTTAATGGAGGAATTTACCTCCTTATATTGTGTTTCTTTTAAACTGTATTGGGTTTAATAACTTTTTAAGGGGGGGAGGGGGAGGTAATTGTTCTTAACTGTTGTTGATAATTTTATGATGTAAGCCGCCCCAATTGTGCTCAGAGGGGTGGGGTATTAAATAAAAATTATTATTATTATTATTATTATTATTACAATGTGAACTGGAATTTTATGATGCAACTACTTAAAAAATTAGAGATTGGGCCTAATTTTTGCACATGGATTAATGAGATTTATAGGGAACAACCAGCACAATTGATCATAAATGAAAAGAAGACAGAGAAGTATAAAATCTCCAAAGAGACTAAACAAAGTTGTCCCCAACACCATTACTGTTCATAACAGTATTAGAAGTGAATAAAATATGGCAAGACAATGGCATAAAGGGAATGAAGATTAAAAATCAAGAATATAAACTACAATCCTTCACTAATGATTTGGTGATTATTTTGGAAGATCCAGAACAACAAACTATGAAACATTTTGAAACAATGGAAGAGTTCAGTATGATGTCAGGATTCAAAATCAATTGAAAGGAAACAGTTATAATGACAAAAAAATGACTAGGAGAGAACAAATCAATTTAAAAGAAGTTACAAACTGTTTGGTTAAAAATAAAGTTAAATGCTTAGGAATATGGCTAACTAAGAGGAATGTTGACTTATTCGATAATAACTATAAACCAAAGTGGAAAGAAATTAAGAACGAACTAGAAAAATGGAACAAATTGAATCTTACATTGACTGGAAGAGTGGAAGCAATTAAAATGGTAGTCCTCCCAAAGATGAACTATCCGATTATACATAACTCAAAACCATTTAAAGAATGGGATAAAGGGAATTCATTTGGAATGGAAAGAGATCAAGAGTCAGTTGGCAAACAATGACAAGAAACAAAACTGAAGGGGGCAGAAGTGTACCAGACTTAAAGCTTTACCATCAAGCAAACAGACTTAATTGGTTGTTAGATTGGATCTCTCTCACACACACAAATGAAAAAAACTGAATATTGAAAGTTTTAACACCCAATTTGATTGGTACAGGTACTTATGGTATTGTAAAGCAGCAGTACACAAAGAATTCAAGCATCATGCTTGAGGGCACTTCTATATGCATGGAATGAATTCAAGAAGAAAAACCTCACTTTGGATTTCTCCTTGTGAAGCCTGGATGGCAGTTGAAACATGGCTGAGATACAAGGATATACTTTAAAAATCCAGAGAAAACAAATTCAAGCTAAAATCAATTGAAGAACTGGAACAATTAGAACTAAAAATACATTGGTTACTTTATATTCAAGTGAAAGAAAGATTCAAGATGGATGTCAAAATAGAAGACTTTGAGAATGACTCTAAAGATTTTGATGATATTCTAACAAGTTCAGAAAAAAAGAACAACCAATCTTTACAAAATGTTGATGAATAGAAAACAAGAAAGAGACCTGATTTCAGATAATATGATTAAATGGGCTACAGACATAGGAAAAACAATTGATTTGGAAAGGTGGAAATACGCAAGAAAGAAAACAGGAAAATTAACCAAATCCCAAGTTTTAAAGGAAAATTAGTGGGAAATGGAACAAAGGTGGCACTTAACTCTAGCTAAAATTGCAACAAAATATAATACAGGCTCAAAGAATTGTTGGAAATATTCTTCTGGGAATGTCTGTTATAAATTTCTTTATTACGACCATTCGGTCAGCACAAGATTTCAATAAAACACATCTTAAATGTATACAGCAATTCCCCACAGGAACTTGTCAGTTAGTATAAATTAATATGCAAAATAAAAAGTAAACTACATATTTATAATTATCGGTCAAATTTAACTAAACAGTAATAGAATGTCCATTTATCAATTGAGGTCGCGTTTTACAAACGATATAACAAAATGTAGCTGGTTGGAGACCCAGATGTAGAGACCCTACCTTTATACCTTTTGTCCGTAGACACAAAATTATTCTCTTGCAAGAAACGTGGCTTGCTGAAGAGATATACATAGAGGGGTATAAATTTATGGGCTTAAATGCAACCTCCGGTAAAGGCAACGGGAGATTATGTGGTGGCTTAGGAGTGTTGATATCTTTGGCACTAAAGGTCCAAATAATTAAGGTCTCTGCTTTTGAGCAGAATGCTCTAGCTGTCCTTTTGAAGTTTAACAATAATCTATTATATCTGATTAACATTTATATTCCCCCACTTCAAGGCCGGGCCAAAATATTAAATGTATGGAACAAACTTAATTCCTTTATTAAGAATTTGATGTTCGAGATGCCAACAGCTAATTTCATTGTTGCAGGGGATCTTAATGCTAGGCTTGGTGCCGATGATGCATCCCTGTATACTAAATACAATTGTCAACCCCCGTCCCCTATAGTTATTCCACCTCTAATGCGTCGCAAATCAAAAGATATCTTCTGTGACTTCAAGGGCCTCTGTTTAGCTCGCTCTTTTGACGAATTAAATCTAATTATCTTAAACGGTAGCTTTAAAGATGACCACCCAGCCGAATATACACACTGGGCTGGTGGTAGTCTTTCGGTTCTTGATTATATGGGGATTTCTCCAAATCTAATTTCCCATATTTCTAAGTTCACTGTTGTTAGCAGACCTGATAGTGATCACTTTCCAGTCTTTTTGTGTTTAAAATTTCAGGATAGTCTTAATTTACCTCTTGATAAGCTTTCAGTTTTTACTAATGATATCAGTCCAATTCGAGTCAAATGGTCACCCCAATTGTCTGATGTTCTTACTAAGTTTCTTTCAAGTGATTCAATTAAGTTGTTTTCTTCTATAATAATGAATGTCATATTTTTACCTCCTCATAGTTGATTAACAAGGGTTTATTATAACTCAACTCAAGTGAGTGAGTTCTTTATTACGACCAATCGGTCAGCACAAAATTACAACAGAACACATCTTAGATGTATACAATAATTCCTTACAGGAACTTGTCGATTATTACAGACATACAAATCCAGATTTGAATCAGATCAAAATTATATAAATTATATGACAGCAATGAATTTTTATGACAATATGAATTAAAATACAGACTGAAAGTAGACTATGTATTTACAATTTTGATCACATAGAACTAAACTGTAGTAAAATGTCCATTTATCAGTTGAGGTCTTGTTTTGCAAACAATGTAGCAGAATTTGGCCATCATATGAGATACCTTGTATTCATTGTTATCTAATAGAAAGCGTAAATAAAAAGAATCAGATTTACCTGGAAATTTATTTAATAAAGGGCTAATCAATTGATGACGAGCATCCCTATAGAATTGACAATAGAGTAGGACATGCTCGTTTGTTTCAACATCACCTGAACCACAAGGACATAAACGCAATTCGAAAGGTACTTTTTTGAATCTACCGTCTAACAAGGCAGTAGGCAGCACATTAAAGCGTGCCAAGGTTAATGCCCTTCTAAACTTCGGAAGGGTAATCTGAGATAGATATGGAGCTGGAACAAGGACCGATAATTGTGAACCGAACAAAACATATTTAGAAAGGGAAACAGAATCACCCCATCTTTCTGCTTCTATGATTTTTTGTTTAATGATGGATTTAGCTTTGTCAATATCAAGCTTTAGGAGTTCACTTTCATTAAGACCTAACTCATCTAGTTTTTTATAAATAGAAATTTCCCATGTAGATTTAAAAGAGTCTGAAAAAATTAAATTTGTGAGCCTCCCTGGAATTTTATGCAATTTTTGCCAGTACGTAAGGATACAAATCCACAAACTGGACTCTATTTTAATAGATCCGGCCTCCCTCCTGAGAAGAACATTCGGAACACAATGTCCAACCTGTAAAAATTTCCTAAGAAATTTAGTTTGGAGACGTTCAAAAGCATTGACATTGCTATATGGGCCCAATTGAGCTCCATAAAGAAGTTGAGGGCGAACCTTGGCATTAAACAGTTTAATGGCGGCCGGAATAAACTGAGCGCCTTTAGTAAAGAAAAATCTTAGAATTGCAGTTATGGTTCTTTGAGCATTACTAATAACAAGTTCAGAATGGGCAGTTCTCCTTCCAGAATGGTGAAAAACAATTCCTAAATATTTAAAGATTTTGACTTGCTCTATGTGTTGTCTATCAAATGTCCATTGAATCTGTTTAGGTCGATGTGCAAAAGTGAGAATCTTGGTCTTAGAATAATTGACTGTTAGTTTCTCCTCTTTACAGAAAGAAGCAAGGGAATTTAAAGATCTTTTGAGACCTATGGGAGATAACGAAAGAATGACAACGTCATCTGCATAAAGCAATAAATTAATATGTCTATTTGCTAACTTCGGAGGATGGAAAGAAAGATTATTCAAGGCAGGAACTAAAAAATTAATATAAAAATTAAATAATGTAGGAGCCAGAACACAACCCTGTCTTACCCCGGTTCTGACAGGAATTGCTTTAGAGACATGTCCTTGAGGACTGCATCTGACCTTGACATTAGAATTCTCGTGAACCTTAATAAGAAGCAGGAGAAGTCGTTTATCTATATTAGTATGCAGTAATTTTTCCCACAGCCTGAATCTGTTGACTGAATCAAAAGCGGACTTAAAATCTATAAATGCCGCATATAGAGGTTGTCCATAATGAAGATATTTTTCTATGAGATATTGCAGTATCATTGCTTGATCGATGGTAGAGCGTCCAGGTCGAAAGCCTGCCTGTTCGGCCATCAAAATATCCTCTGACTCCAGCCAATCTATAAGCTTATTTAACAAATGTTTTGTGTATAGCTTGCTTACCACACTCAGGAGACTGATCGGTCGAAAATTAGACGGATCATTTCTATTACCTTTTTTTATAAATCGGGATGATAACGGCCATGCCCCAGTCAATTGGTATGGAAGCAGATCTATCAATAGCTGTAAATAACTTAGAGAGTATCGGAACCCACCATTCCAAGTTGTTTTTAAGTACCTCTCCAGTTATAAAGTCAGCGCCGGAGGCACGTGCCGGTTTGAGTTGAATAATAAGGTTCTTAATCTCAGAGTGCGACACTGGTGACCAAGAGGGAAGGGACCAAACCTGTTTCATAAGATCTAACATCAAAGAACTAGAATCATTCTCAGGAGAGTCATAAAGATTAGCAAAGTGACTTTCCCATATGTGGGCTGGAATCTGGGCTATAAAATTGTCTGCATTTTTAATAAACGAGGGAGCAACCTCTTTCCAAAACAGATTGGGGTTATTTGTATTAACTGTCATTATTAGTTTATTCCAAGATTCTATCATAGCTTCCTTTTTCTTTTGTCTTATTAGGAGCTTATAACTTTTCTTCTGTTTTAGAAGTTCAGATACAGAAAATTGCTCTGGGTCTAATTTATGTTGTTTAAACAGATATTTGAGATGTGCCCAAGTTTCTTTGCATTCCAAATCAAACCAGCTCTGATGACGCAGTGGGATATGTCTAGCAAAATTACTTTTAGGAACAGTAAGTAATGGTTGTAAGGAACTGATTAATAAATCATAACTAGACATTATAACAGAATCCAAATTAGCATCCATTATTGTAGAGGAAAGTAACTTAACTGAATCATTTGAGAGGAACTTAGTAAGAGTGTCAGACAGTTGAGGTGACCATTTAGCTCGAATTGGATTAATGTCATTAGAAAGAACTGAGATCTTATCAAGAGGTAAATTAAAATTTTCCTGAAATTTTAAACACAAAAGAACTGGAAAGTGATCACTATCAGGTCTGCTAACAACCATAAACTTAGAAATATGGGGAATTAGATTTAAAGAAATCCCCATATAGTCAAGAATCGAGGGACTGACGCCAGCCCAGTGTGTGTATTCGGCTGGGTGATCGTCTTTAAAGCTACCATTTAAGGTTATTAAATTAGATTCATCAAAAGAGCGAGCTAAACAGAGGCCCTTAAAATCACAGAAAGTATCTTTTGATTTACGGCGCATTAGAGGTGGAATTACTATAGATGACGGGGGTTGACAGTTATATTTAGTATATAGAGATACATCGTCAGCACCCAGCCTCGCATTGAAATCCCCGGCCACAATAAAGTTAGCTGTTGGCATCTCAAACATCAAATTTTTAATAAAGGAATTAAGTTTGTTCCATATATTTTGTGTTTTAGCCCGGCCTTGAAGTGGGGGAATATAGACATTAATCAAATATAGTAGGTTATTGTTGAACTTCAAAAGGACAGCTAAAGCAATCTGTTCAAAAGTAGAGACCTTAATTAATTGGACCTTTAGTGCCAATGTTATCAGCACTCCTAAGCCACCACATAATCTTCCATTGCCTTTACCGGGAATTGCATTTAA
The DNA here is from genome assembly GCA_026167975.1 of Phrynosoma blainvillii. Taxonomy (NCBI): domain Eukaryota; kingdom Metazoa; phylum Chordata; class Lepidosauria; order Squamata; family Phrynosomatidae; genus Phrynosoma; species Phrynosoma blainvillii. Next base: position 119,654,671 of record JANUYF010000004.1, on the reverse strand, counting down.
GCCCACGAATTTATACCCCTCTATGGATATCTCCTCAGCGAGCCACGTTTCTTGCAGGAGAATGATTTTGTATCTACAAACAAAAGGTATAAAAGTAGGGTCTCTACATCTAGGTCTCCAACCGGCTACATTCCATGAAATAATAGATAGATATGACCAATCAATTGAATGTCAATTGCCAGAGGCTACAGACTGTTCTTGAGGTTTAGAGGCTTGCGATTTATTAGCAATTGGGTTTCTTTTAGAAATGTTTCCCTTCTCCAGTACTGGGCTGTTCAGACTATCAAACACACTTTGCTCCAGGGGTTTTAACTGCCAATGAATTAGGCTTGAGATGTTTAGTCTTTTTGCTCTTAAATGATTGAATATCTATATTGAACTTGGGGGGAGGAGTATTTAATGTTATTAATTGCATAGACTCACTACATTGTCCTGTTCTATGGTTTAGAGGAGTTTGAGTTAATGGAATGAGTGGGTCCGCCAATTTGTCCATTGGATCTTTGGGAGATATATACATTAAGGAAGTCATATCATCCCCCTCCACATCTGTACACTGTTTTAATCCATCTTTGGGTTGTAAAGAAGAATCCAATGAAGGGCAATTGATGGGAAGCAAGTCCTGAATTGACTTAGTTGCCATAGTTACTGACATTAGCATAGTTTTAACAGCTTCAAACCTATTAAGTACTTGCCTTTGTTCCTCATTAGAAAGGGAGCCGAACATCTCGGCCAGTTTTCCATCGTCATCAAGAAGACTCTCAGAAATTGGTTTTAACCCCCTAGCATCTTCATTATAGTTCACTTTTGATGAGGAGCTTCCCGTCTAGATAGAGATTTAAACAAAGGCTGGATATTTGGATTACAAAAGACACGTACAGGTATAATTAAGAATTCCTTAAATGAATGCCTATTTTCCAATATCAAGGAAGGTATTGTTGAATTGCTGAACCTCAAAACAATTCTCTTGAAATTACCATAAGAAGGTAGCCAGTCAATTCCAAGTAATTCACTATGATGCAAGTGGCGATGTAGGAGGAGAGATAATGAGTGTAGTATAACAAACTTGTTATGCCATCTAGCGTAGTTATGATGATTGTTGGCTACTAATAATGCTATGCTGTTTGACTTTAATACAATCTTGTCATTACTCCCAACTTTAACATTGTTTTGAATTTGTTTGAAGTCTTTTTTTTCAGGTAATGCTCCCGGTGTTATTGGGTGTTTAGGCTTAGTCATCAGATCTTTCAATTTATCCAGTTTCTGGTCTATATTCATTAATTTATCAAAAATAGATATCACTGTCCTAGCAGTGAGTAAGCAATTTCTTGCTACGGTGTCTAAATCGGTCACATATTTGATGCTAGTGTCAGAGTCAATGCCTATAGCAGGCTCCTCATGTAAAGAAAGAGAAGATGTTTCAGAAATAGACTTATTATTGTCATTACATAAAAGTAGCTCATCCATTTTCAGTTGTTTTAAGGTGGTAGCAGCCTCCACTAAATTTGTGTTCGTTACATTTCTCCCTGAATTCTTAATAGGTTTCTTAATCCTTTTAACATTAGTGCGAACTTCATTATTAACTGACCTCCTTTTACGCTTAATACTATTTTTAGTAACCATTATCCCGTGGATTATCCCAAAAATGACCAAACTTGAGTAATAAAACCCAATAACCCCAGTATAAATTATTAGTAGCTAATAGACCTCAATCGAAATTAATAAAAGATAAATGTATAAATGTATAAAATGTATACTATAAACTTATACTATAAAACCATTATAAATCAGAGTTTAAAAAAAAGATTCAGCGGCTAAATCAGCTGCTGCCGGGGAGGGAGATGAGCGTGGGTGGGACCTGGAGCGCGGCCGCCTGCCTGCCTGCCGCTTGCTGCCTGCCGCTTGCCGCCGCCGGGAGAGGCTTGCCTGGGCCTCTTTTATGGCCCTCTTCCTTCGGCCGTTCGGCCGTCGCTGCTGGGGAGGGAGGTGAGCGTGGGTGGAGCGCGGCCGCCTGCCTGCCTCTGCCTGCCGCTTGCCGCCCTCAACTCAAGTATTTTGTTTCTTGATTTCTTTCTTAAGAAGTATATTACTATATCCTGAGGCCAGCCTTTATCTCTAGCCATTTTGGAGTTCAGTCTGAACATTTTATTTATTTCCCAGTTCAAGTCGTGGAGAGGTATTTCTGCATATTCCAATAGAATTGGGAGAAATAATCATATAGATCTTCCCTTTTTAATTCTTTTACCTTTCTGATTTTTAAACAATTTTCTTTCTTTATATTCTTCCAAAGCTTTTTGACCATGTCTTTTCTCAAATTCTTGTTTTTTGATATTTCTTGTGTTAGTTATATCTTCTTCCATAATTCCTGTTTTTTCTTCTATTGTCCAAGCTTTCCTTCATCTTACTCATGTCTTTTGTTACTTTTTCTAATGATATTTTTGTCCTTGAGTTCTATCTTCATATCCTGTTTTATATCTGCCCTTAGCATTTTTATTTCCCTTTTCATATTATGTTCCATTGCAGCTTGCATTTTTTAAATGTCTTCCAAGATAGAAATTTGTTCATTAAATTGTCTTCTATATGTCTATCTCTGTACTTGAGGAAGAGTAGTTGCATTTTTAGAAGTTGCCATTGTTTTCTTTTTTCCTCTTTATATCTTTTTGTGCTAAAAAGGAATCTATGCTTCTGTTGATTCAATTAGTCCATTCAATGTGTTTTAATTATCAGTTTTTAAGTCTAATATATCTTTTTCAAAAACTCAATTTAAATTCTTGGAATTCTCCAAATTTCTTAAAACAGAATTAATTCAAATATAATTTCAAATTAATGTAATTCCCCATTAAATCATTCACTATAAGTCTCTGTATTCACTTCATTTTCAGAGATTCCAAGATTCCTATATATTTTCTTCCAAGCTTATTCCTTAATCAAATCAATAAATTAAAACTTTAAACTCGTTAGTCACCCATTAATTCCTGAAATCACTTCCATTCACAATTACTTTATTAATAATTAATAATTAATTAATTAATACCCATTTATCCAACTTTTTTAATAGGTAATCTAATCTACATCCTAACTGAGCATAGGTTTCATCCCCTCTTTTCTTCACACTTCTAAATTCTCTTTGATGGTGTTCTAGAGTAAACTCAAATCTCTGTTTTACCATCACTTTGAACAAGTCATAGTTTTGGGATTCTTCTCCCCTCATTTCAGCATATATTTCTGATAATCCTCCACAGATTTGTGATCTTAAATCACCAGGTGGCAAGCAGCAGCGTCCTCCAGGCTGCGGAGGACCAGTTACCAACTCCGGAGGACCAGCCCTGGGAGAACACCTGTGCAGCCTGAGCTGCCCCTCCTCCGCTCCACCCCCGCAGACGCTGGAGGCTATATAGGGCTGCCCAGAACACCTTCGCCAGCACCAGGTGGCAAGCAGCAGCGTCCTCCAGGCTGCGGAGGACCAGTTACCAACTCCGGAGGACCAGCCCTGGGAGAACACCTGTGCAGCCTGAGCTGCCCCTCCTCCGCTCCACCCCCGCAGACGCTGGAGGCTATATAGGGCTGCCCAGAACACCTTCGCCAGCACCAGGTGGCAAGCAGCAGCGTCCTCCAGGCTGCGGAGGACCAGTTACCAACTCCGGAGGACCAGCCCTGGGAGAACACCTGTGCAGCCTGAGCTGCCCCTCCTCCGCTCCACCCCCGCAGACGCTGGAGGCTATATAGGGCTGCCCAGAACATCTTCGTCGGCACCATGCTGACAAGAAAATTATGCTTTTAAATTGTATTTTTAATTACTGTTATTTAGTTTGCTTGTATGTTTGGGGGGATGGGCGGGTGGGTGAAGGAGGGACGGGATTTAATTTGATGTATTGTTTTTAAGTTTTGTAATGTTGTACGCCGCCCCGATTGCTTGGCAGAGGGGCGGGATATAAATAAAAATTATTATTATTATTATTATTATTATTATTATTATTATTATTATTATTATTAAATAACTTGTTTTTTCCTCAGCCTTTACCTTTAATTCTTCACAAGTTCTCTCAAAGTTTGTGTAGAAGGAGTCAATGTTATCTCCTTTATAATATCATAGGAGTCTCTTCATGTCAATTTGAGGCAACCTGAATTTATCTCAGTCACAGTTTGCATTTGAGGTTCCCTATCCATCTGTCTCATTCTTAACTGAAAATCTATATCCTTCTCTCTTAAAATTCTCTCATTTTCAACCTCTACTTGTCTTAATCTTATTCTTTCCTTTTCAAGTTCTTTTCCCCTTTCTTTTTCCTTTTATCTTTCTTCTTTTTCCAGTTCTGCTTGTCTTAATCTCATTCTTTCCTTCTCAAGTTCTTGTTCCCTTCCTTTTTCTCTCTATTTTCTATTTCTTTTTCACTTAAAATCCTTTCATTTTCAAGTCTGGCTAATTCCATTTCACTTTTAATTTTCCAAATCTCCACAATCTCCTGAGATTTGAATATTGAGGTGTCCAAACTCACTACCAATTCCTCTCCCACCACTTCTGTTTCTATCCAAGTGGGTTTTGCTTTCTCAGGAGGCATTTTTATAGTATTTCCTTACTATTACCCAATAATTTTACCTCAGGAAATACTTTTAACTACTTTTTTTTAAAAATAAATTTTATTGAACATACAATAAACAACAAAAACAACAAAAACAAAATAAAACAAAAAGGACAAGACAAAACAATCTACATAGAACACATTTCATAATTTAAAAACAAGAACAAATAACTAACTTCCTTCTAAACTCAACTGTTATATTTGATGTACCATATATTTCTTCTCTTCATTTTTGTATTTACCTTATTATATTATGTTGACTTATCATAGTTAAGAGAGTTGTCTTACCATTTCTCTAAACTTCTTCATTTTTTAAGTTAATATAAACAAACACCATCTCTCTTTTATCTATATGATATTTTTCCTTCTCTCACTACATCGTATCATGTGTCTAAACTAAAAATTTTCTAGACCTATAACCCAAAGTTCACCCCATCTTTGTTTAATAAATCTAATAAACGGATTCCAAACCTTTACAAAGTTCTTTGTTGATTTTTTTGGTAACAATTGTGTCAATCTATCATTTTCCATCAACTCATATACCTTCCAAATCCACTCATCCATATCTGGAGTTATTTTTTGCTTCCATTTTGCCAAATAAACTAATCTAACAGCTGTTGTCAAATAAAATATTAACCTTCCGTATTCTTTTTCCAATTTATCATCCTCAATGATATTCAACAAATACATTTCTGGATTCATAGGGAATGATTGTTTTAGTATCTTTACAATTTCTATATGTATTTTTTTCCAGAATTTTTTAGCTTGTTTACATATATATTATCCAATTCCGGAACCTAATTTCCTTTTCTTTACTTCTTTGCTTTGGGAAAATGTTCTTTTAAATTTATTTTAACAGTCTTAACTAGAAGTCTAGGTCTCTGTGTTACGATGGAGTTTCTTTGCAAGAGTAATAATCAAACAGTCATTAATCGTACTCACTTTCTTTCAAAAGTCTCTTCTTTATATAAAATAAAATTGGTGGCGCCCTGGTCATCTTCTGACAAAACAAGATCACTGAGGCCAGATTACCTCTTCAGTCTCCTCTGTCATTCTCTGTTGTCTAGCCCCTGAATCTTAAAACATCCAGGCTCCGACTTCAGGAACATAGGAATAGACCCACAATTCGGTTTCTGGGGTCCTCTGTAGCAGGGGAAACACCCTTCTGACTGATGATTCTTCTTTCATAAGTTAGAAAGCCTCTGCGACTTGATTGTCCCCTTGCTGTCATTAAGGAACTTCTTTAACGGGTGCCATTTCCAACCAGAAGTCTACTCTTACCTACTTTTTAATCAGTTGTTTACTAAGGTAACACTTGGATCTTAACAGCAAATCAGTGATTTCCTACTTTACTCCAAATTTTTACCTCAGAAATCACTTTTCTAAAAAAAAATTTCTTCAGTGTGCTCTGGCTTGGTTACTTTTTCAGATATGAGTGACTTTACCCACTCTCATTTTGTTGCTTTATCTCTTTTCTTCCACTGTCCCCTACAATTACCTCAGGATTGGTAATACTGTTTTTTTTCTCCAGCGAGGTTAATTTCTGAGTAATCTCTTACAAATTATCTTTCACAATTACTCAGAGATTGCTCCCCTGACACTAATGCCTTTACTTTAAACTCAAACCTCTGAACTTTCCTCTCTCAAGTTCAGATCAAATCTTTTGTTTTTGGTTCCTCAAACCCAGACCCTGTAACACCAATCATCTAGCACACTTCTAAGCACACTTCTAAGCACCGAATTTCATGTATCCCAATGCTTGTCACCTATTTATGTGAAGAACTCACTCCTTCACTTAATTTTTTTTCTCAAATGGAAGCTTTATGACTATTGTGATCCCATTGCTGCCCCAATATGTGATGTATATCTATGGGTTTACTCCCCAATCTTAGGGGGGTTGCAGACTGCCAGAAATAGTGCAAATTGAGTCCACTTTTAGGGTTAGTGCTAGGGAATCATGGGAATTGGTATTTTTTTTTCTGAGACATTGAGCCTTCTCTGTCAGAGAACTCTGGTGCCACAATAAAATACAGTCCCCATGATTCCCTAACCCTAACCCTAACCCTAAAAGTGGACTCAATTTGCACTATTTCTTGCAGTCTGCAACCCCCCTTAGTTTCTTTATGTCTTAGTAGCATAGATAATAATTCCAGGTTCTAACAAGCTTGTAAATGAACAACAATAAAACATTATTTGAATGATGGTTAACAATCTTTCATTTGTTATGAATGTTTCATTCTCTTGTTCTGATTATACTTTGTTAGATACTATTTAATGCTAAACAACAGTTTCTAGTCTTTAGGACTCTCACATTGTCCTTATTTACTGTGGTCTTTCCAACCTTATTTCTACATTAGCCCCCAAGCTAACTAAAATCCCATAAACTCCCTCACTTGGAGTTCTGTCCTAAAGCTAAGTCCCTCCCTTCTGAACTTTAGCCCTCACAATCCCTTTCCTCTGGACTATTACCCATCCAAACCCAGTTTGACTTCAACTGTCAGCAACCGTCTTATTTAACACCTCCAATCTACCATTTGATTGGCAACTGCCATCTCACATTCTACTGCCTGTTGCTAAGGCCTGTACAAAGTGTTATTACCTTTAAAACCCTATATGTTTTGGGTCCAGGTTACCTACAGGATCACTTTCTCCCATACAATCTACTCTGTGCACTCAGGTCCTCCAACCAGCGAGGACTAGACTGGCAACAGTTTCCCAGAGGTCCTTTCAGTCTACTGCTTCTAGACTGTGGAATGACCACCTGGAAGTTGGTTTTATGTATTTTCTTTTTTAATTATGTGTTGTATTTTAACATATGGTACCTTGCCTCAAGCCTCGTGGAGAGGAAATTAATTAATTAATTAATTAATAATTGTTATTACTACTATTACTATTACTGCTACTACTACTACTACTGTAGCTGCCACATTTTCACAAGCTGCAACTGTTGGACATTTTTGAACAGGGGCCCTACAAAGAACATGTTATAGTAGTCTTTAAAATCAAAATATAATACATAAAGGCTGTAATCCTAAACCCAATTATATAAATTAGCCCCTTTCAACTCTAGAAGATTTATGAAGTATGAATTTAGTATCATAGAATCATAGAGTTGGAAGAGACCACAGTGGTCAACCATTCCAACCCCCTGCCATGCAGAAATAAACAATCAGAGCACTCCTGACAGATGGTCACCCAGTCTCTGTTTAAAATCTCCTGAACAAGGAGACTATACCACACTCCAGGGCAGCATATTCCGCTGTCAAAGAATTCTTACTGTCAGGAAGCTCTTCCAAATGTTTAGGTGGAAAGTCTTTTCCTGTAATTTGCATGCATTGCTCTTTGTCCTAATCTTAGGGCGCCCTTTTGCCACTCCTGAAAGGAGCGGCATTTTGCTGCTCTTTCAGAGGCGGCAAAAGGGAGGATCAGGATCATGGCATGGGATAGCCACGGCCCCGATCTGCAGCTAGCAGGGGCTGCCCAGAGCTGCCCATCTGCAGCCCTCCTAAATCACATCCTGTGGATGCAGCACGATGATTATAATAAAGTACCATCAGACTTAAGACATCAGAAGTAGTACAAACATCAGGACAATGTCACACTTCACTGTTATAGTGCTATTATTCCACTTTAATGGCTATGGCTGCCTCCTGTGAAATTCTGGAGTATGTGGTTTAGGGAGGCCTAAGAATGTAAAAGACAAAATAAAGGAAACTGATGTCAAAGAACTTACAAAATTCTGGCATAACTGTGCTCACCCTAAAGGCTGGATGGATGAGGAAGGAACTATAATAAATGGTGGCTGTTTGATGCATTGGGGAGGTGACCAGGCACAGGCAGGTCTAAAAAAACTCACACATGTGGAGAAAGACAAGACATACAAAGAAAATAGATACTATTTTAGCAGTGTTTACAGCCTTTAACTTTAATGTAATAACTTTGCCTGATTTTGACCTAGAAAAGCAGATAAACATACCCAAATGTCTTATTCAAATATTTTAAATTCCAATTCCTCTTGGCATTCCTTTGAAAGGAAACATCTATACCAATTTTGGTGCTTCGGCCCCCCAATTGTCTGAGGGACAGCAACCTTTTTGAGCCAGGGACTGGGTTGCTGTCCCTCAGACAATTGGGGGGCCGAAGCACCAAAAATAAATAAATAAATAAATATTTTAAAAAAATATGCATGCACACACTCTCAGCCCCAGAAAAGCCATGGCAAAACCCTTGTGGAGATTTTGCCAAGAAAACTCCAAGAACAAGTAATAACAACTATAATCAATATCATCATGGTGGGCGGTGGCGGCAGTGGCGGCAGGACAGGCCTGGGGCTGGTCCAAAGGCCTCGGTGGGCTGCATCCAGCCCCGGGCCTTAGGTTGCCTACCCCTGATCTAGACTGTACCTTAAAACTATCATACTTTTATAGAAAAAAGACATCTATAGAAATTTGGTTGAAATATATTCTGGAAATATTCCAGAAATATAATGATATTAGTAAATGTATTAGTCACCCAGCCATGTATTTTGTAGGGGAACTCATTTGTCATTTCCTGTGCATACCATTACTTGTTTTGATCACAGATTCACTTTGAAGATGCATCAGCTTGAGACTGCATCCAGCATGCTATACAACCTGTGCAGTTGTGCTTTATGAATTGAAAATAATTATTTAAATGTCATCAGGAGGGCTCAAAAAGTTGTCTGATTTCAGTGACAAGCTCATCTTGTTATAATTCACTCCACCCAAGAGAGGGTTGCAGTTTAGATGTTCCTTTAGCAGACTCATCTATGGGACATTGCTCAGGGATCTCCACCTCCATAGCAACCCCCTCCTCCAAGGCTGGAGAGCTGGTCCTTCTACTTCTGCCCAGCCCCACCGCCCCCTCTTCCAAGGTTGGGGAGCAATCCCTCCTTCCTCTGCCCAGCCCCACATCCTCCTCCTCCTAGGCTGGGGAGTGAGCCCTCCTTCCTCTGCCCAGCCCCACAGCACCCTCCTCTAAGGTGGGGAGTGAGCCCTCCTTCCTCTGCCTAGCCCCACAGCCCCCTCCTCAAGGGCCAGGGGGATGCCCCTCTCTCTTCCACCCTCCTCCATACTGTCCCCTCTGCCACCAATGCCCCTGGGGGGGCCTGTTATGGCTTCCACAAGCCAGCCCAGCAGACAAGTCTGCACTTCCAGGGAGGTAGCAAGGTGCTCCTGCTGCTGCACGGATCTCTCTAGCAACTCCCTCTGGTGCTTTGCCTCACTCTGCCTGAGCTGATAGGAACGTTCAGCAAGATGATAAAAAGTTTCCCAAGCCATTCCCCTTGTTCCAGGAGTCTGTCCAGTTGGTCTGCACTTCATTCCATGAACCAATGCAGGGCAGTAGTAGTTGTTGAGGCTGCTGAGCGATGCACCCTTTTCTCTGATCTCAGCCAGGTGGGCTGCCGATGGCATTGCAGCTCTGGGATTAGCTGTTTCTCCTTCTCTCTCTCATCCTACTTCTTGTTCTATGGAACATATATGGCACAGGGCACAGTTTACACACAAAACATGTCCCACAGAGATCAGAGGTGGAGGGGAAAGGTACATGCAAAGAAGGTTTGTGTGGACAGACTGGATACATGCAGCTGGTAGTCATGCAGGGGACATGGTCAACAGGACACACAGACAAACGTTCCTCCACGAGCCCCCCCCCCCGATGCAAAAGTGGTGTGCAGGTCTTCTGAACACCTGTGCACCTACGCAAAAGACACCACAAAAGCCATACAAACTGCTATGCTTTTTGAGTGCAGGAGTACATGTGATGGAATGCAAATTCACAAAAACAAAATCCACAAACTGTGAACATCCACCAAGAATCCATGACTCCCCATATAGCTTGCATAGTGAGGAGGTTATGAATTTGATGACCTCAAACAAGAGGTCACATTAATGGTTATATAGCCCCATAACCGTTGGTAATGGTTATGTGGCCCCAAGGATAAGGGCCCTGCCAAAAAACCTCCACCAAGACAAGAGTGCCAAAGGGCAGAGCTAAATAATTTAAGCCCTTGTGCCCCCCCCTCCCCAGTTTCAATCTTTCAAGTCAGGAGTGCAAGTGATTGGGACCTTGTAGTGTAGTGTAGGCAGCAGAGTGATAAAATTTTCTCCTTTTTATTAATATTATTGGGATACTGTTCAGTTTAATTAATTATGTGAGGTTGCTGTTTTGTTGGGGGTGTATTGCTCAGCCCAGTTCTCCCACATTTGTGGCACTCTGACATTCAGGGTTCCCCCTCCTTTCCCCCCTCTCTTTTGTCCTTGTCCAAGAGAAGGCCAACGCTAGTGTACTGGCCTTTAGTGACTGTTGCACCATTAGTGGCATTCCTGTTTTATGAACTAGAACTAGGGCCCCTTCCTGGCCCATACTTGTTTTTCTCCATCCATCTGTTAGTGGGTTGTTTGCAGCCATTTTTGCTCTCTTAGTAGCACTCCCTGCACAGTGGGCCTTGGGGTAGGTTCCCCCTCCCCATGTCCAGCCTGTCCTTGTTCTCAACTCCGTTCAGCTCTGAGTATCACATGGGTTTTAGCATCAGTGTTGTAGCTGCTGCTTCCTTGCATGGCAGAGAGGCCATTGGGAGTTAAGAAACCACCACCCCCATGCTTGGCTCACATCAGGGTGTCTGGATCTCAATGTTCACCCCCCTCCATAGCACATTCCTTGTTTTTTCCTTTGATGCTAGAGCAGGTATCTGCTGACTCAGGTGTGGCTGCCACATGGCTGCTCAGTTACTTGGGTGGTGCTCCTCACCCAGGCAGCCCACTCATTCTTAGGAATGGCTGGGGGCTATTCCAGCATTTAACCAAGGTATGAGTGAATGTTAGGGAGCCTTTCATACTATTTGAGCTGTGGTTTAATTTTAGGTATACTGGTCGGCTCTAGGACATGAGTAGTAGTTAATTAACAAGCCCTGTAGCCTTGTGCTTTATTGAAATTGGGGTAAAGGGTGGATATAAACTGGCTGTTTAATTTGGGTATTTAAAATTACTCCAATTACATTTTGTTATAAGAGTTCATTTGATAGGAAGTGTCAAGGTATTAAAAGCTGTTACTTAGGGGTCTTCTCAACTGATCAAGTTCAAAGTTAATAATTTCAGTGTAATTGAATATATAAAGTTAATTAGTTTGAGGTTGGACTAGGGCAAGGTTAACTATTATGGGTCCCAAAAAAGGCAAGAGTGGCCCCAAGGATAAGGGCCCAGCAAAAAAACCTCCTCTCAACCATCTCTCTCTCCCTCCCCGTCCTTTTCCTTAGAGGAGGATGAGCCTGATATGAAGCAGGCAATATTGGCCCAATTGCAAGCCTTACAACAAAACAAGCATTATAAAACTTTGAAGAAGGTTAAGGGATCAAAGCATTGTATTGAATCATGCATTACGAAGGAGATTTTGGGCCATCTCAATGCTTTAGAACAGACCAAGGCCCAGGATATAGAAGACAGCTACCTGCCCAGCATGGTGAAGGCAGTGGGTGACACACAAGCAGAGTTTGAAGTGTTTTTTGGGCTATATGAAGAGTTTATTCCTGACGTTTTACCAGCATCTGTGGCTGACATCTTCAGAGAATACTGGCATGGAAGTGAGTGGGATATATATACTATGTGACCCTTGGTTGAGAGGAAATTATTTACATGTTAATCTGTGTATGGTCTACTGTTGAATGGCAAAGCCTCAGGGTGTCTATTTAATTAGTGATCCATTGTCTCCTGGGCAAACTCCTGACCTTGGGTGAAGTTCATTTGCATGTGCTGAGTCTTAATTTTGGTGTTTTCAGGACTGGTAGCCAAACTTTTAGCCGATGCAGACCGACTGTTTGGGGCGGCACAGAGCTGTCCCGGGAAGCAGCGGATCAGGGCTGCGACAACCCCACACCATGGCCCTGATCCCCCTTTTGTCACCCCAAAAAGAGGGGCAAAATGCTGCTCCTTTTAGGAGCGGCAACAGGCCACCCTAAGAGCTGGTGTTGTGGCTCTTCTGCACCCTTTTGGTGCAGCATGTGTATACGGCCATGCGGCATCAGGACGGTGTTGGGGTAGGGTTGGGGCAGCCAGCATGTGGCTGCTCTGCCCTAACTTCAACCCTGGGCCAGCCCTTTGGGCCGCTCTGCAACTGCCCTTTATTTGCTTTAAGGGTTTCTTCTTTCCTGTTGAAGTTGTCTAGGTGTTTGTGGATTTCAGTGGCTTCCCTGTTCATTCTGACCTGTTAGTTGTTGGCATGGTCCAGAATTTCAGTGTTTTCAAATAGCATTTTATGCCCAGGATGGTTTCTAACATGTTCTGCTACTGCTGATTTTTCTGGGTGACCAAGTCTGCAGTGTCTCTCATGTTCCTTGATTCATTTTGAACACTGCACTTGGTGGTCCATATGTATACTTGTCCGCAGCTGCACGCTACGCGGTAAATTCTTGCAGTTGTGAGAGGGTCCTGCCTATCCTTTGCTGAGTGCAGCATTTGCTGGATTCTCTTAGTTGATTTGTAGATCATTTGGAAGTTGTGTTTCCTCACCAGTTTCCCTATTCTGTCAGTAACTCCTTTGATGTATGGTAACAAATACCTTCCCTTTGGGAAGTGGTTTGCCTTCACTCCTATGAGTTTTTCTGGGTCTGGCAGCCATTCTGATATCTGAGCTGGAGTAATCATTATCTTGTAGTGTGGAGACATTGTCTCAAGGAAAATGTCCAATGTGGATTGATACACAAGTGACCAGTCATGAAAGGGTCACAGGCAGTCATAATGACACAGCACTTTCCACCAGGTGCTGTGTCATAGGAAATGACATCAGCTGAGGGTCACAAGGTGCTGGAAAGCATAGAAAAGGCTGAAAAACTGCAAAGTCACCCAGAATGAGTGACAAATGTCCAAAGGAAGAAGCAGGGCCAGAAGGTCACATGGAGATCTGGGTATATAAAGGAGTTGCCTCTGGACACATATGTGGATAGAGTGGGTTGTTGTTGGATGGTTCAATGGTTGTAGTTGTTGCTGTGGATTGTGTACATAGCCTTGTACATAGAGGAACCAAGTTTAAAGCCTCATCTGAGAGACGTCTGTCTGTAGAGTCTCTTTACTCTTTCTGGAAGGGGAGAGGTGCTCCTTCAGCTCACCAGCTACTGCCTGCATCTGAGAAGGTGGTGACACTGGTGCTGCACATTGACATGGACCATCATGTGCTGCGTAACCACTCTAACATGTAGAGCCCAGTCTAGGTGCTTCAATTCATCTTCCAAGAAGTAGAGTTCACAGATCCTTTTTGTCCAATCTAGCAGTGTTTTTATTGTACAGTGGTACCTCTACTTACGAAATTAATTCATTCCGACAGCCATTTCGTAAGTAGAAAATTTCGTAAGTAGAAGCAAATTTAACATTGAAATGCCCTAATCCATTCCAGGCCCCCAGATTCAAGCTACAACTCAATACAAATGTATAATACAGGGTTATTTTGTTAAGTACCCCTAATAAAAACATGTTACATTACCCTTAAGGAACAAAAAACATAAAAATGAGTTGCAGGACTAATGTAAAGAATAAAAAAGAGTTTCATTTATCTTTCAGGTCGGCCGGCTGTGTGATGGCAACAGTGAGTGAGAGAGGAGACGACAGAGGAGGAGGAGGAGGCATCCGAACACACCACACCACAGAAGCCAAAAATACAGTCCTTTCGCAAGCCCAAACAGTGCTGCCTAGCTGAATTTCGCTAAGCAAACACTTCCTCTTTCGCTAGCCAATACAGTGCTGCTTTGCTAGATTTCGCTAACCAATGGCATGCCACGAAATTTGGAGAGCAGCTCGTTCACGCCAATTTCATAAGTTGGAACGCTTTCTTAAGTCGAAGCAATTTTTTTGGGAAGGCACGTTTAGTAAGTTGAATTTTTCGGTAGAAGAAGCATTCATAAGTAGAGGTACCACTGTACTTTTTTTGTCCTGAGTGATGGTTGGAGTTCTTTTGTAGGTATCTGTCTCTGTGTTCTCTGTATACTGTGTGGCCCAAATGTTGGCTTGGTTTGTGGATGACCAGGACATCCAAGAATTGCAATGTTCCATAAACTCTTCCAGAACATGGCCACATAGCCCCAAAAACCGACAAAAAATTATGGAGGCTGGCTGTGATAGCGTTTGACTTCACAAATTTTGAAGTGTCCACCATGTCCACTAATTCAGGTGTGGCACACAATATATCCTTGGGTGGAGCTGGTAGATATACTTGACCCTGGGTTTCCCTTGCCAGCCAGCCAGGAACATGGTCATCCTTGCCATACTCAAGCTTAGTTGTCTTCCACAATATAGTTTACCTTGGGGACATCAGGCATCCCTCTATGAGTTTCTTTTTTGTTTGGCACCTCAGATAAGATATCCAAATCATTGAAAAGGCAGGAGTCCAGTCAATAAAGATTTTACAGTGCTTTTCAGGTAACTGCATCTCCTCTTGGTGAGCTACTGCCTTTCCCTGGAGGCCACCTCACCTTTGCCACTACAGAAGAGATATTAAAGGGAGAATATGTTGATATATATCCATTACTATACAGGGAAATGGATAAAAAGGAAAATGAAGATTTGGATGATAGGGAGCAAGAAAAATTGAAAAGGCACAAAGTAGATAGAAGCTGGACAAATCAGTTGTCAGGATTCTTTACATAAGCAGGAATGATAGTCCAAGCACAGCCTCATATTGCTTGTGTGATGAGCCATTATATGGACATCATTTATAGGGTATATGCAAATTTCTCAGGGCCAGCTCAGCTCTAGTATGATGAAATATTTAGATTTATGGCACCAAACTATACTAATTTGCATTGGGGTATGATCCATTCTCAATTATGGATGCAGGTCATGTCTCCAGCTAGGCCAAATCATGGTGAGAGAGCTCAAAGCAGCCACCTGGTACAGAATACTAAGGGTGGTGTTGTACTGTGTCTGCTGGATTCCCAAGGTCAGCAGCAGAAGTTACTGTGCTGGGAGTTCAGGTACCAGGGTGCTTGCACATATCGACCTTGTAAATATAAGCATAAGTGCTCTGTTTGTAGGGGTTAGGGCTAGAATTCCTTTTGAAGCTGCCTCAAGGGAAAGGGGCCAGTCAGTATATGGCAAGGACCAGCAAGGAGGCAGATGAAGGGCAGGTAAAACTCCCACAGATCCAAAAGGGGCCCAGTTGGATAGGCTTATGGTCTGGTTACATTTATATCCAGATAAGGTTGCTGCCCAATATTTATGGGATGAATTTAATCAGGTCTTTAGAATCCTTTACAAAAAGAGGCATCAAGCATATAATGCTACAAATATTTATTTTTCCTCAACTGGTGAATGTAGTAAGCATGATTATCTGAAATGTTAGTGTTGTAAGTATTTTCTAGAACACAGATGTTTGGCCTGCAATAAGTAGTAGAAAGTGACTCTGAGCAATTTCTGTAACTTGTGTGATATCACCCCCATCTAGTCTTGTGTATCTGCTGAATTAAGTGTCTTTCACTTGCCAAAAGGATGGAATTCCTGGTGATTTTCTGATTATTATTATTTTTTGCCTGTAATAGGCTGAAAAAGGTAGGGCCTTTGCAGACTGCCAGAAATAGTGTAAATTGAGTCCACTTTAAGGGTTAGGGTTAGTGCTAGGGAATCATGGGAATTGCTTTTTTTTCTGAGACATTGAGCCTTCTCTGTCAGAGAGCTCTGGTGGCACAATAAAATACAGTTCTCATGATTCCCTAGCCCTCACCCTAACCCTTAAAGTGGACTCAATTTGCACTATTTCTAGGAGTCTGCAAAGGCCCCTAGATTCTGTGTAATTTTTGTGGCTTGTAGCATCTTTTCCACCTAGTCTTGTGTGACTGGTGAAACTGCTGGGCATGGCACCTCTACACCCACATCAAGCAGTAACACCCACATCAAACAGTAGGACAACTGAGACAATGACATCAATGAAAGATAATGTCAAATAAAATGTGTTTTTATGAAAGATAATGTCAAATAAAATCTTTAAGCTACCACAAGACCCTTTTGTAATTTTCCCACCCAAACAGTCAGTAACATGACTAACTAGATTACTGCACTGCACTACACTACACTCTTATAGTGTTGTTATTCCACTTTAACTGATCTGGCTGCCTCCTGTTGCATTCTGGGATTTGCAATTTAAGGAGGGGCATTTAGAATTCTTAGCCAGAGTGCTCTTAGGCCTCACTGAACTACAAACCTCAGACTGCAACAGGAGGCAGCCAAAGCAGTAAAAGTGGAATAACAATACTATAAGAGTATAGTGTGGTAATGTGATTAGTCTCTGAAAAGTCTATTTTCCTTTCTGTAACAATGCACACACACAAACCAAGTAACAATCCAGTGTGGCAAAGCAATTTCCCAATTAATAATACTGATAATGTTACCCTTTATGCTCAATAAATTTGAATATTAGATTTTGATGCATTTTGTTGTGCCAGAATCTGCACAAATTGTTAAGAAAGCATACTGAAAAGGCTAGGGTTGCTGTGCCCTGGAGGCTGTTTATCTTGGGGGGGGGGGGAGAGCCAAGCCTTATTCTAAAGTACAAACTGCAATTTGTACTCCAGACTCCCCCTGACCTCCTGCTGACAAGGAAATGGTTTTGTGGTGGTTTACCTTCACTGAATGGAGACCTACTAAACGGGTTCAGAAAGGTAATCCTCCAGTGTGAGTTATCCAGCAGCTTTCAGAGAGGTTGAATAAACCTATCTGGATTTGAAACAGGGTAAATATACTGACTGGCTTTGTCCTATGTACCTGGTCCCATTGTTTGATACTGCCCAGAACACTTGAGAGTCATTATCAGTCCCTGAGGAACATGTTCATGTCTGCTCTTTGTAAGCACATTTTTTAAAACAACTTAATTGAGGTTATGTTTTGCCCCACCCAGAGATATGTCCTTCATTTTCAGGAGACAGTCCTTAAATTAAGAAGACGAGAGAGAGAGAGAGATTCTCTCTTAGACCAGCCTCCATGACTTCTCTTGCTCCAATATCCAGTCATCTTTTTCATTCAGATGATGAAAAATCCATACATGTGTTTTAGTCTGTAGTCACTTAAGCTTAGCTCAAGCCCCCTTAGATTGGTAAGGAGAAAGGGTTTTTGTTTTTTTAGTTTCCATGCTGTTTTCCCCCTCATTCACTTTGAGAAACAGCTTGCATTGAGCATAGTCTGTTCTGTTGGTTCCTGTTGCTTTTTCTGTCTTTTCAAGAAAGAAATAACTGTTTTTTGTTGCAAAATAGGCTTGTTCTTCTACTTCGTTTTCACTTAGAGTCACTCTGGTTAATTGTCCATTTTAAAAACCTTTAGCCTGTAAATTCCTGCCCAAAGTTAGTCCCTGGAAGTCCCTGAAAGAGATTTCCCCCTCAACTCAGGAAAACCAGTGCATTGCTTTTAACAATAAATACAAATATATAACCCATATTTACTATAAATACCCATTATGGGTTCACATGTCTGAGTAAAGAGTTCACAAAACCATACCATATATCAAAAACAAGGAAATGTGAAATTAGCCCTTCCCAAATAACTTCATTTATTATTTGAAATTACTTACAAGTAATCTAATCTAAATCTAAACATCTGCCTTCCTCAATGAACATCTGCCTCTCTTTGCATCTATTTAGCTTGCTTTCTCTCATCTCTTCTCCCTCTAGAAACAATTAGTTCAGCTCTCTTTATGTATCTCTTTACCCCTTGTTGCCATGATACACTCCCATCACAACTATCCCTCAAGTTAATAACATATTAGACTCAAACTTGTACTGGGACACATGAGAAGTATTTAAGAGAGAGAGAGAAAAAACACTCCATACAGTTTTAATAGGTTTTTCTTCTTCTTTTTGCTCTCTCCTTTTCTCTTTCTTTCTTCTTTTAAATGAACAGGAGTGAAAAGTCTCCATTATAGAACTGATCCATCCATAGCAGGTCAGCTTTAAGCTTCTTTCAGTTGAATGAAGGCTGAGAATATTTTCATTTCTTATATTGATCTGACAGCTCTAATGGGACATTGGCATTGCACTCTACTGTTTTATGGGTTTTGTTTTGATTTGTTTCCCATGATAACTTCAGGCTGGTTGGTAAATGACTATATCTTGTACCCAATATTGCTGTCTACTCTGTTGTAGGAGAGGTCAAGAAGCTAAGAGCTTCATTCTGTGTTTTGAGTAGTTGGTTATCTTTAATTTTTGTTAATAATGCAACAAGTAGAAAATGTCATTAGATCAATGTGAATAGTAACAGGACTGTTGTGCTGACCGATTGGTCGTAATAAAGAACTTTGACCTTTGACCTAACAGGACTGCTAGTTTCCATTTCTCTGCCTCTTGTAGCCAGTGCCAAATACTCTCAAGGTTCTGGATGCATGCCATTTATTGAATATATGAAAAAGCTAGTGGAGATTGGGGATATTTTTATTTCCCTTGATGGAAATGACAAAAGGATATTTTTTAAAAGAGAAAGAATACCATTTGCTACCTAGGGCCTGTGTATCTGTACAGGCCAAATAAAATGCCTTCCTGCCATCCTCTTAGTGGGGAAACTGGATGACACACAGCTCAAACCCTGGTTCTGGTGCAAACAGAATGCTGTCCAGCCCATTCAGCTCCAGAATCACAGTGTACTCTCTTAAAATTAATTAAAATACATCACCAATTGCTCCAGATCATCCAGAACCTCCATTCCAATGCTGAATGTCTATTTGAATTGTGTCCTGCTCCACTGCTGTCACCAATCACTTGCTCTAAAGTCAGAAAAAGGCATCCATAGAGCAAAGCAACCCATGGCAGCACCAGATTTTGCTGGTGGCTCAGGGAGATATGCATGTGATCAGTTGCCTGCCATTGAAATGGAGGGATTTTGCAATGGGGGATGGTGGGGACAGTTTCAGGGTCAGGATACTCTGAGCTGCCCTGTGCCAGTGCAGATAGGACCTAGGCAATATGATGCCATCCCTATATTATTTGATAAATACTACTTTTCCTGATCAGGGTTGAACTAAGAACCACTGTCTGCCCTGTTGGGGGTAGAAGGCCCATTATAATGGTCCATCTCAAAGGCTAATTGAACCAATTGGATTCCAGAAAGCCTTAGAGGATTTAATGACTGGTAATGCCAGTGATTCTGTCAAAGCTTTGGTTAATACTGTACCTGTAACAACAATCTTACCAAAGCTATTGACATGATCACTCCCAAGCACCCTTTCCAATCTGCTTCAAATCACCAACCGTTGTATACTGAAGAGCTCAGGAAGATGAAACAGGTTGGGCAATGACTAGAGTGCATCTGGCATAAAACTTGACTCTTATCTGACAGAACTCATCATAGGAAATTTCTTTGTTCCTATGGAGAGGCAATACGTGCAGCGAAGAAATCTTTCTTCTTTCCATGTATTGTGTTTGCAGTCCCATCCAGCAGAGATGTTTAGGGTGGTAAGGGAACTGACATAGTTTCCACCTGTGCAGAACCCATTACTTAACCCAACAATGGCCTGCTGTGACACATTTAACAACTTCTTTGCAGATAAAATCTCTCAGATAAGAACCGACCTGGCTACCAGGGCTGTAGCAGAATCGATTGTTGAGGAGTCCAGCAACTTCGATGATGAGATTATACTGGATCAGTTCGAATCTGTGAGTAGAGTGAGGAAAACAACTTGCCCTCTTGATCTTTGCCCTTCATGGCTGGCCATCCAGGAGAGTGATGCCTTTAGAGTCTTCCTGAGGGACCTCATCAATGCATAATAATAATAATAATAATAATAATAATAATAATAATAATAATAATAATAATTTTTATTTATATCCCGCCCCTCTGCCAAGCAATCGGGGAGGCGCACAACGTATAAACATCAAAACAAATACAATCAAATTCAGTCCCATCCCTCATTCCCACCCCCAAAAAACAAAGCAAACAAAACAAATTAAAAAACAATTAAAAATTCACAAAGTACATCTTCAATGAATGACATTTAAACCTTGAGTTCTCTAAGGCTATAGCAGGAGAGGAAACATGACAATTTCTGTGTCACAGAAGCTGTTGTCATAGCCAGGGCAAAAGATAATAGGCGGGACCTTCCAGCGACCACCTACAGTCCTCCACACTTTTCCCCAATCTCCACTAGCTCCACATCCCGCTTTAAAGAATAGGTGGTTAGGCTGCTTCTGAAGAGACCTTCCCTGGACCCCCTGGACACAAACAGCTATAGGCCAGTTTCTTTACAACCTTTTCTGAGCAAAGTGATCAAGAGGGCTGTTGCTCTTCAACTCCAAGCTATCTTGGAAGAAACTGATTATCTAGATCCATTTCAAATTGGCTTTAGGACAGGATATGGAGTTGAGACTGCCATGGTTGCCTTAGCTGATGACCTTTGTCTGAGTATCGATGGGGTAGTGTGACCCTGTTGGTGCTATTGGACCTCTCAGTAGTTTTCGATACAATAGATCATGACATCCTTTTGGATCACCTCAGAAGGTTAGGAATTGGAGGCACTGCACTGCAATGGTTCCATTCCTTCCTCTCAGACAGATTCCAGAGGGTGATGCTTGGAGACAGTCACTCTACAAGGAAAGAGCTTAATTGTGGTGTTCCACAAGGTGCCATCTTGTCCCCGATGCTAATTCAATATATGTATGAAGCTGCTGGGAGAGATCATCTGGAGACATGGAGCGGGGTGTTATCAGTATGCTGATGACACCCAGATATATTTTCCCATGCCTCAGCCTTCAGCTTTGATTTTAAATGGCATCTCCCTTCTCAATGATTGTCTTAAAGCAGTAATGGACTGGATGAGGAAAAACAGATTGAGACTGAATTCAGACAAAACAGAGGTACTTACAGTAATGGCCCCAAACCCAGGTATGGGGATACAACTCCCAGTCTAGGATGGGGCTCACACTCTCCTCAAAGGACTGTGTTCGCAGTCTGGGGGTGCTCCTGGATCCGTCACTTCAGATGATAAATCAGGTAAATACGATGGTAAGCTTTAGCTGATACACCAGCCGTGCCCTTTCCTGGAAGTTAGGAAACTGTGGTGCACGCACTGCTAACATCTCATCTCGATTTCTGTAATGTGCTCTACATGGGGCTATCCTCATACTTAGTTCAGAAACTTCAACTAGTACAGAATACAGCAGCCAGTCTGGTCTCAGGAACAACGAGCAGAGACCACATAACACCAATCTTAAGATTACTTCACTGGCTGCCCATTAGTTTCTGGGTCCAGTACAAGGTGTTGGTTATCAACTTTAAAGCCCTAAATGGCTTGGGTCCAACCTATCTTCAGGACTGCCTGCTCCCATATAATCCACCCTGCACACTCAGGTCATATGGGAGGAATCTGCTACAGCCTATAAAAACTAGACTGTCTGCAACCACCCAGAGAACCTTTTCAGCAACCACTCCCAGATTATGGAATGGCCTGCCGGATGAGATCCATCATATTACCACCTTAAACAGCTTTAAAAAAGCTGTTAAGATGGATCTCTTCAGGCAGGTCTTTCCTGAATAGATATCCTGGCCACCAAAAGATAGCCCAACCTGCTTGTCCCTGATTTTGTTGCAGTTATTGTTATTTGTGTTATTATTTTAAGTATGTTTTAAATTGTTAATCATTTAATAGTATTTTAAAGAGGATGGGATTGCAGGATATGGAATGTATATTTTAATGTTGTAAGCTGCCCCAGTTCTGTGACGCAAAGAGGAGGGATAATAATAATAATAATAATAATAATAATAAGAAGAAGAAGAAGAAGAAGAAGTAATCCACAGAAATATGTTGATATTCTGATGAAAGCCTTTTTTGTTTCTGCCAGAATTACTTAAATTTAATGTTGAGAGAAGGAAACATATTTGCTTCTCATGTTGCTGTAGGCACAGCATGATAAGAAACAACTTCTTGCAGCTTTCTCCAAAAATGGTTTGCCTGAGCAGGCATTTCCAGATTCATTTTCAGTTTACTTTGGTTTAAGCAAAATGTCAGCAACAGCTCTGTGTGTAAGGACCTGATCACAACACTTTTGATCAAAAATTCCTAGAGTGGTGGAAGGCTTTGCTTGCTGAAAGTCTCAGATACAAGTTCTGGCATCTCCAGATAGGACTGGGGAAGACTCCCCATGTCTAAAACCCCATAGAATTGGTGCCAATTGATGTAGTCCATAACAAATGAGATGATCCAACAGTCTGACAATATAAAGTTGTTCCTGTATCTCATGTGTGTCCCAAAGTCTAACTACATTAGCTGCATCCCACACAGTTGTTTCTAGTGTACCACAAATGGTCAGAATTACTGGTAACACAGTTGTCAAAATTTTCCTGTTTCCTGTTTCAGTCATTAGAGATTATCAGAATCGGGGGAGGGGAGCTGAGAGTAAAAGGCATACTCATAGCAAAGTCACACAATCACACTGAAAATTTTCAGACACATCACACTTATCCAGGACTTAACCCATGAAGATCTAGGAATGCTCCAGCAACAAACCATTCATGGGGAAGTCCCATGAATGATTTGTATGCTGGACCATTCCTGGATTTTCATGGGTTAAGTCCTGGATAAGCACGATGAGGTCTGCATGACTTTGCATGGAGTATGCCTTTTTCTTCTCTGATTTCCCCTCATCTGATAATCTCCTTAGCTACAATTATATATGATATATATTGGAAAGTATGACCTGATCTGGAAAAAAAAATCCCTTCCTTCAAGAAGTGACTTGTCAACCATAGATTGTTATTTGTTTGATATTAGATAATTTTAATGTTATTTCCATGTAGGCAATAGAAGTTCTTAAAGAGTTGGGCTAGGACTTGGAAGGGGTGTGTGTGGGTTCTGATTCCCACTCAGCAATGAGGCTCAGAGGGTAATCATAAAACTCACTGAGAGTCTGGGCCTATGCAGACTGCCAGAAATAGTGCACATTAAATTGGGACACTGCCCTGGCTCAGTGCTAGGGAGTCATAGGAATTGTATTTTTTTTTTCTGGGACATTGAGCCTTCTCTGTCAGAGAGCTCTGGTGCCACAATACATTACAGTTCCCATGATTCCCTAGCACTGAGCCAGGGCAGTGCTTCAATTTAATGTGCACTATTTCTGGCAGTCTGCAAAGGCCCTCTGTCTCTCAGGCTAACCTTCCTCACTGGGTTAATGTGATCATGAAAATGGGGAGGACCATTTATACTCCCTCAAGTTTCTTGGATGAATGGTGGGATACAAATGCAATAAAGAAATAAATAAATAGATCCCTGGTGAGCCATCATGTATGATGCTTAGGCTGAATTTAGGTTTATAGGTCACAGTATATCAAGAGTAGTCTGAACTGACATGATCGTCTTGCTCTTCTAAACCAGACTTCTCCTATACAATGTATCTTGTAAATAATGTCAAGGCACAGATGGCAGATTTTCTCCCCCTCCAATGCCTATTTTATTTTTGTATCTAGGATCCAAACTAATTAGAAAATAATTACTGTAACTGAATAAGAAAATTCATTTTAATCCAGTCATTAATCACAGTTTTGTGTTCTCAATAATAAAATAATCTCAAAATATGTAGAAAGGCCAATTATATGATTTGATACTGTGATTTGCCTTTATGATTCAAACATCTTTGTAGCCACCTGCTAGGCCCCTATTCCATAAAAATACTAAAAATGAATACATTATATCCAACAGCTGTGTTGGGGGGTGTTTGCTCTGCAAATTATTTTTCCTATAGTTATAATCTGTGAATAAGACAGCCATACAAAATAGAACAATTTTCTTTCTTTTTCTGCTGAAAATGTGCTGTTTTGATTTCATTTTGAATTGCTAAATGTTTTTAAGCATTTCTGAATATAACGGGAATAACCTATCTTGCAGTATGAAGGTACTGTACTTTTCACATGTGAGCAAGATACGGAATACCAGAATACTAGACCAGTTTGGTATTTCAGCATGCTAAACTATATTTCCTGCAACACCATGCTATTAATAGAGATGATCCCAAATTTTAAATTGGGTTGGTTTACAGAGAATCATGTATCCATGGGGCCAAGCTAGATGTGACATTATTAATTCAATTAACAATTGCATATTATTCTTAATTTTTTTAAAAGG
This sequence comes from Phrynosoma blainvillii, assembly GCA_026167975.1. Classification (NCBI taxonomy): domain Eukaryota; kingdom Metazoa; phylum Chordata; class Lepidosauria; order Squamata; family Phrynosomatidae; genus Phrynosoma; species Phrynosoma blainvillii. The sequence continues at coordinate 119,630,006 of JANUYF010000004.1, read as the reverse complement.
TAACTAGAATGTGGATCGGGCCCCAAGCCAGAAAAAAAAGATCTGGTGATAGTGGAAAGCAATGTTTAACCTATCAAAGAGTGCAGTGAGATATATGCCTACATCTCTTTTGGTACTAAGAATGTAAATACTTTGTTTTCCCTCCTAAACTTTCTAATCTTCAACATTGTTTAAAAAAATGTTACCTTCTGAGAAATATTTTTTTTCATATTTTGGGGCATTTTAATGAAAATTCCATGAAGCTTTTTTTTAGTTGTTCTTAAGGAAAATACCCATTTTTTTTTAAGTACAATGCTTTGTCATGCACTCACATTTGCACAAAAACCCCAAACCAAACCAAAACAAACCAAAACAAAACAAAAAACACTTTGATTTTTTTTCCAGAAAAGTCATAAAAGGTAAAATAATCATTGTTAAAAAGATGCAAAAGCTGACATAGGCCTTTGGGCTGTGTTGAGGGTATGGTATTTTGATGACACATAATACAGCTGGAAGCCACATGTAGAGTGCACCTGGCCAGGAAAAGTCGGCCGCAAAAGGAGCAGGGAAAGTCCGCACTTTGCCAGTGTTCTGTTCAGAACTGCAGCAGCAGCTTGGATCAGGACTGAGCCTGTGCAGTCACTTTGGCCACTCCTTTCGCCCCATCTGCATGACCCCATAATCTTATCTACATAGTGGATGAAGGAGGGGGGAGTTTTTGAATTTTTCTCATCTTACAAGCATGAATGAAATAAAAGACAATTTATAATCCTTATTTGAATTTTACTGGGTAGATTGGATTTTCTTTAAAACAAAACAAAGCAAAAGTTCCCAGTCCAATTATCTCTATCTGTTTGCCCTTATGAATGGTATTATAGTTAGTTTGGCCCTGATATCCTTGCAAATTTTCAAGACAAGTGAAATGTCTCTGAGGTCCAATAGGTGTTCCTTCTCCTCCATACAATAAGTCTGAACCATAAGGGAAAGGAATGATCCTTCAGCACCAGCCTACCAAGGAACCAAAGAAATCCAGGCAATAAAGGAGCTGATGCCTTGCTAATACATCTAGATCTTTGAAACCGTTAAAAACAACAGCAAACAAGCAAATGAACAACTCTGGTCTGAAAGGAGAATCCATTATTCCAGGCTAATATAATATATACTCATACATCATAGATCTTAGGTTTGGGAAAAGGTCAGCAGCATATGCTCAGATCACATTTTAATACATATTTTGACAACCTAATAATTCAGGGATTAATAACCTGTAGTTCACCCCTAATTTCAACAATGCTCAGTTGTCAATTAAACTAGGATCCAAATCTATCTCCAAGATAGAGCAGCAAAATATTATTGTAACCTGGACTTCTCATTTTCCTCACTGCTAGCAAACATACTTCGCATGGTTGACTAGTACTATTTGCAGCTGGTTTATCCTATTGATACAGAAGAATACCAAAATCTAAATGCTAATAACTAAAAGAAGGAATTTTGGAATACTGTAGAACTGATAGTGACTGTAATCCTTTTTAGCATTGTCATTTCATAATTCAGTGAGGGATAGAGATGTGTATTAAGCTGAGCAAGATCCAAAAGCTTACTCTGGGCCACATTTTGATACACTTTGGACTTTGAAATGTCCCCTAAATCATGTTATACTACTAATTAAGTTTCTTTCCAGAGTCATTATTTTAGATTTCATTGGACATACTGTGATGGATTTCTGTATGATGGTCAAGATTAAGCAAAACCTACAGACAAAGAAATAGAAGTGTGATAAGTCAGTCAGAGTTTAATGGAAGTTTGATCAGGGGTTCAGTGGGATGAAATACACTGGAACAAATTCAAAGAAATACTGTTTGTTTAGAGCTGCAGCCTTAAATATGTTCAAATAGAAAAACTAGAACTGAATGAACATTTTTCGAAGACTTTTTACTCAGTTTCTCACTAATGAAATTCTCTTGCACTAGCAATTTCCCAAAGCTGCTTAGTGAAAGGGATATGCTGTTATCCATCTGACAAAAATTATAAAGAGGAACCTGAGATGAACAATACAATTAGGGAGGTTTGCATCGGCACAAAGGACTCGAACACATTAAATTTGGGTAAAACATTTTGGCCACAACTTTATTTGTACAGGGTCGTAGAATTTAACAGTTTACGATTAAATCACAAATTGAATAAACCTTCAAATAATATCTTGACGCATGCGTTCATGCGATTAATTATAATCGCTATTGATTAATTATCCTCAAATACTGCATGCGCCAAGGTATTAACTTCTTAATTATCAATCTTCGCATTAACCCCTCCCCCAACCGGATGTGATGTCATTTGGGACTTAATCCCGCCTAATAGTTGACGTCATTAATTTCATAATACGTTATACCAATTTAATTTAACCTAATGCCATCATCAATTATTCAAATTATTCATTTAGTCATATGTTAATTTCCAATTAACCTAATTCTACCCCTGGGGGGGGGTCCCTGCCCGCCAGAATTATTCAATTTACTCACAACAACCCACATGACCCTATAACATAAGTTGCGACGATTAACTTGTTAACCAAATGTTCTCAACATACACACCTGTCACCTCATCAATCCAACAGCCGATAACCTTGTTGCCCAATCCATTAACACGTTGTATTCTTTACTCCTCTGATAATGTTGTTTGTTCTCAGGGAGGGCGAAAAACGCAAAAAAGGCTTTATTTGGGAAAATTCCCTCCTGGCCCCCGCAGGTGACCAGCCAAAGCCTAAGAGTAAACAACATGTTCAAATTTTAAGGGTGGGTGGGATGGGCAGCTCGCTTGCTTACTCAAAATGGCTGCCTGCCACGAGGCAGCACAGAGTTATATAACCCCTGAAATCTCGCGTAAGGTCTCACAAGACTAAAAGTCTCGCGTTGCTCTGCGCGAGACTAAGCGCTTATTGGTGGATCAGTCCGGAAAGGCGGGACTTCCGGGCTGCTCCACCAATCAATGCGTCGAGGCCTTTTCATGGCCGACGCAACAGTGAACCCCTCCTGACGAGTCGGGGGGTGGCTATCTAACAGAAAGAATGTTGTCATAATTGGTAACTTTAACAGTCTTCACACTGACTGGTTATGCTCTAAGCATAACAAAAAACTAAAATGTCTAGCTGTTATGAGTGCCCCACAGCAGCTGACCAATTAGAAGAGGAACCTGAACTTAATCCAAAATGGCATTGCCCACAACTTTGTGCAAGAAGTAAACACAATCTGAACAGACTAAAAAATGTGACCACAATGGGATCAAATTTAATTTGTATATGAGCTCTGATACAGTCCTGTTTGATTTCAAATGAGGATGCTTCTGTTAAATTTAGAAACTGGTGAAAGGGGGGGGGGGGGGGGGGAAGAAAGGAAAAAAATCAAGAGTCAAATATTTTGATGATACTACTCAAGGCCACAATAATAGTGGCTGAGCTATGGTGCATGTCACAGGTCATAGGGGATATGTCAAATCCAGCAAATCACCCATATGGTTAAAAAGCAGTGTGGCGGATGCAGTTAGAGATAAAATGGCTTCTTTCAGACACTGGAAGTTTGCCCAATTGAGGGTAATGTAAATAAACACAAACTTCTCAAAGGAAATACAAGTGGAAAATTAGGGATGCAAAAAAGGCTTTTGAGGTGCTTGTTCCTCATAAATAATTATGTAAATGTTTCAAGAGCTAGGGAGTCAGACCTGTCATGGGATATTCTGAGCAAGATGTTTTCAGTGGGGGTTTGTCATTGCCTTCCTCTAAGGCTGAGAGATTGTGGCTTGCCCAAGGTCACTCAGTGTGTTTCCATGGATGTCCTGGCTCCCACCCTTAATTCCAGAGTCATAGTCCAATGCCCAAACCATTACACCACATGCCTCTCAGATAACATATTCATCTGTTGTAATTGCTGAACATATAGAAGAAATAGAAATGTCAAAAAATGTTTCCAGGATTGTACCATAAGGTAGGTAAGAGGAACAGTAGAGTCAAAGGACGAGGCCTCAGATGAAGACGCATATCACATAAGCAATTAAACCGGCTTACCTGAGATGGCTTAAAGTTTAAAACACACAGCTTCCTGATCTTATCACAAGGATTTAGCCACCAAAATCACCACTCAGGTACAACCCAGGTCCATTACTGCCCCAAGGGGCACTTCGGCGGCCATTTCCTTAAGCTGGAAAATTCCCGGCTTTGAAAAAAAGCCATGCTGCATGCCCCTGGAAACACAAATGGACCCAGGAGGCAATTTCAGCAGCTAAATCCTTTTGATAAAATCAGGCTACAACTCATTTTAAATTTTAATCCAGCTCAGCTAAGACGGTTTAACATGCTTATGCAATAGTTTCTGTGGCCTCAGAGCTCAATGACAAATTGCAAATAAATAAAAGACCATTCTAAGTTGATAGTCACTTAAGAACTCACATAAAGAACTCAGAAATCACTGATCTTGCAACTAAAATATGTAACCTGTCCCTGAGGTCAGCCACTGTACCAAAGGATTTAAAAGTAGTCAATGCAACACCAATGATTAAAATGGGGAGATCCAGGAAACTATTGGCTAGCTAAAGTAACAGCTGTGTCAAGTTGTTGTTGTGTGCCTTCAAGTCATTTCTGACTTATGGAGATCCCAGAATCTTTCCTGGTATTGATGTCAGCTAACTGGGCTGTAATTGTTTGGGTCCTCTTCCCCCCCCCCCCTTTGAAGATGGGGACAACATTTGCCTCCCTCCAGTCTTCTGAGACATATCCTGTTCTCTGGGGGCTCCTTCCCACTTACATTTAACCTGGTTTGCAATTTGCTTTCACTCCAGGTTGGTGAATCGATTCCAGTCGAAGTGTTGTTCCCACTAGTTTGTGCCCCTTCAAAATGTCCTCCAAGTCCTCCAAGGCTGGGAGTTCACCACCGCAACTCCCCATGTCCTCCCAGTCCCCTGGGATGCACCCAACCCTTGGTTGTCATATGGAAGACTCTCCCCTGGGTGAGGTGCTGCCTTCCCAGCCTTGCAGGACTTGGAGGACATGGGGAGTTGACGTGGTGCCCTCTAACCTTGCAGGACTTGGAGGACATGGGGAGTTGAGGTGGTGCCCTCCCAACCTTGCAGGACTTGGAGAACATGGAGAGTTGAAGTAGTGACATTTTCAAAAGAACCACCAAAAAATGAGTGTCAGGAAAGAATGTTTGCCTCACTTCATCACAATTGAAACCCAGGGCAATCAGTTCAGAGCCGGTTTCAAGTGGGAACAACACACATATAACCCAACCAGCAATTCATTTTAAATCACAGCGGGAATGAGGCCTGGGGATTCTCAAAGATGATTGCCAGTGGCTCTGAGATTACTTCTGCCAGTTTTTAAAATACCCTTGGATGTAGATCGTCTGGCCCTGGAGACTTAAATATATTTAGATTAACCAGGTATTCCTGTACTAGCTTTTTACTTATTCTCTGCTGTATTTCCCCTATTGCATCCTTTGCTCCATTTTCTTCAATCTGAGCACCATTTTCCTTTTGTGAGAAAATTGAGTCAAAGAAGATGTTGAGTAGTTCTGTCTTTTTTCTGTCTCCTGTTAGCATTTTGCCATCTTCTCACAATGGCCCTACCATTTCATTCTTCCTTCTGCAACAGACATGGGACGCTATCACACGTGGGCCAGAAAGCGAAAATAAAAGTGGAAATGAGGCATTATGAAAATAAACCGAAAATAAACTCGTTTCCGCAAACGTCATTACCTTAATTGCGAATTTACAGCAAGTGCAAAGAACGTCCACACACAAGCGAAAATATCCCGTAAATGTAGTAGAAATGAGCCTCTTGCACATGCGCAGATAGAGGAATGAGCCTCTTGCACATGCACAGATAGAGGAATGCTCGTGGGAGCCATGGGTAATGATGGGGAAATGCTCCCCAATACGTATTTGGCAATCACATTTGCGGTAAATGCGGAATCACCCTCGTCGTGCAATTGCATTTCCTGAAGAAACCGAAATTCAAAAGATCTCGGATCTTCCCACTTTCTGTCAGGGTTCTGTTGGGGTTCTGTGCGACGTCGTGTGAAAACACAGGCCAATAATCCGGTATCGTTCGGGATTTCGTGTGGATTTTGTTTGGATTGGGTCCCGTGTGATAACGTCCATAGCTAAAACACCCTTGTTTATTGTTCTCAACCTCTCTAGCAAGCCTGAGTTAATTTTGCATTTTAGAGTTTCTGATTTTCCCCCTATACATGCTAGCAATTTGTTTGAATTCATCTTGGATGATTCCTCCCGCCCCATTTCCATTTCTTATACATGTCCTTTTTAAAATTTAGCTCAGTGGAAAGTTTTTTAGTCATCCTGTAAACTTTCTTGAGACATCTCCCACCCACCCCCACCCCATATTGGAACTGTTTGAAATTGTGCCTTCAATATCTCCCTTTTAAGAAACTCCACTCATTCTGAAAATTTTTTTTTATGACTTTAAGATCACACCCAATATTTCCCTGGGTTTTCTGAAATCAGCTTTCCTAAAGCCTAGAATGCATGTCTCACTATGCTTGACTTCTCCTTTCTACTATATAACAAACTCCAATAGAATGTGATCACTTCCACCTAAGGATCCCAACACTTGCACCCCATTTACCAGGCAATCCCTGCTGGTTAGGATTAGATATCTCTGCACAATCCCACAATCTTCTCATGTGCATGGTTGCTAGGGGTGTAACCTACATCTGTAGCACTCAGAAACAAGTAGGAGAACAGCACCTAACATCTGAATTTGGGAAGTAGAAGCACAGAAGCAAAAACAGAAACACATAACAAGGAGGGGGGGCAAGGAGGAGGGGATGAGAACATGGAGGAGGATGGGAATTCATTAAAAGTAGATCCAGAGACAGACAGATAATAAACCATAGACAGAGGTGTGGGGCAGCAGCGAAGATTTAGGAAACAGATCTCTAGTCTTTAGTTTTTCCAAGTGGTAGCAAATACTACTCACATTTCATAAAAGTTTAGAAATCTTTAGGATTTGTTGGTGTGTAAGTGTGTGTGTGCATGCATGCATGTGCATACGCATGTGCACATGTGTGTGTATGTATTTAGTTTTGGAAGATGAAAAAAATCTGATCCTGTGAAATTCTACATTTTTCCTGAGTTGGAAGCCCAAGATCACTTCCACTTTCCCTTTAACACATTTCTGAGGTACTTCTAAGTAAAATATCAAGAATTATGTACCAGGATTTCTATTGTACAGAACTAGTTTCTTTTTCCGGATGAGTGCCACCCCCTTATGGTGTGTTTGACCTGTTAATACAGTGATAGAAGTTGCTCTCAATAAGAGAGCCATATGTTTCAGCTTTATAAGCCCTGCAGGTGTGGCCTGTGAGGGCACACAGCAGGCCTCCTGAAAGTGTTATATCTGTGGGACATTTGACAATGGAAAGAAATGGTGGCTGTGTTGGTGCCCTTTATCCATCATTTCATGGTAGAATAAAAGTATTTGTTGAAAGAGACAAAATGTGAGTCTTTTGTCCAAGTAGAACTAATGTACTTAAGTCTCTTTCACTCTCCCCCACCTATCTTAAGAAGCTCTAAAGCAGTGGAAGTTGCTTCAGCCCAATGGTTCAGCAATTCTGGAGCATTTATGTTACTGTCTTCTCTTAACCCACCTTTGTAAGTCTGGTATTGTTTTACATCTCATTTTGTTCCCTGCTGTGCAGTAGAATCTGTGCAGTAGAATCTGTCCTAAGTGGGGAGCTTATCTCACACCTGAAAGAAGTGATGTATACCAAGAAGTACTCAGCTGGCCAATTTTTATACTCAGAAAACTTCCATTTTTGAAAAAGTGCTGGCTGAGTACTGTTAGCAGATGTCCTCCATTTTTATTATATATTTTAGCCATGTGAAGTTCCCTGTGACCCCAGCCTGACCCTTGGGAGATGGCAGCCATAATCCCCTAGATGTGATGTCAGGTAAGCAAGCTAAAAATTGCTTGAGACCACTAGAGATTTCCTGGACAGGCAGGTTTTGGGAGTTGCCCTTGGGAATATCCCATTATGTTGGAAAAGATACCTAATGGTGTTTGTTTGTCTTAGTCTCACATTTGATGAGACAGTGATTAGATTTGATGGCACCTCCTTTTTCTAGCTTCCTTTCCTTGATTGCTTTGAAACCAAATGCATTGTTTAGACTATGCCCAGACTTAAGTAAACAATAGTAAGCCACTCACGCCTTTGTCTAGCTATTGTCCAGCCCATGGCTGGAAGGCAGAAATTGCCCTTAAAAAACCCTGGATTTTAGCAGACATCTTGCTACCTTTGCCTTCCCCGCTCTCTCTCTTCCCCGCTTATTCCTCTAGCGTGTGTGTGTGTGCACTGCATTTGGATGTTTGCTTATTCTTGCTAAATAAATATTTTAGACTTTAATTAGAGCTTGGTCCATTTCAGTGTCTTCTCCGCCAGAATTCTTACGTTTCCCATAGACAATTGGATAAGGTCCTAGAAGCGAAGTTGGGCGTTTCCCTCTCTCATTTGAGCTAATTATAAATTCCCCAAAATTAGGTCTTGGCTTCCCAACAGTACAGCTTTGACCCAGGCTGGATGTGGCCAGCGGCATCGTGGCAGAATCATCAGTGAATTATGTGTGATAACATCCGGGTGTATCCCGCATCGAGGATTGAACCCGAAAGAGGTAAGACACCTCTTTCAGGTGTGCAATAAGCTCCTCAATTTATTTTTAGAGTTGTGCTCTAGCTTTCATAACTCTTCCAAACCTGTCACTCTCAAGATGGATGTTAAATAAGCTCTCCATTTTTACCTTGAAAGAACAGGATGGCTTTGTAAATCCATCACATCTGTTTGTGTGTCAAGTAGCAAGGTGCAAGGTGTGGAGAAAAGCTGTCTCTTTATTTAAATTGATGATGTGGTAGATCATGGTCTCCCAAGGAAAGACCACAGGCATAGACAGTTTTTAAGCAAGTCTTGTTATTACTGTTTAGCAATAAAATCTTCCTATGGCACACCTGTCACTTTTCCCATTCTTAATTGTTTTGCATTTGGAAAACATGGAGCTAGTTCAGATGAAGTGTTTTGAACTGCACACAGATAATCCCAATGATCAGGCAGGGTTGCATTAGATGGAAAACAATAATCTGTTGATCATTTCACCCACTTTGAAACTGGATATTTTGTCTTGATCATATTTGGACCCAAATTATTTGAATGGAAAATATTTGAAATGACAGCAAAAATGTTTTGTCTTCTCTGCTCTACTCTCGTCTTCTCTCTTTAGTTTTCTCAGAAAAAGCTTGGTGTGGAGTGCATTTGTAATTCCAGGCAATTTAAAATGAGTGCCATCATTTAAAAAATGACTTCTTCCTTTATGACTAATTGAGAAAGGGGCACTCTTCTACAGTCTGAGTGAAGCATCCCATCAACTGTTTATATTATTTCAGCGGTACAGTATGAAATGAGAGCCAGTGTGGTGTAGCGGTTTGAGCACTGGGGTAGGAAACTGGGAGTCTATGGTATAAATCCCCTCTTGACCATGAAAACAAATGCCCATTGGATGACCTTGGGCAAGTCACACTCTCTTAGCCCCAGAGAAAGGCAAGGGCAAACTCCATCTGAACAAATCTTGTCAAGAAAACCCTATAGAGTGGCCATAACTCAGAAATGACTTAAAGGCACACAACAATGTCATTATGAGGTATCCCTAAAAGAAAAGGCAGTGATTCAAACAGTCTCTTTAGCAATGGAAACTCGCCATGTACCAGTTCATACAAGCCCATTTCTAAACTTGTCATATTGCCAGGGGGAGGAGCTTTTGCTTTATTTCATGCACCACCTTCAAAGAGATTTTATGAGAAATAAGGCTGAAATGCTGCAGCATCTGATGTCTCCCATTCTAGTGAGGTGATGAATCCATTCCTGGTATTAGCCTGCACTTTACATGGAATATCTAAGATAATGAAATCTGAGGGATAATGGTCAGCACATTGGATAACACCTTTTAAAATTCAAAATAAAATCCAGAGCAGATCAATTCCCTTCTGGACATGAAAGCCACCAGCTATCACTGAGTAGTTCTGTCTAAACAGCATAATGGGTGCTTTTTTTTTTTTACTTTCTCTCTCCCCCGCTTTTTTCTTCTTCCTTCTTTTAAAGGGATGGTGAACAAAGGTTAACAGTAAAATCATATTCATATTGACTCAGAAATAAGAATTTAATCAGACTTCCTTCCAAAAAAAATTGCTGAAGAATCAGTTAAATAAGAGATACCACAATGAAGATCAGTTTTATAAAACATTTGAAAATTACTGTTTTATTTTTTACTTAAAAATGTTTCTCTTCAGCCCTATTATCTGGAGAGGAAAAGAATGTGGGAAGTGTTGCTTCATCCTAAGCCAAAATACCTGGTTTCTCCATTACATTTGGTAGTACGAAGATGTCCCTTGAAACCGTCAGTGTAGCTTAAGTTACAGTATCTGGTGTCCAACAGGGAAATATGACAAACATTAATCCCTTTACTCCTGACATAAAGTCATGCTTACACTTCAACCCAACTTATCTTTCAAGGTGTTGTTCTAGTTGCTTGTAGGACAACCTAAAACAAGATGGCATACCATTTTGATAGAAATCAAAGTGCATTCTTCCCTTGTTCTAGGTGTTCTAAAAAGAAATATATATGTTTGATTTTGTCATATTAGTCATGTTTGCAGCACCATAAATATTAGTGCAATAAAATGCACAGAGATGCTCACAGGAATGTCTGTCTTTAAAAATGGCACACAATAGTACAGTGCACATTGCATTCAGTGCTGCTTGTGTTATTTTCCATAGTGATGGATCAATTAGACATTTCATTAGTCAACATTAGAGAGCTCTTAGAGACCTTTAGATGCTGTCAGAATTCTCTATGGGGAATCTATGGTTTTCAGTAGCTATTTACTGGTATATCTAATCAGTAACAAACACATTCTGGGAAATGATACTGAACATGAGGATGATATTGATGTGAGAAGCTTAAACTAATCACTTTAACAGACCTTCTACTTTATATATGATCTGTTCATGTGACTCTCTTTTCACAATATCTCATATATGATGACTGTGAGTGGATAAGACACTAAGGGGGGCTGCAGACGGGTGGCTCTAGGCCGCCCCAGGAAGCAGAGGATTGGGGCCACTGCTGCCACATGCTGTGGCCCTGATCCTCCCTTTTGCCACCCCGAGAAGAGAGGCAAAATGCTGCTCCTTTCAGGGGTGGCAAAAGGCCGGCCTAAGAGCCAGTGTGTGGCTCTTTAGCACCCTTCCAGTGCAGTGCACCAAAACGCTGTGCCAGATGGACATCCTGGTGCCATGCATAACAGCAGATGGCATCAGGACACTAGTGGCGTGGAGTTGGGGCAACCGGCATGCAGCTGCCCCTCCCCATCTCTGCTTCCAGACCAGCCCTTTGGGTTGGTCTGTAGAAGCCCTGACATACAATGTTACTTTTGCTATAAGCAAGTAATTTCCATAGATTTATTTTTTTTTAAATGATCTGTGGCTATAGGTAATTCTTTTTTTCTTTTTTTTCAAATTATTTGATTTCAAAAATTCTAGTAAACAAATATTCCGGTCAGATAAGTCATTGATAGATTAAAAATAATACTTGCTTTTCCTATAGAGTAATGGAGTATAGGATGATTTATTGTGGCTATTTCAACACAGTCAACTGAGCACAGCTGCTTCAGCTCCAATCAGAGTGGATGATCCAATGCTGCACTTTCAGCATGGCAATTTAAAGAAGCAGCTGCTTCAGTGCTGCTCTACCACCAAGCCCATTTCAAGACAGGTTATGGAGCAGGTGAAGATGATAAGATGAAACAAGGTGAATGGAGAAAGTATTCAGATGAAAGAGTGTAAGTAGGGAAGACAATCAGATGAAAGGGGTGAGTAGGAAAGATGACACTACTCTGTCAATGCAGAAATTTAAACAAACAGCTGCACTCCTTCATCTATAGAGCATCACTGAATTATCCATGCTGATTGGCATTGAAATGGTCACTGCACTGAAAAACCTGCATTGAATCAGCCATGCTGAAATGGTAGTGATCAACTGGCTGTGGTAAATAAGCTGTGCTGAATCAGCATCACTGAAATGCCCACCTGAAATTGTCACAATCAACTGGCCACAATGAAGTCTCCTGACCTATGAAGGGAACTGGACTGGGGGAGTGTGTTCCTGTTGGTTCTACTGGACCTCTCAGCAGTTTTTGATACCATTATGGTATCCTTCTGAGTTGCCTCTCTGGGATGGGCTTGGGGGTATTATTTAACAGTGGCTCTGTTCTTTCCTGGAGGGATGCTTTCAGAAGGTGGTGCTGGGGGATTTCTGTTTGATTCTTTGGCCACTGCCCTGTGGGATCCTTTAGGATTCAGTCTTGTCCCCTAACCTTTTTAACATCTACATGAAACCACTGGGAGAGCTTATCTAGAGCTTTGGAATAAGTTGTCACCTGTGGATTGTTGATACCCAGTTCTATCACCCCTTTCCATTTAATTCCAAGCAAGCTGCCTCTATCCTAAACCAGTGTCTAGCAGCTGTAATGGACTGGATAAGGGCAAAATGAAGCTTAATTGAGACAAGACAGAGATACTCCTGGTCAGTTGAAAGATAAATCCAGGGATAGGGATTCAGTCTGTGTTAAATAGGATTACACTCCCCCTGAAAACTCAGGTTTATCATTTGGGGTTACATCTGGATTCATCTCTGCACCTGGAGGCCCAGGTCTTTTTCTAATTAAATTTTTACAATAGTTCTTACAATAAAAGTTTTTACAATAAAACACAAAGTCTGTAGAACAATGACAACAACAACTAACTACAAGGGCCAAGTTATGTATCTGATGAGCAGTTATTCTGCAGCAGAATCAAAAAATTAGTTCTCAGCAAGAGCCAGAGAGTCTGTCCAAAGATCCATCTGTGAAGTAGGAAGTTAGATCTGGTGGGAGTGATGATTCACATAGTCAATAAAGATCATCCAGTCTTCTTGAAATATTTTGGTACTTTTGTGTCCAATGCAAAACCTCGTTGCAGCAGATAGTTTCTTCATCAACCACAAATCCCAAATTGTAGACCACCAGTTCTCAATAGAGAAGTCACCTGGCTTCCAACATTTGCTACTTCTAATTTGGCAGCAGTAATAAGAAAAATAATCAGTTTCCTATGTTTCAAGTTAGAATTACTTTTAACAAAAATAGAACGCAAAAGCAAAATTAGACAGACATTTTCAGTTTCAGTGATATATGAAATTTGATAGAGAACTAAATTTCAGAATTTTCTCACTTTAGGACATTCAATCCACATATGCATATAAGAGCTTCTAGATTTACAATCCCTCTAGCAATCCCGAGAGAGCGTTTTAACCATTTTAGACAATGTTACATGTGTCAGATACCACCTATCTATGTTTTCAAAGTATTCTCCCTCACAGATGCTGAATGCAATTCGTATTGGGGTGATGACCAAATATGAGCACATGCAGTGTCTGAAATTGTGGTTTTCAATTCTTCTTGCCAAAATGAGTGCAGATATTCAGCAAAAAGCCATGTTGCAAATGTAAAACAACAGTTGTGAACAGGGAGACTATTTCTTTCAAAGATGGCTGCTGTCATCAGGATTAAGGCAGGAAAACATGAGAGGAGGGAGAAAGACAAGATAGAGGGAGGGGAGAAGAGAGAGAATGTTGTGAAGAATAGATGAGAAATATACCAGACATTAGAGCAAGGCAAGGTAGTTATGCTTAATCATTCACTTTATGATGTAAAAAAAAAAAAGTCAGGGAAGAGGTCTTTGGCTGTGTGGCTTTCAGCTGTGCTGGACCACCAAGCTGTTTGTGTTTTCTCTGTCTTGCTGGCATCCATGTTTCAGTGACTTGTCCAGATTTGGGTGCAGCTGAAGAGGAAACATTGTTCTTCACCTCTTTCTCAATATCTTGGGGCACATTAATGGCTTCACATATGTGAAGAAGCTGAGTTTTAATTGAGGCAGTCATGACAGAGCCATTATAGAAGACTATTCATTTAAAAGAGAAGCCCCATTTGTATTTTATGCTTGCTTGTTGGGACAGACAGGTGAAGGGTTTAAAAGCACAGCGTTTCCTCAGCATTCCAGGACATATGTCCTGGTATATTTGCACAGTGGAGTCCTGGTAGGCAAGATTCGGGATGAAGTCGTAGGCTTTCATGGCCGGCATCCATAGTTTTTTGTGGGTTTTTCAGGCTGTGTGGCCATGTTCTAGAAGAGTTTCTTTCTGATGTTTCACCATCATCTGTGGCTGGCATCTTCAGAGAATACTGGAATGGAAGAGAGTGGGTCTATATATACTGTGAGACCCTGGGTAGGGGGGAGTGATTCCCATGTAAACTGTGTATTGTTCTGTGTTGAATAGGTATTGTTCTGTTGTTAATGGCATGGCTTCAGGGTGGGAGGCAATCAAGGATATCCTTGATTGCATATCCTCCCACCCTGAAGCCATACCTATTCAACACAAAACAATACACAGTTTACATGAGAATCACTCCTCCCTACCCAGAAATTCAATAAGAAAAAAAAAATCATTTCTGAAAAACCACTATGAACAACAAAACTGAGACAAGTGATTCAAAATTTAGAGAAAGATGCTGATATATATATATATATATATGGAACAAAGTTCAAATGTTGAGATATTTTCTATTTAAAAAAAAAACTTTATTCATTTTGTATTACCAGTTAACACAGTGAACAATTAACAGATATTCACAAAGCATAGTTTCCAAGTCAAGGGAAGTAATAATCTCACTAAATTCTGCATTGTTCAGCCCTCATCTGGAGTACTGCATTCAGGTCTGGCCATTTCATGTAAAGAAGGATATAGACAAGTTGAAGCAGGTTCAGAAAAGGGCAACAAGGGTGATAAGAAGTGTGGAGAACAAAACATATGGGAAGAGGTTGAAGGAGTTGGTCATATTGGTGAAGAATGAAGAGTAGACTGAGAGGTGACATGATTGCACTATTTAAGTATCTCAAGGGCAGTCACAGATAGAAGGGTGCAGATTTGTTGTCTGTTGCCCCAGAGAGTAGAACCAGGTCAAATAGTTAAGTTACAGGAGGGTGGATTTTGATTAAACATTAGAAGGACATTCTTAACCATAAAAGCAGTTCAGCAATTGAATCACTTGCCTAGAGAGGGGGTGGGGTCCTCTTCTCTGGACATCTTCAGAAAGTGTCTGGACAGCTACCTCCTAGGGATGTCTTAACTGGACATCATGCACTGAACAGGGAGTTAGATTTGATGGTGTTAGATTTGATGGCCCACAAGGCCCCTTCCAACTCTACAACCATATGATATCTCTACCAAGTTAGTAGGAAACAACTCTCAGCTAACCCATAATATCCATAACAGCAAATCTTTTTGAATTGTTGCAGGTAGCCTAATAAATAAGTTGAACTATGGGCAGCAGAGATTTTCAGACAAGAGAAAAAAACAACACGTTATATGTAAGCCCTTCCCTAATTTTACAAAATTATTGTTACAAAAAATACTTCTTTAATAAGGCTTATTGGTGCAGTTGTTTGAAAAGAAGTAGAAAGAGAGAATATTTAATTTATTACTTTAAAACTATACTCCCCAGAACTGGGACTCTAACTTTAATTTTGTTTGTGTGAATAATATATCTATCACACCAATGTTACATGATGAACCTTATTAATTCTAAAATCACTCACATTCAGTCTTGTTTTTTGCTGTACTTGGTAGGTGCATGCTCAGTCAGTGTGAACTGAAAGTACAGTCCATTTGTTTTTCTTCCTTCCCACCCCCAAGCAATACATTATATCTGCTCTTAGCCAAAAGGCAGCTGAATCTTTCAGGAATATTTATATGGTGACATCTAGTGGCACTAAATTAATTATGTTTGACTGTTCCTCAAAGATTACCAGTGATTTTGTTATATATCACATAATGTAGATACTCTCTGGAAATAGTTGCAGGCACTTCCTAATTTACCTGATTTCACCAGAAGTGTTGTACTTATTTTCTCCTCCTCCTCCTCCTTGTTCACCAGTTTTCCAAAGTATTATGCTTGGACATTGCTGAGGTTCTAAGTGAAGTCAGGAACTCAACACCCTAATATTGCTGTTACTCTAACTTTGGTAAGAATATTGTTGAAAGCTCAAGAAATTTATATGCCTCATCTCCTCTAAAGTAAAGGCCCTGGTTCTGGCCCAAATCCTGCAGCCAATGTTGACCTGCCTTCCAAAATGATGTGCATATACTGCATCCCTCCTAAGTACTTATGCTACTGAGGACTACCATCCCAAGATTCAAAATATCAGTCCCTCAGTCAGAGGGAAATGTTACAGTCACCATATTTACCAAGCAGTGATGCAGGAGCAGCAGCTGCAACAGTGATTCTCATTCTGGAGCTCTGTGCTTCTCTATCTTGTATGATAATGCTATAACAGCAATATCCTACTGTAGGTGCAAAGACCTCTGTAAAGTACAGCTTTCTAAGGAAACTGACAGTGTGGGTGCCCTGAAAAGCTACATTCCCCTGGACGTCCTCTATTCAGGATGTAACTGTTGCTATATTCCAGGCATTAGAGGAAGAGAAGTACAGTTCTCAACAGAACAAGACATCGTTGTCACTAGCAGGTAACTCTGTAATAAGAGAAGTTGTTAGGCAGGCTAGGTGTTCATGACAGGTAGAGGAAATGGGTGAATTAGAGGGAGGGATCAGACCTTCTGCTGTCATTCAGAATATACTGGAATGTTCATATTCAGATATATAATTGAATACTAAAGGTAGAATCACCCATGTCAAAGTATTTCAGATTTTTACTCATGGATTTGAAAGCTGGACAATGAAAAAAGGTGATGGGGAAACAAAGGGCCTTTATAGACTGTCAGAAATAATGCAGACTGAGGCCACTTTAACTGTCCTGGCTCAGTGCTAAGGAATCATGGGAACTATAGTTTATTGTGGTACCAGAGCTCCTTGACAGAGAAGGCTCAATGTCCCAGAAAAAAAAATACAATTCCCATGATTCCCTAGTATTGAGCCAGGACAGTTAAAGTGGCCTCAAGCAAGGCCCAAAATCTTCTTTGAAATGTGCTTGTGGATGAGAGTTTTATGGATACCATTAACTACCAAAAAGACAATTAAAGAGTCTAGGAACAAATCAAGCTTACATTCTTGCTAGATGCCAAAATAACTACACTGAGGCAATTATATTTTGGACATATTATGAGACAACATGACACATCAGAAAAGACAATAATACTTGTTATGGCTGAAGGTAATATGAAAAGAAAAGGACCACATTGCAGGTGAATTTGTTCAATCAAGGTAATCATAACTCTGAATTTGCAATACCTGAGCAGGGCTGTTCATAACAGTATCTCTTGGAAGTCTCTAATGAATTTTTGTTTGTTTGTTGTTTCTGTTATCAACTCAGCTTCAACTTAAGGTGCTCCTATGAAGAAGCTGAGTTGACAACACACAACAACAACAACAACAACAACAACAACAACAACAACAACATCCATATTCAGAATTGGGCTGGGGTGTGAACCAAACTATTTACAGTTTGGAGGAAAATGATTTACTGAGTCCATTTCTAATTGGAGTCAGTGGAAGGTAGTACCAGAAACCAGAGAAAACACAACATCAAAAAACAAAAACAAAAACAGCTTCACATTTATCACTGAGCAGTTAAGAAAGTTAGTCTTTTCTTAAAATTCTTCTAAGAACAATTCTGTCTGTATACTAAAATAGGTAAGTCAGCCAAGTTTCTGTTACTATCAAAACTTATTTAAATTATATTGATTAATTAACCAATTAATTGGTTAAGCATAGGATGGTTAATCATTTTTTTAAAAAAATAATAATAATCAGGAAACAGTTGTACTTTAGAATGTTAGCTTCATCCAAAAGGGGAAGAAACCTAATTTTGTTGATTTATGGACCAATTCCCAAAATGCTGTGCTAAAAGCAAACCTAATTGAAGTGAATGGTTTGTGGATCACAGACTTAATTTCCTAAAGGGAATGTAATGTACCAGATTAAATGAAATGTAAGAGCCAATACCACCCAGCCTATTGGATTCAGTGTCCAATTTACCACAGCAGCACTTGGATCAGGTCCTTAGCCAACATTTTTGTTGCCTGACATTAGATGCATAAAAGATGGAGTGGAAAAATCAATTAGATTAAGTGCAGAGCCTTTCATATTATCAAGGATTGTCTCAAGAATATAAATGGTCTCAATTACCAAATAGGCTTTCTGAACAGCAGTAAATTAGTCAGAGAGGAGGGGAAAATATCAATCTATCTATATTTGAAAAACTCCATTCCACCCACCTCTCTCTCTCTCTCTCTCTCTCTCATACACACACACACACACACACACACACACACACACAATCAGCATTTGTGCTTCTGTTTCAAAATCAGAATTCATATTCTACATAACCTTCAATAGTTGCAAATATTCTTATTCAGAGGATAATCTTATTCCCTCATTTCCCCCACTTGACCCTCCTGCCTTATTCTGTTCAAATAAATGGCTAATTTGTGGCATTTAGTGTTTAAAACATCTGTTTTAACTTTTTCAAAACTGGATTCTAATATTGTATTCGATTGCTTTTAGGATTTTTAAAGTGTATTTATGTGTTTAAAAAATATTTTATTCTTTGTATTGTTTAAACTGGCTTTTATTTGTTCATCATCTGCAGAGCCCCTGTGGCCTTACAGGCAATACAGAAATACTATAAATAAAATAAATAATAATTGTTTACAGAGAGGAATGGGGCTAGAGCCAACAAAACAGAAAAGAAACTATGAATGTGAACACTTAGCAGGGGTAGAGCAATGGGAGGATGAGGCCATTGGGCCCCAAATATGAATCCACACTTCTCAGTGAAAATTCCTTTAATTGCTGAAATTTCTAGCACTCAGTTGAGCATTTAGAAATTGAATTTAGGCATCCAAAGAAAAGGAGGAGGCAAAGTTAGAAAGAAATGTTAACTAGTGATGTGAATTTCTTTCTTTATTCTTCCTGTCCCTGAAGAGGTGTGGGGTGGGAAACTTTTTCTCATTTTGCTCCTCTGTGGACATCAAGATACTTTAACTTGGTCCTCCTCACAGAAAAGTGAACGATTCCTGACAAATTCCTGAAAATTTGGGCTATAAAACACTCAAGATATCTTTCCCTCCCTAACTCTTCTAGCAGTTAGCTGTGTGAATCTTAAAACTCAATTCACAGTCTCTATCAAGGAAGGATGCCCTATGTTTATCTTTAGAATCAAATTCCTTCTTTCTACTCTCCTCCTGCAGCCCAGTGGAGTAATTCAAATTGTCTTGAAAGAGACTAAGGGCCTTTACAGACTGCCAGAAATAGTGCAAATTGAGTTTACTTTAACTGCTCTGACTCAGTGTTAGGGAATCATGGGAACTGTAGTTTATTGCGGCACCAGAGCTCTCTGACAGAGAAGCCTTAATGTCTCAGGAAAAATTCCCATTATTCCCTAGCACTGAGCCAGGGCAGTTAAAGTGGACTCAATTTGCACTATTTCTAGCAGTCTGTAAAGGCCCTACAATTAAAATGGGTAATATCAAGTTATCTGAATTAGTTTATTGTAGTTCTGACAAAATATCAGGTGCACATGAAACACACATGCATACATATACTTTTATGATTTGAAGGTATAACGGATCTTTGGTTGTGCCGTAAAACACTCGGCTGCTTTTCCCTTCCACAGTGTCTAAGAAGGAAGGATTTCTTTGTTTTTCTTAGAAATGAATTCTTCCCTCTCCCCGTCCCCTCCTGCAGCCAAATGGAGAAATTCAAACTACATTGATTGAGGTAAATGAATGTCTAAGTTATTATTACCTTTATTACCTAACATAAAAACAAACAAAAGTTTTAAACACTGGATATCTCACTGCAGTGACAACCCCATTACTATTTTGCAAATGAAGTCTCTACAGATTCTCACACCTCAACTGAACAGGTGCCAAATTTCAGAGCTTGTAAATTCTTTAGCCAACCATCATGAAAGCAAAAAAATCTGTATTTTTAATGAACAGCAACCAGCTTTCATCATATCTCTCATGTCAACAAAGCAAATACAATAGTTTTAGCTTTGAATATTTCTCATTGTCTCACTCCCTGTAATGCTAGAGGTTTGGAGACTGAAGAGCAATTTCATGGAGGTCAGAATCTTACTTAGGTACATCACAGCACAAACACACACATTCACAGAAACACAGTTGCTTGCACGCAGCATGTCTGTGCCATTACTGATAAATTCCTGGTCTCACTATTGATGAATAGGTCTTCCCAAAGGTGGAGAGTTAGGAAAGTTACTCTTTTGGACCAAAACTCCCCATGACTGCACTGGTCACAGGATTCTGGGGAATGTAATTAAAAACAACAAACCTCCCAAACTCTGGTACTGTGGTAGGACAGTGGCCTGTCTTCTTCAGGAGCATGGCATTTAGATGATGCATGCCCCCAAAGTGGCCAGAAGCTGCTCTGAGGCTATCTAAGGAGGCCCGAAGTCACCAGCAAAAGGAGTGGAATTAATCCTCTCCTGCCAATGGTCCATTTGGGACTGCTGCAGTAACCTATTTCAGGCATGGACCATCTGGTTGCTGCGGTCATGGCACAATTGGTGCCAGAGCAGCCAGAGGCCACTCCTTCCTGACCATCTGCTTCAGCCCATTGTCTCTGCTTTTCTGTTATTTAAGGAAACACTCTGAGATGATAAAATGGAAGCCCTTTTGTTCAGATATCAAACAACAGCAACTGGGTGCTGAGTGTGGATAGGCAATGACAGAAGAAGAACAAATTTTGTAAGAATATTTGAAATGCTCTGTTTGACACAAGATGTGAATAAATTCTTTACAACAATGCTATCAATGCCCTTGCAGAAGTCTCCAATTAAAAAGCAATTATAAAACTACTTTTTAATCTTTGATGAATGAATTAGTTGCTTAATCACAAAAATATATCAATGGATGTTTTCGGCTTAACATTTTGCATCTTTCATAGTACTTCTTTACATTGGTCTGGGAGGCTGTCATGTATGAAATTTTGTTCAATGTATGAATAATTTTGTTAATTACATTTCTTTTTTGTATGTTCTTTTTGTTGTTGTTATTGTCAGTTTTCCATTGGTGTAACATGATTCTTATTAATAAGGCTTCATATTCATAGATATATCTTTCAAATGCTCAGAACACTTAACTTGCTAAGTCAGGGCAGGATAAATCTAATGGAAGACTGCAGGGTGATCAAAAGTTAAGGCTGCTAATTTTGTTCTTGAAGGAAGCAACACATATTTTTAGCAATGTTATTACAGCTCCAAGAACGTTTTTTAAAACTCTGTAGTATTTAAAGCTATTCATAGTTTGGGAGTTATTCTATGTAATATAATAACTATTCTGAATACAAGAATAAAATAAGAAGAGGGGGAGGGGAGGGGAGGAGGGAGAAGGAGGATGAGGAAGGAGAAGAAAAATGTTATTTTCTACACAGCAAATTTTTTAAAAAATATTTTTTCTGTGTAAAATACCATATGCAAATTTATCACAGAACTGTGAACATTCTAATCAGTCAAGGATTCTTCTCATCAAGGTTTTCCAAAACTTAAGAAACATGTTTTTTCTAAATATTTTAAAATATTATTTCAGTTTCTATCTGAAATAGATTAACAAGGGCAGGGGTAGGCAACCTTTCCCCCTTAAGGGCTGAGGGACTTCAGCTCCCAGAAGCCTCAGCCATGTTGGCCAATAGTCCCATGATGGGCAATAGCTCCTGGGATTCTGGGAGCTGAAGTCCCTCAGCCCTTAAAGGGGAAAGGTTGCTTACCCCTGAATAAGGGTTTATGATTCCTGATTGTTAAACAACATTAACCACAAAATGATTCCCTCTCCCCCTTTCCAAATTATACTGCTAAAATTAACAAAGTGGGGGATCAGGAGAGCCAGCAGTGATTTTTTTTTCTGTATAAGGACTGTGAAATTGGTTAAATTATCACTCAATATAATAAACTGGCTTTCTCAGTTTTGCTTTGCTTTAATTTTGCATGTATACCTTTAACATCTGGTTCATTTTGAAGAATCTCAGTGTTCAAGAAAAGTGACCCCCTGCAAGAGCTGTGCATGGTGACAAGTATTATTATGTCTACATTGCAATAAACGAGTTATGGCTAAGGTCATCAAAGGTCACCAGAGCATTGTCTGCATTGGCTAGGATATTCTGGGGGCAGACCAGAGTGTCCTGACCCCAAAACTGTCCCAAACTCCTCATATTACCTGGCTCTCCATTCCCTCACTGTAATAGTTGTATACATGGATGTCGCAGTGAGCTGCCTCCACTTACATCCTTCACTGCCATAGGTCATTCAGTTCTGAGATCAGCAAAAAGTGCCAAGTGACATTTAAATGGCTCAGCTCCTTGTTCTGGTCTCAGAGTGAGTGATTCACGGCAGTGTTGTATGTGCTGGGTGGCTCAGCAGGATGCCTATTCAAACGGCCACCCCAGCACCGAACACATCCAGAATAAGAGGTAAGTTTTTAAAATGCAGCTTAAGGGTGTTATAACCTGGTTCTGGTGTGGGATGTGCCTAAGATTGTCTGTATTGTTTGCACTAGAACTGGGGTTTGGGTTGGGTGTCATCTGAACAGGATCCTGCCAGAATTTGGGGGGGGGGGAATGGTGGGCCCCCCTGATTGTGAAACTGCCTGCCAAGGAAGGTCTGGCTGGCTCCATCCCTTCTGAGCTTCCAACTTGCAATGAATACTGTTGTATTGTATGGTCTTTGGCTCTCAAAATTAGGAGTGTTTACCCTGGCTCTTTCTTTTCTTTTCTTTTATAAAAAAAGATCTTGTTTAGCTTTATAATGATTTTTAAAGAAGAGTTTGGACTGTTTTAATGGTTTTATTTATTTATTTATTTATTAACAGGTGAAAGGAAGAACCTTATATGGAAAACTGTGGCCAGCCTAAGAACTGTCCAAAAGAAACTGAGAATGTTGTTATTGAGTTGAATCTATATTGATTGATTTATGTAAGAGTAACCACAACTGAATATTTTTAATGTGATAAAGATTGCTCATAACTGCATATATTATTAAAAAGGGAAATACTAATGATAAATAAATCACCAAGAACAGATGATATCCCTAATGAACTGCTACAATTCACACAGACAGAAGTAACTCTAGTGCTAACCAATATATGTCAACCAATATGGAAAACAAAACAGACTGGAAACTATCAATATACATCCTCATCCACACAAAAAGGAGATACAGAAGACTTCAGCAACTATAGAAACATAGCATTAATTTTACATGGAAGCAAAATGATCTTCAAAATTCTGCAACCTAGACTCCAGTAATACATGGGGAGAGAAACTCTGAAGGTACAAGTAGGATTCAGGAAAGGAAGAGACAGTTGGGATCATATTGAAAACATATAATAGCTAATGGAGTATACTAAGGAATTCTAAGAAAAAAAATAGTGTATGCTTTATAGACTATAGTAAAGCACTGAACCGCAAAGATCACAAAAGGCTATGAAACAGTCTTAAAGACATGGGAGTGCTAACACACCTCATTGTCCTGATGAGAAATCTGTACTTAGGACAAGAGGCTATGGTTAGAACAGAATATGGAGAAACAGAATGGTTCCCAACTGGCAAATGAATCAGAAAAGACTACATACCATCACCTTATTTCTTCAATTTGTATGCAGAAAATATCATAAGAAGAGCACGTTTGGATTCAGAAGGAGGAAAGACAGGAGGAAAGAACACCAACAACCTCAGATATGTGGATGAAACCATATATTAGCAAAAAACATCACAGACTTGAAACAATTACTAAGGAAAGTAAAAGAAGAAAGAGCAGAGACAGGCTTAACACTGAACATAAAGAAATTAAAAATAATGACCACAGAGGAAATGCATAAATTCAACCTAAGCAATGAGGAAATCGAAACAGTTAAAGAGCTTCTGTACCTTGGATCAAACATTGATCACAATGGAGGCATCAGTCAAAAAATCAGAAGAAGACTAGGAATGGAAAGGGTAGCTATGAAAGAACTAGAGAAGATCCTAAAGAGTAAAGATGTAGCACTGAACGCTAAAGTTAGAATCATCCAAGCCATTTTATTCCCCATAACCACATATGGATGTGAGAGCTGGAAAGTGGAAAAAAACAGATAGAAAGGAAAATACACTCATTTGAGATGTGGTGCTGGAAAAGAGTGCTGAGACTACTGTGGATGGTTAAAAAGAAAAAGAAAAATGGATCCCTGAACAGATCAAGATTGAAATTTCCCTAGAAGCCAAATGATCAAATTAAGGCTCTCGTACTTTGGCCAAATCATGAGAAGGCATGACTCACTAGAAAAAACAATAATGACAGGAATGGTAGAAGATGGTAGAAGAAAGAGAGAAAAACCACCCACCAGATGTCTAGAATCAATCCAGGAGGTCATGGGCTTGAGTTTGTAAGACCTGAGCGCAGAGAATGAGGACAGGAGGTCATGGAGATATCTCATCCACAAGGTCAACATGAGTTGTGGTCAACTCGAATGCAGTTAACTACAACAATGATAATGATAATTCCTAGATTTTTAGAATCTTAGGATCAAAATAATTGATGGTCCAAAACTCTAGTTAGTAACACCTAGTGAAACTTGGATGATGATGATGATGATGATATGAGTACTGGCAGTCTTCCAATTTTGTGGTGTGTGTGTACCCCTCTATTACCCTAAATGTACCCTATACAGCAGCCATAAGCCTCAAAGCATTAGGTCACATAGCCCTGAGCCTCTGAGATTAGGTCACATAGGCAATTTAGGAGTTGCGATAAGGGGGCAATTTACACTTCCAGATCAGGAAGGCTAGGCAATTGATCAACACAATGTTTGGCACGCAAGCCTGAAAGTGCTTATTTACAGTCACAATTCCCGCTTCAAAGACCTCTATCTCGAGTGACCATTCCCATGCAGATTTGGACCCTTTTGATGTTGACACTTGTTCTTTGCCCCAGGCTTGGTTTTCCCTTATAAAAGATCCCCAAATTCCTTTGCTCTCCAGGCTAGTTTTGATTTCAGGCTGACTCCACACCACTCTGAATTCTGCTAGTTCCGGCTCACTGCCATTTCTTCTAGTGCTTCCAATGGCCAAGTCCCACACCCAACCATCCAATATGACAATCAGGAACAACCACATATTTGTTTTTATCACCATATAAATTAATGGTAATTATCACCATTAGTGGAGCCTTTGAATCTATTCCAATGCTCACCTCTTTATTCCCTAGCTCTTGTGCGAGGGTATGAGTGTATGTGCATTTCTGTGTGTTTTCCCCCTTAATAAAATACAGTTCATAAAGAGAATTCTGCCTTTGTAATCCTTGTCTCTATACCTTGGTATATAGGTGGGAAGATCCCAGGACTGCTTGTAAGTCACTCCACTAATTGAGCTAACATTAAAAATTCCTCTAGAGGTTCTTAGCTACAATGATGATGATGATTTGCCTGCTAAAGTATGTGTGTGTGTTTTAGTGTGGTTCATATCAATGACATATAGGGGGAAATTTCAAAGTAAAATAAAGTTACTTGTAGATAAATGGAGATTTTTCTACATTTTATTTCTAACTGACTGTCCATTTAACAATTTGCAGGGCTCCAAAATCACATTGACTACACGGCAGAAGGTACTCTGTTCTTCATCCCTATTAAGAAAGAGTACTTAAATGATATAATATTTCTCAGAATATCCCTGATTTTCCACTCCTTGCATGAAGTAGCATTGTGATTCTTGCAGGTAAGTATCCTAAATAGGTGACATGCTTTAGTGTGTTATCGTTAGATCAGTAAAAATGAAGAGAGGGAGGTAATAAAAACAGAAAACCAAAGCACAGGTTATTGCAATTTAACTAATGCAACAACAATGACTCACGTTTACATTAATGTGTATAGGGAGAGATTTTGCTTTTGAAAGGGGAATATGATGCACAATTTAGCCAACTGAAGATGATAATATACATATAGTGCACACCTACGATTTAAATTTGCATTGTAAAACAGTTGCCATCATTGTTAGGATAAGTATACTAAACATGTGGTCTCACTGTGTGGGAGGTGTTTGGCTGGATTGTGCCATTTTATACAACACTCAAAATGCTTTTAAAATATATAATTGAATACCTTACTTGAAGACAGCATCTCTCAATGTGTTATATCCTTGAGTACAGACATCTAAATAGTGTGGCAGCTGTAGAATAAAAAGAACTGACAGGATTGTCACTGTTTCCATGCTTTTTACAAGAAAAAGTGGTGATTTCCAACTATCTATTTAATATTGAATAGATAGAGCTGTTTAGAGTGGTGGGGGAGATGACAAAGATTCCACCTGCACCGAATCCCCTACTTAACCCAACGATGGCCTGCTGGGAGGCATTTAACACCCACTTTGCAGATAAAATCTCTCAGATAAGAGCCAACTTGGATGCCTGTGTTTTGGCAGAATCCGTAGATGAGGTATCCAGCAACTCCGTTGATGGCAATTTACTGGATCAATTACAATCTGTGAGTACCGATAACATGGACAAGCTTCTTGAAAGGGTGAGGAAGATGACTTGCCCCCTCGATCCATGTCCATAGTGATTGGTCATCCAGGAGGGGGACGCATTGAAGGTGTTCTTTCAGGACACAATCAACATGTCATTCAGGGAAGGTAACGTATCATCTTCTTTAAACGAGGCGGCAGTTAGGCCTCTCCTGAAAAACCCTTCCCTGGATCCCCTGGATAGAAACAACTACAAACCAGTTTCCTTGCTCCCTTTTTTGAGCAATGTGATAGAGAGGGCAGTTGCTTCCCAACTCCAGGCAGTCTTGGATGAAACCGATTATCTTGATTCATTTCAAACCGGCTTCAGGACAGGATATGGAGTTGAGACAGCCATGGTTGCTCTGACCAATGACCTCCGCCTGGGCATCAACAGGGGTAGTGTGACCCTGTTGGTGCTCTTGGATCTCTCAGTGGCCTTCAACACAATAGAGCATGCCATCCTCTTGGATCACCTAAGAGAGTTAGGAATTGGAGGCACTGCTCTGCAGTGGTTCCGTTCCTTCCTCTCGGGCAGATTCCAGAGGGTGAGGCTCGGGGACAATTGCTCTTCTAAAATAGAGCTTAATTGTGGCATCCCTGAGGGCGCCATCCTGTCCCCGATGTTATTTAACATTTACATGAAGTCGCTGGGTGAGATCATTCAGAGGTGTGGAGCGCGGTGTCATCAGTATGCTGATGACACCCAGATATACTTCTCCATGACCATCGACTCAGACTTCAGATGGCATCTCTCCTCTTCATGACTGTCTCAAAGCGATAATGGATTGGATGAGGAAAAACAGATTGAAATTGAATCCAGACAAAATGGAGGTACTTACAGTCAGGCCAGAAACCAGATTTGGGAATACAGTCTCCAGTCCTGGATGGAGTCACACTCTCCTCTAAGGACTGTGTTCGCAGTTTGGGAGTACTCCTCGACTCATCGCTTCACATGACTAGTCAGGTGAATGCGATGGTCAGGAGTGCCTGTTATCAGCTTCAGCTGATACGCCAACTGTGCCCTTATCTGGACATGAGGGATTTGGAAACTGTGGTACATGCTCTTGTAACCTCACATCTGGATTACTGCAAGGCACTCTACATGGGGTTACCCTTGTGCCTAACCCAGAAACTACAACTGGTGCAAAATATGGCAGTCAGATTAATTACAGGAACATCTAGGAGGGAGCACATAACACTGGTGCTGAAATCCCTCCACTAGCTGCTGATTAGTTTCCTGGCACAGTACAAGGTGTTGGTTTTGACCTTTAAAGCCCTACATGGCTTGGGTCCATCTTATCTTAGGGACCGCCTCTTCCCGTATGATCCCCCACACGCCCTTAGGTCCTCTGGGAGGAATCTGCTACAGCCAATAAAAACTAGGCTGTCCCAGACCTCCCAGAGGACCTTTTCTGCAACCGCTCCCAGACTATGGAATGGCCTGCTGGATGAGATCCATCTTACTACCACCTTTGCTGCTTTTAAAAAAGCAGTAAAGACGGATCTCTTCCGGCAGGCCTTCCCGGAATAACCTTTCGGCTCAGGGCAGATAGTTTTGATTTGTTCCTCCTGCTGCTGCCTGCCTTGCTGTCCATTGCTGCTTGTTCTATTGTTGCTTTGTTGTTTTTATTGTTTTAATTGTATTATTGTATTTTAACTCTTCAATAGTTTAATATTGCTTTAATGGGATGGGAGGGTTAGATTGCAGGATGAGGGAATGTTTTTAACTTTGTATGTTTTAATATGTTGTAACCCACCCCAATTGCCAAGCAGAGGGGCAGGCTATAAATAAAAAAATATTATTTATTCTATTATTATTACTATCTATTTAAAGGCAATGGGATACATGTCCATTGTGTATGCTGGAATGAATAATAATAATAATAATAATAATTTATATCCCGCCCCTCTGCAAGAATCTGTAAGAATCTCCCCCCTCTTCTCTCTCTCTTTCCCTCCCTCCTTCCCTCAACATATGTAAATCTTTGCTTATTTCATTATTTCAGAAAACAATGAAGATTTTGGGTATTTTTTTTAATGTTTCCACAAAAGCATTTTATGAGTTTATACCAAGATTAAAATAAACTATGGAGGACCAAACATGTGGCAAAAAGCAGTGACAATATAAAACACTAGGAAAAAAGAGTAAATAAAGGGAAGCTTTATGAGATGTTTGGGGAGGGTAATATGTTCCTAATGTCAAGGAAGATGCCCACAGCAGAAATAGAAGACTCCCAACCTGTACAGTTGGAGTGCCTCAAATATGAACAAGGCAATACAAAGTTAGAGCAGCAGGTACCACCATTTAGAAGAAGCGGGCAAGCAGGGAGGTGGGCAAAAAGGGAAATATCAGTCCTCAGATGCTTCTCACTTCAGTCAACTACACTTGTTAAGGTTTAACTAATGATATGTTATTAACAATGATAATGATATCACAGCTTATTGAGGAGAGATTTTTTTTCTTATTCTACCAGCAGCCCATAGTAGGATTCAGTGATACAAAATATGGAAGTGGTTGTAATGAAATAATGTTTTACCAGTAGTCCAACTTGTGAGATCCACCTAATGATCTCCCTAAGAATATTTGGTGTTTGGCGTTATCACTGGAAACTTCCCCCATTTCATCTAATTGCTCCCCTAGAGCTTTTACATGAAAGGAGAGGCTAATGCCAGGGATTGTGAGACCCATTGTTGTTGTTGTTGTTATGTTTGCTTGGCTACTGGAATTTTTCTGTTTCAGACTTGAGCAAGTCTGCCTGGTTCTGTTTTATAAGGTATTGGAGTAAGTAGTTGGTGCTATAGTAAATTGTTCATTTGCTGTGTACTGTGAAGGTAAATAGCTCCCAATTCATAGTGGTCCAAGACAATGCTTTCCCCTTTTTGTGATAGCTGAGACTGCCTTTTCATGTTGGGATTGTCCTCTTGAGTCAAATGTTTGAATGTGAGGCATTTTGATTTATTTTGTTTAAAGTATATTTGCAGTATACACACACTTGCATATATACATCAGATTGTAATTTTGCCAGGGAATTTCTGGCCCTCCAGATGTTACTAAATTACACCTGTCATCATTCCCACATTATTTATGATGTCTGGTGCTGTTGGGACTTAGGGGGGTTGCAGACTGCCAGAAATAGTGCAAATTGAGTCCACTTTTAGGGTAAGGGTTAGGGTTGGGGAATAATGGGAACTGTATTTTATTGTGGCACCAGAGCTCTCTGACAGAGAAGGCTCAATGTCTCAGGAAAAAAAAAAAAAAACAATTCCCATGATTCCCTAGCACTAACTCTAACCCTTAAAGTGAACTCAATTTTCACTATTTCTGGCACTCTGCAACCCCCCCTTAAAGTCCCCAAATACTGCAAAGCTGCATATTCTCTACCCCTGAACTAATAGGTTATGCCAAATGTTGTTCCACCTGCAAAGACACAAGCATTTGCATGTCAGTGCTTTCATATAAGTTGTCTGCAGCAGATCTCAGCTTCTGAATTGGAGTTACCACTATTTTTTGTTTAAATAACAATTTGAAGCAAAATATAAGAAGCTAAACATGGTTTTATGAGATTAATGACTTGTTTTCCCCTTTGCATCTTAAATTACTCCAAAATGGTTGTTTATTACTACTAGTCTTATTGATTTTATTATCATGTTGATGTGTTTGTTAACTGTATTAAATATCAGTTACCAAGAAAGGTGGGGTACATACATACACACACACACATTCATATTTACTTTGGGACTGATACAATTCCTTGCTACATCTTTCTGTACCATTTCAAAATGTGCTACTTCATGTATCAGAGTCCAGCTTTGTGACAGTCAACCCTCCCATGAAATGAAATTTGTACTCATGGGAGGGTTACACATCATTACATATAAAGGGGGAAAACCAAGATAAGGTTTTTTCATGTCATTTGACTTACTGTTAATGAAAAAATGAGGCTGGCAACCTAGCAGTTAGGAAGCCAGAGAACCTATTGTGGAATTTGATGATAATTAAGTGTGAGGAAAGATACCCATATATGTGCCCTAATAACCTTAACTGTCTTGGTTTGATAGATTTTGAAGCTCTTCAAGCATGGTGATTGAGGTGGGAAGTTTGCAAGGGCTCATGACGTTTGGATGGAAATGATTATGTGGAGCTGTGGCATTCAGGAGTCTTAAAGGACCATGTTCTGTCATTCATGGCATGATTATCACAGCCTGTCAGAACTCTAACTGCCTAGATTATCACTGTTAGTGGAAACAGCTGTGTTGGAAAGAAAAAGATGTTCATTGCTAAAACACCTAGCTGTGAGGAAAGTGGATATGTCCATCCTTCTGTATAGTCCATTGATGGAACACAGCTGCAAGTATTTTCTGCATGTATTTTTATTTGCTTTCTGGTGGGAAGGTGAAGGAACTCTCAGCTTCAATGTAATTCTGTTTCTCCATCCGTGTTCCTCCTTTATGTTTGGATCTAGTTGTGAGACCTCATTTCCACCCCCATTCCCTCATGGAAATGCATTTTCTGTTGTTTATGTTGTTGTGTACCTTCAAGTTGTTTCGCCATCCTAAGGTGAACCTATCATGGACTTTTATTGGCACAATTTGTTCAGAGGATGTCTTTGTCTTTGCTTTCTTCTGAAGCTGAAAGAGTAGAAGTTGTCTAAGGCCAACTCATGGGTTTTCATGACTGGGCATGGCCAAGCAGGGATTAGAACCCTGGTCCAACTCTTAAATAAAAAACACCATGTTGGGTCTGCATTTTCTGTATGATTCTCTATAAAGTGGAAATTTACAGACATACTTTTCTTAATGTACATATTTTGTGTACATTCCCCATGAGCTGAAGTGTGCTTGTACTTGTCCATTAGATGCATTTTTAGCCATTCACTTTTTAAACTGTATGCATGATTTCATGATTATTAAATGTACCACAAGCCTTGCAATTGTGCTAATTTATGAGTAGGTGCATTTTGCCTCACATCTTGGGATAAGCAAAAAAAAAAAAAAAAAGTAATTGTGATGAAAATCTTGAAACCACCAAAATTGTTTTCTATCTTTATTCTCTGGTTACAGAAAATCTACTCATGGTACTTAAGTCACATTGCCATGTCTTCCTGTGTCAATGTTCCAACATTGGTACATGTCCTGAGCACAGTGGTAGCTCTTGACAGATGTTATTCAACTTGCATTGCATTCTGGATAAAGTTAGGGAAGCTATAATTCCAATGGTTTATCTAGTTTGCCATATCCATATCATTTTTTGATAGTTCAGGGGACACTCTAAACTTTTCAAAATACAAAATCAAGCCTTTGTGCCTCCCTAGCAGTACTTTAGTGCAATATCATTGATAAATTAGTAATATTATTTAATAGTGTGCAGATGTTCTTTTCCTGTTCACTGCTTTTAAATGTTATTTCATTTCTTTGTAAAGACTTGATTCTTGTAGTTTCATAGTGAAGTTTAGCAAGACAGGATAGGACATCATGGGGAATATGAGTGAGCTTTGCAGCACCATGTTAAAACATGTTTAGTATTCCAGCCTTGCATCTGTGCCTTCTTCCAAATCCATTGCATTCCATCTTCATCTCTGTTTTCTATTTTCTTTCTAAGAATCAATGAGAATTCACCCTCCGTAGTTCTCATTCAGCACATATTGAGCTCCCCTTTTATAGAATTAATCTTAAATTCCCTCCCCCCCCCCCCCATAAATGCTGGATTTTTGATACTTATACCCAGCATATGGAAAGTGCTGTTTTAGTTCCACGAATGGATACTTAAACAGTTAAATGTTAGTATACAGGGTCCCCCCCCCCCTTTGTCTCTGCTAAACCAAGTCAAAGCCTCCAGTCCAGTCTTTCCCTTTTTCATGTGCATAATGACTCCAAGGAGAGCTGGCCCACATATCCCAAAACCAGCCTCATGTTGTTGGAAAATGTGAGAAATAGAAGTGTTTCTTACAAGCAAAGTTGATGTTATTTCATTTTATTATATCCTGCCTTTCTCTCAACACATGGATTCAAAGTGACTAACAGATAATTAACAATACAAAATTAAAAAAATATAAATTTAAAATTTAAAAAACAATTAAACAGTTTCAAAAGTTAAACAGTTATGAATTAAAATATAACATGTTAAAAATACAAACCTTAAAATATGAAATGCGCAGCATTTAAATCCCAGCCCTTAGCAGCTTGAAAAGGCCTGACAGCATAAGAATGTATTTACCTGCTGCCAAAAGGATAGCAGAGATGGAGCCATCCTGGCGTCTCTAGGGAGGGATTCCAAAGCTTGGAAGCAACCACTGATGCTGTTCCCACCAAACAAGCCTGAGAGAGCAGTGGAACAGAGAGAAGGGCCTTGCCCGATGATCTCAGCATCAAGAATAACATCTCAAAGTTATTCATATTTGCTAGCAGAGTGACCAGTCCCACATCACTCCCTCTCCCATATATGGGGTCTGTCACAGAAATATAGCAAGCTTACCATACATACTCATCTATAAGTCAAAAAATATGCCAGAAATTAATCCAAAAAACCTGGGAAAATTTGTACACGGATCAATATGGTAATACTGCTGAAAACAATGGTGGTGGCAACTCTTTGGGTTTTCTCTGCTTTGACAGTGTGACCAGAGGGGGTCCTAAAAGAAGTGCCAAGCACCCTGCCACTTTCCCCAGTCCAGCAAGTGGGGAAATCCCAAAGATCCCTTGTTCCTACTGCTCCTACTTCTTGGCACTCTATGAGGGGAAGTGGTGAAGAGACACCACCACCGCCACATCCCTGCTGCTCCCCTCTTCCTCTCCTTTGATGTGGGACTGGTCATTCTACTTGCAAATATGATAAACTTTGATATGTTATTATTGATGCTAAGATCATTGGACAAGGCCCTTCTCTCTGTTCCACCATTCTCTCAAGCCCGTTTGGTGGGAATGAGAGAGAGGGCCTTCCTTTGAGAGGAAGTACCAAAACGCCACTGTGTGAAGACACACCCAACTAAAGATGGTGGCAAATATGGGTGTGCACCCTGGTGAGATCAAACTTTTACCCAAAAAGGCTCCAATGCTGAATGTAAAGTCCAAAAGGGGGAAATTTATTTTGAAGAACAAAAGAAAAAAGGTGTTTCTCCTCCCCAGCTCTAACAAGCTTAAAATAAAAGGTACATTACAGTTTAGGTTTCAGCAATCTTCAGGGTTGTCATCTCTCTGGGTTTGATCTTGGTTTAAACTCCTTCTCAATGAAGCTGGTGCAGGGTCTTTCAGCTTCTGGTGCTCTTGACTTCTTTGTTGTTGATGTTTAATAGAATTAACTACTTCTGGTAACTAAATTGGCTAATGTGGTAACTAAATTGGCTAACTGGTGTAAGAAATTTCCCTCTCTCTGAGCCTGTTTGCCACCAAACAGATAAAACCAAGCCTGCCTAAGAAAAACTAAAAATTCCAAGCTGAAGCAGAGCTTGCTGGGAAGGGGCAAACCAAAAACTAGAAAAATGCAGGGGATTCCTATAGCTCCTCCCACAAACTAATACAATGGAACATTCCTATGCTCAAACAATCTAAGGGCTGAACTAAAAATTAGGGGAAATGCAGGGGAGAATTTAAACAGTCCAAGCTGGACATCACACACTGCCATGGCCACAACTTTGCTGTTCCCTCTCCCTTTACTTTCCCTCTCAGTACGGGCTCACCAGCTCAAGGAGGGAGTGTAAGGTTTCTGCCACTTTAAAAAGAGAGCAGATAAATAGACACTTTGTCCCCCTTCCCTTTCCTTGTGACATTCATGCCAGAAAATCAGCCAAGCTCTGTAACTCACTTGAGTTGCTAGCATGAACAAGAGAATGTCTCAAGGAAAGGAGTGGGGTACAAAGGATGTGTTTCAGTGGCAGAAACCTACCATTTGTTCCTTGAACTGGAGAGTCCAAACTGGGAGGGATGGGGAAGAGAATAGTAGTAATGTGGATGTGGCTGCAGCAGTGGCTCTTTGGTGCCCTCATGGAGTGTTGAGAGATGACATGAGCAGTGGGGATGTTGCAGTGATATTGGTACCCTCAACTTATCCATGGGTCATATCAAAATCCATAATTTGGCCAAAACCTGCCCTGGATTTATACATGAGGCTAACCTATACAGTGGACCTTCATATCCACTGGGGTTTAAGTGCCAGGATCCCCTTAGATAACAAAATCTATGGATGCTCAAGTCCTATTATATGCAATAGTGTTGTAAAATGGTGTCCCTTCTATAAAATGGCAGAATCAAGATTTGCTTTTTGTTTGTTTTAAAATACAAATTTTCAAGCTGTGGATGGTTGAATGTGTGGATGCAGAATTCATGGACACAGATGACTTGACTGTACAGAAGTATATATAGTAGTATTCTTTGTAGAAACTTCTCATGATGAGGGACTCTGTAATATATGGTCTTCAAACATGGAGGAGAGGGGCAGATCTGCCGACTAGAAAATGGAGGATGAACAAAACTCATACTAACTAAAGACTAACTCATATAGGAAGATAAAAGATATGGCTAGGGCCATTAATACATATTATGCCTAAATTCTTAGAAAGACATGCAAAATATAAACTATTGAGTATAGACATACTAAGATTGATGTCTCTAACACATGGTATCATCCATCCCTCCCAAAATAAAAATATTTTGCCATTTCCATGCATTTGGGGTGGTTGAGTATCTTTCTTTTCTTAGGACTCCTGAGCTGGGAGATCGTGGGATATAAAAGCCCACAGGAACATCTCCCTCCCTGGCACTGAGCGGTGACTGAGCCAGTGTCCTGGGCTGTGTGGAGGACTCCTGAGCTGGGAGATCATGGGATATAAAAGCCCACAGGAACATCCCCCTCCCTGGCACTGAGCGGTGACTGAGGCAGCATCCTGGGCTGTTTGGAGGACTCCTGAGCTGGGAAATCGTGCGATATAAAAGCCCACAGGAACATCTCCCTCCCTGGCACTGAGCGGTGACTGAGCCAGCATCCTGGGCTGTGTGGAGGACTCCTGAGCTGGGAAATCGTGGGATATAAAAGCCCACAGGAAGATCCCCTTCCCTGGCACTGAGCGCTGACTGAGGCAGCGTCCTGGGCTGTGTGGAGGACTCCTGAGCTGCGAAATCATGGGATATAAAAGCCCATAGGAAGATCCCCCTCCCTGGCACTGAGCGGTGACTGAGCCAGCGTCCTGGGCTGTGTGGAGGACTCCTGAGCTGGGAAATCGTGGGATATAAAAGCCCACAGGAAGATCCCCTTCCCTGGCACTGAGCGGTGACTGAGCCAGCATCCTGGGCTGTGTGGAGGACTCCTGAGCTGGGAGATCGTGGGATATACAAGCCCATAGGAACATCTCCCTCCCTGGCACTGAGCGGTGACTGAGCCAGCGTCCTGGGCTGTGTGGAGGACTCCTGAGCTGCGAGATCATGGGATATAAAAGCCCATAGGAAGATCCCCCTCCCTGGCACTGAGCGGTGACTGAGCCAGCGTCCTGGGCTGTGTGGAGGACTCCTGAGCTGGGAGATCGTGGGATATAAAAGCCCACAGGAACATCCCCCTCCCTGGCACTGAGTGGTGACTGAGGCAGCGTCCTGGGCTGTGTGGAGGACTCCTGAGTCCATTGTTAACCCCTGAGCCCTATTATTAAGAACCAGGCTGTGACAACTCAGCCCCCAGATTTGTCTGTCGAGATCATCTGTGGCTGGGAAGGCAGTGTCGAGGCTGTGGAGAAGCTGGGCGGAGCTACGAGCCAGAGTTGGGCTGAGTGGGACTTATGATTTTCCCACCCACCCCCCCTGCATTGTTGGAGGAGGATCGAGCCAGCCTTGACTGCCCTGATTACTATCATCTGACGATCTGAGACAATTATATGAGATGCAGCTGTGTCTGAGACTGTGGAGGACTGTGAAGGATGGTTTCCAGCCTGGCCTCCAGTCCAAATGTCATCATCTAAGCAGCCCGTGTCTCCTGCAGCTGTGAGGAAGTCGGGAGGAGCATTATGGGGGTAACCCCCCCCCCCGAACCTATCCCTCCATCTCTCCCCCGGCAACCACGCGGAGGTGTGCTGATGTCTGGGGCTGCGAAGGATTGGACAGGGGCCAGAATCATTATCATCATTCTTGCCTGCTTAGAACATTATACACCCTTAGAATGTCATTGGGGGGAATTTATTTGCTCTGAGAGGAAGTTATAGCTGGAAGAAACCCCTTAACCCTCCCCTCTTGTATTTTATTTTTGAAAGACTCAGCCACTCATTAAGGGATGGGACCTAGCAGGATTATCCACCTCCCCTTTCATATAATGGAGCCAGTCACAGTCCGGGAGTGGGTATTGAGGTTCTGTGGGGGCAGGGAAGGTATAGCGGCAACAGAGTCAACAGATGTTACAAAAGAAGAAGGGATAGATGTTTAATATCTATCCCTCCTTCAGTTCACTCTGTTTCCCAGGATAATTTGGAGAGCGCACCAACCATTCCACAGTCCCTTAACCTGCTCCTTTGCAATGCCAGGTCGGTCAAAAATAAGACCCATATCATCCATGATCTTATTGAGGATGAGGAGGCCGACCTGGCATGCTTCACTGAGACCTGGCTGGGGGATGCCAGTGTCACGACATGGGTGCAGGCTTTCCCAGCCGGGTACTCAGTCAGTGAGCGGGTGAGGGAAAGTGGGCGGGGGGGGGCATAGCCTTGGTCCACAAGAACACCTTAACCCTGATCAGGAAGCCTATCCGGAAAATGACTCACATCGAAGACCAGGGATAGCTTAGGGATTCTGTTGGTATACCGGCCACCCCGTTGTTTAACAGACTCCCTATCTGAGCTGACCACCCTGGTTTCTGAGTTGCTGCTGGAATCACCCAGACTTTTGGTTCTGGGCGATTTCAACATTCCACTAGGAACCAGTTTACAAGATCTAACCGGCACGGCTCGGGAGTTCATGGATACCATGACAAACATGGGCCTATCCCAATTGGTCGACGGGCCCACACATTGTGCTGGTCATACCCTCGATGCGGTCTTTAGTACAGAGCAGGAATATCTGTGGGTGGAGGTTAAAGGAACCTCCGCATTGTCATGGACGGATCATTTTCTGATCAAGGTGGAACTAAAGGCTATTGCCCGCCCTCCCGGGGGTGGTGGACCCATTAGAATGGTCCACCCTCGAAGGCTAATGGAACCAATTGGTTTCCAGAAAGCCTTAGAGGGTTTAATGGTTGGTAACGCTGGTGATTCTGTAAAAGCCTTGGTGGATACTTGAAACACCGATCTCACCAGGGCCATTGACACAATCGCTCCCAAGTGTCCTTTCCGGCCCACTTCGAATCGTAGGCCCTGGTATTCTAAGGAGCTTAGGAGGATGAAGTGGGCAGGACAACGACTAGAGCGTGAATGGCAGAGGACTCGTCTCTTATCCGACAGAACTCGCCTTAGGAAACACCTTGATTCCTATAGGGAGGTTTTACGTGCAGCACAGAAATCCTTCTGTTCTGCATGTATTGCGTCTGCGGAGTCTCGCCCAGCAGAGCTGTTTAGGGTGGTGGGGGAGCTGACGAAGGTACCTCCTGCGCCAAACCCAATGACAGCTTGCTGTGAGGCATTTAACATCTACTTTGCAGATAAAATCTCTCGGTTAAGAGCCGACTTGGACGCCAGTGTTTTAGCAGATTCCGGAGATGAGGCATCCAGGAACTCCATTGATGGCATTTTACTGGATCAATTACAATCTGTGAGTACCGATGACGTGGACAAGCTTCTTGGAAGAATGAGGAAGACAACATGCCCCCTCGATCCATGTCCATCTTGGCTGGTCGTCCAGGGAGGGGACGCGTTGAAGGTGTTCCTTCGGGACACAATCAACGCATCATTGTGCGTTTAAAGGAGGCGGCAGTTAGGCCACTCCTGAAAAAACCTTCCCTGGATCCCCTGGATAGAAATAACTACGGACCAGTCTCCTTGCTACCTTTTCTTAGCAAGGTGATTGAGAGGGCAGTTGCTTCCCAACTCCAGGCAGTCTTGGATGAAACTGATCATCTTGATCCATTTCAAACTGGCTTCAGGACAGGATATGGAGTTGCGACTGCCATGGTTACTCTGACTGATGACCTCCGCCTGGGTATCGATAGGGGTAGTGTGACCCTGTTGGTGCTCTTGGATCTCTCAGCGGCCTTTGACACCATAGATCATGCCATCCTCTTGGATCGCCTGAGAGAGCTAGGAATTGGAGGCACTGCTCTGCAGTGGTTCCGCTCCTTCCTCTCAGGCAGATCCCAGAGGGTGAGGCTCGGGGACAGTTGCTCATCCAAAATTGAGCTTAATTGTGGCATACCTCAGGGTGCCATCCTGTCCCCGATGTTATTCAACATCTACATGAAGCCGCTGGGTGAGATCATTCGGAGGCATGGAGCACGGTGTCTTCAGTACGCTGACGACACCCAGATTTATTTCTCCATGACCAGATCATCGTCTCAGACTTCAGATGGCATCTCTCCTCTCAATGACTATCTCAGTGCGGTAATGGATTGGATGAGGAAAAACAGATTGAATTTGAATCCAGACAAAACGGAGGTACTCACGGTCACAGGCCTGAAACCAGATTTGGGAATACAGTCTCCAGTCCTGGATGGAGTCACACTCTCCTCTAAGGACTGTGTTCGCAGCTTGGGAGTGCTCCGAGACTCGTCGCTTCACATGACTTGTCAGGTGAGTGCAACGGTCAGGAGTGCCTGTTATCAGCTTCGGCTGATACGCCAACTGTGCCCTTATCTGGACATGAGGGATCTGGAAACTGTGGTACATGCTCTGGT
Organism: Phrynosoma blainvillii; assembly: GCA_026167975.1. Classification (NCBI taxonomy): domain Eukaryota; kingdom Metazoa; phylum Chordata; class Lepidosauria; order Squamata; family Phrynosomatidae; genus Phrynosoma; species Phrynosoma blainvillii. The sequence continues at coordinate 119,590,584 of JANUYF010000004.1, read as the reverse complement.
AACCTCACATCTGGATTACTGCAATGCACTCTACATGGGGCTACCCTTGTGCCTAACCTGGAAACTACAACTGGTCCAAAATATGGCAGGCAGGGTAATTACAGGAACATCTAGGAGGGAGCACATAACACCTGTGCTTAATTCCCTCCACTGGCTGCAGATTAGTTTTGGGCACAGTACAAGGTGTTGGTTTTAACCTTTAAAGCCCTACATGGCTTGGGTCCATCTTATCTTACGGACCGCCTCTTCTCGTATGATCTCCCACACGCTCTTTGGTCCTCTGGGAGGAATCTGCTACAGCCAATAAAAACTAGGCTGTCTCAGACCTCCCAGAGGGCCTTTTCTGCGGCTGCTCCCAGAGTATGGAATGGCCTGCTGGATGAGATCTGTCTCATTACTATGCTTGCTGCCTTCAAAAAAGCAGTAAAGATGGATCTCTTCTGGCAGGCCTTCCCGGAATAATCCCCTGGCTCTAGGGGAGATGGTTTTAGTGCTCCTAGTATCATGGCTTCCTTATTGTTTTGTTGGTTTTATTGTACTATGGTATTTTAATTTTTTCTATAGTTTAATCTTGTTTTAGGGGATGGGTGGGGGATTCCAGGATGAGGGAATGTTTTTAACTTTGTATGTTTTAAAATGCTGTAACCCGCCCCGATTGCCAAGCAGAGGGGCGGGCTATAAATAAAATTTATTATTATTATTATTATTATTATTATTATTATTATTTTCTTAACCTAAAGAAAGTAAACCCAGCACTCACTTCATGTTTTGAAGTATGACACATGCACTTCACCATTTCACAGATGAAAACTGGATCCCATGTGGCCAAGCTATATCAGAGTGTTGTCAACATGTCAGTTATTGTTAATGAAGAGGAACACACAATCTGGGAGAGGTTGCAGAAGTCTGTTTTTGCCTGAACCTACTGGAAAGGGCAAGATCCCACCCCTCCTAATTTTTTATCTTACAATCCTGCCTTTTTCATGGTGCAGGTCCCAAGGCAGATGGGAACAAATTTATATAAATGTTTTTGCTCTACTGTTTGTGGAGTGGTCTAATTAATGTAATGAATTACTGGATATTACTGCCAATTGTGTGTCTCTCACTCTTACCCTATCTTTTCAGATTTCCTTCTTTGATCATTTCCTAGGGGCTATATCATATTGGCTACTCCAAATCAGAGAAGACCCATTGAAATATGGGATATACCTATGAGTTGGCTCACTCTTCAATTACCAAATCAATGAGCCTACTCTAAGTGAGAGTAACCAATAAGATTCAGACTCCTGAGGGTTCCAACTGGGGCCTAAAGTCAGGCTAAAACAAACAAATATACAAATAAATATAATTAAAATGTTAAAATTTCCTTGTTCACACATATTGTACTTCAAGTGAAATTAATCAATAGATGAGAGCAAGTTTCATATCAATACATATTAGCTAATGTTGAAAATAGCAGGGCCTCTATCATAGCTAAAATACTCTATGATCAAGTGCAATGTGCAAGATAAGAGCCTCCCCTCATACTCACACAGAAGGAGAATGACTGTGCAGCAATATTTGTTTCTGAAATTCATCTCTTGGCTTTCTTGTCATGAAGTATTTTCTCTGAATTTATGTCAAGTGCTACTGACAGTACTGCTATCACTGACTGAAAAACTAGACTATGACAAAGAGAATCAGAGTATGTCTGCTCTTTTGAAATGATATCTCACAAACACTTCTATGTATATTATTCGTGTGTGCATGGGTGAGGATGAGGAAAAGAAAAAATATGTTAGAATGAGTTGGTCATACAGAGGACTAAAGGTTTGCACAGCCTATATATTTATAGGAAAGAATGACCAACACAAGTCAAATGCATTCAAAATGAATTTTGCTCACTCATGGAGGCTCTCAAATGCTATTGTGCTGTGCTTAATTCCAATTGATTATTAGATATATCTACTATTTCTAAAAGGATTTTTTGCAATGAAAATGAGGCGTGACATTTTCCCTTGAAACTCATGGTATTACAAGACAATAGACCTTTCTCTGATATATGCAGATAAATAGTTATAATGTACATTTAGGGATGTATTTCTTAATTTTCCTCTTGAAGGAAGAAGAAACTATTTTTAATAGTTTTCTTCCCACTGTGACTAAGGCTTTGCTTGCATGGGACAAAAGGCTCAGCCCCCTCCCCCTTCCTATCCTGTTCAGATGACACATGACCCAAACCAAGCAGTCCATGAGCACCAGAACTAGGGCATAAAAGAAGGTTAACATGTTACTTCAGATCTTCCAGGAAGATCTAGAGTCTTCCTTTCCCACACCACAATGGTTCCCTGAATGAGCATCCCATTGGGCTGCCTGGTTCATTTCTGAGGTCAGAACAAAACATTTGACATGGGACCATTGCTGGTTTGCCCCATTCTGACCTTGGAAGTGAGTAACCTGTGGTGGTGATGGTGGACAAGATGGGCAGCCCAGTGGGATGCCCATGCAAATAGCCACCATGGCATGGGAATGGAGGCTGAAGTAACAGGGGAGAACAGGAAAGCACTGTGTTGCCCTTAGAGTAATCTAGCCAATGCAGAAAAGACCCTTGTCTTCAAAATGTGCACAGCTTTCTAAAACAATTTGGTATTTGCACATAATTTGCACATGAATGTTTTTCACATAAAGCAACATGTTCTGAACAAGGGGAAAAACATTTTCTGCACACAAAATAATATTTCTGTGTTGAAATACCATTTTCTAATCACAAAATGCCATACTCTGGGTAAAAGAAACCCAATAATGTGTGAATCTTGCACAGACATTCCTAATTGCAGCATTTTGTGTGTGTGCAGGAAACAGAAAATTCTATTTTCCTGTGCAAAACAACCACATGGAAATTTTATATAGAATATGTACTGAATAGAAAGATCTTGTCACTCCATGATTTATCTCAATGAGGTTTCTCAATACTCCAAAGACTCAGCATTTTTATCAAATATTTTCAAATGTTCTTTCCATCCCTATGCACAGCATGTCACAGATATGGTGCAGTATCTTCCTGCAAGGGGATGACTGTAGTTCTTGGCATAGCTTCATTCCCTCACCTTCCCAAATTGCATATGCCCTAGGTGCAATGGTCTGCCCTGGTGACTGGGAGGTTCGTTTTTTAATCTGCATCAATATTTAGGTCTCCATTCTGGCTCAGTAAAATTTATTTCAGCCTGGAGCTGGAGTGCTCAGTAATCAAACAATCAGGGATCATCAGCAGATACTTTTGGAATCAATGGGGGTGTGTGTGTTGAAAACTCTCAATAGGAAGAGTTTTACACTACCCAAACCTATCATGACATATTTTTGGAGAAAAGTCTCACATATTACAGAGAGCTTACTGAGTGCTAACTGTTATCATTTATCTCCTCATGAAGACATGTATATGTTCTCCCCCAGATCCATGCAAATGAATGTCTGATATTTACATTGTCAGAGGAAAGAGAAGACATATTTCTATCCTCATGCCATCACTATCTCCAGTTGCACTTACAGTTTTCTCTTAGTGATGAAGGCAATAATTTGTATAGGAGAGGATAAAGTGTACATTCTGCAACACTATTGGGAGGTACTTTTAGTTTTACTTTATCTAAAGTGTGCTACGGGCACCAGTTCATGTACTTTGTCCCATAGACCTGAAGGGTACGGGCTGAAAACAAAGCCAAACGTTATATGTAACTGATTTCCCCTGGAGTGGATCTGCACTGCATGAATAATGCAGTTTGACTCTGCTTTAACTACTATGGTCAATGCTATTGAATCCTGGGATTTGTATTTTGGCATGGCATCAGAGTGCTCTGACAGAAAAGGGTAAATATCTCACAAAACTACAAGTCCCAAAATTACATAGCACTGAGTCATGTCAGTTAAAGTGGTGACAAACTGCATTATTTCTACAGTGCAGATGCAACCCTGGACACCATTTTATGATCATGCTAGACTGTGACAAAAGGTTGAGGAGCTAGTTTTTTAAACAGTGGCGATCTGATGTGCTGAAAACTATTGCTAACAATATAAAAACAACACAAGTTGTGGAATCTAACATATTTTCACACACACAAACACACACCAGTATTTTTGTGTGAGCATCCTGTCACATTGCCCTTTCCTGTCATGTTGTTTTATGCATTATTCATCATGTGTGGCTAAAAACGTAAGGGTGACAATAGCATTGCAGCATTAGCAATGCATTGTCATTTTGCCCTGTGAAAATACCTACAATTCCTTACTGTGTTTCTCAAGTTTAAATTGTGTCACTGGCCACTATAATTCTGGTCAGATCAGTGTGAGGCTGGTGGGGAATGTGGTAGTGGTGGTGGTGGCAGAAAATCACAGTAAATATTAAGCTAAATACCATGTGTCTGGCTCTTTATCAGGTGAGCCTTACAACTCAGCCATGTCTCCTTGTCACTGTTCGGCTGAATTCTTTGAATGACACCTTGAAGTAGACACCTTATTTTCCAAGTTCACAATGCTGAACGAAATGAGAGTGGAGAGAACAGGTGTTCAGAGACATTTTACATGGATCCTGTTGCTAGGGAAACCACTTCTTTTGGCTGCCAAACACAGGCCATGTCTGTCAAATTGGCAAAAGCAAACAAGGGAAGAGATTAAACATATACACACATCAGAGACACATATTTTTGCTTGACATACCACAGCTTTGGAAAATGGAGTGTCGAGGGGAAAATCATAAAATTGAAAGTGTTCTGCATTTCCCTTTTCCTTTTGGTGATTCATATTTTTTTTTTTATTTTAGGGAAAAAATCTCTCCTAAAAACCTTTTAACACAATGATTAGCTCCCTCTAAAAAGTCTGCAGAATAAAAGTATTATTTTCATTTTGAGTGGCATAGAGTTCCATAAGATTCAATAATGAATAAGACCACTCCAAATGCCTTCCAAAGACCACTCCAAATGTTCTATAGTCTTAGGCAAAAACATAATTTCAGAAAGTATGCAAATGAAAGTCACTCAAGAATGGAATTAACTATTCATATATTGAAATTTAACAAGAAGCTGATCTATTTTAAAGGTAGCCTGTTTTTTCCAAACACTCTAGAAATTGAACCTACAGCAAAAAAGCTGATTAGAATTTCATATCCAAAAATCACATCTGGTGTTTGTGAACACAAGTAACTATCATACAAATCAGTTGTCAGCATGTAATATTTCCAGAAGAGTCTCTCAAACCTGGAAGAATCCTTTCTCTGAGATTCTGAACAGATGTTGCCATGGAAAGAAGGCAATATTGGCACAACAGTAATCATTTTGGGGTAAAAGCCTGAACCTCTAAGAAGTGCTCACTGATGCCAGCAATACCTCTACTACAGTTGTCAGCTCCACTTTCTGAAGGCAAGGTGATGGGTGACAGCATACCTGAGTTCTGTTACTAAGCACGTGAACCTTGTACTTTGAGGAGGAAGCTAGTGGCATTTTTATAAGCATTTTATAAACCCTCTCCTACATCTGCAAAAGGATAGTGGGAGAGGGTATTGGGACAGTAAAGTAATGGGAGACATTGGCCCAGTGGTTTTGTAGGCATCATAGGTGTCTAATGCTAACAGTCCACAGCAGTCCCATGTAAATGTGGCATTAGATAGATAAATTAATGAAAGTTGTCAGTCCTGTGCAATATGATAGCTGGGTAACATTAGGTGTTCTTGGAAGAACAGATTATTCTGGATCCATTTCTATCTGTTTTCAGGCCATGGTTTGAAATGGCCTTAGTTGCACTGATTGATGACCTATCCTTTCATTTCCTGAGTAAAACATGATGTAATTATCTGACTCAGAATGTCCCATTCCTGCCTGCTTTTATATGCTTACCCCAAGTATTGAAATGTTTACATATTCCATTTCTTATTTGAAGATGTCTAGATTTTTCTGATTCATGGTTCCCACATTCCATGTTCCTCTAATATGTATTGTGCAGCTTTCAATTTTCCTTTCACCAGCAGCTGAACATCCTTTAGGCTTTAGTTCAGTTGCAGCTTTAGCCATAGCACTACTCTCAATGGGTTTTGATACCATCAACCATGGTATCCTTCTGGGTCATCTCTCTGGGATGGGGCTTGAGGGCACTGTCTTAGTGGCTTCAGTCCTTCCTGGAGAGTCAGATCCAGAAGGTTGTGCTGGGGGATGCCTGTTTGACACCCTGGCTGTTAGCCTTTGTCATTCCAGGAATAAGTTTCAATTTGTTCACCCTCATCCTCAGTCCATTATTGACAGCAGACACTGGTTTAGTGGTGTCCCTCAGGCTGCAGTTTTGTCCCCCATGCTGTTCAATATCTACATGAAACAGCTGGGAGAGGTCATCCAGAGTTTTGGGATTCAGCGTCACCAGCATGCTGATGACATTCAGCTCTATCTCTCCTTTCCATCTGACTCCAAGGAAGCTGTCCCTGTACTAAACCAGTGTCTGCTGTCAATAATAGACTGAGGATGAGGGTGAACAAATTGAAACTTATTCCAAGCAAAACAGAGGGGCTCCTGGTCAGTCGTATGGCAGATCAGGAAATAGGATTCAGCCTGTGTTGAATGGTATTATGCTCCCCCTGAAATCTAAGGTTCACAGCTTGGTTGTGCTCCTGGATTCAGATCTGGGCCTGGATGCCCAGGTTTCAGCTGTGGCCAGGAATGCATTTGAACAGTTGAAACTAGTGCACCAGCTATGTCAATTCCTTGAGAAGTCAGATGTCGGTACACTGACATGTCTTGATTGCAACTTTTTTTGGACTGTTGTAATGCACTTTATGTGGGGCTGCTCCTGGAAACTGTTTAGAAACTTCAGCATATCCACAATATTGTGACCAAGCTGTTAACTTGAGCCAGCTACATGAGTCATATCACTCCCCCACTAAGACAGCTGCATTGGCTACCAGTTTGTTTCTGGACAGAACATAAGGTGTGCTGCTTTTGACCTTTAAAGCCCTAAACAGCTTCGGTGCAGGCTATTAGAAGGATCATATCTCCCTATACAAGCTGGCCAAGGACTAAAATTGTCAGGGGAGGGTTTTCTATCAGTCCCACCACTTCTGCAGTGTTGGAAGAATTATACATTGCATTTCCTTTTCCCTCTTTGGTTAGATAGGGACTTCCTCCCTACCCTCTCTCTCATTCTGTCTATCAGTTTAACTGACTCTGGGGGGTTGCAGATGGCCAGAAATAGTGCAAATTGAGTCCACTTTTAGGGTTAGGGTTAGTGCTAGGGAATCATGGGAATTGTTTTTCCCCCCCTGAGACATTGAGCCTTCTCTGTAAGAGAGCTCTGGTGCCACAATAAAATACAGTTCCCATGATCCCCTAAGCCTGACCCTAAAAGTGGACTCAATTTGCACTATTTCTGGCAATCTGCAACTCCCCTCTCTGAAGAAAACTGTCAGTAACTGCTGTTAGCAGTCAGTAACTGCCTCCTCTAAATCTAAGAATGAGCTAAACAGCTTTCCTCCTGCTATACTAACTCCAGTTAGATTAGGTTTTAGTTCTTTTATATAAATATTTATTAAAGTAATTACTGTTTGTTTATTAAACCACAAACTACATGTTTGTCATTTTTTGAGTTAGTCTTATTCTTTAGGAAAGCATATTAAAATATAGTCTGATCTACATTTTTTGCTGCTCTGCTGATGAAAATTGAACTCTAAAAAGTTTAACTTTCATACTTGCATATTTTTGTTTCCTTTTAAAAGGGTTAAGACTAAGGGAAACCAAAACTGCACCCCCATATACAGATGTGGTTGGTGAGGACTCAGGAGAGAGCCTTCTCCATGGCTGCTCCCAGACTGTGAAACTCCCTTCCATGGGAAGCTAGTTGTTCCTCTCCCTGCTCTCTTTTTGATGGTAGCTGAAAACATTTTAATTTCAGTAGGCATTTGGCAAATGAATTTTACTTCTGTTGTGCTGTGTCCTGTCAATGTATTTTTTCTGGTTTTAACTATGTGTTTTTAATTTATGTTTTAATATTAATAATATTTAATTATTTTGACTTTTTTTAATAGAAGTGTTGGTAAAAGGAGGGGGAGGGGAGAAGAATGGAGGAAATAAAAAGTACAAGGAAGTGGCCTCTTGCCTAATCATAGCATTCATCAAAAGCCAGTTTGGACCCTCCTAGGACAAGTGTCCCCCACATTCGCTCCTTCTTCCCCATATTTTTCATTCAATGGCATTTTGAAAGGAAGGAGAAAACACATAAACCACACTGCAAACCACACACACACCCTTTTTACAAAATCACACCTTACCACCCATCCACCTTTGGGCTCAGGCATTATCCCTATGCTGAAGGGGAAAAGTAGAAAGTCAATGTCAAGAAATCCCATCCTATCTCTTGTGTGTCTCTTCCACCCCAGTCCTATGCATCCTGAAACTACAGCAGCATGGAAGTGGTTGTGTGATGTGTGTGTGTGTGTGTGTGAGAGAGAGAGAGAGACAACAAGAGAGAGAATGAGGTATTACCACATTATGGCATTGTATCATAGAAGCTCTGGTGGCAGAGTGGTTAAATGTCAGTACTACAGCCAGAAGGTTGTGAGTTCAATCCCAGGGCTCCAAGGTTCACTCAGCCTTCCATCCTTTTGTAGGTCAGTAAAATGAATACCCAGCTTGTTGGGGGCAATTAGCTTACAGACCGTAAACTGCTTAGAGAGTGCTGCATTCACTGATAAGAAGTACAGAAATATGCATGCTATTGCTATTGCTATCATTGTAGCAGCAGAGACTCCAAAAGGGAGATGGATCTCTCACCCTAAGCACACAGGCACTGACAAACCAAAATTGGTATAAAAGCACAATTGATCTTTTGCAGTCAGAAGCAAGAAAGGAGGTCAATATTTTTTTTGTGTGTTAGTAGATATAATCTCTTTTAAAATGGCCTCCCATCAGAGAACATAATAGCAACTGCATCATGCCATGATCACCAAAGAAAGCACTGACATAGAGATATAATGATGAGATTGCATAATGAACATAGAGATGCTGTCTCCTGCAATAAGGTCCTTTTGCAAAAACAAAACAAAACAAAAGCCTTCCTACTTGGATGAAATATCAAAAGAATTTGAAGGAAAGGAGGGAGAAGACTGGAATAGGGTTTGGGGAGATTCTGTACATCTCTGAATACAATAGATGTACCCTTTTGTTTTAAATTAAAATCAATGTGAATTTGGAAGTTTAGAGTGATTTAACATGGGTACTGATGCTAGAATCCTCCTAACTGGAAATATGAAGGATTTCAAGGAAAATTGAAAATATTTCATCCTGTAAAATTTTTCCAGGTGGCTTTGCATTTAACTGAAAGTAGCTCTCCTTTACTACTATGCATGGATTGATTGACCATGTCCATCTGTCATTTGCTGATAAAGATGATAATGCTGTAATTATTTTATGTTTCAATTCTAATAATAATTAATGCATATCAGAAATATTTAAGAGCAGAATACAGCTCTACTGTTCAGGGTGCTAGCAAATCTAACAGGTTTACAAGAATAAATCCCAATAGTGTAAAAGAAAAAGCAAGCAAGTTAGCAAAAGGGTATAATTCATGTGACACCCATATGAAATAATTACTCTTTCATTTTGTTCCCATTTCTTATTAGTGCTATTATTTCATTCTGTCATTTGTGATGTTATTTGTCATATCTATTATTTATTCCTCAAATGAGCTCAGTATGCAGGATTTCCATAGGTCATCTATCATTATGGTGCTAACCATAAAAAATATCTGACCAGGCTCAGATCATATGCAGAAAGGACACCACATCATTTCCAGATTTACTTGAGCTGTATTGCAGTTATATTGTCATGGTCAGTCAGGAGCTGGATTCGGAGGAGGAAGAGGATGGGGCTCCTCCAGAGCAAGAGGTAATTGAGGCTACACCAGGTGTTAATCCTGCTCTGCCAGAGCCCAGCCCTGATCTCCCAGCCCCAGAGGAGGAGGCTCAGCCAGGTCCTAGTGCTCATGGTATTCCTCTGGTGGTACAGCAGCCTAGTGGTGACTCTGGGGAGGAATCAGGCTTGAAGGTTCCCTCCTTCAGGCAGCACAGGGCTGAAGTGCTGGCAGACGCAGATCCCAGAGAATTGCTGCGAGGCAATTAGCTAATCAGCCTCATCTGTTATGGGGGAGGGCATCCCCTATTTAGGAAGCAGGGAGATGCCAATTCAGTGCCAGAGTTTATTGCATGATCCTTTGGTGTGATTATTGCCTGCACTGGCTCCCTGTACCTTGACTCTTTGTGGCTTTGACTCTTGACTTCAGAACGGAATGGACTATTGCTACCCTCTGGCTGACCTGACCTTGGACTGAACTGACTATCGTGACCCCTGTATTCCTGACTTCACCTCTAGACTTTTGGTTTGCTCTTTCTCTCAATTCCTGCAAGGTTGGTGGACTATTTCCAGCTGCATAGCTAGTTACCTTGTTGAGCCATCCTTATCGGTGTAGGTTTGTGTGTGCTGGCTGCAATCCAGGACATATATTTAATCTGGTGAGTTCAATCACTATGTACTTCTGAGCATAATCAAACTAAGACAGGTCCTGTAAGAACATCAATGATAGATTCACAACCCACAAGATTAGATGAACTGAATTTAGTGGCAAGTAAAACTCTTGGAATCAGACCTCAAACCCCTTCTATCAGAAGAAGAATCTGAAGATATAGAGGATGAAACAGCTACCTAAAGGGGGGGGGGAATAAGAGGAGGTCCCTTGTAGTCTAAGGGCAGCCAAACACCGTCCCCTCAACATTTGTCCCCTCATGTCATGAGAAGCATTTCAGACCTCAGACCCAATTTATTCTCTTCATCCAGAGTAGGAAATGAAACATACACCACACAGCAGGACTAGGCAAGATTATTTATGTATTAAAACCTCTGTTGGCATTTAACATCTCTGTTGGCTCTGACCAGTGCTGAAGAATCAAAAGCCTCTGGTATTTTAGTTGGTCCTGTTACTCCCCCCTGCATCCATCCCCATTTTTTTTCTGCCCAGAATGAGAACCACTGGTAGTGGTTTGTAGTGCAATATTTCCCCCCAAAAAAACAACATAAACAAACTCAGCAGTTAACAGAAACTATTGGAGAAAAATCCAAAGGACACAAACAAAAGCTGAAGTATATATGGTGCTTACCTAACACTCCCCAAAGTATCCATGAGGCCATGAGTACAACATGTTTCTATGTCTGTACTAATACCTCAAAATATTCCACAGGGCCTCATTTCACCCACCCACAAAAGTTCCATAGTGTCCTTCCCCCCCTTTTTAACCTCAGGAATCTTACCAGCAGAAACTCAGGTCATGTCTACATGAGACAAATAACATGTCCTCATAGCAATCACTTCAGACAATGGGGTTAATCCCCAATTCTATGTGAACAGTCCTGACAAGATATAGCCAGTTATACCACTCTTGAAATGAATTTTAAAAATTCATCTTTTACTCTGGATCTTCCCAGAAAATCCAGACCCCTGCAGTGAGATTCATGAACTTCAATTAAGGGCAATTGCCCTTATAAGGTAGTGTATAGACTATTACAGACAAAATACTTTACACAAAAACATCACCATGCTTCTCCAGATGGGATAAATGTGTTCGACGGTTGTGGTGTTTATATATATATATATATATATATATATATATATATATATATATATATAATGTTGTTATTGTTAACTATTTTCTGACAATTATATCTATATCTATCTATCTATCTATCTATCTATTATTGTTAACTATTTTCTGACAATTACCAGAAGCAGCTACAATATTTTCTTCTCCCAGTGAATGGGTTTCTTGGATTCTTATTTATTTTTAATTTCAGTACATATCAGAACAATATATTTGCTTCTCTGTTGTAATTGTTACTGTTGTTATATTGAAATTACATTGTTATAGTGTTATAGTGACACATTTGCACTATAAATCTATAAATCTTTTAAAAAAAACACATAGAGGAAACAATATGCCCTTCAAATCAAATGACCATACCAACAAACAGTGCCACAGTTTGCTTATTTGTTTTAAACTTTGGAAGTGCCCTAGCAGAGATCCAGGAAATCACTAGAAACTAGCCTCCACCATAGAATTAGTGGAAACAGCCAACAATATAATTTCCAGTTAAGATACAGTGAATGGTTTGTATGCACTTCTAGAGGGAGACCATTCTATAAATATATGCCACTACTGATCTACTCCTAGGCAATTCTGCGGCCACTCACCTTAGCACCTACCAACCTAGTAGCATCTCTTCCCCAGCACTTCATACTGGAAAGAAACATCAAGTTGGATTCAAACTGGTAATATCTTTGTTGAAATCAAAACAATCTGTAAGAAGCGAATTAAGCATATTTGGTTATATCTGAAGAAATACTGCCTCAGAAAAGGGCAACCCCAACCGGCTCCAAGTGTGCCCCCCCAAAAAAAAATCTCTTGATTGCTTACAAATGAAGGCAAAATTAACTCCTAATCAATTTTGTCCAACCTCTGTTGATGAAAACTTACTAAATTCCTTTAGCTTCACTGTCGCCCTTGCCCCTTAGGCTGGCTGACTTTATGTTGTAGGTGGTGTATGACAGTAAGCCTTCACCAAAGAGATGTCTCAGGATACTAAATCCAAATCCTGTATCTGGATGTGAAAATCACACCAAATGTGGCAGAACTAAATAACCAGTTACAATAAATATAGTAAGCCTGGAGTAGGTGAAAAATGGTTAACGCACAAGGGCAATAGCAAAAGGAATAGTAAAAACAACAAAATCTAACTCAGACTCACAAAACAGCAACAGGCATAGGCCTTTAATCCTGTTTAGAGTGAGTGGATTGGTTTTGCCTTGTTGAAGCAGAGAGGACATATGAAACAGTGTTCTAGCCTTATATAGACCCATGAATACTGGTTGTGGCAAAACAGGGAATCTTGTGGGAGTCCCAAGTTTTGCAAGATTTTAGTCCAAACCTGAAGTGGGTGAGACATTGTTGTTACCTGCCCTCAAGTTGATCTTGACTCATGGCGGCCCTATGGCTGAGACATCTCCAAGATGCTCTGTCCTCCATTGCTCTGTTTAATTCCTGCAACCCCATACCCATGACCTCCTTAATAGAATCCATCCATCTGGCATGTGGTCTTCCTCTCTTTCTACTTCCCTCCACCTACTCCAGCATTGACTTTTTCAATGAGTCTTTTCTTCTCATGATATGTCTGAAGTATGACAGCCTCAGTTTGGTCTTCTTGGCTTACAGGGACGTTTCCAGTTTGATCTGTTCTAGGACCCATTTGTTTGTCCTTTTGCCTGTTCATGGGATCCTCAGCACTCTTCTCCAGCACCAAATCGCATATGAATTGATTTTCTTCCTATAATCTTTCTTAACTGTCCAGCTCTCACATCCGTACATGGTAATAGGGAATACAATGGCTTGTATGGTTCTAACGTTTGTGCTGAGTTGTATATCTTTGCATTTTAGAATCTTTTCTAGTTCTTTCATAGCCACCCTCTCTGTTCTTAATCTTCTTCTGATTTCCTGACTGCAGTTCCCATTTGTATCAATGTTTGATCCCAGGTATGAGAACAGATACAGTACTGGTGTAATATGATTTGATTGCTTGGCATCATGAGCATTTTTGCTGCTGTAGTCTGTTCCAAATGAAGTTTTTGAACTGTCTTTCAAGGCAATCCTGCCTAGAACACATTACAATAATCTAGACTGGCTAGAACCAGAGTATGTCACATTGAAACAAGGTCTGCTTCTTCCAGACTTATTTTCACCCTCCATCTTTCAGCCATATGAATTTCATTACTATTCCCAGTATAATTAAAGTTTGGATAGAGTGTTCAATAAGAAGAAAATGTCACTAGTTTTTCATCCTCAGGATTACACTTAAATTAGAGTACCAAAGATAGGTATTATAACACAAAACTCAAAGGTTATCTGTTAGCTGATAATAATTTTCAGACACTATATGACTGATAGTAACTATGAATTCCATTTTAAAGTATAATAATTAGAAGACAATTTATATTACAAGATGACATTCAATGAATACAATGTCCATAATGAATACGTTGCTATTTCTGTCTCCCATGACAAAAGTAAAAATGGGTCAGAAGCTAGTGTTCTTTTTTAAAAAAATCTTCTGAGTAGCAAATATAGGGTTTATCTGAATTTTCAGCATTTTAAAATCACAAATCAACTGCTGTAGTCCTGGACCCTTTAACCCAACATTACCTTTGTACTAGTTTTAATAATGAAATTCACCTTAAATTTAGTTTGAGGCAATCTTGGAGGGCTCTGCTTTGGCCATAGTATTGGAAAGCATTAGAAGGGAAGTTGGAGAGTCGGGGGGGGGGGGGATCAGCAAAAATATAAAATTGCCTCAAAAGCGTTTAACTTACACCCAGAGTTTCTTCTAAGATATCACTGAAAAGGAAATTGGAGGCAAATTTTGGTGAAATATCTCTAGTAATTTCACAAGTCATTTATCTGTTCCTTTTTACCTTACCAAGAACAGTATACTGCTAAGAACTTTGGTTGGGTAGATCATTCTGTTTCTGGGGTAATGGAAATTAGAAAAGTGGAAAGGAGGTAAAGAAAAAATAAAGAAATGTGGTAGCACCCTTGAAGACTCACTGGTTTTTCTGTTAGCATGAGCTTTTGTGGATATAAATCCACCTCTTTTTATATAGTGTTATTAAACCCTCAAGTATAAAACAATTTGTATAGTTGTGTGAGTGGGACAGTATGGAATAGGACCCAGAAGGATGCAAATCGTGTCCTTTGCTCTAATGGGGCCAGGGAAGAATTCACTACCTTACTTCTATCAACAGAGAAAGGCTCCACCACCAGAGCATAGCATACTGCAGGGAGATGAAAAGGGAGAAGCAAATCTCATTGCTATCATAGTATCACACTGGATTTACCTCCATGCCATTTCCACTTGCATTCAATCATATGTTCATTGGGTCCAGTTTCCACATCTAACTGAAATTATACAACAACAATAACAACAGCAGCCCTTCTTTCAAGAATGGTTAATTATTTGTTCATGCTGCCCAAGTGTGTGCATTGTTGTAGCTATTTTGAATCTGAGAAAGTTAGGGATGTCCACAACTCAAGGGATGACCATGTGCCATGCTATATATTAGTCCAGCAAGGACACAGTAGGTTAGTTTGTTTTTGTTTTTGTTTTTGTTGTTTTTTAAGTGAGCTAAAGAAAATTATCTCCCCATCACTATTTCTAATATAGATTTCAGAACTTCAGGGCAATCTCTGTAAAAACATTTTCTCACTATTTTTATTTCCCTTTTGGAGGGTAATATAATAATAACAGGGAGGTGGCAGCTCAGTATTTCACAGAGGTGTCCCCTGGTGTAGAGGGTGCTCTGACAATGAAGGCCTAAGGATAAAACCAACTTGTTGAAGCTAGCTGATAGTATCATCATGTTCTCTTTCCACTCTATATTGCAAAGCCAGTGACTTTATTAAAGGATTTTGTCTGGAGGGATTCATAGCAAAAGCAAATAAGCAGAAGCAAATAAGTTGTACCTGTCACTTGCATAATATAATGATTAGGACAATCCCACATACATTGTTTTCAATTTAAACTTCATCACATATAAATCTCCAAGTGAGCCCCATGCCAAATTCAAACACTGTTCATTTCAATCAGTCTTACCTTTTCCAACTCTCTCTTTGTCTTGCTCTCTCCCTCCACCTTGATGAAGACATGACTTTCCAGAATTTTTGTCTGTGGAAAACATCATTTCAAATTCTTGTCCTAGGAGTTCAGGGCTTTGCAGGAAAAATTGAACATTTACTGGCTCCATAGTAACCAGTTACTGGCTCCATAGTAACAAAAGGAAAGAATATACCTTTCTTTCTTTCCTTTTCCTTTTCCTTTTTCTTTTCCTTTTCCTTTTCCTTTCTTTCTTTCTTTTTCCCTGCCCTTAATGGTGAATACCTACCCCACACTTCAATTTTCTGCTATGTATGTGAAGAAATATCCTGTAGAGGAATATACCGCTAAGCCAGCCATGCCATAACAGCTACAATGATAAATGAAGCATGACTCCAGAATGAACAACAGCATTCAACATTAGCTTCCAAACCACTTGTATAGATGAAGTGAACTATGGCCAGAATCCTGTTGGGGGTCTTATGTCTTAATGTGGACTTAATGTTGGGATTAGAATTATGCAGTTACATATCCAGTAGCTGCTGTTACATTAGTATGTAGTAGCACCAGCAACATGTCCAATATTCATTGGTGCCTGTTGAACTATGGGAGCGAAGCACAACAAGACTAATATGTACATTGCATCAGTCCTCATGCAAATTGGGCATCAATGCTCATTGGGCATCCCTGTTCGTGTTCCATTATGCATCTTCACAGTTCAGTAACAGGGTTTCTTAGCAGATCTGCTATGTAGCTAAGTATATAAAAAGTTATGTAATGCAACAGATCACATGGGATTCTGGCATACAGTCCATGAAAATGTATGTCATGGTAAACATATTAGTCTTAAAGATGATAAAAGAAACTCCCCCCCCCTTTCCTTTCTTGCCTCTCCCCACCTCAGAACAGGCTATCACAGCTACTGAACTCTGAATGTCTGCTGGAATAAGTTTCCCTGAAGTGAAATTTGAATTTGAAGCCTTTAGGTGAAACATTGATGTCAATAAACCTAAAAAAAAATCATCAGGGAATATAACAATTTCCCAATGCTGACTATACTGAAAAGGTGTCTGATGTTATAATGACATGGATGATGATAGCAAATTAGGAAAGACCCTAGTTTTTCAGGTAAAAGAACACTGGCTCATCATATATAAATAAATGATAAAAGACACCCTGGTGTAAAGATTGACTCATTGTTCTCTTTAACTAATATATTTTTAGCCATTCTGATTAAGGATGAAGCATATATCTAAATGACCACCACATATTTTAAAGTTACTATTCCATCTCAATAGTACATAATGTCTACCTGTCACTAATTTTGCATGCACATATGCATGCATACCAAATTATTGGGTACTGACTCAGTTTTAGGAAAACTGGTGAATAATACATATTTTATATAACTAAATTATTGTTTTTTCCCCAAACAGTGTTGTGAGTGAGAAGGAAATAACTTTTGGCAGAGATCAAAATATTTCTGCATTCAGACACATTGACAGAGTCTTTGAACATAAAAATATATTAATGAAAAAAGACTCTAAACTGTTGATTTCACATTCAAATAAGTACTCTTTTTAAAAGTCTCAGTATGTATGAAGGCCCTGCCTACTTAGTTTTACCTGTTTATTTAAAGTATCAATGAAAACATTCTTTAATCTCTGAACCTTGGACTGCATAACAATGCCTCTGTAGTCAAAGAACTGTGAACATCAAAAGATTAATGGGACTGAATTTGGCCCTAGAGTTTTTTCATAGACCTCTGTAGAATTACACCACAGACCCACTTGCTGTTTATTATTCCATTTGCTAATCCTGTTTCTATGAAGACTAAGAACTGTGGAATTAAAATCAAATGGATTTATTTGATTTGTGGAATTCTTCAAGTAACAACAATAAATACACAATGACTACAGGCTATATCCTACTTTTATTGGGCAAAATACACTTTGTCAATCTAATGGTCAATATATATTAGTTATTGGAAACCACTGTGTATTATAAACAAAGACCTAGCAATTATAGAAGTGAATGGAAACTTTGTAACACAAGTAA
The DNA here is from genome assembly GCA_026167975.1 of Phrynosoma blainvillii. Classification (NCBI taxonomy): domain Eukaryota; kingdom Metazoa; phylum Chordata; class Lepidosauria; order Squamata; family Phrynosomatidae; genus Phrynosoma; species Phrynosoma blainvillii. Next base: position 119,572,837 of record JANUYF010000004.1, on the reverse strand, counting down.
GCTGCAATTCTGTCATCTTCTCTCAAATCCAAATAAAATAATTGCATTGTTACCAGAATGGAGTGTTTTTACATTCCCTTCTCTATGTGCATCATTTTGACATGACCCTGAAATGGAAACCTCTAGTCTCCCATTAACCCAAGAGTGAGATAGTCACATACACCATTGATCATGTAGACTTCAGCCTTAATTTACAGGTCAAACACTTAGTTTTAGGAGTTTCCAAAAAGAAAGATTCACACCTTAAGAGATAGGGAAGCAGGAAATTTACAACCCAGATGAGCTCTGGCTACAAGATGAGCTCTGGCCTCACTACCCCTGCTGGAAACTTTCTCCTTCAAGGAAATCCTCAAATGTTTGTTAGGCTCTTTGATATACAGCTATCCATCTTTGCCTGGTGCTATTTTCAGCCTACAAACAGTCTACCAAAATTCTGGTTAAATATGTCTGGTTAGGATTCCTGGTGACACTCCATCACTTTGAATTCTGATTCAGCTCTGACTCATTCTGTGTTCCTGTCCTTTCTCCTGCTCAAGTGCATCTTCACATCCATTCATCTGGAGCACTCCGGACAGGTAATATCACCCTTAGAAAGACTTGTGTCTATTTCATGCTAACCTGCTTTATTCCTGAGATCTTGTGTGAATGTGTGAGTCTTTGTATGTTTAATAAAATACAAATTGATTCATAAAAACCTTGTCTCTGTACATCTAGTCCCTTAACCACCTCCATAAATGCTGGGTTTTCCTCCTGCTAACTATTTGAGCTAATATTAAAAATTCCCCATGGTCAAGTTCATATTACATTATCTAGTCTGGGAATATTGATTCTCATCCCAAAGGGAATTTATCTGCTTCACATCCACAAATAGGTTTCACTGTGCTCTTTATTGTTATGCCAACAGCACACCAAATACCACTGTATGAGTAGCACAATTATATTCTTATGGGAAGGTTGATAGGTCCCCTAAAGAATACATGCAGAAGGTCCTTGGTTCCAATCCTGGCTTTTTAAGGTAAGATAGGGAATCACTGCATGCAACCCAGAAAAGCTGCTGCAACCTTGCATAGGCAATACTAAGCTTGGTGAATAGCCTGGCTTTATGTAAAGTGTCTTGCTGTGTTTCAAACTGGTTTATTATAAGAGAATAGAAGATTGTACAAAGCTGAATGTAGAGTGTATGGTGTCCCTATGATCAGAGGCTAAGAGATCCTATCTGAGTGCTGATAGGGCATCTGGGTCCACCACCATGCTTCCACTAGGCTGTTGTTGCTTTGGCTTGAAGTGTACCACATAGTGATGGTTCACAGGGATAAACCAGTTGCAACCAGCTGGGAGAAGAATATCTTGTTGGACTTCTAGGAAAGTAATGCTGGTTACTTTTTCCCATCTGTACAACCATAGTTTGATTGTGTTCAGCAGACTTTTCCCACAACTCCTGGTATAATATGCCATGGGAATGATCTCCAGTACAGTCAAGCTGGGGGTTTGTGTGAATTGTGTGTGTGTGTGTGTAGGGGAAGAATCACTGCAGAAGGAGTAATTCTTCACCAACATGATTCCATCCTGCTAATCTTGAATAAAGCTAAGGACAACATTGGCTTCTAACATATACATGCATGATATTTTTTGCCAAATACTTAATGAGTGGCAGCCAAATGGTTGAACTTTCACTTTTCAATTATTTGATCTATTCTATTTGATGTCATATAGTAAAGGATGACCTTGCTGGTTGTAAGATTCTGAGAGCTGTCATCCAAAAGAGTATTCCCCCCCCCCAGGCTGTATATCTGAGGTACTGTGAAATTAAAGAGGAAATTGATATTTAGCATTGTATCTGTGATAAATAATGGCTGGCATCCTGTTGGGAAGTTGTGTCATTGAAAACCAACTTATTATCATGTAAAGTTGAATTGTTCCTTTATGTAATGTTTGTATTCTCAGGAGGAGAATGGAGATATAGCTGTGCCATCAGGACCATTGTACAAAAGGAGCCAGCAGTGTGGCTATTGTGGAACACTTAATGTAAAACATGTACTGATACACAACGTGTCTTATTGTGCAGTGGGAGCTTCCATTGTACAATGGAACATCTTGCATCGTATTGCCTCATATATCATTGCAATTCACTGGCAAGATTCTGTATCATGTCAGTGACATCACATTATCATGATTAAGTTGCACATTGTAGTCTTTGTTCCATGATCTTGGTGCATGTCTTTATGTTTTTGTTATGTTGTCTTTCCTGCCAGGAACTAAAGACTGCAAATATTGGTTTAGACACTCCTAGAAAATTATGGACACTCCTAGAAGAAATAGCAGAAGTGACTGGTTTAAAAATTAACAAACCAAAAAGTGGTATTCTAACAAAAAATCTTTCAGTAAAAGATGAAAAAGAGTTAAAACTCAAAACAGATTTAAAATTATTAAACAAAACTAAATATCTAGGTATACACATAACAAATAACAACCACTGGCAAGATTCTGTAGCATGTCAGTGACATCACATTATCATGATTAAGTTGCACATTGTAGTCTTTGTTCCACAATCTTGGTGCATGTCTTTATGTTTTTGTTATGTTGTCTTTCCTGGCAGGAACTAAAGACTGCAAATATTGGTTTGCCTTACTTTGCCCCCCCCCCCCATTAGAAGCAACCTGGCTTTGTGGGTAAAATGAGACTGGGAATGGATGATTCACAAGATGTTGTTGTTAGATTGCAACTGCCAGCAGTGGTAGCTGACATGACCAATGATAAGGGGTGATCCAACATTTAGAGAGCTGCACATTCCCTGAGACAGGAAGATGATGGTGTCCCAAAAGAGAATACAAAAGAGAAGTGAGTTAGTGTACTTATTGCCAGTTTATGCAGCAATTCCTTGGTTTATGAGGCAATTATTTTCATTTTTTAAACCCATAGACATTTCAAAGATTTTTTTTTAATTTCTGCCTTGTGCAATTTTGGGTGCAAGTGAAAAAACACAGAAAAAACACGTATTCTCATTCCAGATTTTTCTCATTTTGTTAATGCATATTTCATGCAAAAAATGGATAGGAAACAATTTGTGCACACAGTTTCCCATTCTGTATTCAATGGGAGTAATTGAAGATGGAAATTAGACAAGCAGTGTTCACCCCCACATACACACTTGGAATTATGAACATCTGTTTGCACTCAGGAATTTGAAATGTGAATCGTATCCTTTGCATCCATGAAGAGAGTGCCTGCAGAGGTTTAGCATAAGCACATCTCGTTCTATGGTAAAGAAACAAAAATCTATGCAGTTGCTGGAAAATTTGCCTCATTAGACCCTTAAAATGTAAGCAAAAAATTATTCTCCCCTTTAGCAATATTTTGCACTCAAGTTTGGTTGCAGTAGAAGCTTGAGGCTTTTCAGTATTGGATGGTTTCTGTGATCAAGTCTGAAAGTAGTCATAAAAACAGAAATTACTTTTCATTACTCTTTACAAAAAGAATCTGGGTTAGCAAGATTCTTGTCATCATAAGATATGTCATGAATCACATGAGACATCTGAAGAGCAGTGATCTCATTTCCAGTAATGGGTAAAATTCTGCCAGTTCAGAATAGTTAGGAAGATCAGTCATGCCATTTTCTGAAGGCTTTATACCCTCAAGTCTGCTCTGTGCCAATTTTTTACATTTTCTAAAAAGGTGACCTTAATCTTACTAATTATTCCCAGCTATAGTAGATCCATTAATTTAATTGTTAAATGGCAAATCAACATAGAAGTGTGTGTGAGTGTGCATTCAGTTTCAAGTTGTTTGTCATCTTTTGGCAATCCCATGATTCCATAGGGTTTTCTTCAACAAGGAATACTCAGAGGTGGTTTTGCCAGTACTTTTATCTGAAATGTAGCCTATACCACCTTGTATTCATTGGTGACCTGCTATCCAAGTACTAATCAGGGATGACTCTGCTTAGCTGCCAAGATCAGACAAGATCTGATGTCTTTTGGACATTTTGTCCACTCAACATACAAATAGATAACATCAATTGAATGGGTGTGCTCTATGTGACACTAACAATAGAATTTATGCTGATATATTAATGTGTTTATATTCCCTACTAATTAAACCATAATTGTACACACTTATTAAATGTATACTTTATTTTTTTGGTATTTTGGATTGAAATACCTTGATTTTGGGGCTAATGTGGTCTGGAGAGGGCAAGGTTCCTGAACTGCCTTCCAAATAGATTTGCTAAAGGCTATCATTGGTTATGTATCAACCCTTTCTTTGTTATGGAAGGAAGAAGAGTGAAGAATGATGAACAATGATCTGTGTCTCACATGCTGCTAAGATAGGAGAAGATAAGAGACTCATGGAAACCAGCTGTTTTAATGGATGTCTGCTGGAGAAAAGACACCACAGGGGAGCAGGGTAATTTTTGGTGCTTATGTGTGTATATTTGTGTGAGTGCCTTGAAGATCTTATATAATGGCTGCTCTTAAAAAAAGGTCTTCCTTGAATAAAGACTTTCCAAGGGGGCATTCTAGGAATTCTTTTGTTTCTTCTTCCTCATTTTACAGCCCCTACACATTACCACTACTTGAGATTTTTTAAAAACAAACAAAACAAACAAAATTGTGAGCAAAAGCAAAATTGACATATTCCTCACTCCTTCTGGCTTTAAACATCATATCCTCTCTAGAGAAATCTCACAGATAAAGAGATTAACAAACGTGATTCCCTGAAACAAATAGGATTCCCTGCCAAAGGCTCTGAATTTTATTTCTTCTATTTCAATAGATTTTAGAGAAAGCAAATGGGCTTAATAAGATGGATGTTCTTCTGTTTGAAGATTTAAATAAAAATCAGTAGTATCAACTCTTTAAAGGGGCATTTATTCTACCAAGAATTCAGGACACTGGTCACTTATCAGATGCATCTATCACACGCCTATTAAGATGAGGATGAGTACAGTGAGACTTCAGATTATTAAGATTAAAATTATCCAAAGAGTTTGTTTGGTTTTGCTTAGCAAAGCTTTTTGGGTCACTACAACGCTTAAAAAATATTGTTCAAAGGAATAACATATCCCACTTCTGTGGATGGAGACAGAAGATTTGTCTTTTTAAGAAAATGAAAAAAAAAACCAGGCAAATTGGGGTTAATAGGGGCAAATGCCTGGAATATGTTTAGAAAAGTATGAATGGGATAATATCAAGGTATAACCTACCATTTTCTTTTTATTGGTCTTCATCATAAGTGAAACTCCCATAATCTCTTTTCAGTTTCATCAGCAAAGAGATTCAGCCTTGAACCAACTCGTCTGAGCTTATAAAATATTAAAAAGCATTCATGTTATTGTTTTCATCTTACTAAAAACCTAACTACAAATGTTTTATGAAGAATGTATCCATGTTGCTCTAAGAGGTATGATGTACTTGGGAAGCCCCACTGAAATGAATGAGAGGTCTATTTGAATGTTATTCTATTTTAATAGAGTTTGAGTGGGAAACTTACCACTACATTGGTGGAAGCTAAAAAAAATAGGATGAAAACAACACTCTTGTGGCACAGTAAGAAGTAACATTGTTTTGGAATGAGCTGATGCTAAAATATACATATTGGTGTTTAGGACTCCATGAAGATGTTGTTTTAATGTAGGTATACTTATATTCATATAATTCAAATCATTCTTTATGAATTTTCAAATTTAAGGAAACAATGAGTAATTTTAACAATTTTCTTTTCAATGTGATACAGAAATGGCACAGTTTCAAAGGTTAAGCCCAGTTCAATATTTATTCTGGTTAAAACTCACTTGTGGTAGTTTTGCACAGAACATAGCATTTTATGTACAGGAAACAACATTCTCTGCACAGAAAATAATACGGCTGGGCAGAAATATTTTATACATAGAAAAATGCGAATCCAAACTGTAACAAATTTTGTCAGTCCAGGATTCCTCTCATCAGGAGTTCTCCACATTTGAGAAACATGTTTTCAACATTTTGTTCAAAAATATTTTCAAATATTCTTCTCTTCCACATTTTACTTTAACAGATTAAGATGGTGACTTATCTCCTGGGAGTTAATGAGCAGTCCTCTCAGCTGGATTTGGAGATATTCTTTGTTTTACAATGGATTATTGCTATCTTTAAACCCATGCTCCATATTTAAAACAATGTCCAATGCTGCCATCTTCATTGTCATCATAATTATCATCATTATCATCATTACACTGTTAGGCCCACCCCACAATTTTTTAAATAATAAAAAATCATGATTTTAAGGAAGGGCTCAGTGTTACAGCAAATTCTTTGCATCTAAAACATCCTACTTTTGGTGTCCCTTCTGACTCAGAAAGGCTAGAGAAGACTTCTGTCTGAAACCTTGGATGGCTGTTACTATCTGCATGGAAATATATTGAACTTGATTAAAGCATTTGGTGAAATGGTGGCAGTATGCGACTAGATGTCTGCCGAGCTGTTCAGTGCAATACTTCAGCTCTGAACCTTAGGAGTAGTCTTAGGGGATCTCTAAATTCTCTGAGAGTCAGCATGATGTAGCAGGGGCTGGACTATGACCCTGGAGACTAGGGTTCAAACCCCTGCTTGGCCATGGAAACCCACGATATAACCTTGGGCAAATAACATTCTCTCAGCTTCAGAAGAAGCCAATGTCAAATCCCCTCTGGACAAATCTTGCCAAGAAAACTCCATGATAAAACTTGTGACTTTAGGGTCACCACAATTTGGCAACGATTGGAAGCCAAATTTCAATAAAATATCTCTAAAACTGATCCAGCCTAAAAGAATAACTTGGTTAGACTTACCCAGCAGTTTGCTGATCTGCTCCACCTTCTAACAGTCTGCTGGCTCACCTATCTCTGGCAGCATGGTATGCTCCCCTACCTTTATGGTCTGTTATTTATCCAGATTTCATACAGATGTGTTGAAAAAAAAAACACCAACAAGTTATAGAAGTTAGGATTACCAGGGGATATGAATGGAATAGATAGCGATCCAAATTTCTACATTTTAAGTTTATAGTTGGTGTCCAGATTAGATCTGGCTTGAATTGATCAGAATTGAATTAGGGCTGGATCTAAATAGGGCTCTGAATAGAGCTCTAAACCAAACTGTAGGAAAATTGCAAATCCATATTTGTCAGAGATGTCAATGAAAGAAACATTTTTCATGTTAAATCCCTTTAAACTTTTGGTATGAAGAGACAAATCCAGGAAAAAAATAATGTACACCCCCATTAAACAACCTGCAGTGGATTAAAATGTTTTCACTACACTGGTCAGACTTGTTGGCCTAAATAAATAAACTGATCATATTTTTTTCTTTGTTTAAAAGGAATACATCACCTGGGACTATATTTATTATTTCAATCAATGCACTGTTGTACAAATTCTGCTTCTTTTCAAAGCACGTTTGCACTTTCTGAGTGGTCAATAGCAGATTAAATTCTTCACATTTTTCACATGGTTGTTTCAGTTCATTTTTTATAACAATTTATCCAAATTCATAAATTTCTTCTCCATGAAACACACAGTATTGTGGTGGAGAGGTACATTTATTGACTTCCAAAGGGGAAGAGCAAATATAATTGTATCATGGCATAACAGAGAGCAGTGCAGGCAGACCTAGAAGATTTAAAAGCTCCTACTGCCCCATCCTTTCCTTTTATCACTGGACTTCATCATGGGATCATCATCGTGGTGGTTATGAGTGGGAAAAGGCCTGGTTGTGTTTCAGTGAGGATTTTTAGCTGCAGAACTCCATGATCCAGCTCACTGTGATTTCTTGCTTTTAAGTGAGCCTGGAAGAAATGGTTGGCCTGCAGATGAAGCAGTTAGGCCTTGATTAGATAGTGTTAATTGGATCCATGCTTAGGCCACTTAAGTCCTCATTGGTCTTGGGAGTGGGCCACAGTTGGAGTAGCTAGGCACCAACTAGACTTTGGGGAGTGTGAGTTGGACAGTCTCTGTGGTGCTTACTCTGTGATAGGTCCATGGCTGATGTGGCTAGGACCCAATCAAGCTGGGGAGAGTGCTAATTAGGGCACATCTGGTGCAGTTGCCCCAGCTGGACCAAGGAAAGTGTTGGTTGAGCCATGTCTGGCATGATTAGGCCTCTTTGGGGCCTAGGAGAGGAACATGGCTGATTGAGCCTGTGACAGTGCTAGCTGAGACACAGTTGGAATAGTTAGGCCCCAAATAAGCAAAGAAGAATGATGGCTGGAGGATAAGTCCTTTGAGATTTGAGTTGTGGGGTAGGCCCTTAGCCTTTTATTAAGCCTGTACGTCCTGGTTGGGCTTTGGTTAAATCCTGGTTAGGCCCATACATTTTAGAAAGTACCTATATAGACCCCCTGTGCATCTAGGCCCCAGTTAGGCCCATGTTTAGGCCCCTAATGCACAGTTACACTTGGGTTTGAGCCATTTGGGCCCAGTTAGGCCTTGATTAGGGTTTTGCACGGTTTGATTGTTGGACTAGAATGGGGTGTGCTATGGGTCTGAAGAAAGGAAGGGGGAATGAATGGTTGGTAACCCACATTTGGTTTTCTAGTTCATACTGTAGAGTTCGCAGGCTGATCTAAACTAACAACACACAAACAAACAAAAACAGCTAAGAAATTGGTTAAGGTAAAGGTTACTTATCACATTTTGGCTTATATTGATATGTTAGAGAAAAGCATGCAACAAGAGGAACCACTGGGAATCTTTGCAGAGTGTAAGGATGGTGATCCAGTGGATGTAGCATCATCTAGAGATCTTGGGATCTGGATGAGACTCAAGCACCTAAGGTTGTGTCAGGTGAGGTGCCTGACATGGCTGGTGAGCTTACATAGGAGTATCAATGACCTTGGGGACCCTGGAGTCCTCTGGTTGAAAACCAATAGACCAGGAACTAGTAGTGGTTTATCTGGGAGTGGATTCTGTATTCATCTGGCTTGGGCATGGGACAGCCATTGAAGGATGGAGATTGGGAAGCTATGGCCCTTCATCCTATAGTACTTACAGTTCTGTTATCTATTTAACCATCTCTTATGGGGAATAGGAAGTCCTGTTAGGTCAGGGGTAGGCAACCTTTCCCCTTTAAGGGCCGAGGGACTTCAGCTCCCAGAATCCCAGGAGCTATTGGCCAACATGGGACTATTGGCCAACATGGCTGAGGCTTCTGGGAGCTGAAGTCCCTCGGCCCTTAAAGGGGAAAGGTTGCCTACCCCTGTGTTAGGTGATCACCTGCTACATTCCACAAGGGATAAGATACTGTGGGAGAAATACATTGACATTTTCACCCTGCTTTATCAAGAATTAAAGAAAGACAATGAAGAAATGGCTGACAAGGTAAAAGAAGTTGAAGAAACAGGTGTGATGGGATTTGTTTAAAACCTAGGCTGATTCTACTTTCCAACCTCAGAAGGTACCTGGTCACTAACACTTTGCCCTATTTCCACACTTTTACCACCATCTGTATCTGTATAAGGGCTTCAGTGATTAGTGTTCCTTCAACTACATGGCAGGCAATGGAGGGAGAGAAGTAGGATTCCAGTGATCACCTATGGCTTTGGATCTACCTGTTCAGAGTGATGAGACATGAGACCTGGGAAAGGAGATTTCCTCGGGACTGGCCAGTGGTGTGAACCCTCACTTTAAGTCATGAAACTTGAGGTGGGCTTCTTGGGCTGACTTTCCAGTACTAGGTTGGCTGGGAAGCATTTCAGCTTTTGGGTTCTCCTTGGGGCTCAGGTGTGTCTTGCAGGGGAAACTGGGAAGGAGATCTGGATGAGACCACCTGCCTGAACTGCTTACACACTAGTTTCCCCCCCCCCACACACACACACACATTTTTGCACATCTCAGGGATTAAAGTTTAAATATGGTAATACTTAAAATAAAGTGACTCTTATCCAACCCAATACTTTGTCTAGTCTCTTTATTTCCATAGTTGGTTAGCAACTGGTGGTTTAAAACATTTAAATGGAAGAGAATGTGAAACTGATGGGTATTCCCAACTTGCTTGTGATGTATAAAGAAAATCATGAATCATTATGTATAAATGGTTGTCTACCAAGTTTCTTGCATGAAGCAAAAAAAATAAGTTTTATCTAGTCTTTGGTCATCCACCATGAATGGTTGGTAACCTACATTTGGTTTTCTAGTTCATACTGTAGAGTTCACAGGCTGCTCTAAACTAACAACACACAAACATAGTAAGGCTAGATGAGGCATACATCAGAATTTAAATAAAATTAGAGTTGTTGTGTGCCTTCAAGTCATTTCCAACTTATGGCAACTAGGTTGTTGTTGTTTGTGCAAAATTTGTTTAGAGGAGGTTTTTCATTGCCTTCCCCTGAGGCTGAGAGTATGAGATGGTGGTTCATGCCTGAGCTGGGAATCAACTCCTGGTCTCCGGAGTCATAGTCCAACACTGAAGCTACTATGCCATGTTGACTCTCCCAAGGGAATTGATATATAAAGACATACTTGTATTGATTTATTCATGACATATTTTTTAGTTCTTATTTATTTCTTCAGATTTTGTAGTTATATGCATGCAAAACTGTTTGTATTAATAAAAAATGTTGTTTTTAAAACCAAATAAACTAGCAAAACAGATCAGATTTTAATATAAAGAGAAATGTCATCCATCTTCATCCAAATAAGACCTTCTGTGCTATGACATTCTCACTGAGGAATTTTCAAAGCCTGACTAGCACTGGCATTGTTATACTCCACAACCAGGTTAAAACATGTTATTGTTGTTGTTGTTTTTATTGTTATTGTTATTCATGGCTTAGTTGATTTTTTTCCAGAATATACACACATGGTTTTAAACTGTTTTAACCTTTGTAACCTTTTTTTTTCTTGTTGAAAGATTTAATATGCTTTTAATGTATTTAAATTATTTTGATTATTTTAAAATCTAAATGATTTTAAACAGTTAAAATTCATTTTACTTATATGCCACTCTGAGATCCAATGATATAGAGTGGGATATAAATATTTAAAAGAAGGGGAAAACAGAAGAAATACTTTGGGTTCCCATTGGCATCACATTACTGTTAGCAGGGCCTTGGCTTTTTCAAAAAAAAGTTCTTTAATAAACTCCCCAGTATGTAATTTTTCCTCTTTTGATAAGGTTACTAATTGTATATTCACTTAGTAGTCAAAATTGTATAGACTCTTGGGAGACAAATATTAAGCAATTATTCAAATATGTATTAGATTGCTTTTTTGTTTTATGTTTTAATTAATATAAATACAGCCTCTGTACTCTCACTAATAAATTAAATAGTTATTAAGAGATTTGAAAAGGATTGAGGATATGGATCAGGGACTCAAAACCCCTGATCAGACACTCTCTTATTATGTATGCATATATTTATTTATTTTGAATGCCCGTAATATATTGCTTGAGGAAAAGAAGGAATTATGGCAATGCTGATGATCTCTCAGTCTTATCTACTTATTTATTTAGATTGTAGACAAGATCCTTTAAGTTTAACAATACTGGAATGGAGAGTGAAAGTGGTTCAAGGAAATGCTAATCCTTCTTTAAATCAGTTTGTGTGTGTGTGTGTGTGTGTGTGCCTACACTGATAAACAGAAAATATTTATTTAGTATTAAGAAGAATTAGAAGTAAATCTGACATAATTCAGAGAGGCTATGTTGTTGTGTGACTTCAAGTAATTTCTGACTGGTGACAACCCAAAAGCAAGCCTATCATTTCAATTTCTTGGTAGGGTTTGCTCAGGGGGAGTTGCCTTTGCCTTCCTCTGAGGCTGAGAGAAAGTGACTTGCCCAAGGTCATCCAATTTTCATGGCTAAGTAAGGATTTGAAAACTCAAAGCACTACACAACATTCTCACACTGTTTCTTACACCCAAAGAATTGTGTCCAGGCTTAAGATAGAGATTGAGCCAAATTTTCATGGATTTTAATTTCCCCATCAAATACACCTTGAACAAGATAGAACTTTTCATTGAAAAAGGATATCAGCTGTGGAAAAGTGTATTTTTCCCCTACTAACATATTTCTTAACTTGGAGGAAAATATAAAGAAATAGTGAAAAACAGAGGGGAATATATATATATATTATAAAAAACTTGCAAGGTCAATATAATAAATTACTAAGCAGAGTGTTCTAGCTACAGAGGATACAGTTAAGTGTAAACAAACATCATCAATAGACCATCATAGTAGTTCTTCATACATCTGTTACAGTTTTTCTATTTTATTTACATTTTTTATCATAGATACCAGCTAAAGAGAAAAGTGGAGTATAGTCTTACCAACCTTCTCTCATCTGGTACCCTCCAAATGTATCTGTCCCTAAAATATAGTAATGCCTACTATTCAGGTTGGCTGAGGGTGATGGGAGCTGTAGTCCAAAACTGGACCTGGGCACTGGTTTAGAAGGTTGGTCTCTAGGTGTACTTTTTAAATAATATTGTTGGGATGAACCACTGAATTCTTATCCTTCCTGAAGTTTACCTACTCTGGATTACCTAATCAATGCTTTCTTGCCTATAAGAGAAAAGATATATGAGGCCCATGTATCTTTTCTTCTTTAGATTGTCTTGGGATTGGCAAATTTTGCTGGAAAAGAAAGGCTTATGCCAGGGGTAGGCAACCTTTTTGAGCTGGGGGCCTGTCCCACAAAATCCTCCTCTCCGCTGGGCCGAGGGGGGGGAATCGCACACACCCTGCCACCGCGCACGACCCTCCCGCGTGCGCTGCTACCGCCGTGGTGCGTGCGGCTGCATGGCGGTCAAAACGCGCTGTGGCGGCAGCGGTGGTGGCGGACCGCCTGGGCCAATAAGTAACGGGGCCGGGGCCAGAACCGGCCCACGGGCCGTAAGTTACCAGCCCCTGGTTTATGCAAACCTTCACCCTGATGTCTCTGTATGCAAACTGTATTATTCTGATTGGCTTGTCTTATCAGTTCAAAGGGAAGAAGCTGTGGCCCTCCAGTTATCACAGAACTATGATTTCCATCTCCTTAACCATTGACCATGGTGTCAAAATCTGATGGGAACTGTAATCCACACTCCTGTTTTAAGACAACTTCAGAGAGAAAACATTACTTAAGAGAAGATTATTTATCTCCTTTGAAACACCTAGTGTTACTCTGTGAATAAGAAAAGGCAGTTACACCTATTTAAGGTTTCTAAGGGTCTCGGCAGATGGCTTAAAAAGCCATCCTCAGTGCAAGGAAGGGGAGGGGCAGCCACACGCTCGGCGCCCCTTCCTCCTCCCGAGGTCGTCCTCGGAGCCGCCGGCCCTCCGCATGGCCGGCTCTCCGGGGGCAACCTCCCGCCGCAGCGTCTGCACACGCTGCAGCGGAAGGGTCGCCGAAAGTGCGCCTCACGCTTTTGGTGTGCACACTCAGCGATGTATAAAAGGAGCACTATTTTAGCGCTCCTTTCTTGGGGCACCGACGGTGCACCGTGGGATCGAGGCATGAGGATGCCTCGGTCCCGCAGCACACCTTCCTGGGGCGGCACAGAGCCGCCAGTCTGCTTCCCCCCTTATTTTTGGTTGGGAATGAGAATCATACAAAATCTGTTGAAGTTGTTACCAAACAGACCAATGTAAAGCATAGCATATAATTGTCTGGGAACTACTTTCCCAGATTTTCTATGATTCTCATCCCCAAACCTACGTCTATATAATGCTATTTCTCCTCTTTCACTATCAAAATTTATAATAAAATCTTCTTGGGACAAGATCTTATTTCTCTATAAAGAGAATGCATGGGGTAATGACAGCAAGCAACAAACACTTTATTTATGGTCAATGAATGTATTTCCTTTGGTTCTCACCATGTGTAACCTATACAGAGCATTCAAAGAAATAAGATATTTACATCTCAGGAGTAGTTTAATATTAACTATACATTTAAATAATTTCTCAGCACAACGCCTAAAAGCCACTTTGCCTTTCACTTATTGTTTAGCATACAGAAGTCTAAATATAGGCAATTACAAAGTACACTGGGTGACATTTCAGACCGTATATCTTTGTTCTTGGTTGTGTATCATGCTTTCTTGTTTTGGATTTAACTAAATATATCGTACCTTCTTATGCCACATTATCATTCAGGCATCATTGTCATCAAATTTTCCTCATTTGTTGCAGTAGCAATCTAAGTGTTTTCAATGTCAAATGTTGACTTTTAGGTTATTTCAGAGCCACAATTAGCTTAATACCCTTTTGCTTCAGTGGTGCTATTGTAGGTATCAGTAAGTCAGAATCTAATCCATAGTGTCTCTTTAAATATATATATATATATATTAAAATCTTAATTAAGAAAAAGAGAGAATTCAAACATAAAATAGAAAGTGGGGCCAAACAAAATCTCATATTAGCCCAAAATCATAGCTGGAGGAGGGACTAATCATGCATCCTTGGCTGTTTCCCTCACTCTGTTTTATATATCCTTTCTTCTTCTTCTATCCAATTTTGTAAGAAAGAATGATAAAAGACCTAAACTGATGGGCAGAATTCCATGGTCCAACCCCATGGTATCATGTCTGCATTTCCAACCCATTCTCATTCCCATCCACCACCGTGCCTTTGAGCTATGGCAGGGGTAGGCAACCTTTCCCCTTTAAGGGCCGAGGGACTTCAGCTCCCAAAATCCCAGGAGCTATTGGCCAACATGGGACTATTGGCCAACATGGCTGAGGCTTCTGGGAGCTGAAGTCCCTCGGCCCTTAAAGGGGAAAGGTTGCCTACCCCTGAGCTATGGTGTGCCCCCTTACCTGCTACCATTGTCACATTCCCCCTGAAGGCCTCACATGGACTGTAAGGGCAGAAACAAGGTGCCTGGCTTCACTCACATGGCCAGGCACCCCATCCCAATATTACAGGCTGTGATTGGGATTTTCAGAATGAATGCAATAGTGGCAAGTAAGGGGGTGCATGCCCATGCAGTCTGCAGGCAGTCAGAGTGACATTTCCAGGAAACTCCACTGCAAACCCTGGGTCTTTTATTTAGACCATCTTAAGGACCTGTGGGTTGGAGTTGGTCTTCTAGAATGATCAGATCAACATCCAGATTCACCAATCCCAGACCTGAGCTATTGTCCTGCATTGTCTGAACAGGATGATGCCAGGCTGAGGGGATCATGGACCTTTTGGCCCAGGTGTTCAGCCCTAAAGATATAACTTTTCTGCTCAGAATAATATGGAGTTTGTTTTTGAAGGTTTTATGGTTGCACCAAGGACTACTTACTCCTTCCCCTCACACACTGACATACACAAACAAACAGAACATTGCCTACAAAAGGAGGAAAAGAAACCCCATTTAAAAACAACACATGCACGGTTCTTCACCTATAACTTCCTAAATCCTACAGCATTTTTTCCTGAAAATTTAGAAGAGCATCGCTATGAAATAGACATTATAAATTGTCTACAAAACAGAAATGTGTGTGTTGTGTGTGTGTGTGTGTGTGTGAGAAAGAAATAGCCTTCTAGTCATTCTGAAATTTTACAGAGATTCTTACTTTACCTCTACACTTTTAAAAATATGTTTCCCTATACTTCCCAAAAGCAAATTTAAGAGAAACCCTTTTTACCCCCCCAACTGAATCATCACAGCTTTCTTTATGAAATATCACTGATTTCACAAATTTGTAAATACAGATCTCCCAAATAAGAAGGAAAAAGAAGCAAAGCTCTTTCTTTTCTTTTTTCCTCCCCCCCCCCCAAACAACTCTAAAGACACATCACTTTACAAAACCAGAACCATAAACCTATTCTTCTGTAATAATTTTATTCTCTAGGGCACATTCCAATTGTCCTAAATAAATAAATAAACACCCCACTCTGCACAAACTACAGCAATACAGGGTGTTAAATAAAACTTTCCCCCTTGAATTGCAAGGGTTGTCCTTGCACTGAACAGCTGCTTCAAACTCTCTGAAATTTGTCAGATTTCTTCCTATAGGACAGAGAACTTGCCAGCAAACTCCATCCAGTTCTCTAGGAGGAAAAAAAATACTTTCTTGTTTCTCTCCTGCATTGGAAAGTCACTACACTTCTATGACACCTAAGCAAAACACATAAGACCAGAACTGTATTGGCTAGTTCCAACTAAAATAGAACCATTGAACTGATTTTTGAATGGTGAGTTAGTCCTTAGATGAATGCCATTCCTTCAATGGGTCTATGCTAGTTGGGATTAATGATCGGATCCATGCCTGGCACACTGATGTAACTGATATGTGAGAAAAATATATATGAGAAAAATAATGAGAATATGTAGACACACACACACACACACACACACATACACAGTCTCATTATTTTTCTCATTATGAATTATGAGTATATGTGAGAGAATTATGACTATATATTTTGAGTATATATAAATTATGAATATATATATATATATATATAGTATAGTATATGTGTGTATACTTAATTTTTTGCATCCCCAAAGATGCCATTCTGAGATAGAAAAGGACTAGAAATTTTTAAAATATCAAGAGCAATAATTACTTATAAATAAATAAAATATCTTGATACCTGTGTGTGTGTATGACAGGGGTAGGCAACCTTTCCCCTTTAAGGGCTGAGGGACTTCAGCTCCCAGATTCCCAGGAACTATTGGCCAACATGGGACTATTGGCCAACATGGCTGAGGCTTCTGGGAGCTGAAGTCCCTCAGCCTTAAAGGGGAAAGGTTGCCTACCCCTGGTGTATGATGATGTGTGCAAAATGGAAGATTCCCCCCTCCCCCCCAAAAAAAACCTTCACAAAACTTTTGTAACAAAGTGTAAAACATTTTTTAAAATACAAAATAGGTGAAAATGTAAATCCCTAGTCTGGAGCCCTGACGATCCTCTTATTTGTCTGAGATCAATACATATCATGTGGCAGGTCCCACTTTTAAACCATTAATGTGACCTCATTATTCTTGTTGACATGCCCCAAACCTTTTGATGTTTGTTTTTAATGAAAATCAATTGGAAACAAAACAAAATTGGGGGCGGGCAGAAGAGTTCAGCCAATATGAAATGCCCCACAAGCTATTTGGAATAGTTTCACTTGTTCTCCTGCAGTGAATATCTTAGACAAGCCTTACATAAGGGTACAAAAGATTTTTGAACACTTCGCTGAAAGACTTAAATGGCATGGCTCAATAGCTTTGGGAAACAAAATATTCCAATTCAGAGGGAGACAGGGAAAATATAATTTCTCCTTCTGCTTTGTTTTATTTTACTTGTGGAGCAGGCACAATGTTCTATTGTATGAAAGTAGAGTTAAGGGCATAGACTCCCCTCACTGCATGCAGAACAGAGGTTAATACCAATGAGAAATAGGCATGCTTTGGAGGAAGAATGCATGACAAAGTACTACATAAAAGGCTCATTATATAGTACATTATATCTCAAATTAAAAACATCACACCCAGTGTTATTCAGTAGGAAAAGATGAAATCTTCAACATATTGATCATTATTTTTAGCTATATAATAACTATATTTAGCAGTATAGTTAGTCCTATGCCATGCAATGAACTGAACTTTGTCAGCCTGATCCCCCCTGCTTATTTGTTCAGTTCCTCCCTCCATTTGTTAAAGAAGGTGCAGAAATATGGCAATATTTCCTCAATGGGAAATATGAAAAAAAGGTTTGTCCATTTGCTGGACAGAGACAAGGGTCTGTAACCTACATTACCTCCTCAGCCTCAGAGGGTGAGAGACAGGCCAGCTCCATTGGGCTTAGCCTAGATTAAGAAAAAGAAGCCTCCCTTCAGTCCATCTGCCATGGTCCAGGCCCCAGAGGGAGAGAAGAAACACTGGACCTGATCCCCCTTCCCTACTGCCATTCCTTTTTCCTTTCATATCTTATCTTTTTAGATGTAAGCCTGAGGGCAGGGAAGAGCAGGATATAAATACTCCAAATAAATAAATAAATAAATAAATAAGCAAACAAAGGGGGAAAATAAGTTTCCAATAGGTTTTCAGGGTTTTTCCCCCTAGCATTCCCCTTGTAACCCTCCCTTATTACACCACCCAGAAATATGGTAGACAATTTGGAGGCACATTTTTTTTTATTTTTCTGTGTGTGTGTGACGGGAGGGGATAATAATAAAAGAAAACAATGCATCAATCATAATCTTTTTCTTATAAATTGTCTCCATGAGTCTTTCAGGATTTAACAACAACAACAACAACAGGCTTTACCTGCTGGCAGGACAAGAATAAGAAGGGAACCAGTCTGGATCCTTTAGGAAGGGATGCTCAGAGGTTAGAAACAACTTTCAGGAGAGTCATTTCCCATTATCCCACCAAATATATCCATAAAGGTGATGTGACTAAGGCTTCTGTCACACTGCAGAAATAAATCAGTCTGATACCACTTTAACTTCTATGACTCAATGTTATGCAATTCTGGTTCTTCTAGTTTTTGTGAGCTATTTAAACTTCTTTGTCAGAGAGCTCTGATGCCACAACAAATTATAGATCTCAGTATTCCATAAGATGGAGTAATAGCAATTAAAGTGGTGTCAAACTGCTTTAATTCTGTAGTAAAACAGCAGCACAAGAGTAGAACCTTCTGTGAAGATCTCAAAGCCTGGGAAACTATGATCCTTCTGATAGACTTCCCTCAAACCTGATTGCATAAGACTTTATAGCAGGGGTAGGCAACCTTTCCCCTTTAAGGGCCGAGGGACTTCAGCTCCCAGAATCCCAGGAGCTATAGGCCAACATGGGACTATTGGCCAACATGGCTGAGGCTTCTGGAAGCTGAAGTCCCTCCGCCCTTAAAGGGGAAAGGTTGCCTACCCCTGCTTTATAGATTATAGCCATTACTTTAACTGTGCCTGGAAACAGACTAGTAGTTGGTGGAGTTGTTACAATAAAGGAGATGTATGCTACCTGTCACCAGTCCTCATTCCCAGTCTGACTGCAGCTCTCTGAAACAGTCAAAAATGATATGTTGAATGCATTACAGTCATTCTAATCACATATACATAAGGCATGCATCATCAAAGCGAGTTTAGATAACACACTACCTTTAACTATGTGAATGTTTCTTGCCCGGAATCCTGGGCATCCAAGCTCAGAACTAAAGCCAGGGCCACACCCAAACTGTGAACCTGTGCAATCTTCTCTAGCACAGGCTGAATCACCATTTTATGATCTATGCTTCAATACATCAGGAATATGTCTGTCTTGTCTGGATTAAACTTCAATTTGTTCACCTTCATCTAGTCAATTACTGATGAAAGACACTGATTTAGACTGAAACAGCTTCATTTGATTTAAGTGGAAATGAAAACAAAATTGGGTGTATACACATACAACAGACTCAAGACAACTTCTCCCCAGTGGTTTCATGTTTATGTTAAACAGAGTAGGGGACAAATCAGAACTCCAGGTGAACAGGAAAGGTATGAAATAGGAATCACTAGTCTTGTCTCTTCAGGAAGGAATAGGACACCTTCAAACAATATCACCATACACTTCCAACAGTGATGGCAGGATGACCAGTCCTGTGATTAGGGGTTTCTCACAGGACTGTCATTCCAGGGTGTAGGGGATCTTTCAAAGAAGACCCTTGCTTGGAGCCTGATCAAAGTCCTCAGAGAGGAGTTTGTATCAAGGTGAGACAGGGTTGCAGAGCAGCTGATCTTGGAATGGCTGTCATTTAGGCACTTAGCCCTGACTGCTTTTTTTTTTTTTTTTAATTTGAGGAAAGAATTGATCTTTCAAAAAAAAAAGTGGAGAAAGCAAATACTGCAACCTCTTTGAACTTAGTGAAGCTCTCTGGACTTAAAGATATTTGGTACATTGTTTCAACTAAATTGCTGTTATATTGTGAAGGAACTCAGCAGCCTGAGTCACCAAGGAAAAACATGACCAGGCCGGGATAGAAAGAAAGAGGAGATGGACAGTGAAACTATAACATAATGTAAGTAAAATAAAGTTGGGAGATAACTGAGGGGGAAATGCTGGAAGAGAGAAAGGAGAAAAGAAGGCAGGAGCAATTGTAAAATCGGTGGAGTAAAATGAAGGAAGGCGCTAGTAAGGGGGAGCTAGACAAGAACAGAAGAAGAAGGGAAGATGGGGATGGTTTGAAAGTTGGAAAGAGGGACTGGGCAGAAAGTGGCTGGGAAGACTTGAGGCAGAGCTCTAAAAAGCCATTAAGAGTGGTAAGAAAGACTCGGTGGAGGAGGATGGGACATCGAGAAGCAAGGCAGGGAGAATAGAGCCAGTTTAAGGAGAGAAAGACATGATGGAAGGAGGATGGGAGGACAGGACATTGGAAGGTGAAAGAGAGAAAAGGGTTTGACTTAAAGAGAGAAAGGTCCAATGGAAGGAGGATACAGGGAAGGGACATCAAACATAAAGTACAAAATACAAAGTACAAAGAATGGTCTTGATTTAAGGAGAAATGAAATGAAATGATGGCAAGTAAAAGACATGGAAAGACTGGAAAAGGACATAAGGAATGTGGAACTAGAACTTACTAAAGATCCCACATGTGGCAAGAAAAATAAACATTTACAATGGCTTAGAAAATAATTAGATAAGAAAATAACTGAGGAAGTAGCAATAAAGATGAAATTTATCAAAGACACTTTGAATTCGCTAACAAATCAGATAGTGATACTTGGATAAACAAAGGATTAACAAAATAACAATAGAGCAACAAAAGTTATTGAATGCAGAAACTACTGAGAATGAATTAATTCAAGCCATTGGAGAATTGAAAAAAGATAGGGCTCCTGGACCAGATGGTTTCACCGCAACTTACTACAAAATATTTATAGAAGAAATAAAAACCCTTTTACTGAAAACATTAAACAATGTCATTAAAGAAGGGATTCTGCATACTTGGAAGAGTGTGAATATTACAATGATTCTAAAGGAAGGTTAAGATGAGAAAGAAATTGGGAATTACAGACCTATATCCCTTCTGAACAATGATTATAAGATCATGGCATTAATACTGGCAGAGAGACTTAAAAAGATTTTGACTAACTTAATTCATGAAGATGTTTACCATTTAGGTAACTTAAAAATAACATTAGATTGATAATGAATACCATTGAAGACTATGAAAAAAAAACAATGATAAGAAACTGGCACTAATATTTGCTGATGCAGAAAAAGCATTTGACAATGTGAATTGGAGATTTATGAAGCAACTATTTGAAATAAATGGAGATGGGATCCAATTTCTGTGGATGGATAAATGAGATTTATGGAGAACAATTTGAACAGTTGATTAGAAATGGGAAACATACAAATAAATTTAAAATTGCAAAAGGAACACGGCAAGGCATTATCACCATTGTTATTTATAATGGTACAGGAAGTACTAATGAACAGAATAAGACAAGAGGATGGTATAAAAGGGATAAGATTAAAGAACAGGAGAATAAATTACAAGCCTTTGTCTATGATTTGATTATTATTCTAGAGGACCCAAAGCTACAAATTACAAAAACTTTCCAAATAATAGAAGATTTTGGTAAGATGTCAAGTTTTAAAATTAACTGGGGAAAAACAGTTATTATGACAAAAAATATGACAAAAAAAGAAGAGACTTATTTAGAAGAGATTACTAAGTGTTAAGTGAAAAATAAAGTTAAATATTTATGAATTTGGTTAACCAAGAGGAATACGGATTTGTTTGATAATAACTATAAAACAAAGTGGATGGAAATTAAGAATGATTTGATAAATTGGAACAAACTAAAATTGACAATGACGGGAAGAGTGGAAGCTATTAAGATGGTAGTACTTCCTAAATTGAACCTTATTTCAGTGTATTCTGATTATACACAGTACAAAAGTATTTAAAGAATGGCATAGAGACTTAAGGGAATTTATCTGAAAGGCAAAGAGAGCCAGAGTTAATTAGTTAATGATGATGTGGCATAAAGAAGAAGGGGATAGAAGTGTTCCAGATTTAGAATTATATCATCGTGCCAATGCACTCAATTGGTTGTTTGACTGGATCCTATTAAAAATATATGGATATTAAATATTAAAGGTTTTAACAACCAATTTGGGTGACATGGGTATGTATGGTATAGGAAAGTGACTGTGCATAAAGAATTTAAACATCACGTGATAAGGAGAGTTTTTTTAAAGGTATGGGAAGAAGTAAAGAAGATGATATATAGAAAAAAATCCGGTACATGAAACCTTTTTTGGAAGATGGTCAGCAGTTAACACATGGTTGAGATATAAAGATGTACTTAAAAAGTAGGAAGAAAATAAACTTTAAATTAAAGAAATTGAGGAGCTGGAGCAGTTAGACCCTATAACGCATTGATTATTGCATACACAATTGAGGGAAAGATTTATGATGGACAGTAAAATAGAGGACTTTGAAGAGGAACCAAAAGACTTAGGGCCTCTGCAGACAGGTGGCACAAAGCCACCCCAGGAAGCAGCAGATTGGGGCCACGGCAGCCCCATGCCATGGTCCCGATCTTCCCTTTTGCTGCCCCGAAAAGAGCGGCAAAAGGCCGCCCTAAGAGCCAGCATCACAGCTCTTCCCCGCCCTTTCGGCACAGCTTGTTTAAATGCTGTGCCAGGAGGGCATCCTTTGGGTCAGTCTGCAGATGATAGTTTTCTGCCCATATTTTTCTAATTATTATCTCACTCATTTTATTGATGCTAGATTCTCACAAAACTGTGAGGGTGAGCTGGTTTGTATCCATCCCAAAGACCAACCAGAGGTTTGACAGAATCATCTACTGAGATCACTGGACAATCCCCAAAACAAGACAAGTCCCTGCCAAGCTGCTCTGTGCATATAGAGACAAACTTTGGTCTTGTCTTAGATTAGAACAAGGCTTAACACCTCTTTCTACTCTCAGGGCAGCTTGCACCCACAGTGGTGGCACTGGGCAGTTTTTGAAGACCACAGCCAGCTACCATCTTCTGCACACAAGGGGAGTGAATTTTGGGGGGAATGGAGGGTGTAGAAAACTTTACAGGCAGCCTGGAATATTCTGGCAAGTGTAGTAAAGCCCTAGATGGGCCAAGGTCATGTGGAGAACCTCTGTTGGCATATACCGAGATACAATAAGACTGCCTTCATTTACCAGCTGAATGTGTGGCCACCTGGTGGGTTTTGTCATTGCATGCATTGTTGGTGAGAGTCAGCACTACCCCATACAGTCTCATGACACCACCACACACTTTTCTCAGTTGAGTTCCCTTTCTATATGTGGGATACTTTGCTGAGTTTGGCACAGCCCTGTTGAGTCCTTATCTTCAACTTACTGTTGGCAGCTGCATTAAAAAAGAATAATTGTTGTGGTATGGATGGCATTACTGCTATTGCTGCTGCTATTAAAATGACCAAGAAGACAAATCTTTCAGTTACCTCACCAACCCTTACAACTACTCAGTATCTTGTATGATACTTTTTTCATGATATTGCACATTGTCTTCTGATAAGTCATTGAATATTTAGGAAACAGCTTGTGAGGGGAAACATAGAAATCCTTTAGTTTAATGTCAACTGAGAAATGCACAGAAAGGTGTGAGTTTGAAGGATGGCCCATTCAGCTTCATTCTCTCCTCTTCTTCCCATGCCTTCCAGCAGCTCAAGTCTGTTTACACTATGACTGCTTCATTTACAATTCAATTAAAGTGAATGGCACTGGAGGCAAATTACTGTGAACAACATTTTTGGATTCATTTACAAAGATGCCTATTCAAATTGAAGTTTCAGTTACCAGGAGTTAGACTCCTACTACAGAACCCTGGGATGTCTATTGGGGTTATATCCTTTTTAATCAGTACAGTGTATGCATGATGTGCTTTGAGCCCATTTATTCACAGTTCCTGAAATGTTTGATGTAAATGCTTCAGGGCCTACTTCAAAAAGAGAAGGGGAAAGATAATGGGGTTCAATATGGATTTCTCAGCCACAGAAGTGCTGTAATGCAAGCTGATAGAACAGTGGCTTCCAAACTTTCCACTCTCAGGTGACCCTACTATATTGACTTCTTTACTGAAATAATTGTCTGCATAGTAAATGTTTCTACATTGTAGGCATGCCACAAAATTCTGTAGCATGTATGTGATTTTGTACCTCAGTGGGAGGTCTGGTCTCCCCAAGACGTCATCTCCCCCAAGACATCAAGGTGTATTACATGAAAGTTGAATGAATTATATAGGCTCCAAACTAAAATAAAATAAAATAAAATAAAATCACAAGTATACCTCTTGGATAAGAATATAAAGAACACTTGGAAAGGATTTCTCCCCCCCCCCCAAAGATCCACTCTTTTTAAAAAGCAAACATGGTCGATCTCTGTGACATAGTGTGAAAATGGGCCCTCCCCATTATCTGGTTTAGAAAGTCTTACACTGGCACTGCATTGAGGGGAGGATAATCTCCCCTCCAGGTGAAGAAAGAGTTAATAATGTGATGGTGCTAAGTTGCATTAACAGATATCAGAGGCAAATATCAAGTATAGATGGTTACTTAAATGTCTTATACCTGCACTGCATTTTCAAGACAGAAAAATCATTGCCACAAATGCTCCACATAGCTGGAATCCTTTAGAAATATGTAAGCAAAACACATTCATATATTACAGTTGAGTTAGGCATTACTTCCAAGGGTGATCTCCTGAATGAAAAATTTGGTTCAGATACAATCCTCAAAACTACATTTTACTATTCTATATCCAGTAGTTAATGCCAGGTTGACATTTCATGATCTGACATTTGCAGTTTTTGAAATCATGTAATTCATTTCATTTATAAAGAATGCTCAACCAGCCTAGTTCCTTAATCTTTCAGAATAAATGGCAAAGTAGAAGGAACTTTGAGAAAGGGATGGAAGGGACAGAAAATGTGATTATCATGTTATTAGACACAGTTCATGTCTGGGCTATGTTTGTGTTCCTCAACTTTGTAGCTGAGGAGTTTTTAAACTGGAATTTCTTTGTTGCACTGACACAAAGGACATGAGATGCCTCTTTTTGGGTTTAAACAGGCCACAACTTTTATTTTATGCTGTACAGGGTCTAAATTACAAGATTTACAATTAAACTCCCAACACTTGGTCACATGTGTGTGTGAAGGTGTAACCCACCCAGATGGGTGGTCCTTCGCTACATGTGACAAAGTATGAAAACAAATTACAACAACAAAGTTAAACATCCCTCCCCGCCGGAAATGATGTCATATTATGTTATATGACATCATTAGTTAATGACGTCATGCATTTAATTGCATAGGTCACTTCCTTTAATTTAACCTTTGCCAAATTTACCTCAATTAAATTTAATTAGCCTGATTAATTCTTCTGTGGGGTGGGGTCATTACCCTCCCCATTATGAATACAAACAAATTTCCAAATATAGACCCTAATCCCTAAGTTGTGACAAAGCCAATGAAACATAAGATAACACATGAGTTATTATTATCATATGACCCATACCCAACAATCTGATTATACATTGATCTCAGGGAGGGCGAAAAAACCCAGGGTAATAACCCTGGGGAAAAATTCCCTCCCAGCCCCGAAGGCAACCAGCCTAAGCCTGAGAGTAACTTAACATAATTCTTTAATTAAGGGTGGGTGGGTTGGGTCACTCAGCTCAAGCTCTAAAATGGCTGCCGCCATGTGGCAGCGCAGAGCTATAAAGAACAAACTCTTGTGGGAAGTCTCACGAGAATACAATCACCGCGAGACTTCCTTAACTCAAACAAGCAACATGATTGGGCCAAGCACGCAGGTACCCAGAGGCCCCTGTGTGCTTGTCCAATCAGGCCTCTCAGGTCCTTATATGGCCGGCGCAACAAGAAACCCCTCCCGACATGTTGGGGGGTGTCTTTGCACTGACACAAAGGACATGAGACACCTCTTTTTGGGTTTAAACAGGCCACAACTTTTATTTTATGCTGTACAGGGTCTAAATTACAAGATTTACAATTAAATTCCCAACACCTGGTCACATGTGTGTGTGAAAAACCCACCCAGATGGGTGGTCCTTTGCCACATGTGACAAAGTATAAAAACATATAACAACAACAAATTTACAAACCCCTCCCCGCCGGAAATGATGTCATATTACGTCATATGATGTCATTAGTTAATGATGTCATGCATTTAATTGCATACGTCACTTCCTTTAATTTAACCTTTACCAAATTTACCCTAATTAAATTTAATTTTTCTGTGGAGTGGGAGTCATTACCCGCCACAAGTAGGGGCCAGCCTAGCTAGGCATCCCCTCTCCCCCCCAACTGCTTTTCTGATATGTTCAGAGAGTGCCTGAACATAAATCTCTGAACCTTCGGCAGACAGATGCACCCAATCCCCCCCTGTACAGCTGAGGCCTATCCAATTTAATTCCCGAATGTTCAATTATGAAAATGCCAAGTCTTGATAATTGTTTGGCCACAAAACTATTTAGCCACCGTCGAGCACTGTTAATGGCGGCATCTTTGCAAGCTCCAGGCCAGCTACGCCTTGGCAGCAGCTTAGTCCATAACAGTATAGTTCCAGGTGCAATTTTTCTTATTTCCTTCAGGTCTTTCACCATCTGCTTCACCAGCTGAAGGCAAGGGACTTTCACTAAGACATTCTCCCCCAAGTGTATGACTAAAACCCAGGGTTGTGGGTAAGACCTTGACAGCTGGATGATCCAAGGAAGCAGCGCTTCCCACATCATACCCCTGTGGCCAAACCATTGAATAGCGGCGATGTTCGCCAGGCCCAAATTAGTATCGCACCGGTGCTCAAGAAGGTGGCGTTCTGCCCAGAAGACTAGACTGTGGCCCACAATCCAAATCTTACCATGGAAAAAGCCAGCTGAAATGCAAGTAAAGGAAATTAGTATAGTTGATCTGGATTCTTGTTTCCAGAAGGCTTAACATAGGACTTAAATGCCCTGGAACGCCACCTGCCAATTCTGCAAATATTGGCATCACTTAGACTAGGGGTAGGCAACCTTTTTGAGCTGGGTGCCGAGTTGCTGTCCCTCAGACAATTGAGGGGCCAAAGCACCAAAAATGAATAAATTAATTAAAATTAAAATTAAAATTAAAATTAAAATTATTTTAAAAAAAAATTAAAAATTTTAAAAATATGCATGCACATTCTCTCAGTCCCAGAAAAGCCATGGCAAAACCCCTGTGGAGATTTTGCCAAGAAAACCCCAAGAACAAGTAATAACAACAATAATCAATATCATCATGGAGGGTGGCGGTGGCGGCGGCGGCAGCAGCAGGACCAGCCTGGGGCTGGTCCAAAGGCCTCAGGAGGCCGCATCCATCCCCTGGGCCTTAGGTTGCCTACCCCTGACTTAGACCGTGTGTGGCCACCGCTGTTGCTGCGCCGATGCAGAATGGGTGAGAAAAAAAATAAGCCTAAGGCAACTTAGCTTGCCTTAGTGTCTCCTTCAACACTGCCCTGAATTGAAATTTAGTTAAGGGCATGCCAGATATGCAAAGAAACAAATAACCTGCCACTTATGGTCTAACCTTGAGATAATTGGTCATTGCTAACACCAGGCAAATTTGCCCACTAGGTGCTTTGACTAAAGAGATAAACTGGCCTTTCACCAACTGATCAGTTTTGGAGCGCCTAATGCAAATCTGAATCCCCTGTTCTGTTAAGATAACATCCAAAATTAAAAGTGCCCTACCAGACTGATCATTGTGAGATCCTGGCACAATCTTGCTAATTCTTGAAGCTGCAAAGAAAACAATGGTGAATACTGCCTTAAATAAAGCCACTTCCTCAGGTGAATAACATGTATCAGCTAGTTGTTCCCACAACTTAGCCAGGACTGAGCCTGTTATAGACCACCATGAATCCTTTACTACAGGGGATTCTCTAGACCAACCTTCCACAGCTCTCTTCACCCTAAAGTCTGTGGTAGGATCAAAACACCCCCTTGCCCTGGAGTAAAAAGCCAGGGCAGCCAGCCTGCCCTTAATAGTAACAGGTGACAGACCTGCATGACTGAGGTGTACTATGAAATGCAGGACCAGATCAATCCTAATAGGCCAGTCTGCTACCTCCCCAATTTCCAATAAAAATTGGTTAAAAGCATCCAAAGGTGTCTGGTAGGACTTGTGTGTAGATGAGGTGATGGAATGTAGAATCGCCCTGTGAATTTCTAGTTTTCAAGGCTCCATAGCAAAGCCGGTACCTCCATCTGGTGTGGTGACGCCTTGGGAGCCAGCTGCCAGAACCTGGAGAACTGAAAACAAGAAAGGGCATCCACCAAAGGGTTAAGCACACCAGGAACATGCTGAGCATGGAATAAAACATTAGAGTTCAAACACTGCAGGACCATCGCCCTTACCAAACACATGACTCTGGGGGACTTGGATGACTGAGAATTCACAACCTGAATGACCACCTAGTTGTCACACCAAAACCAGATGGTCTTGTTAGTAAATTGGCTTGCCCAGAGGTGCACAGCCACCACAGTAGGAAAAAGTTCCAAAAACATCAGGTCTCTAGTCAGACAACGTTCAATCCATGCAGAAGGCCACGTCTCTGCAGCCCACTGGCCATTCCAATAAACACCAAAGCCATGGGCACCAGCAGTATCAGAATGTACCTGAAAGTCTATCCTCAGCAGCATCTCAGATCTCCAAAATGAAGTCCCATTGAATTGCTCAAAGAAGGACTCCCAAAACTTCAAGTCCTCACGAATCCCCCTTGTGATCCTAATATGATGGTGTGGTACAAA
The DNA here is from genome assembly GCA_026167975.1 of Phrynosoma blainvillii. Classification (NCBI taxonomy): domain Eukaryota; kingdom Metazoa; phylum Chordata; class Lepidosauria; order Squamata; family Phrynosomatidae; genus Phrynosoma; species Phrynosoma blainvillii. The sequence goes on along the minus strand of JANUYF010000004.1, from coordinate 119,544,134 downwards.
CACCCCTATAGTAGCCCTATATAATTTTGTGCAGAATACTCGTCCTGGAACAATAGTGCAGGAGAAGTTTAGTAATTCTGTAAGGGATTGAAATTCATGAAGTGTAGCTTTATGCTTCTCCAGCATCACCCTAACCTGCTGCCTCATAGCCACCAGTTTGTCATTCGGTAATCAAGAAATACCGGCTATGGTGTCTATCTCGATGCCCAAAAAGGTAAGCCGTGTGTTGGGCCCTTCAGATTTTTCTTCAGCAAGAGGAACTCCCAACTCCGAGATCAAATCCTGAAAATCAGCTAAAGTGTCCCTACATTATGAGGAATTGGGATTTCCAGCAATCAAGAAGTCATCTAAATAGTGGGTTATAGCCCTGTTACCTGAGCGCTTTACTGCACACCAATGAAGAAAGGTGCTGAAAGTCTCGAAGGCTGAACAAGAAATCAAGCACCCCATTGGCATGGCTTTATCAAAGTAATACTTTCCTTCAAACTGAAAACCCAGTAAGTCAAAATCATCAGGGTGCACAGGGAGCAGCCTGAAGGCAGATTTTATGTTGCATAAAGGGGCTCCCTTGCCTAAATTCCTGACCATCTTAACCGCTGAGTCAAACGATGCATACTTAACAGACGTAAGCTCAGGGTCTATGGCATCATTCACAGAGTCACCTTTCGGGTATGATAAATTGTGAATCAACCTAAATTCCCCAGGAGCTTTCTTGGGAACCACACCCAAAGGGGATAAACGAAGAGTGGGAATTGGCAATTGATCATGAGGTCCTGAAATCCTTCCAGCAGCTATCTCTTTTGCTAGCTTGTTGGTAGTTGGTAGTTCCCTCACAGAACGAGCATTGGGTACATAGCGATGTACCCTGGAACCTATGTAAGGGATGTGAAAACCCAATGAAAAATCATGAAATAAATACGATGCAGCCTCCTTGTTTGGGTATGCCCTCAAGCAAGCCACCATTGCATCTAACTTAATTGGTGATGGAGCCTTTACCTCCTGGTGATACTGGCTGGAGGGCACCTCCCACTCCTGACTGATTACCTCTGCTACACTAGGGTGATCACTCCCACAGGTGTTACACTTGTGATCAAACCTGCAGGGCTGCCTCCTGCATTTGCCTGTGTTGAAATCACAGCATATACCAAATTGCTTTCTTTCTCCCATGCCAGGCCTCGCATTCTGCCCTTTCAGCTGAGTAACCATAGGGACAAACCCATTGTCACATCTGCTCGAAGGGGAGGCCCCCACCATTACATCTGCCCATAATTCAGACTGTACATGTCTCTAAGACAGGGAGCGATCCTGTGCAGCTCTCATTCTAAACTGCTCACCGTATTGCAGCCAGGCTGCACCCCTAGCGTTATGATGGCAGTTAGTGTAAGCTTTTATCATGATCTCCTGGTATTTAGAAAAGTCAGGAGACCTAAGGGGCTCTTTTTCCTCTATAACTCCCCTGTAAATAGTAAAACCCATAATCCAATTCACGAAATTACACACCAGTTTAGGGCATTTGAGTGCCTGAAACTCTTTTGGAAGGCTGAACACAATCCCATCTTTTACCATGATCCTTGGTTCAGGATCCCTAAAAGTAAGAGAAAATAAATCAATATAATCTCCCTTCCATATTCTTTCTTTAGTGGAAAGAGAAAGGTGTGAGCCAAGAGTAGACATTCCAGCATAAGGAATGGATTCAGAATGCACAGTTACTCCTGATAGCACAGAAGCATCCAAAGAAGACACAACAGGGGTGTCGCTAGCCAAAGCAATTGGCTGACCAGCCTACACCATAGAGTCAGGGACCTGTAACTGCAGGTGCCTGCACTGGTGCACCCAAAACTGCAGGGATGGGGCGTTCCAAACCCATACCCTGGCTAACCTAACCACCTGGAGCCTATACTGAGGTGGGCCAATTTGCCAGTGAAGGATTAGTAGGAGACAAACCTGATATTGAAGCTTGCTGGGAAGCATCACCAGCTAACTGCACAGGTCCCCCAAAGTGTGGCCCCACCACAGCTTGGGTGTCGGTCAGAGATGAAGCAGCAGCTGCCTGATCTCTCCTCTGCTCATCACGGGTTTGCTCCACTGCACTAGCACCTGGAAGAACCACTCCTCGCAAGAGGTTATATAGATCTGCTACAGTGGGCTGCTCAGAAACAGGGGCAGCAGCACCCTGAATCTCCACACCTGGAACCCTTTTCAGGAGTTCCCACACATCAGCTATAGTGGGTTGCCCTGCCTCTATAGCTGAAACCACCGAAGGACCTGGTTTAGCAGCAATTACCTGAGAGTCAGGTACAGAAGGAGGGAGCAGCACTTCTGTGTCCAGGTTGCCAGAAATGCTGGCAATAGGGCTGGTGGCTATAGCCTGTAGCCCCTTCTGGGCAAGCTGATTACAGACTGCCTCACAGGCCTGTACTGTCTTGCCCAGTTGTGCTAGATGAGCAGCAATCTTGTCATTTCTGCTGGTAGACTGGGAAGGCCTCTTCGAAGCAGAGTGACTAGAGCCAGGCACAGCCAGAGCTGCGCACCTCTTAGATTAGGACTTACTGTGAGGCATCACTCCCCCCAGTGAGTGTAAACACGGGTCCAAAACACAGTCACCCAACCTTGGATGACTACCACCAGGCCAAAGGCCGCCCTTCCCTAAGTCTCAACAAGAGATGCAAATAGCCAGGAAGCGTCACTGGCAACAACCAACCAGGGGGGAAGGTGTCTACCAAGGGTCCTATTAGGCACCCTGCACCACCAGGCCAAAGGCCGCCCTTCCCCAAGTCTCAAAAAGAGACGCAGATAGCCAGGAAGCATCACTGGCAACAACCAACCGGGGGGAAGGTGTCTACCAAGGGTCCTATTAGGCACCCTGTTGAAGACAAGTATTGCCTTCACACACTCATCACTGGGGAGCGGTGTAAGAAACCCTTCCAAACCAACGATGGGGTCCCAACCTTACCAGTCTGAGGTAGCTGGGGGGAGGCACTGGGCCTGAGATCAAGGGCCGGATCCGCACATTCAGTGGATAGGATGCCTGCCGCAGCACCCACCTCATATGAGTGTGCAGCCCTCTGAGTGTTGGAGATGCGGAGGCCCCTTTCAGGCCCAAGGGAACCGGCCCGAAGACCTCACTTGGCCTATTCCTCGCAGTACGCAGGGAGACTTTAAATTAAGAACTCCCACCATGAAGAGGAATAAGTAATTGTCAGCCAAAAAAACCAGTTGCAGCAAGCCAGAAGTTTGCTAGGCCCAAAGCCAAGCAAGCAGCCAAAGCACAGAGCAGAGTGATGTGACTCGCTCAATTCAAGCTCAAAAATGGGTGCCGCCACGCGGCAACGCAGAGCTATAAAGAACAAACTCTCGTGGGAAGTCTTGCAAAAATACAATCACCGCAAGACTTCCTTAACTCAAATAAGCAACATGATTGGGCCAAGCACGCAGGTACCCAGAGGCCCCTGCGCACTTGTCCAATCAGGCCTCTCATGTCCTTATATGGCTGGCGCAACAAGAAACCCCTCCCGACACGTCGGGGGATGTCTTTCTGTTGAAACAAGGGAGATGTTGCCTTTTAAGATTTTGTTACAGTTGCTTGGTTGCCATATACATGTTTATCTACTGTGTTTGGTTTTTATATTGGTCTTGATTTATTTTATTATTGTTACTTTTGTTCAGCTACCACCTTTCACTGCTAAGTCCTGTTGAATACAAGACAAGAAATGTTAAGTCGAAGGTTTCACATCTGGTACCCATGTGTTTTTTTGTGGGTTTTTCAGGCTATGTGGCTGTCTTCTAGAAGAGTTTATTCCTGACATTTTGCCAGCATCTGTGGCTGGCATCTTCAGAAATCTACAGAAAAACCTCAGACCCAAAGTCCATGAAAATGGAGGGACAAGTGCATTGTGCAGTCACATTCACATTTTGTTAAGCAACACTTAAAATTGTATTATTGGTCTTGTTTTATAGCAGAAGCAACTCCCCTAGATACTGGGAAAACTGGTTTTGAAATTGAAACATAAAGCCTCGGCAGACGGCTAATAGAGCCGTCTCCGAGGCAGGGAAGAGGAGGGGCAGCCGCACGCTCGGCGCCCCTTCCTCCTCCCGAGGTTGCCCTTGGAGCAGCCGGCCCTCCGCACAGCCGGCTCTCCGAGGGCAACTTCCCGCCGCAGCATCCACACACGCTGCGGCGGATAAGTCAGTGAAAGTGCACCCTACGCTTTTGGGGTGCACTTTCACTGACATCTGAAAGGAGTGCTGATTTAGCGCTCCTTTCAGGGGCGCCGCCGGTGCGCCGTGGTGCGGATGCCTCGGTCCCTCGGCGCACCGTCCTGCGGAGTCCCAGAGGCCCTCATCTGCTTCCCCCCATAGACAGCAATGGTGTTGCAATGATTTCTGCAATTGTGCAAAGAGCAGATTTAAAATATTTTTAAATATTTCTTCAACAACACAGCAAACATTTGCTTTGTGAACTATTTCAATTTTTAAAATGAGAACTCAAAAGTAAAGGCTCCCATATTTTCAATTTAAACAATGCCTCTGTTTTTTTGTTTTGTTTTGTTTCTGAGACACTGAGCCTTCTCTGTCAGAGAACTCTGGTGCCACAATAAAATACAGTTCCCATGATTCCCTAGCACTAACCCTAACCCTAAAAGTGGACTCAATTTGCACTATTTCTGGCAGTCTGCAACCCCCCATTATCATCAGTTATTGACCACAAGTAGTCTGAGCAGTTAAGTGGAAACTGATAAGTGTGTTGCCACAAGTGGAAATATTGCCACAAGCAATGTATGTTTCATACTTATATAAGTACCTTGTCTGACAACAAAAAGGAATAATTGAGGAAATTACCATGTCATGAAACTACTATAAGGTTGAGTAAAGGTTGATGGATTCAGTAAAGTTCATTGTGTCTGGATATACTTCTGTTCAAAATTGTATGTGATCACAAGTTACATGCCTGCAGGGCGGGGGGGGGGGGGGGGGGGCTAGAATTAATCATTTTTGGTAGGGGTGCCAAAATTATTATACCATATTTGAAATATGCACATTCTTCTCAACATTTGTTGTGATTTTATTTTTGAAATTTTATGCAAACTTTACTCTCCTTATTGTTATTGTGTACTTTCAAGTAATTTTTGATTTCTGGTGACTTTTTGGCGATACTATCATGGGGTTTTCTTGGCAAGTTTCTTCAGAGGGGGTTTGCCATTGCCATTCTCTGAGGTTGAGAGAGTGTTTCTTGTCCAAGGTCACCCCAAGGGATTTACATAGCCAAGCTGGATTTGAACCCTGGTCTTCAGAGTCATAGTTCAATGCCCATATCACTGTACATACTGGCTCCCTTTTCACTTTACTAATTTAATTAGTAATTTAATAAGTAATTACTTTAATAGGTAATTTAGTAAGTAATTTAGGACCTTTACAGACTGCCAGAAATAATGCAACTTGAGTCCACCTTAACTGCCCTGGCTCAGTGCTAGGGAACCATGGGAACTCTAGTTTATTGTGGCATCAGAGCTCTAACAGAGAAGGCTCAATGTTTCAGAAAAAACTACAGTTCCCATGATTCCCTAGCACTGAGCCAGGGCAGTTAAAGTTGACTCAAGTTACATTATTTCTGGCAGTCTGTAAAGGCCCTTAGTAAATTCTCTCCCTACTAAATTATAATAAATGAACCAGTAATTAATTCTGTTTGTATCTTTAGGATTACTTATATTTATTAGTAATAATTTCTGTTGATGTTTCATAGAACTGTGTGTGGACAACCCCTCCCAAATAGATACACCCCCCCCCAGCAAAAAGCCAAGGTCTTTGAGGTAGATTTGTACAGACAATGAATGACAGTATTTGGAATTTGTGCCATATACTTAAATATATGAAAGATTCTTTCACATGTTGTTTTCTGTCTTACACTCACTTCAAAAATGTTGTCTCCATACCCACAAAATAAAAATCTGGAGTCAAAGACTACACTCATTTTGTGCCATGTTCTGCACAAAGCTCACGTGTAGTTGTTTTGCAGAGAGAACTACATTTTTTGCATATGAAACAGCATTTTCTCTCCAGGAAGTGAATTTTTTTCTATAGGAAACACTGCTTTCCTCAGAGAAAAATATCTTTTTTTCTGTTTAAAATAAGCATTGTAAAATTTGCATAGAATAGTCCTGGACTGCAAATATGCTTCTCTGTTCAGGATTTTAATTGTCATCATTTCCAAACACTTGAGAAACACATTTCAATTTTTTAAAAATGTTTTCCCTATCCATACAAGAGACACAATCACAGTATGATTACTAAGGGGTGAAGCAGACTGCCCCAAAGGAGCAGCTCTGAGCCACCCCTTTGAGTGCTAAATCGAGTCTGTGACAATTGCACAGTGCCCTCCCCCCATCCAGTGTTTTCTGAGCTTCTTTTTGGCCCAGAAAAGGGCACCCTTGCCACTGCCATGGCACTTTTCCACACTCCTTTTGGCATGTGGCATGTGAACGCCATGCCAAAGGAGTGCCTTAACACTGTCCACCGTGCGGTCAGGTGGGTGGCATAATGCCAGCTTGGGGGTGGTGTCAGGGCATGTATCGTCCAAACATCATGCCTCCATGCCACTCCCAAGCCAGTGCTTAGTGTCGGTCTGTACAGCCCCTAAGTTAGGTTAAGGCAAGGTTAATGCTAAATAATTTCCAGTATCCCAATGATAAAAGTTGTTTGAATTCAGCACAGTGCCGGTGGCCCTGCTATCAGTTAAGGTGTCTCTTGGCCATCTTCTCCAGTTTGGATTTCATTATACTCCTATGTCATTTGTCTTACAGTTTCTAATGTTGTGCCTCATGTTTATTACCCCTGGTTCTGTAGTATTGTGTTTGACTAATTCAAAAGATCCTTAATGACTCCCATAACAAAACAGGTTTTCCTCTTTTTAGAAATGTTTTCTTCTTGATTTTAATATGCACAGTTGCATATTACATTCAGCACCATGTTGCTTTCTGAACATGTGTCCCATGTTTTGCAAAATGCAAAATTTCAAGCAAATTAAAAATACATAATTTAGGAAGAATAAAAATCTGCACATGCAGTGTAGTTAGCAGCAAACTGGGCTTCAAAAACAATTTACTATACTTTCTTTAGTCACCTTCCACCTCCTAAAGAAAACCTGGATACTGAAGGATGATCCCTATCTAAACACATGGTTAATTATCATGCACATCTATCTATCTTGGGCTTTTTCATGTAGGGCTTATTATTTTTTAATATGACATTTATCAAATGGTAGAGCTGTAATTTTTGGTGCCATGTTTGTCTTGGAATTCCATATGAGTTTGACATGAAAGTTATTAACTCCTTAAATTATAGAGAACCCTTCAATCAAACAGATAGCTCCTATCTGCCTTGAGAAAATGTTCTCTTATCTGGTGATTTGATTTGCAAGCTCTCAACAAAGTTGAACATTGGTTTTCTCCTCCATTTGCTGCATGTGTGTTTAACATACCACCAATTAAATTAGCTGATAGCATGATTAGTATGAGCCAGCATGGTGTAGTGATTTCAGTAATGGAATATGACTCTGGAGACCAGGGTTGGAATTCCAGTTCAGCCATGTAAACCCACTGGGTGACCTTGGATGAGACACACTCTCTCAGCCTCAAAGGATGGCAAAGGCAAAACCATCTCTGAAAAGACTTGCCAAGAAAATCCTATGATAGGTTTGCCTTAGGGTCACCATAAGTTTAAAATGACAACAAATGATTACAAAGTTCTATGTTAAATGAAAAAGTAGAATGAATGGTCACATAATACTTTACATTTCTTCTCTTTCTGTAGGAAGTGTTGTTTTGTGCTCCCTGATTTCCCAAGTAGTTTATGACCTGTGTTCACTATTCTGGGTAGACATGTTGGCTGTGCAGCAAAATACAACAAAATCCAAAATCTACAAAAGTGATATCTTTATTGGGCGAACTTCAAAAGCATGACATGTATTATACAAATTTTTGAAGCTTCACCGGCTTCATCATCAGTCAAAGATGTTAAAAATCATGCAGGAGAAATTTTGTGACAGTGTTAGAGTAACAGGCCTACATTCTGTGACTCTAACATCATCACAAATTTTCTACTCATGATTTTTAACATCTTTGCCTGATGATGAAGCCAATGAAGCTTCAAAAACTTGCATAAAATGTTTTATGTTTTGGAGATGACCCAATAAAGGTAATAGTGATTTATTTATTGAAACAAGTTGAACTTGTGGGAAAAGACAACTGTCATAACATGGCTTATTTCACCTTTATAACTAAAAATGGCAACAACATTTGAGACTCTTTATGTGGGGCTCTTCTAAATAACTATAGACTATTGAGGTCCCAACTTGTTTTGGCACTGCCACCACAGATAAACATGGTTAGAGTAGAATTGGTTTGTCCCAACTACAGTTGCTGTTGTTACTGGTACTTGTCTAGAAGTTTGTGCCCCACCCACAGCTCCCTTCTGGCAGTCTGCCAATTTGCAAGGAATGACAGAATAGGGAAAACAAGAGTTTGCTGTTGCTGCTGCTGTTGTTAGCTGCCCTTGAGTAGGCCCCAACTCATGGAACCCTGTGGATGAGACATCTCCAAGCCCCCTATCCTCCACTACTCTACCTAAGTCCTGTAGATTCATACTCATGACTTTCCTAATTGAATCTAGCCATCTGGTGTGCAATCTTCCTCTTTTTCTATTATCCTCCACCTTTCCAAGCATTAGTACCTTTTCGAATGAATCATGCCTTCTCATGTCATGACCAAAGTATGATAGCCTCAGTTTCGTCATCTTAGCTTCCAAGGAGAGTTCTGGTTTGATCTGTTCAAGGGCCCATTTATTTATCTTTTTGGCTGTCCGTGGTGTTCTTCTCCAGCACCACATCTCAAATAACTTGATTTTCTTCCTATCTTCTTTCTTCACTGTCCAGCTCTCACATCTGTACGTGGTGATGGGGAATACTATGGCTTGGACAATTCAGACTTTGGTACTCAGTTGTATGTCTTCACTCTTTAGGAACTTATCTAGTTATTTCATAGTTGCCTTTCCAATCCCTAATCTCTTCTTATCTCTTGGCTGCAATCTCCATACTGATCAATGTTTGATCCTAGGTACAAGTAATCTTTGACTATTTAAATTTCTTCTTTGTTTAGGTTGAACTTATGTATTTCTTCCATGGTCATTATTTTTGTTTTCTTTAGCATTAGGCCTGCCTTTGTACTTACATCTTTAACTTTATGTAGTAATTATTCCAAATTTGTGATATTTTCCTCTAGTAATATGGGGTCATCTGCCTATCTTAGATTGTTGATGTTCCTTCTTCTATCTTCCTTCCTCCTTCTGAATCTAGTCCTGCTGTTCATATTATGATTTCTGCATACAAGATGAACAAGTATAGTGAGAGAATGCATCTTTGCCTAACCCCTTTGCCAATTGAGAACAAATCTGTTTCTCCAAATTCTATTCTGATGGTAATCTCTTACCCTGAGTACAAAACAAGAGTGCATAAATGTAAAACTAAATAATTCCAAAGCCATCACAAAGAACTATAACAGCAGTTCATATGAAATAAATCTTAACTGATTTACCACATATAAATCATAGGGGGGGGGGTATTTTATTTTTATCAAATGGAGCAGCTGGCAAATCTGCTAGCAAACACTGTCCCATTCAAAATCCCCATTGCATGCTATATGATGAACTCATTTTCCTATCCATTAACCTACCCAAACATTAAAACTTCTATTAATCACCTAGTTTATAGTTCTCCTGCTGGCAGTGGTTGATCTCTTGACAACTAATATCGGGGTCTTTTAACCTGTGGCACATCACTCTTGGACAAGGAAAATGCTAATCTGCATAAATGATGAAATAGTGTCATCTGTATTTGCATGTCTAGGAGTCAGTACACTACACCAATAGAAGATACAACAACTCACATGTGGAGGTAAAAAGGCCATAACTATTTATTGATTACAGCTGAAATTAGTTGGCCCATGCATGGGATAGGATCTGGGCATTGTCCTCCCCACCTGCTGCCCAATGAAACCAAAACTTCTGGCCTCCACTGGTAAATGGATGTGGAGCATGGGGGGGGGGGACCCACCTGACTGGCACATCCACCCAGGTGAGAACCTCAATGCCTCCACTTAAGTGCAGGTGCTGGAAATGCCACCAGCCTCTCACCTGGGCTGGCCATTTCCAGCATGCACACACCCCCATCTGTACCCTTTTCAGGGTACTGACACCCTACCCAGATCCCATGCCCACCCTTTGTGTTGCCCTGGTACTCAGACATACCCTGCATTTAAGATAAGGGGGAGTCATTTAATTCTCTTGACTAACCAATTTGGAGAGGCATTTCTCTATGAATTTCTGCAACTTTTTCTAAAACTAGATCTCCTCTGAACCCCCTACAAAACATTTCCAAAACCTCTTCACTCCCTACAAACATGGATTTTTTCCCCTTCACCCTGCTACTATTGCTCATGGTAGTGATGGGGGGAAATTTATTGATTCCCTTCACCTACAAGATTTGTCTGGCTTGCTGTTGCCTTTAAAAACATTTCAATATGCTTGAGTTGTATGCTCTGTCTTTAATCTCTTTTCCCCCTCCTAACAACAACAACAATTTTCCTATGATCTTCATAGGAGGGAAAATTCTCTGGTCATCTCTTTAGCACTCCTCAGGCAACCTTCAGGCTACCTACAATTCCTGGAATGTCTAAAGAAAGATGTCATTATGTTGTGTCCCCATAGGCATTTTGAGAAACATGGAAGAGCTAAAGACAACAAGAAGAGGTGCAATGAATACGTAGAAAGGTTAAATGAGAAGCATACTAGCTTGCAGTCACCTAAAGGATAAACCACAGCAGATGACAAAATAACAACAACAAGCAAACTGACATTCTCTCTCTGTCTCTCACACACATATACATTGTCTTTTACAAGACATTATTTTTAACTCTCTCCCCATGAAAGGATGGGGAGAGGGAAAGGGGCACAAATATTGAGACATCCCTATCTAAAATCATCTAAGATATTGACCATTATTGCATCTTACGGTCCTGTAAGTTAATTGTACATTGAGAAAAAAATGACTTCATTCTGTTAGTCTTGAATCTGCTAATCAACAGCTTTCTTTGAATTTTAGTATAATGGGAAAGGAGAAAATAGTTTTCTTTCTGTTCTCTCTAACTATTAATAATTTAAACTTCTTTCCTCTCCCCAATACATTTTATTTCTAAACTATAAAGCTCCAAACTCTTTGTCCTTTCCTCCTGGGATCTTTTGATCATTGTATTTGTTTTTCTACACACTTTACCACTCGCTAATATCTCTGCCCTCCTTTTTTTCTTTTCTTTAGATGAGACACCTAGATCTGTAAACAGAATTCCAAATATGGTTGTTTAGCAAGCAAATATGAAGTCATTACAGAGACTGGTTATTGCTACCAGGAGAGGCCTACATAAATAGAAATATATTTAAATAATATTATAATTAAATATTTTCCCATATTTTATTATAAGATACCAGTTGCCATGCAAATGAAATAAATTCAAACAAAACTTTAGTTGTGTATGCCTGCATGGCAGGAAGTTGGACTACATGCCTTTTCTAGTCCCTTCCATCTCTAAGATTCTTTGATTCTACAAAATTTAAAACATTTTAATTTATTTTTTTAAAAAATGGTAGCAGATTAAAGAAAACTTGGAAATAAAATTATATTTTCTCTTCCAGCTATATATTGCAAAGCAGAAACAATATTTTGATATTGAAATGTATTGTGTGATTTATGTATTGGAAATGTATTGGAAAAATATGACTGACTACATTTTGAAGGATGTGGCTTTATTTTATGAAATTGTAGACTTTTCTTAAGGAATACACAAATATCTCAAATTATAATAATTACTATTTTATATAACTTCTTTGTTGTCACAAAATTTAGTCCCCAGTGAGTACGAGAGTCTTTAAACCAATTCAAAATGGATTTAAATACTGAAAACATGCTGTCAAATGATTTAAAAGTCTACAATTCTGTGTCCACTCAGCTGGAAGTAATCAGCAATTAAATAAAGACTTGCTTCCATGCAGAAAGGCAGAACATCACAGTCAAACTGATGCAATGAAAGTATGTCAGTCTACTTTAAGAGAAGTCCCCTTCATTCAAAAGAGTTTTTTTCTGAGACTGAAGGCTGCAAAAGTAATCCTGGGTGAATGTATTAATAATTACTCAATTGTTTTCACTGTGTCCACTACTGGATACATTGATAAATTGAGATTAAGGGCACAGTTCTAACTGTGAAAAATGGTAAAGGGACAAGTGAGTCAAAACAGGGTTAAGTGAAGATATGGTGAATTCAAGTCCTCCTCTACCTAAGGAGGTTTGAAATTACTTAGGAGAGTATCACACATCTTTTTTTGCCTGATCCAGGCATGGGATGGGCACAGGCTTAAATGGGTTAAAACAGATCTAATTGCTTGCCTCCATGCCCAACTCAGCCACACTGTGAACCTGATCCAGACTCCTGGCATACTTTTCAAGGAGCAATACTTTCCTGGCACAGAGTCTGGCACAGAGACATGGTATAAAATTTGTTTATGCCCATGCCCGGATAGGACAAAAAAAAGTGTGCAATAATCCCTTGAGGAGACTGCCAAAAATAGTGCAAACTGAGTCCACTTTAACTGCCCTGGCTCAGTGCTAGGGAATCATGGGAACTGTAGTTTATTGTAGCACCAGAGCTCTATGACAGAGAAGGCTCAATGTCTCAGAAAAAAATACAATTCTCATGATTCCCTAGCACTGAGTCAGGGCAGTTAAAGTGAACTCAATTTGCACTATTTCTGGTAGTCTGTAAAGGCACTTAGAACCTGACCTAATTCTTCACTGGCATTGCTGTTGTGTCCTAGGGGTGTAATAATTCACTAATTTTCTTCTTGAAGGAACCAATGGTTAATTTTAGCAATTTTCTTCCCATAGTGAGAAAAAACTTTGGAAAGAGTTCAGGTTTTGAAGACTAGCCATGGGTTTTTTCTGCACAAAATTTACACATGGTTGGTTTGTACAGTTAACAACATTTTCTGCTCAGAAAACAGCCATTTTAGTGAAAATAAATGGTATACTTTTTGCAGAAATGGCTTTTTTTCTACAGAAATAAAACAACCATGTTTGCAGAAAATAACTCAGCAATTACAGCATTTTCTGTATGCCAGTACACAAACCCACATTTTCTGTTCAAACTAACCATTTGTGAAATTTGCATAAGTAAAGCCCCAAACTGTGAATGCTATCATCAGTCAAGGATACTAGTTGAACTCTTCCCTCAGGCACAGTAAATAAGGTTTCTGTAGATGATCAGAAAGCTGTCTATTTCTGTAGTCATAAAGAAAAAAAAATGTCTAGTAAGACATCTTTGGACAAAACCAATGAACTTGGTGTGGAGAAAAGGTAGAGTTGGGCCAGCTGAGCAACAGCCAATTAGGAGTGAGCTGGCCATAACCAATAGACTTGTGGGTTGTAGGTGATAAAGAATTCTACTACTGACAGTTGGAGTCAGACTTGGTCTGGTAGTGTAACAGTCCAGAGGACAGGAACTGTGAGGGCTAAAGTTCAGAAGGGACTTAGCTCTAGTACAGAACTCCAAGTGAGGGAGTCTCTGTGAGTTAGCCTAGGTGGCTAGTATAGGAAGAAGTTCAGGAAGATAACCAAAGTTCAGGACTGTGTGGGAGTACTGAGTGAGAGCAACTGTTGCTCTTTAGATAAAGAGATGTGTAATAAATTGTAACAAGAACAAGTGTATATAACATAACAACTGAACAAGTGAAACATTGGTAACCATAATTAAAATACAATTTTATTGTTATTTAATTACAAGCTTGTCAGAACCTGGATTGAATTTCCACATTACTAACAATCAAAAAACAAGTTTGGAAGTAAATAATTAATTAAACATAAAAGTGGTGTGGTACATCACAAATTGGTGACAGGGCATTAGTGCATTGGTGTGTGAGTGATATATTGGCAAAGCACAATCACAGACACCCCCCCCCATGTCCCTTTCACCCCTCTTCACCCCATGCCCCGCTGTTAGACTCTCTGATTTGTGTATATTGTAATTGCATCCATTGCAATTGTCACACTTTGATGTCTTTGCTTTGCCACAGCCTCACACTTGTGTCGGGGCATTTATATGCAGGTGTGAAGATGCAAATTTTAGCCTTCAGTTGCACTATCCCAGCTTCTTTTTGCTCCAGTTTTTTAGCCCCAGGTGATGGCTATGGTCAGATTTCCAGCCGCTTTTGAGCTGTGTGTCATATAAATACCCCATAGTCACTTAAATTTTTAAAAAATGGATGATTTCACACTGGAAAATATGTGATTTTTAGAGGGCTCATACTGTCTCAATATGTCTGTCAAATATTTTGATGACGGTTTACACATTTTTGCCTTAAATGTTCTTACCCTGCTGTGTGAAATGTTTTTTTTTTCCTCCAACTAACATATTATCTAGTTTCTAATTTGCAATGTTGTTACTCAGCTGAAAGAAGGACAAGCATATTTTCCCCAGAAAACATGTTTTAACTGATAGGATCTTTACAGAATCTACAAATACATTTTTATCTCCATCAAAGTATTCTAAAAGGGCAAGTCCCACTCAAATAGGTATGGAGCATCATTGCTTGTAGACTATTATAGTTAATTGTTTATTGATTTTACAATGAAACCATCATGGATTTAAAGCATGACTCTTAAGTTTCAGCATGAAGACAGTGTTATTTTAAAAACCCAGTTATCATTAAGGAAAAATCTCCTTTTGGGAAACCATTTTTTGGCCAAGATACAAACAAGCTGTTCATCCTTGGCCTTTCTTGAAAAACAACAGAATTGAGTTAAAATAAATGTATAGAGGAAGACAAGAGAAATTAATGCTTAATAGGTTATGTTAGTAATGAAATGAACTTATATAGGCTGAGAACATCTACATAATATCTGCACTATGTAGAGAGATCTTGTAGCACCTTTGAGACTAACTGAAAGAAAGAAATTGGCAGCATGAACTACATTTCCATACACAAAGGATTTGTAATTTGAATTGATATCCTCACATACCAATGGCATATATATGTCTGTGCTTGGCTTCCACTCCACCAAATGCATCTGAGGAAGTAAACTGAAGTCTACAAAAGCTCATGCTGCCAATTTTTTTTCAGTTAGTCTCAAAGGTGCTACAAGATCTCTCTACATACTGATTTCACAGACTAACACAGCTATATCTTTAAATTTAATTAATATTTGTAGAATAATGTGTTAGTGTGTGAATTATGGGTGTTGCAGTGATGCTCTTTGACACCCAGCAGAATCTGCAGGACAAGCTGGCTGCTGTGATCCACAGCCTCTTTGTATCTCTTACCATCAACTAGCTCAGCTTCTCTTCTTCAGTCAAGAAGACACATTGTAAAGTGCAAAAGTATAGTTTTATTAATGCATAAAAAAGAAAAATAAGATAACTAAGTAAAATCCATTGTGATGAACTTATCCAGTTCAAAGATGAGAGGTTACATCTTTAACAATCCCAAAAGCATAGGATCCCAACTTGTTGTGTTAGATTTCTCTTTGTTTCTCTAGATGTTCTCATAAGGAAAATTCTACACACACATCTCTACGTTTCACTTTTGATTGTACAACCCATCCATATTCCAGCATAATGTTATCATGATTTCTTAAAATTAAGGTAATAAATACAATGTTGGCAGCAATATACTAATTATAAGAGTGGCAGGATGTCATTTAGTACATACTGGGCACAATCTACCCAGAATTAAATACTTTTAAATCACATTGATTTCAATGGGAGTGATTAATGCAGATGCATAGCAATTCCCTGTTGAGCCAGAGAAAAGAGTACTGCCAGAGGACCAGGCAAGTGAGTGGAAGAAGGAAGAAGGTGACCAGCCATCTCTTCCCTCCCCCAACCACAGAGAAAGAAGTGAAGAAACTAAAGGAGGGATGGGATGGGAATGGACTAAAGGAGGAAGGACACAAGGTAAGGGAAAGAGGGAAACCCAGGGAGGCATAAGGGGATGGGTAAGAAAGCAAACAACAGGAGGAATAATATAGGTAGACAAACAATTACTGGGCAGCAGCAGTAATGGTGGGTGTCATTGACAGGAGTGAATTGTAGTGCCACCATAGCTAACATTGGTTGGTACTGTGCACAAGGAAGTGTAGGTGGCCCTCCTTGTGTAACCTCATCACCTCATAAATCCTATGATGGGACACCTCAAGTGAGACACAGGCAGGATCAGAGCATTAATAGAAAGGGAAGGAGAGGGAAGATAAAGAGATATCACATTTGCAAGATTAGCTAAGGGCACAAGAAAGATGCCAAGACAAATAACAGGCACCCTTGGGAAGGCAAATTGCATCCCAAGCAGCATTACACATAAAGTAGGGACATAGAATGTGAGAAGCATGAGCCAAGGGAAGCTGGACATATTAAAAAATGGAAATGGAATGCATGAACATAGCAGTACTGGAGGTGGATGAGTTAAAATTAACAGGAACAGGCTACTTTGAATCAAATAACCGCATGGTGTTCTACTCAGGCAATGAAAAAACAAGAAGAAACAAGGTGGCTACATACTAAGAAAAGATGTGGCAAAAGCAGTCAGAGGATTCAATGCAAAATCAGACTGAATCAATTCAGTAAGGCTCCATGGTAAACCTACAAATATCACCATAATCTAAGTATATGCACCAACCACAGAGGTAGAACAAGAAGAAATTGATAGATTTTATGAAGGAGTACAGGAAGAAATTGACAGCACACCAACACAAGATGTCAAACTGATCATTGGCGATTGGAATGCAAAGTTGGAAGCAAAGAAGAATCAGAATCAGTAGGTAGATTTGGATTAGGCAAAAGAAATGAAGCACGTGAGTGTCTGATAGATTTTTGTGAAGCCAACAACCTATTCACTGCAAACACATTTTTCATACAACTAGATAGAAGGCTACATACACAGGCAGCTCCAAAAGTCAACACAAAAATCAAATAGATTATATAATCAGAAGTAAAAGATGGCGGAACTCTATACTGGTGGCCAAGACTAGACCAGGTGCTGACTGTGGCACAGATCATGAATTACTCATAACAAAAGTAAGAATAAGACTTAAGAAGAAAACAAAACCAGTGAATATACCAAAATAAGATCAAAACAATATCTCAATATAATTTACTGATAACATAAGAAACAGATTCACACTACTAAGTATAATGGACCGAGAACCAGAGGAAATATGGTCTGAAGCCAGAGACATAATAAAAGAAAAATGCAGACAAACACTTTCAATAAACAAAAAGAAAGAGAAAAAAATCATGGATGATGGAAAAAACACTACAAACAATGAAGAAAAGATGAGAAGGAAAACAAAAGGGAGATAGAAACAAACTAAGAATTATAAATGCAACAGTATAACATCTTGTGTGGAAAGATAAATAAAATTATTACAATGACCAAAGCAGAGAAATAGAAGACAACAACAAAAAGGGAAGAACAAGAGATCCTTTTCACAAGATGTGGGAAATCAAAGGAAAATTCAAACCAAGGACTGGGATGATATTTGACAATAAAAATAACATAATTCAAGACCAGGAAGGAATAAAAATATGTTGGATGCAATACAAAGAAGAATTATACAAAAGATGACAAAATGAAGAACACATAGAATGAAGAGCCATAAGAAGATGAATCCCAAATTCTAAAAAGTCAGGTGGAAACTGCAAAAAGAGAAATAGCAAAAAACAAATAACCAGAAACAGATGATATTCCATTTGAACTGCTGCAATCCACATTGATAGAGTCAACTCTAGTGCTAACCAACATATGGGGGGTTGCAGACTGCCAGAAATAGTGCAAATTGAGTCCACTTTAAGGGTTAGGGTTAGAGTTGAGGAATCATTGGAACTGTATTTTATTGTGGCACCAGAGCTCTCTGACAGAGGAGGCTCAATATCTCAGGGGGGAAAAAACAATTTCCATGATTCCCTAGCACTAACCCTAACCCTTAAAGTGGACTCAATTTGCACTACTTCTGGCAGTCTGCAACCCCCCATATGTCAACAGATATAGAAAAAAAATGATAGCCAACAGATTGGAAGCGATCAATATACATCCCCATCCATAAAAAGGGAGACACAAGAAACTGCTGCAACTATAGGACCATAGCACTGATTTCCCATGCAAGCAAAATCATGCTCAAAATTCTGGAACACAAACTTCAACCATACATGGAAAGAGAAATCCTACAGGTTCAAGCAGGGTTCAAGGAAGGAAGAGACATGAGGGATCACATTGCAAACATATGATGGCTAATGGAACACACCAGGGAATTCCAAAAGAAAATCAGCATATGCTTTATAGATTATAGCAAAGCCTTTGACTGCATAGATCATGAAAGGCTATGGAATGCCCTTAAAGACATGGGAGCGCAACACATCTTTTAGTCCTAATGAGGAATCTGTACTCCGGACAAGGGGCTACTGTCAGAACAGAACACAGTGAAACAGAATGGTTTCCAATTGGCAAAGGGGTCAGAAAAGGCTGCATCCTTTCATCCTATCTGTTCAACTTGTATGCAGAACATATTATAAGAAAAACAGGTTTGGACACAGAAGAAGGAGGAGTGAAAATAGGAGAAAGGAACATCAACAATCTAAAATATGCTGATGACACTATAGTACTAGCAGAAAACTTTCCAGACCTGGAACACCTACTAAGGAAGATCAAAGAATAAAGTGCAAAGGCAGGCTTAAAGCTGAATATAAAGAAAAAAAAAAAGACCACTGAGGATCTTCACAAGTTCAACAATGAAGAAATAGAAATAGTAAAAGAATTCCCATACCTGGGATCAAACATTGATAGAAATGGGGACTGCAGCCAGGAAATCAAAATAAGAATAAGAATGGGGAGGGTGGCTATGAAAGAACTAGAAAAGATTATAAAATGCAAAGATATACAACTCAGCACAAAAGTTAGACTCATACAAGCCATCGTATTCCCTACTACCATGTATGGATGTGAGAGCTGGACAGTTAAGAAAGGTAATAGTAAGAAAATCAATGCATTTGAGATGTGGTGCTGGAGAAGAGTGCTGAGGATTCCATGGACAGCCAAAAGGACAAACTAGCACAGATCAAACTGGAAAACTCCCTGGAAGCCAAGATAACCAAACAGAGGCTATCATACTTCAGACACATCATAAGGGAGGAGTCACTGGAAAAAACAATAATGCTGGGAAAGGTGGTGGGAAGTAGGAAGAGAGGAAGGCCACATGCTAGATGGATGGATTCTATTAAGGAGGTCACGGGTATGGAGTTGCAGGAGTTAAGCAGAGCAGTGGAGGACAGAGGGTCTTGGAGATGTCTCATCCATAGGGTCGCCATGAGTCGAGATCAACAAGCAGTTAATGAGCAGTTAACAACAAGCAAAATAGCAATTCTACTGAAAATCAATTAGAAAATGTCCTTAACTGTGGCTGGATCATTTTTTTTTTAATTTATAAAGGGTTCAAAAGGCTCTACCATGAAATCTCAGTATATATTAGAATTAAACCAGCCTAAATTTTTGCTAACACTCCCCCAATGAATACCACTTTACAGAAAGTTTCATTTCACTTGTTGGCCAAATTTGTTACCCTCAAAAATTTGGTTCCTTATATTTGTTTGATGTTACTTTAACTATATATATATATATATATATATATATATATATATATATATACACCTAATAAACGTCATGATATGCCTTCAAAAGAGATTGACAAGGCTAAGGCAGTGATAAGTAGTCTTGTACAATCTCGATGTTTTAACCTTCTAGCTTGCATAATCCCTTAACATTTTCATGTTGGCTGGAGCTGATGGGAATTTTGTTGTTAAAAAAATATCAAAGAGCACTAGGTGTCCTATCCCAGGCTAAGGAATAATAGTATACTTCCACAACCACTAGTAGTGTCAGGATCCTTAGCTGACAGTCAGAGGATATGTATTAGTGTATGATTGGACATGTTATGTTTGTAAATGGTGGGGAGAGAAAAGGAGGTCTGGTTGGATAATGAGCAGATAATGTGGGGGGTTATAGTAGTTTTGTGGTGATATGTGGGGAGGAACAAGGGGCTATTACAAGTCCCTTACACTGAATCCAAAACAGTGTTGCAGTCATTAAATGAGAGAGAAGCAGGAGGTGAAAGAGCTTCCAACCCTGCTACAGTTTGCAAGACAGAGAGGATCCTTGGTTGCCTCTCTTCCCTTTCCACAAGCATTCAACAACCCAAGCACTGTGCCCTAGGTCTTGGCAGCAGTTGTGGGGGAGATGTGGAGTGACTCCTCCCCACTCTCAATAGCAGGCACTCTTGCTTTGAATGGCATACCATGATGTAAGAAATTGTGTTTCTTACAATGGACATTACAGGGATGGAAAGGAGAAGTGGGTGGATATTTCTATGACAACTACATGATCATTATCATATCTCATACCAATCTCGGGGAAAATGTCTTTGTTGCATCACATCTTCCAGCAATAGCAAAGCCTCAATCTACCGCTGAATAGCTTAGCAAAACAATTAATAGATGCTAGAAAAATGACAGTCTGCAATAATTAGCCTGATGCCCTCTAGAATTCACTTTAGGGGAAAAAGTTGTACAACACACAAATGTGTGTGCTCTGAGGTCAAGATGCAATAGAATGCTACTGTTTATAATTATCACAGCATAATAAACCACCCTGTTATGAACGTTCAAGTACCATATAATAAATACTAATTTACAAATCCATATTTGTTATCACATTCATCTCCTCAGAGATTGTAGACTCAGATGCCCATTATTTTGATAATCTCTATTAAAGTTAAGCTATTGATTAGAGCAGAGTGTTACTCACTGGAGGTTTTCCTGCAGCAAATTGGATTTACAAGAAAGGCCTATGACAAAGAGTCAAAACAGATAATTGATTATGTTGTTTATTTATATCCTTGCAAATTCTCTTTCACTGAAATTAACTACTGTGACAGGAATTCATGCTTATGTTTTACAGCCACTCAGATAAGAAATCTTTGCTCACAGTTTCCCTAAAACATCCACTTCCTGCTTCCCGCTCCCCCCCCCCCCACACACACACACAACCAGGTAGCTTCTTTTCCTATCCAAAGGACCCAATGACATCATGAAATCAGGCTTAACATTCCAAACTGGTGGCTTGACTAGTCTTTATTTTAACATAGGTGAAGATGATTTAGGTGGGGTGCAGATGGGTGGCTCTGGGCCACCCCGGGAAGTGTCGAATCAGGGCCGTGGCTCCCCCACACCACAGCCCTGATCCTCGCTTTTGCCACCCCGAAAAGAGTGGCAAAATGCTGCTTCTTTCAGGGGCAGCAAAAGGGCATCCTAAGAGCTGGTGTCTTCCAATCAAAGCTGGGCCTCCTTGGGCCTGCAAATCTTTTTTGTTCCTTCAGGTGATGAAGCATCGAAGTAAAACTTTTAAAGTCAGTATGCTTCACAGTCTACATACATCTTAAACTTAATTTGGGGAGTTGTTCTTTCTCTTTCTCATGTCATACATACATTTCAGCCCTGCCAATTAGGTGCTATTCCACAGAAAACTGCTCATTGCTCACCATTTCAGAGTATGTTACTGATATTCCATTTGCTTTATATTTGTTGCATATGAAAGTGCTGAAGCATGCCCCAAATGTACCCCCTCCCCCCCCAAAAAAGAATGGCTGGAACCATGTTAGATAGTTATGAATATGCACCCTAGTGTTATACACTTGTGACCATTTCATATTCACAATTCCTATGTATCCCTTAGTTTAGGTGATACATAGGGACATGAAATTTCCCCAATTCCCACTTACTGGGTAATGCAGTCAATAGAATCATAGAATCATAGAATCATAGAATCATAGAGTTGGAAGAGACCACAAGGGCCATCCAGTCCAACCCCCTGCCATGCAGGAACTCCCAATCAAAGCATCCCCGACAGATGGCCATCCAGCCTCTGCTTAAAGACCTCCAAGGAAGGAGACTCCACTACTCTCCGAGGGAGTGTGTTCCACTGTTTATCAGGAATAGGTGTCTGTTCCTCTGTTTATCAGGAAGCAACTGGTTGATGCCTCATGCAAGTGATCTCTGGCATGAGAGGAAATTGGGACAGGGACTCCACTTCTGCCTGTTTGACTGGTGATCATTCAGAGCAATGTGTGGAAATGTCAATAACCTTCTTCCCAAGTGATAGAGGAACAGGCCACTTCTAATCCATGTACTTCTAATCAAACAGCTCTCATAATCATAGTGGTTACTGGCTTGTAATTGGAGATTGGGAGGATCAAGATGGGGTTTACTACATAACATTGTAACTATAGTGCTTACACATTTACAACTCATCAACAGGATTCTGGTCAATGTGTTCATTCATTTGTTTATTTGATTTGTATTTGCCTTTCTGCTAATATGAGATCAAAAGCAGCTTACAGTATTTGATAAAACAAAATACCCAAAACAATATAAGGGACAGAAGTTTTAAAATCAATCCATTTAATAATTTAATGCAATTAAAAATATAACAAGGACATTGTCTGTGTGTGTTTGTGTGTATTGAAACAACCACAAGCAGAAAACCCACTGCACATCTCTCTACATCAACCTGTTAAAGACTGAAGAATTGTTTGAATAAGAAGGGCTTTGACTGTCAATATGAAGTAAACAGAGAGGGTGCCAATCAAATCTCCTTTGGGAGTGAACGTCATAGTTTAGGAGGAGCCACTGAGAAGACTAAGGCCCAAAACACACTGCAGAAATAATCCATTTTGAAACCACTTTAACTGCCCTGGCTCAGTGCTGGGGAATCCTGGGAGCTGTAGTTTATTGTGGCACCAGAGCTCTCTGACAGAAAAGCTAAATGTCTCACAAACCTACAGTTCCCAGAATTCCCTAGCATTGAGTCAGGGCAGGTAAAATGGTCTCTAACTGGATTATTTTTTGCAGTGTGTTTTGAACCTAAGAAGGACATATCTTCCTAGGTTATTTGTGCACTACTGTTCTCAAATAACAGCACAGACACGGTAGCTAACAAAACTCTACCATGTTCTCAAAGGACAGTTGTGACAGATCATATGTAAGGAAAATCCTTATGATATCCTTCCCCTTCCTTCCTTTGATTTTTTCTTTTTTTGAGAGAGAGGTGGAGCACAAAATAGTAATAATAATAATAATAATAATAATAATAATATTTTTTATTTAATACCCCGCCCCTCTGAGCGCAATCGGGGTGGCTTACATCATAAAATCACAACAAACAATTAAGAATAATTTCCTCCCCCTCCCCCCCTTAAAAATTATTAAACCAATTCCAAATTAAAATAAAGTATAAAAGAGATGGATTCCTCCATACAAAAAGACAGCAATACAAACAAAACAAAACAAAACAAAAATGCTGGCGATGTATAAGCACTGGCTCATATGAGCCTGGTCACATAAAGGGGAGAATCTCGGAGAGAGATTCTGGACCCGGAGGTGGTAAATTTGATTAATCCGGGAAGGCCTGCCGGAAGAGATCTGTCTTGACAGCTTTCTTGAAGCTGTCAAGTGATGACAATTGACGGATCTCCTCCGGCAGGCCATTCCACAGTTTGGGGGCAACTACTGAAAATGCCCTCTGGGAGGTTGTCACCAGCCTCGTTTTTTGAGGCTGCAACAGATTCCTCCCAGAGGACCGGAGGGTGCGGGGAGGATTATAGGGGAGGAGGCGGTCCTTGAGATAGTCTGGACCCAAGCCATTTAGGGCTTTAAAGGTAATAACCAACACCTTGTACTGGGTTCGGAAGCTGATAGGCAGCCAGTGGAGGGACTTCAAAACTGGTGTAAAACCGGTGTAATGATAGAAAATTTCTTAGATAAGAACCCTGTCATGTTTCAAAATAAGTGCAGAGACTATGGAATAGTGCTGCTTTTTAAAAAACAAAATTGTTGGAAGGCTCCTTCAAATAGCAAACAGGAGGAGGCTGAATGTTCTTGGCTGTATCTTTACTAAAGTTAGAAATCCTTTATAATCCTTCCCCCCTCCCCCACCAAAAAAAATTCACAATTGGAGAACCTTTGGTAAAAACATGGCCTAGGATGCTGATCACTCAATCCCATTGTTTTCCCCTCCTTAGTCCCACTC
This sequence comes from Phrynosoma blainvillii, assembly GCA_026167975.1. Lineage (NCBI taxonomy): Eukaryota > Metazoa > Chordata > Lepidosauria > Squamata > Phrynosomatidae > Phrynosoma > Phrynosoma blainvillii. The sequence goes on along the minus strand of JANUYF010000004.1, from coordinate 119,519,915 downwards.
TGAGCATAATGGTTTACATAAACAAAAGCAAAATGTTACTATTTGGACAAGGTGTGTCCACATCCTTTCCAATATGATTCTGCAAGTAAAGAACTGTTTTAGGTAATAATACTTAGGGGGGTTGCAGACTGCCAGAAATAGTGTCCACTTTTAGGGTTAGGGTTAGTGCTAGGGAATCATGGGAGTTGTTTTTTTTCCCCTGAGACATTGAGCCTTCTCTGTCAGAGAGCTCTGGTGCCACAATAAAATACAGTTCCCATGATTCCCTAGCACTAACTCTAACCCTAAAAGGGGACTCAATTTGCACTATTTCTGGCAGTCTGCAACCCCCCTAAGTCTCACCAATACTTATTGAGAGTAGGAGGCATTCCTGCTTGTAAACATATTTACAATTAATAATGAAGAATTAAAAACTTGGTATTAATACTTCTTGTTTTGTCTTGGGGTCCAATTTGATGACTGGATTTAGTCATGTTTGGCCATGTTTTGTTTAGACTGATTTGTATTTGATCTAACCCTCTACAAACCTGAATCAACACTAGCAACTAGGATATCTAAGTATTTGTGCTGCAAATTGTTTTACATGGGAAAACAAAAATGAGGAACACCTCCTTTCTTTCTTTTTTCTTAGTTGGATGAAATATCTAGACAAGGTAGCATCCTTAGACATATTAACACCATGAAGGTGTCTGCTGATTTTATTCTTACATAATGCAATGAACAAGAGAGAAAAGCTTTGAAAGTTATTAGAGATTAGGAATTATTCTGTGCAGTTTTTTTTTTCCCCATGATGGTCACCATTTCCTCCTGATGTCACAATACAACACCACATTGGAGGGTGGGACGAATGAGGGATACAAAATCATGGTCATGGTCAGGATACAAGTGCAGTTGCTCTGCTCTTGTTATTTGTTTTGCTTTTAATGGTAGACTATAATGAAAATCACAATGCATGAACTATTGGAAAATATCCTGGCTTGAATATTCAGTTTTATGTCCTCTTCAGTTCTGCTTTCTGAATACTGGGTAGAGGACTTTGTGAGGCTGTTTTTATTTACCTTGACTTTGGATGAATTAATTTACAATGAATACTCTCTCTCTCCCTCCCTCCCCCCCTCTCTCTCAGATATAGAGTTCATCATATCTTAAATTATAATATTCTTAAAGCAAATTTGCTACATGATCCTGTGTAAGTGTGTTAGAAAATAAATCCCACATTGTTCAATGGAATTGTGTCAAATGTTAACACAATTTTGATATATGTTGCACATGCTCCCTTTATTTGGGTCCAGCATGAATTTCATCCAGTTTTTACAAATGTCTTTCATCCCTTGTTGCTATGAAGTTGTACTGGATTATTGAATTGCTTGTTATTGAATTGCTCATCACTTTGTGGACTGATGTACTCACATGTTAGAGTCTGGGAATTAAGATCTACAGTTAAATATTTACTTTTAATATTTAATATCTCTGACGAATGTTCACAACAGTTATAAGTAACTCATTAAAATGGTCGTTAATGGAAGGAAATATTTACTCATTTCTCCCTAGAAAAGGTCTTTTATATCATTCTATGTTCTCCTACTTAATTAATACAATTATTGTATTAATTGTACATTCTGGACCCCCCCCCCTTGAAAATGGAGACTTGCCAATATTCAAGCCCCATAGGCTTGAATGGGGGGCACACCCAAGTGGTTTAAGCACTTGTTCACTTGATTGCATATCATAATAGACCTGAATGGTTCAGAGAAGGGGTATACAAGGTAAGTAAAGAAGCCACCTTCTATATCCCTTCTTGCTCCTTGATGGAAAAAACAATGTCTCAGTATTGATGAACTTCCATCAGTACAAGCAGAGGTGATGTGGCAGTGCCCTTAGGAGGCAGCCAACATCTGGTAGGCATAGCACTAGTGTGGCCTAGATCCAATTGCTATTGTCAAGTATTGTAAATCAATGGGAAGTTAATAGGCCAATCAAGTTAAATTGATTTAAATCTACTTGGAAGTAATAATTAGATCTCATTCAATAGAATTTGGTGACTTACTAACTTCCCATTGGCTCACTAGGTTTACACTACTTGGGACAATCAATAATTAGTTCCAAGACTATGTACATTCTATATACATGTCTCAAATATTGTCTGAATAGACACCTTTCAAATAATTGTTGTGTTACAAATTGTTGGAAGATTTTGGGTTTCTACTGATGTAAGCCCTTTACTAAGCACAATGGGAAGTTGACCTCTGTAGTATTTGAGGGTTTGGTCTCATATAAATAAGATTAACAGTAACACATCTGTTATATTTTGTTTCTCATTGTCTTTATTCTGGAGCAAATAAATCTTCCTCAGTAGATTTAGAGATAAGTGCAACATTAATCTGTAATTCTATTGAGGAGAAAAGATGAACCAAATCCTTATTACTTTTATCACAATTGTTTATTTACTGTAAATTTTGCTGAGTTGTAAAGTTCCCAGGGGAAGCTGATTGCTTTGTGATGTGAGCAGAAGGTATAATATTTCTTCACTGATAACAAGCAATAGGAATGAGCATGTATGGGACACTGAGTTAGGACAAAGCAATGAAACACAAGAGCTCATTTTATTTGGTGTAAAAGAAAGACAAATTATACATCATGGAGGAAACATGAATTTCCAGCCAAGCTGCATGTACCTCCCCTACATAGATATACCAGAAGTAGAAAGCCATGTGATGTGTTTGTAATCTACACTAATGACTGCAACTTTTCCAGCACTGAATTGTACTTGAACAGGAAATACTAAGAGATAAAGAGATAAAAAAATGATAAGTAAGGTAAATACCATTGATAGGTTCTATTAGACACCATGCCCCCAGAATCCTGCTCTAATATGCTTCAGAGGATTCTGGATCCCTATGAAAAGGTTTAGGGTACCATGAAGATTTAGCAGTGCAAAAAGAAGGGTATTCATGTCATCCATTGTAATAAAAACTTGACCTTGAGAAAATTATAATTAGCTCAAAATAATAAGGATCCGGACCCATTGTATGCAGGGGGAGGGAGGGAAGAGTCCTTGCAGAGACAGCATTTTTCTAAAAGAATGGTACTTTTATTAAGAGAGAAAAGTAAATCAACAAGCAAGCACACACATACAAACAGAGAATACATACAATCAGTAAGAAAGGTTTCACACACACACACACACACACAAAATACTTACCTAGAAACTCTGCATTCCTTGTAGAAAAATGGACGCAGCTGTTTGCTTATGGACTGAAGTTTTGTTAGGACAGCCAAGGGAGACATAGGGCCTCTACATCCAGATGGCAGTGGGCCACCCCAAAAAGCCGAGGATTGGGGCCGAAGCTGCTCCACTCCTTGGCCCCAATCCACTCTTTGGGCAGCAGAAAGGGGAGCCGGAAGAGGCAGCATGCACCTCTTCCATGTCTCTTCTATTGCAGCGTGTCCAGACGCTGCGACGGCAGGACGTCATCAGAGTGCTCGCCGTGTGCAATGGGGGGCGCTCCAATGATATCCTCAGGAAGGGGTTGGGGCACCCAGCATATGGCTGCCCCTTCCCTTCCTTGGCTCGAAGACAGCGCTTTGCGCTGTCTGCTGTCTGCCCCATAGTTAGCAGTTTCAGAGAGGGAATGAGATCCCCCCCTTCCCTTCCAAAACCAGCTCTCAGAACACAGATTTTGGAGGTCTTAGTATAGGCTGAAAATAGCCTGGAGCAAAGTTTGATTATGGTATATCAAAGGATTCCGGTTACTACTCTTTGAAGTAGACAATTTCCAAGAAGAGGAGATGATATATTGATGTTATCTCGTTCTTAGCCAGTTGTAAATCTCTGTGCCTCTGAAATGTCCTGTAAATGTCCTTCTTGCAGCTCCTAGGCTTGGTCCTTTTGATCTGCAAATTGTTGTAAGTACAGATCTGACCTTTCAGGTGCCTATGTGATGTGCTCGCCTTGAGTCTATGGCAATTGGGGCTTTCTCAGTCCAGGGCCATGGCAGGAACCCAAAAGGGATCTTTATATTAAATCAACCATCATAACACCATGTTGTCTGCTTGTGTGATGTTAAATTTAGTGTCGAGGATACTCCAAGACAGCAATAATAGCCATTTCACTCATTTTAATTCCAGTTACACCCATGCTGCACTAAGTCCTACTCACTGTGGACCACGTTTTAAAGCCCTTTTTTAAAAAAACATGAAACAGTGATATTAGCATTATTTTATAATTTAAGCTTGCACTATACTTTTTGCTAACCACCTGACATGTCTTTTCTCTTTCTCTCCCTAACACACACACACACACACACACACACACACACACTTTTCATTCATATAAATTGTGCATTACAAAACAAAGGCTGGGGCTTTTAAATAAAAAAAACCCTATATGCTAACAATATTTTGATCTCCAAGCTAAAAATCTATATCAGACTGTTCCTTTTCTTTAAGCAACAATGGTACTAAGGAAATTGAGTTTTCTACATCAAAGAATTTTACTTTTGTATGAACAAAATATTTAAATAAGAAGCTTGCATTTTGAATTCCTGGCAACATTGCCTCCAAGTTATTATTCATTAGGGTTTATTATCACTGTCAGTTGCTATCAGTTGCATGGAATAACAGTGTTTCAAAGAATGCCTTGATCCAAAAGCTCAAGTAAAGTGTAGATGGCAGCTCCCAAAGATCTTGAAAGGCATTTTCCCTCAGAAGCAAAAAGTAATGTTCATATAAAAATCATCCTTTTCCTTGCATCTTTTTTACCAGTTTCATTGGAGTAATAAAACATGAGAATTGGAGGCTGCATCCACACTGCAGAAAAAATCCAGATTGACACTACATTAAATGCCATAGATCCAGCCTATGGAATTCTGGGATCTGTAGTTTGTTGTGGTGCCAAAACACTCTGACAGAGAGCATCTCACAAAACTACAGTTCCCAGAATTCTATAGTATTGAGCCATGGCAGTTAAAGTGATGTCAAACTGGATTATTTCTGCAGCGCAGATGCAGCTTTAAAGTCCTTTCACAGAATCACATTTTTCAGTGTTATAGTACTATATGGGGCTTAAAGACTGTACAAGTCCATCATTGTATCTGTACTTCTGAATTAGTACAGTTTGACAATGTTTTAACTGCCATGGCTCCATTCTTTGTAATTTGTTTTGGCACCAGAGGTCTCTGACAGAGATGGCAAAATAGTCATAAAAACTATAGATCCCAGAACTCCATAGCATTGAGCCGTGGCAGTTAAAGCAGTGTCAAACTGCATTATGTCTGCAGTGCAGATTGAGTCCATGAGGATTATTTATGTGACCCCAGAACCACCACAAATACACTAGGGAAAATAGTAAATAAAAATAAAAATAAAAACAGCCATGTTGGTGCTGTTTTCCTCTTTAAATACTATTTCAGATCTCTTCATGTTATGTAGGTACAATCTTATGGGTTTTATTTTATTTTTTTAATAGGAATTATATTCAGGCTACATTTCTGTTTAGGGAGGTGGAAAATGGGGAATCCACAGCAGGCAGTTTCTTTTTTAAAAATTTGTATTGCGTATATAAAAAAAACCAAGAAAGAAAACATACATATTCAAACATACATCACAAATCACACATCTTCAAACATTAAAAAAGACTTCCCAAGCTGTGAATGAAAAGAACAATGTTTATCTTATAACTAACTACTATAATTCTTAACCATACATATGAATTATTACATCCACATCTGTAGAAACCTACATATCTATTGATATTATTAGTATAGTTAAACCAAGGACATCTTAAACTTTCAGGAGACTAGAAATGACCCCAAAATCTAATAACATCAGATTTTGGATCTAATGTCTAATCTATTATGTCTTACCACAAATGCATCCCAAAGAGTGAGAAAAAGCACACGGGTATAAAGTAAAATATCATGGAAGTTATATGAGACCATAGTGAGCATGAAGGAAACATCGTCTTCTGTTAGGATTGGGTCCCAAGGGAAAATGTACATTGTGGGATAGTGCAGCAGCCATGATGACACAGCATTTGGCCACAGCTGAGTCATGCAGCCTCATGCTGATGTCACAGGACATAACATCATGGAAGTAGTCACCTGGTGCTGGAAAGCACAGAAATTGATGCAAAAGTGCAGTGTCACTCAGGTGAGTGACAGGTGTCCAGCTGGAAGAGGCAGGGCCAGAAAGCCATGTGGAGCACAGGCTATATAAGGCACAAGCCTCTGGACATACATGTGGACTGTGGATTATGGAGTGTGAGTTCAGTTCGTAGTATTGCTGTTTTGCTGTTGGAGTTGTGTTGGTGTATGCTGTACATATCTGTATATAGAGCAACAAAGATTAAAGCCTCATTTGTGAGACGTCTGGCTGTAGAGTCTCTGTGCTCTATCTGGAAGGGGAGAGGAGTTCCTCCAGCTGACAAGCAGCCTGCTTCATCAGAGAAGTCTGGATCCTGGTGCTTCATGTTATGTGGTCTCCACGCGCTGCGTTACCATGCCTAACAGTTTCTTGTTGTACTGGCCAGATAAGGACAAAGACTCCTCATTGGTCAAGGTGTGTGTGTGGGGGGGAGTCACACCACTGTGCCTGGGCCAACAGGATGGTGTTAACAATTCTGGCAAAGCCAATGTTTTGTGAGATTTGGACGAGAGTTTGTTGCTTATAACTCGATGCAACCACGTGGAGACAGCCATTTTTATAGTCGAGACAGTGAGAGTTACTTCAAAGTGTTCTTGGCTTTTGGCGTGCTTGGCTTTGGCCTTGTGTTTTGGCTTTTGCTTTTGGGGCTTTGCCTATTTTCTGCATCATCGTCTGCTCCGGGGGCTCTGGTTTCACTAGAGTAACCTGTGGGGGTGAGCGAGTGGCCTTCAGGCCGGACTTCGGGGCCTTCCAGCCTCCGCATTCCTATTCTCAGGGCTTTCACCTGAGAAAGGTCCTGTGGGCTCGCTTGCACCAGGTGCGTCAATCCTCTCCCTTCAGGCCCTGAGACGCTCTGGCCACTCGATCTGGTAAGGTCAGGACCCTCCGCTGGTGGTGGTGGGGGGGGTTGCGGCGCTTCCTCCCAGCGGTGAGTGGGTGAAGATGCTAGTCTTCAGTGAAGGTTCCGGCTGGACATTCAGTGGACACCTTTCCCACTGTGGTTGCCAGTTTTGCTCCCTGGCTGTGGTGTCTCGGTGAGACTTGAGGGAAGGGGCCAGGGTGGACTCTCCCACGGGGGTATTTGTTAGGGCCCGTGTTCATTGTCATTGAGTTCAGGATGCCACGCAGTAAGGCCCAATCAAAACATTGGGTGGCTTCTGCAGCACCTTCTGCAGGTCACTTGGCTTCTAAAAGACCTTCTAAGCCTGCTGGCAGGGACGAGGATTTACTTGCCCAAGTTACTCAACTGGGCAAAACGGTACAGGCTTGCGGGGCACTCTTGTGGTGGGGAATGACCCCATCCCACAGATAAAATTAATTTGGCTAGTTAAATTAGGAATAGAAAAAAAAATGGCTCTAAACAAATTTACAGGAAATGACGTAAATAATTAAAGGTTTACGTCATAGCAAATTAAAACAGTGTTAGTCTCTCTCATCCAAAATTACATATTTTCATTTTAATCTTTTTGACTATAACATGATTCTTTTCTTATTTCTCCCTTCTTTCTGACAAATATATATAATATATATAATTAATCTTATAGTTTCCCCATAATTGTATATATAGTATATATGAAAAAATAAATGAATTAATAAAGATGATCAGAATCCTGTATGGGAGATTCATATGTGTAAGCATCAAATGTACAGTACTATACAGTGAATCCTGGCTTCAAACCCCAAACCTGAATTATGGAGAAGCAGCCACCACAGTCATGATCACAGAGATTGCTCACATAAGGAGGTGGGTGGGAAAATCAATCAACTGCTTCTCGATTGGCAAAGGAACAGACTCTGGTCAATTCTAATGTCTGCTTCCTAGTAAGTGGGGATTGGGGGACTTTCACACTCCCTATAAGCCAGTGTGGTGTAGTGGAGTGTTGGACTGTGACTCTGGAGACTAGGCTTTAATATCTGCTTGACCATGAAACTCACTGGATGACCTTAGGCAAATCACATGCTTTCAGCCTCAGGGAAGGCAATGGCAATGACAAACTTCCTCTGAACAAATCTTGCCAAGAAAACTCTATGGTTGGGTTGCCTTAGGGTCACCATAATTCAGAAATGGTGTGAAGGAATACAACAACATCAGTAATGTAGTCTCTAAACTAGGGGATACATAATGATTATGGATATGTTACTTCCATAGAGGATTCTGAATAATAATAATAATAATAATAATAATAATGCATTTAGTCCAGCTTCACATTTAAATTGGGTCAGAGGAAACTTGCCCATGACATGATGGTATCACAAAGGATTTGTGATCTGGATGTGTTCTGCATTTAAGGCTAGCATTGCATAAGCAGTGTGGTTAAAATGGGAAGCTAGTCACATGGGAAGATACAAAAGATACATTGCACAAAATGAGACCATTGGTCCATCCTGCCCAGTATTTACTATTCATGGCCAGTAGTAGCTCTCCAGGATTCCATACAAGCTCCTGATCCTTTTCATTGAAAATTGTAGGGATTGAACTTAAGACCTACAGTGTGCAAAGCCTGTACTCCATGACAGAACTATTGTCTCTGCACTAAAGTCAATTCTTTTTGTTTCTTCAGGATCATATTTTCACGAAATTCAACAAATGACAGCTATGATGAATGTAAGGTTGTACATTAAATACAGGCTTATAATTTCTTTTGCTTTCCTTCTTATTATGCATAAGTGAGGGATGCTGATTTTGCAAATATTGTTCCTGAATGAAGGAACAAGTAATTTTAGCAATTTCCTTCTCACTATGAGAAAATATTTCAAAACTGTGCAGGTTTCAAAGACTATTCACTATTGAATATCCAAAAACTATAATTATTGTAAAAGAACTAACAAATCAAACTGAGAAAGAGGAAGAGTTAGTTGGTTACTCACTCAATATAAATAAAAAGGAAGAAGTTACAGATCGAAGGTAAAAGAATAAAAAAGAAATACAAATGAATACAAATAAATTAAAAAGTATAGTAATAAAAAGGTAAGCTAAAAAAGAAAGAAAAACATTGATAAATAAAAATACATTTATACAAATAATAAATAATAAATTTAATGACAATTGTATAACATTTCAGGAAGTGGGTGAGGACAGAGGAAAAGGATAAAACTAACCAACTAAGGAAAGTAAAGAAAGAAAGAAAGAAAGAAAATGAAAGGAATTGATAAAGGGGGAAATTATAAATTACTAAGAGGAAGTCAGACAAGGAACAAATCAAGTGATTTAACTTGGAAAAAGAGGGTGGAAGAAATAACCAAAAAACAAACAAAAACAAAAATATAAATATAAAATAAAAATAAAAATAAACAATTAAGGAAAAAGAGAAGGGGGGTAAAAATGGCGATTTCAAAGAAGACAACACAAACTTCTAGTCAATGAAGAACATCAATAGAAACATCAAATGATCAAATAGGTCTAATACTACAAGAAATAAAAAATCTCAAGAAGAAATCAACCTTTCTAGACTGGAAATGAAACAGGAGATGAAGGAATTAAGAACAGAGATGAAACAAGATTTAAAGATGGAAACTAACTTAATCAGACAGGATCTGGACATGATAAACAAGGATATTGAGAAAATTACAGGGAAAGCAGAGAAACTAGAATCAAGAACAGAGACGGTTGAAAGCAAAGCCAAACAAATAAGTAGAACTCAGAAAGAGGATCAGGAAACCCTATTGAATGTCAAACTTAAACAAAGATAATCTTGTTTGAAATTAAGAGGGCTACCAGAACAAACAAAAAACTTATATATTATTTAATTAACTACTAGCAAAATACATGGATGCACCTGTACATAATTTTAGTTGGGAAATTGACCAGATATACAGGTTGAATTCAAAAATGGCAAAAATCAAAGGTTTACCAAGGGATGTGGTAATATATTTGGTCTGAAAACAAATAAGGGATGCAATTCTAGAGAAGAATTATAAAACTAGATTGTCATTCAAGGAAATGAAAAAAAAAATTTAAAACATTTCAATGAAAATACTTAGAAAAAGAAGGGATTACAAATTTTTGACAGACCAATTGAAATCTTATTGAATTTTTTTACAAATGGGAGGATATTGAAGGCATAATATTTTTGTAGGAACAAAAGAAATATAAACTTGATTCAATTGAGAAAGCTGGAGAATTTTGGAAGAAACACAGAAAAGAGGTAGAACAAAGTAGAACAGGAGAAACAGAATATAGAGATGATGAAGAAGAAGATGGTGAAAAAGCTACATCACTAAGAAGCAGAAGAATGTATTATAGAAGGAAAGAAATGGAGAAGAAAAAGAAAAAAAGGAGTCAGAGAAAAAGAAAGTGATAAAGAAAAAGAATGAAAGGAAGATGATGAAGAGGTAGTAGAAGAACAAAAGGAATCAAAAGGATAAGAACCTGAAGAGGAGGTAACAGGAGAAGAGACACAAGAGGAAGAACAGAAAGAGATGACAGAGGACAAATACTAAAAAAAAAACCAGACAAATATATACACACTCCCACTTTTGAATGAATCTATGAAAGATATTCATGAGGATATTAACATGGAATGTGAAAGGTCTAAATTCTCCGACAAAAAGGAAAAAAAAGGTTCCGCTATCTGGGGAAGAAGAATTGTGACAGAACTTGCTTACAGGAGACTCACTTTAAGCAAAACAAAACAAGGTTTCTTAAAAAACAGAAATTAGGAAAGGAATATATCTCTTCCACAATATATGTAAAGAACCAAATTCAAAGGAAATATTCACAGATACAGAAGGCCATTACAAAGGAGTACAAATTAACTGGGAAGGAAGTAATGTATTAATTATAGGAATTTATTCCCCACAGGATAATAAAATAGAATTTGATTAAAAAATTCACGAGAAAATAATAGTAATAATAATAATAAAGTTTATTTTTATCCTGCCCCTCTGCAGCACAATCGGATTTAATTACAACAAAATCTTCGTAATGGGAGATTTCAACAGGGTGATTGAGCCGATTATAGATAGAAAATCAGAGAAGACAGTAAAATAAAATCAAGGTAAACTACTGAATACCTTCTATAAGATGATAGAGGACCTGGGACTAGTGGATGGATGCAGATATCTCTATAACCAGGCGAAACAGTTTACATTCTATTCAAAGAGGCATAATTATCTATCTAGAATTGACTTGTTCCTCCTGACTAAAACATTAATAAACAATATTAAAAATATAGAAACCCTCCCAAGAACCTTATCTGACCATAATCCTACAATTTTAACAGTAAAAGAACATAAAAAGACATTCTCATGGAGATTAAATGAAGAATTATTGCTGGACAAGAACATTATTATCAAAGCGAAGGTGATGACTAGAAACTACTTCAATGAAAATACAAAAGACAATACAAAAGTAGCTACAATCTGGGATGCAGAAAAAGCTGTGGTATGAGGTTTTTTTAGCCAACAAAATGCGATACTACAAAGAACAAAGAGAGAAAAACTATGTAATCTTAATAACCTATTAGTTCAAAAAGAAAAAGAAATTGAGGGGAAAAATAATAATGAAAATATAAACAATGAAGTTAAAATATTACAGAAGCAAATCTCAATGGAACTGTCTGGAGAAATGGAAAAGAGATTAAAAATAGCTAAACAGAATAAATTTGAACACTCCAACAAACCAGGGAAATGGTTAGCCTATAAATTAAGAAAAGAAAGAGACAAAAAATTATTACTAAGATTAAAGATGGCGAAGCAGTATTCACAGAATACAATAAAATTAAAGAAATCTTTTATAATTTCTATTCACACCTATATGAAGAGCAAAAAGCTGACAGGGAAATATTTAAAAATATATTGGAGAGGAACACCATAAGAAACTAAATGATAAAATAAGTTTGGATGAAATAAAGGAAGGGATCAAAAATTTTAAACTAGGGAAATCTTCAGGACCAGATGTATTCACAGCATTGTACTATAAAACATTCCAAGAAGAGTTAGTACAGGGGTAGGCAACCTAAGGCCCGGGGGCTGGATGCGCCCCCCCCCGAGGCCTTTGGACTAGTCCCAGGCCGGTCCTGCCACTGCCACCACTGCCGCCACCGCTGCCCACCATGATGATATTGATTATTGTTGTTGTCACTTTTTCTTGGGGTTTTCTTGGCAAAATCTCCACAGGGGTTTTGCCATGGCTTTACTGGGGCTGAGAGAGTGTGCATGCATATATTTTTTATTTTATTTTTTTAAAAAATATATTTTTATTTATTTATTTATTTATTTATTTATTTTTGGTGCTTCAGCCCCCCAATTGTCTGAGGGACAGCAACCCAGCCCCCATCTCAAAAAGGTTGCCTACCCCTGAGTTAGTAGTACCACTGGAACATGCAATGAATGACATCTTGGAAAATGGAATTCCTGAATCCTGGAGAGAAGCAGATATAATAGTTAGTCCTAAAGAAGGGAAGGATAATTTAGAACAACAACAACAACAAATCTATAGATCCATTTCCTTATAAAATTAAGATTACAAAATATTTACATCAATTATGGCTAATAGATTAAAAAATTGTTTGAAAGATTAGATTAACAAAGATCAAAGGGGATTCCTGCCAAAAAGACAGATGAGGGAGAATATGAGATATGTTTTGGACATTCTAGAATACCACAAATTTCACAATGATAAACAATTGGGACTGATATTTGTTGATCTCAAAAAAGCTTTCAATTTGGTTAAATTGACATGCGCTGTTTGAAATTCTTGACAAAATGAACTTAAGGGAAAACTACACAAATTGGATTAAAGAAATATACAAGGTACAAACAGCTAGAGCAATAATAAATGGGGAAAAAACAGAGAGATTTCAAATTAAAAGAGGAACTAGATAAGGATGTCGCTTGTCACCCTTTCTATTCCTATTAGTAATTGAAAGACTAATATTAAAAATTAAAGAGAATGGGAAAATCCAGAGAATAAAAAAGAAAAATTACCAATATAAAATTAAAGCATTTGCAGATGACTTGGTGATTATTTTAAATAACCCATGCGATAGCGCAAATGAAGTATCAAAGGCACTAGAGGAATTTGGGAAGGTAACAGGGTGTAAAATTAACAAGGAAAAGTCATCAATCCTTACAAAAAACATGACAAACATAAAGGAACAGGAACTGAGTGATTTAATGGGAATTAAGATACAAAACAATGTGAAATACTTAGGGATGAATATCTCTAGGAAAACAGCGGACCTTTACAAAAAAAAATTATAGAAAAAACTTTGGAATGAGATAAGAAAAGATTTGACTAAATGGAATAAATAAAACCTGTCACTACTAGTTAGAATTTCCATGATAAAAATGTCAGTCTTACCCAAGATGCTATTCCTATTTCAAATGGTTCCAATTATTACATCTGAGAAACCATTCTGGGAATGGAATAAAGACATTTCAAAGCTCATTTGGAATGGGAAGAAGCCATGGGTCAGACTGAAAATACTACAAGATTCAAGAGAAAAAGGAGGTTTAGGAGTCCCAAATTTAAAACTATACTTTGAAGGTTGCGCCCTCGCATGGGTAAAAAATTGGGTAACTCTAAAAGAAATAGGTTATTAGAATTAGAAGGGGATAATTAGAAGTTCAGCTGGCACACATATTTGCAATATGAAAAAGATAAAGTCAACAAAAACTTAAACAACCATTGTGTTAGGAGAACTTTGTTAAGAATTTGGAAAAAAGTCCAAAAAACCCCCAAAAACAACCATATAGTAAGATACCCTATTGAATCTTGCCCCAAGAAGCATTTCATAGCAGAGAAATGATTTGTGATAACGATTGGCTTACAAAACTCTAATCCAAAAAATAACTAAAAAAACTGGCAACTAAAAACAAAAGAGGATTTAAAGAAAGAGAGTCATGAGACACATTGGTTTTCATACTTGCAAATCAAGGAACAATACAAAATAGATAGCAAAATGTATAGATTTGAAGAGAAAGAAACAAATTTGGATAATTTTTTTGTGAAGAACAAGACAAGATTTTTGGAAATTTTTATAAGAACCTATTAGACCTGCAATTAGAAGGGGAGACAGTAAAACATGCAATGATTAGATGGGTGAAGAATGTGGGCCATACAATTGAATTTCGAAGCTGGGGAAAAATTTGGACCAAAGTGACAAAATATACTTGTTCACAAGATTTGAGGGAATTTTTTTACAAAATGTGTCTTCGTTGGTATATTTTGCCCATTAAAATCTCCAAAATATACAAGAACACTAATAATCTATGTTGGAAATGTAAAGAAAAACCGGGAACATTTTATCATTGCTGGTGGACATGTAGAAAAGCAAAATAATCATAATAATAATAATAATGGAAAGATGTAAATGAAATAACATGTAAAATTTTAAACACAGAGATACAAGTAAAAGCTGAATTTTGTTTATTAAGCATGTTCAATTATGAAACTGAGGGTAAATATGGTAAGATTTGCTTCTACCTGACCACAGCAAGAATATTATATGCTCAAAAATGGAAATCTGACAACATCCCTAAAGAAAAAGATGGTTAGTTAAGTTATATGATGCCATAGAAATGGACAAATTGACACAAAGAATAAAACTTAATAACCTAGAGAAAATGAAGGAAGAATGGAATCCGGTATGAAATATTTGGAAGAAAAGTGGGGGACAACAGCAAAGATAGATTTGACTTTTTGAATAGTTAAAACAAAGGTAAAGATCATGGATATCAGAGGTGGATTGGTTCAAGAAGTGGGAAAGTAAAAAAGCAACAGATACATGATGCTAAAAAAGAAATATAACTATAACAAAACTACAGTGAGACAGGTAAAATGTACAGATAAGGAAGTAAGAAATCAAGGATAGAGCAAGCTGGAATGGAATGTATGTGAAGAAAAAAAGAGTTGGAAAAGAGGACAAGTTTCAAAGAAGAAAAATACTGTAATAGAAAGTCAACAAAAATAAATAGCAAACTGTAATCAATGAAAAGGAAGCTGGAATGAAAGAGAGAGAGAAAAGGATGTGTAGACGGTGAGAGCAGGTTATAGAAAGTAAGAGAATGTGAGAGGGTAAGAGTAAGTAGGTAAGTTGAAAGTAGGAAATATGAGGCTGGGAAGGTAGAGAGAAGATAGGACGAAGGTATATAGGGAGATGTTAGAAGGAGTAAATGTAGAAGGACAAAAGGAAAGGAGGAAGAATTGAAGGACCAATGAATGCAAGAATTAAAGAGGTGGTGAATAAAAGAGTGTAGAATGAGAAGAGTGAAAGGCAGTAGGACGATAACTAACTTTAGTAACAGTCTTTATGGAAACTCAATATTAAGTAACAAACAGAAAAAATACGAACAATATGAAATTAGGAGAATCCAGATAACTATTACATATCATATCTGTTCTTCTTTATTTTTGTATTTGCATAAATGTTATTTGCGTACTATGTAATCGGAATATGGATGATGTATTATATGTGATGATTTTTTTAATGAATAAACTTTTATAAAAACAAAAACAAAAATTATTATTTCCTGTTCAGAAAAAGGTGTTTTCTGGGGCGAGGTGAGTGTGAATGTGTGAAAACTGCATAGATTCTCATCAGTCCAAGATCATCCTCATCAAGTTTTCTGGACACTTGAGAAACATATTTTGACTTTATTTTATTTGTTTTTTAAAAAAAAATTATTCAAAAATGTCATTTCTAACATGAGAATGAGAAACCAATTTTTCCCTTCCTCGCCTTTGAAACTGTGAGTTGCTTCTTTTACTGTGAGTTCCCAGATTTAGAACACTATTTTTTGTTCAAGATGCACAGCAGCATAAAACTGTGATAGTGGATTGCACTAAGGTATATTATTCTTCATCTTCCTGCTGGTTTCACCAAATCTTTTCCCACAGCCATCATTTCCCACAGCTGTCAATGTTTTCAGTGCATATTTTCTATGTATCATGGGGGAGGATTCATTTAGCACATAGGCATTTTGGGGTGTGCAAAAATGATGGGAACCTCATCAAAAAACAAAGCACACTTTGCCTCATTCTCAAGGCAAGAATTCTTGTGATAGTTGACAGCTTTTTGGCATATTGACTTAATGTGACAAGATAGCTTCTTTCATCAAGAATGAAAATCTTTCTCAATATTCTTCATATCTATAATATAATGTTTTGAAGAATTGATAACCATACTGATAGCAGCTAGCTCAGCTCTCATTCTTCTGTACAAATGGGAGACATATAGGCTGCAATTATAATTGGAACATAGTTGAAAGAACTGCTGAACCTTCCTCTTGTACTACACAATTGAATTACTAGCATCATAGGATAGGGTTCGTCTCCACCTAAGGAGATTGTCACACCACAGTTAAGGCAGATTAAAAAGAAACTTACCTCTATTGAATGGAAGTAAAATTCAGGCTGCATCTGGATGCTATCAATGGATTTTGGCTCAAAAAACAGCCATCCAGATGCAGCTCAAATTCAGCCAGGCTGACTTAACTCTTTCCGGGGGCTATTTTTCAAAGTCAGAAGCACATGTGTTGTAGTATAGGTAATAATTGAATGGTAATATTGTTACCATTCAAGACACAGAAACAGATATTTGGATAGCATTTGGCTACTTACAGCAGAGCTGGTGGTAGTGTCTAATTATGGAATTTATTTGGAACAATTCTTTTTATGAGTTTAATCCATAGGAGCCAACACAAATTTAATGAAATGCATTGCAGGGACTGCAGAGCAAGTGAAGAAATTGATTATTATTTTTTTTAAATGTTAAATGTCAGACATCAGTTGCTCATCAAAAATGATCCCGAATCTCATTACCATTGCTCCCCACTGCACTGGGAGGGGGTGACTGTTCACTACACATTTCAGTAAGTAGCATGACTTCAACCAATGAGTACCAAAGACAAAATAATGGTGGTTCTATTAATCTACTGTGATTAAAATCCCATGTGTGCACAGATCCTAGGCACTGGCAAAAGAGAAGAAGCAGCTAATTCAGTTATTATTGATTCCTGAATACCACAATAATTGACTACCTGAAATGCATCTTTATAGTATTTGGTAAACACTATAATGAACCAAAACGAAACATGCAGGTGTAGCTGTGTTGGCCTTTTAGTAAATTGAAACAAAAATCCACCAAACAATGGTACCTTTATTGGCCAACCGAAATGCACAATATAATTGTTGTAAGCTTTCAAAGCACCACGGGCTTCTTCATAAGGCAGGATGTTACCAACCAAAACAGGAGAAAAATTGGAGATGTTAGTAAGATGCCTGTATTTTGAAGTTTCTGTCTTCAGTTAATATGGTATAGGGAGGATATCTTTTGCAGGCTGGCTCCTCCTCCTTCTGGCCATGTGGTGACTGAAGGATTTTCAAAGTCCAGGAAATTTAAAGTCACTTTGCATATCAGCAAGGACTCCTCTCTTGTAATCCAATTTGTCTCCACTCCTGTGAGGCCATATCCTCCCTATACCATGTCATATAGAGTTGACCATGTCACACTGAGGTGTGGCATGAATATGCTTTAGTATCTCAGCAGGAAGCTTGAGATACTCTGCAAAACAGGAACCTGAAACTGGGCTGCTACAGTTCAAGGATTTATTTACAGAAGATAGGAGATAAACTATATACAGCAACAGTAGAGCTCTGGATGAAAGCAAACACAGAATTCTTCCTTCTCCAGCTCTCTGCAACACAGCAAAACACCAACTCTCCAATACTTGCAAACTTTCTCTACTAGCCAACTCACAACGGCCCATACATGCTTACTTTAAATTATGTCTCTTATACTATTGACTGATGCAACCTCTGTCCAGACTTGTCCAGGCATTAAATTATATTCATTACATCATACAGTCCAGATGCTGGTCTAATACACATTTAGTAGTCTGGCTCCTTCAAGGTGTTGGGAAACCAAGACCTAATTTTGGGGAATTTATAATTAGCTCAAATGAGAGGGAAGCACCCAACTTCGCTTCTAAGATCTTATCCAATTGTCTACGGGAGATATAAGAATTCTGGCTAGAAAAGGACACTGAAACGGACCAAACTCCAATTAAAGTCTAAAATATTTATTTGATAAAATAAGCAAGCATCCAAATGCAGCACACACACACACACAAACACACACACACGAAGAATGAGCAGGGAAGAGCGAGAGCGGGGGAGGCAAAGAGGGAAACCAGGATAGAGGGAGATATACTCACACCTGAGAGACTCCTCTGGGCTTCTGGTGAATGCAGATGGGTTCTGTGGAAGGGGCACAACTGGCAAGAGAGGGGGTTCACAGGAACTATCTCAGAGCGCAGACCAACAGAGATTCAGCATGCACTTCCAAGGTAGCACAAGGTCTGCTAAAATCCAGGGGTTCTTATAGGGAAATTCTGCCTCTTGGCCATGAGTTAAACTATAGATGGACAAAGGCTTGAAGGATTTACTATTGTTTACTTAAATCTGGGCATGGTCTAAACAATGCATTTGGTTTCAAAAATATAAAGGAAAGGAAGCTAGAGAAAAGGGGTGCAATCAAATCTAATCATTGTCCCATTAGGTGTGAGACTAAAACAAACACCATTAGGTATCTTTTCCAATATAATGGGATATTCCCAAGGGCAACACCCAAAACCTGCCTGTGCAGGAAATTTCTAGTGGTCTTATGAAACTTTACCTTGCTTACATGACCTTACATCTAGGGGATTATGGCTGCCATCTCCCAAGGGTCAGGCTGGGGTCATAGGGAACTCCACATGGCTAAAATATATATGAAAAATGGAGCATATTTACTAACAAAGGACATGATCAGCAGATCTCCTAGTCATTGTCACACATACACTCACATAATGACTCTGCAGTTCTGCAGATATAATAACATATATAACACAACATGGTGACAGACCAGACCTTTCCTACTGGGTTGATTTTGTGATAAAATGTCCACCTTGTGATGTCATGGGGTTCAATCTAAAAATATTGCTTTATTTATTGTTCAGTATGAGGTATGTAGCTACTAGGAGGAGGGAGAGAATAGAGTGCTGAAGTGGGTACTGATGGTGTAAAGTTTGAGGAGATATGCATGGGATAATTGATGAATAGCAATTAGAGTGGAGTTCAATTTTGCCTGGGATTTGAGAAGAGTGCAGTTGGGAAATATGTTGGAAAAGGTTTGAAATATACTAGGATTGGAGTGAGATAAAAGACACTGAGTTATGTGATTGGTAAAAGCAGAGAATAAAATGTGTCAAATGTTATATATAAATCTGCTGTTTTGTTTAACTTCTGTAAATAGAGTTTTGTTTTTGTTTTTATATACTTTGGAATTGCTATCATTCTGAGAGCTGGGTTTCAAACAAAGTTTCAGGATCCGGGACCCTCAGATTTCCTGCCATAGCTGCTTAGCGACTTTGGGCCTAAGCAGATGGCGCAAAGCGCCATCTTTGAGGCCAGGAAGGGGAGGGGCAGCCTCACACTGGGCACCCCAACGCCTTCCCCAAAACTTCATCGGAGCGGCTGGCCCTCCACACGGCTGGTGCTCCGACGACGCACTTCCACTGCAGCGTCTGCACACGCTGCAGCGGAAGAGCCGCCAAAGGTGCGCCGGACGCCTTTTGCGGCACACCTTCGGCATCTTGCGGAAGGAGCGCTATTTTCCTGGAGCAGGGATGCTGCACCGCGGGGCCGAGGAATGCGGATGCCTCGGCCCCAATCTGCAGCTTCCTGGGGCAGCCCCGTGCCACCTGTCTACTTCCCCCCTTTGAGTACTCATAGTGTTATTAATAATGGATAATGGGTTATGCTGTGCTATGTTAATGATGTTGTGGGCAGTTTACTTTCCTAGGGGGTGGTTAGCAAACAGATATAGGGCAAGTAGAGATCACACTGGGAGCTTCAAGAACAGCCCATCTGTCCCATCAGAACAGCCAATACAAGTTTAGAAGGAGGAACAACTTTGGGAAATGGAAAGTGTGTTTTCTTTTATGGATGAATGGGGTACAAGCCCAAAGTGTGAATTGCTATATGCTGTCATTATGTTGAGTAACTGCCTATGCTTTAGTCCTGACAACCTAAATCTGCTGTGAACATCATTGGTTTCTGAATAAAGCTTTCTTGTTTTACTACTGGAGGTTGGATTTCTGAAATGAAGTGATACTGTACATGACACAAAGTGCTAGTGGTAGAAGCATTAAAGGTGGGTGGTTAGTGTCCTATAAGGGATAAAATTATTATAAATCACCATAGGAACCCTGAGGGTATTTAGATTGACCATACAGTTGGTGTCACACAAGAGGAACAGGAAGTAGTCTTTAAAGGCGGGAGAAATAAGGATGAGGGAAAGCTCTAATACTGAGTATTTCAGTGGAAATTTCACCTTTGATGGATTAAATGTACATTTGACCATTTAGCCAGAGTGATAGGATTGTCTAAGAAGAATCCTCACAGAAAGGAAAGGAAAGGATCACCTTTTCCACCATATTTTTTTTTAAAAAACCCTGACTCCTCATTTGGTATTTTTCCAAAGTTCTATAATTTACTTTCTGCCAATGAATATGTATACCATTGTGAATAACCTTCTTTCCCCCCACCCAGGGCAAAATATATGCTATCTGTTTTTGGAAACATTGTGTATACAATTTAAAATTCTTCCAAATCTGGAAATAAGCACGTATAGAAGATTTTTACTATGTAACATATATAGTCAGCTGTTGGTGGTTTTAATAATTTCTTTCATGGAAATTAAAAATGAGGATTTATGAAGGTACACTCTATGCTAAAACATTTGTTCATTGTACTTTTATTAAAAACAGTGTTCAGATTGGTTGAGGCTTCAGGGCTACAAAAATGACCCTTTATGTCAAAGAAATTGTTGTTTTAGTTTAAAAGCTATTAATTGAAGCCTGGATTATGAGATGGAGAGAAAAATTAAAGACTATCTCTCCTGCTCTCTCCTTCTCCCTAGCTTTTTGAAGAAACATAATGCTTCCTGGTTAAAAAAAAAAGAGAGAGAGAGAGATGGTATGTATGCAGAAATGAGTGAAGGTTAACTTTAAAGATAAGGGAGAGTAGTTCAATTTGGGAGCCTCTTTTGAATGTAGATATATCTTATGAATTTGGCCTTTCTGAAAAGATAACCTAAATCCTCATCACTTTTTGTAAAAAAAAAAAAAAAAAAAAAAATCAGCCCCTGTCCTTTACTACACTTATATTTAACATCTCTTTAGCCTGCTGACAAGGGACTGTGATACAGGAAAAGAACTAATCATCACAGGAAAGATATGGCACATGGGAACCTCTTACCTCATAAGCTGACAGCTAAGCCTCCAAATCCATCTTTAAAAGGTTTATTTAAAACATAAGCTACAAAGAAACCTGGATTCCTGCCCCCACCCCACAGTAATTTAATACTCAAGAATTTTCTACATTATTTATTTTTTAATGAATTCACATTGATATTTTTCACCTGCTGGGCTCAGTGTTTCCATCAAGGTGAAAGAAGTAATAATATATATCTGTTTTTAAAAAGTGTCTTAGGCTCTCTGCAGACGGGCGGCCATGGGCCGCCCTGAGAAGCAGAGGATTAGTGCTGCTGCTAACACATGCAGCAACCCCAATTCACCCTTCTGCCAGCCCTGGAAGGAGCGCTAAAATGCCGTTCCTTCCAGAGTGGGCAAAAGGGGCACCCGAAGAGACGCCATACATCTCTTCCACGTCTCTTCCGGTGCAGCGTGTCCAGATGCTGTGCTGGCAGGACGTCATCAGAGTGCTCACGGTGTGCAATGGCACGTGCTCTGATGATGTCCTCAAGAAGGGGTTGGGGCACCCTGTGTGTGGCTGCCCCTCCCCTCCCCTGCTGCCAAGATGGCGCAAAGCAT
This sequence comes from Phrynosoma blainvillii, assembly GCA_026167975.1. Taxonomy (NCBI): domain Eukaryota; kingdom Metazoa; phylum Chordata; class Lepidosauria; order Squamata; family Phrynosomatidae; genus Phrynosoma; species Phrynosoma blainvillii. The sequence continues at coordinate 119,497,952 of JANUYF010000004.1, read as the reverse complement.
CCCTCCATAGTTAAAGTTATTATACGTTTTGTCTTCAATCTGTACAACCTGGAAATACCATTCCAACACTGCTCACATGTCAGGTAGGAATGTGGAATCAACATTTTCTACTTTATTAGTTCATAACTGATAGTCTTTCCATTTGCCTTGAAAGAAGACTGCATGAGCAGGGACCTTCATACATGGGTAAATGCACATGTTATTCTCTGCATAGACTGTGTTTTCTGCATACCAAAATCACAGATGTGCTTTTGAATAGAAAACATGTGCTTCTGCATAGAAAGAAAGCCATGTATTTATGTGCAGACAAATGCCTCCTGAAGCAATTGTGAACTGAGCAGAAATCCAGTGCAACAGGCAAAATATTGCATAAATTATTCATTCTGACCTTCAAGGACAAAGAACACGGAGATGTCCATCCCTACCTGATGACACCTTGAACAAGTCAATTCTGAACAGAGAGAATGAATTCGTACAAAATGTTCATTAACTAACCATACCGGTTCCTTATAGAATTGAGTATAAGCTAATAGAAATACTGCCTACGGGGGAGAAATGCATTAACAAGTGTAAGAGATGTACAAGTTTACAATCAAGGCTATTGTGATTAGCAGACTGCAGAGACTTTATAGAGGTACCTGTTGCCATATTACAGCTGAGGATAATTTAATTTCTTTGTGCTGTTGAGGAATCAAACATTTTTTAAAAGTTTGACTTTTGTTTTTTTATACCACATTATTTAGAACAGAGGAGCTATCCAGGGGCCTGCAGATATATGGACAGGAGCATCAATGGAAAACACTCTGTAGACATGCTGTACAGCATATAGGGGGCAAGAGGTCTTATTCTTGTTCTGCTTTACCAGCCTTTTCCTAGATTTGCCCCATCCCAAAGGATCTGACTGGTAAGACCTGAGGGATATCTGGTAAGAATTCAGTTAATGTGTATCACAAAAATTTAGTTTTATGTGAGTTGTTTGCAGGAGGTGAATAATAGGATATATTGAGAAGGGCTAGGCTCCTGGGTCAGCAGTCAATCAGTCTAGAAGCCACTGGTCCCTCCCTAGCCTAGCCATGTCATGGAAGGAGGAAGAGGAAAAAACAAGGAACATGTCTGCTGGAGTTGGTCTAGAAACCTTTGCACACTAAGACAGTGTTGCCACTATTATTTTCCTTTTCCTCTTCCTCTGTAGAGAGGGTGCTGAATGAGAGGGGGCTGAGTACAGACATGTTCACTAGAAATCAGATGCCAGCACTTTAAAAATCTGGGAAAAATTTCTACTGTTTATCTGTAAGTTCACCAACCACTACATGTCAGGTTGGAAGATTCTAGTTTCATAACTGCATTTGGATTCAGGCCTAATTACAACTGTGAGGGGTCTCTGGGCCCCCTCTTGCTTTTGCCTGAGCTAGATGGGACCCTTAAAACCACCTTAAATGAACTAAGCTGCCACCACCTACTGAACAGACTCTTCCTTCTCCTAATAACTCAATAAGAAGTTACTTGGGGTTACTTTCCCTGACTCATGCTGCAGAGACTTTCCTCCTCCTCCCCCAACCATGGTTAAGAGATGAAACTGAGCAAGGCACATGAAGGATTGTGAGAGATAATAGTCTCTCTCTCTCTGGCTTTTCTTCACAAACGAAGATTCAGGAAGGACTCATCCCACACTTTCTGCAAGTACACTTATAACTAAAAAGACCAATCCGAGATAAACAAGTCCAGTTGCAGAAGGCACAGCAGAAGGTCTCCTTTGGTGTTGTTTCCAGGTTGTGATTCTTTCTGCGTTGTCATTTCTCTTTGAGACTTGTTCAGCGTGACTTCTCAAATACAGCTGCAGCATTGTGGATAGTGCGTCTCCATGCCTCCTGATGTGAGGCCAGGGTGGACCATTGTTGGTGATCAATTTGGCCGAGCCTGAGATGTTGTTTCAGGGAGTCCTTATATCGCTTTTTTGGAGCACCCCTCTTACGCTGACCTGTGGTGAGTTCACCATAGAGTACTATTTTGGGGAGGCGATGGTCCTCCATCCTAGAAACGTGCCCTGCCCAGCGCAGCTGCGTTTTCAATAGCATGGCCTCAATGCTGTTGATCTCTGTTTGCTCAAGGACAGCAACATTCGTCACATAGTCAGTCCAGTGTATATTTAGGATTGTGCATATACAGCGCTGATGAAAGCGTTCGAGGAGTCATAAGTGTTGGCAATAGGTAACCCATGTTTCAGATCTGTAAAGGAGAATAGACAGTACAGTGGCTCTATACACACTGATTTTTGTGCTTTGCCTCAGGTGTTTGTTACTCCAGACTCTTTTGTAAAGTCTTCCAAATGTGCTATATGCCTTTGCTAATCTGTGCTCAATCTCTTTGTCAATCTTGGCATCTGAGGAGATGATGCTTCCCAGGTAGGTGAACTGCTGAACGGACTTAAGCTCAGAATTGCCTACAGTGATGTGGGGATGGTGGTGTTCATCCTGTGGTGCAGGCTGGTAGAGAACTTCTGTTTTCGTCAGATTGACTTCCAGCCCAAACAGCTTTGCAGCTGTTGCGAAGCAGGATGTTAGGCGTTACAGAGCTGCTTCTGTGTGGGCAAAAAGGGCAGCATCACCAATGAAGAGCAGTTTATGAACTAGATAGTTTAGAGCAGGGGTCAGCAAACTACGGCCCGCCTGTGGCCAGTCCTGCCTCCACCGCCACCGCCGCCTTTCTCTCTCACGTGCATGCAGCTGCCGCTGCTTCCCTCTGCCTCCTCCTCCTCTTCCACCTCCTCCACCCTCCGTGTCTTCCTCTGCCTCTTCCTCCGCCCTCCGCCCTCCTCCTCCTCTGCCCTCCTCCTCCACCCTCTGCCTCTTCCTCTGCCTCTTCCTCCGCCCTCCTCCTCCTCCTCCTTCACTCTCCACCTCTTCCTCCACCCTCCTCTGCCCTCCTCCTCCTCCACCCTCCTCCTTCGCCCTCCACCTCTTCCTCTGCCTCTTCCTCCACCTCCTCCTCTGCCCCCTGCCTCTTCCTCTGCCCTCCTCCTCCTCCGCCCTCCGCGGCAGGCAGATTTCTTCAGAGGGGGTTTGTCATAACCTTCCTCAGAGGCTGAGAGAGAGAGCCAGAGCCACAAGGAGAAAGGTTGGTTCACGGGGGGGAGGGGGGGAGTTGCCATTGCTATTGCTTCCCTTGTTGTTGTTGTTGTTGTTGTTGTTGCTGTTGTGTGGCTTCAAGTCATTTCCAACTTATTGAGAACCTATCCTGGGGTTTTCTTGGCCAAATTTCTTCAGAGGGGTTTGCCATAGCCTTCCTCTGAGGCCAAGAGAGTGTGCCTCCCTTGTTGTTGTGTGGCTTCAAGTCATTTCTGACTTATGGAGACCCTATCCTGGGGTTTTCTTGGCCAAATTTCTTCAGAGGGGTTTGCCATAGCCTTCCTCTGAGGCTGAGAGAGTGTGCCTCCCTTGTTGTTGTGTGGCTTCAAGTCATTTCTGACTTATGGAGACCCTATCCTGGGGTTTTCTTGGCAAAATTTCTTCAGAGGGGGGTTTGCCATAGCCTTCCTCTGAGGCTGAGAGAGTGTGACTTGGCCAAACTGGGTTTGCATAGCCAAGCAGGGATTTGAGGCCAGCTCTCAGACAGGTGCTTCACTCATGCCACCCCTGTGCTTGTTTGTTTCATTTAAGGTAGTATTTTTAATTGTTGATGATGATAATGATGATGATGATGATAATGATTATTATTATTATTATTATTATTATTTTCCCTTGGGGTTTTCTTGGCAAAATTTCTATTATTAATTGTTGTTGTATTGATGCTGATTTGGTGCTGTTTTGTTGGGGTTTTCTTGGCAAAATTTCTTAGAGAGGGTTTGCCATAGCCTTCCTCTGAGGCTGAGAGAATATGACTTGGCCAAAGTGGGTTTTTAAATATTGTATATGTTTCAGTTTTGTTTTTTTTTACTTCAAAATATGATGTGTGCTGTTTATGTAGGAATTATTTTTTAATTTTAAATTTTTTAAATTAATTAATTATTTTTTTACTTCAGCCCTCCAATAGTCTGAGGGACAGTGACCTGGCCCCCAGCTCAAAAAGTTTGACTACCCCTGGTTTAGAGTCTTAGTGCGAGCCCTCAGACGGCTTAAGTTAAACAAGCTACCATCAACACAGTAACGTATATAGATGCTGTCTTCTTCTTCGAGCTCTGCTGTAGCCCTTTGGAGCATCATGCTGAAGAAGATTGCAAATAAAGTTGGAGCAAGAACACAACCTTGCTTCACTCCATTAGTTATTAGAAAGGGCTCTGAAAGAGCATCACTGTATCCGCCTTGACCATGCTGGCCCTCATGTACCTTTAAAAGAAAAGGCTTTATTCTAAGTAAGAAATCTCTGTAGCAACAGGATATCACTTTACGTGAAGAACCACCTTGTCCTTCAGGCACCATTAGAAGTTACAAGTTACAGATAGATCATTTCAGCCAAGCCAGGAAAAACAATAAAAACCCAGGCATGACTAGCTAATTCTTCTCACAGCTCAGATAGGATTTGTAGTCCTTGATGTTCATGGGGTAGCTGGGAATCAGCACTCCTTTGTCCACTCTTGGTCAGTTTTTCAGGGGGGACAAGTGTCCATCCCCCAAGATCCCTTCGTTAGAGAACACTCCTGGACTTAGAATTTCTAGAGTCCTTAGAGTTTTCCTCTTGGTGCTTTCTTGGGCATTTTATACTCTCTGCTGAGAAGTATCTCAAAGGTTCCCACTCCTCCCCAACTGGTCACCTCATTGGGTAATTGCTCTCTTGCCACCTCTGTGAAGCTGAGTTTCAATAATATGCAACTTTATCTCCTCACACATTTAACCCATTATTTCCTAGGAAGAAGATTATCCCCTGCTCAGATAATGGTGAGAACTCCCATTATCAGAACATCTAAAGAAGAGATCAGTCATTTATAGGTGTCATTTTGTTAGCCCTAAATCCATATTTGGATGGGAAAAGACTTCATATGTTGTCAATGTATGGAAGTTAACCCCCCCCCCCTTTTTTTTTTCTTTTTTTTTTTTGCTGGCCTCCTACCATACCATGAAGCCTTTCCTTTCAAAGGCCAGACTCTATTGTTCAATTATTTTATTTTTCTGGTCTTCAAGAGACCTGTGAACCTGATAGTAACAGAATAGCTGGGTTCAGAGTGTTGCTGGATTTGAGTGAAGACATTTTGAGGTCATCTGTAAAATCTCAGTCATATTCAGTTCCAAATAAGTACAGATTGTCCTGAACCTATGAACTAATTACTTTAGAGACTAGTAGAGGAATTCAAAGATTTTGCCATGTTGGTCTAGAATCATTATGTAGAGAGATCTAGTAGCACCTTTGAGACGAACTGAAAGAAAGAAGTTGGTAGCATGAGTTTTCATAAACTTCAGTCTACTTCCTCAGACGTATGTTAGTAAACTGTATGTTAGTAAAATTGGATATGAAACTTCAGCATATGTGTATTTAAGTAGCCATCAAAAAGAAATCTGAACAATTATTAGTACGATAGAGTATTAAGATCATAGGTTGCAGTGGTACAGTTAAGTAAATGTAGTCAAAATGTAGCAAAGGAGGATCCCCTGATTGAAGACACGAGAGTCCAAATTGGTCCAAAACAAAGCACTTCTATATTTTCTGGCCAGGGCGACAGCACACCAAGATGATGATCAAGCAACTTCTGCACCAGCTATTGTTCTCCAAAACCTTTATACAGGTGTTTTGACCACACAACAGACATGTGCAGATGCCCCTCTCTGTGGCCCACTTGATTTTGGAGAAATGGAAACTTACAAGAACAGAAACTTATCTAAACTATTAACCTCTATGTCTGTGACCCTTCTATGATCCACCTAACCTCCCTTGTCTGTGTCCTATTTAGCTCTTGTGGTTACATACTTTGCAAGCTGTAGGTTTGCAGAACTCTACAGTCAGGAAACTGTTGAGCTCTCTAAGCTGTTTTGCAACCTTGTAGTTTAGCTAGTGCTGGAAACAAAACCTAAAAGCACAAACTTTCAGAGACTTGTAAGCTAAGTGACTTTCTTAACAGAGCCCTTCTTGTGGGATCCCAGAAGGTTGGCTAGCCCAACCCAGGCTCATAAACAATCATGGTCAAATAAGTGAAATGCAATGCTCTCTCTACTTCACCTCTCTCAATACATGTTTTAAAATTAAGAGGAAATGTTATTAAAATGTCTCTGTTTTCTTCTGTGCTTATGTTCCTTCGATAAAATTTGGGATTATTGTTACTGGGGATAATTGTGATCCAGCAGTATTGAGGAAGACAAAAAAAAATAGTTGTGATCACCTTGTGATATCAGTGGGCAGGATCCTATTAAGGTGATCCACCATAACTCTCCTTCAAGTCCATTCCAATTTATGATAACATTAAGGTGAACCTATCACAGGGTTGTGGGAGGGTGTGTGCAACATTAGCCGTGTGCATTTTGCAAAGGTACACAGGGCTTCCTCTGCATTTTCCTTATCAAAATTCTCCAAAATACTACACAGGTCTCAAACATGGAAAGATTTCTGAAGTAAGATAGGTTCTATACCACTGATGGTGAAATGTAACAGTATATCAAACACAAACAAACAAAAATCTTGGCCAATCCTAGAAAATATGAATGTGTGAGTAGGATCATCTGGAAGACATGCTATAAAAGAAAAATCTTCTTTCTTCTTCATGGGTCCAAAGCACACTGCAAAAATAATTCAGTTTGAGGCCACTTTAACTGCCCTGGCCCGATGCTAAGGAATTCTGGAGACTGTAGTTTTGTGAAATTTTTAGCCTTCTCTGTCAGAGATCTCTGGTGCTACAATAAACTACAATTCCCAGGATTCCTAGCATCAAGCCAGGGCAGTTAATGTGGTCTCAAATGGGGTTATTTCTGCAGTGTTTTTTGGACTGTGGTCTCTATGACTCACACAAGTTTGTATTTCTGCACCTGCACAGAACATCATCAAAGCCTTCTAGAATCCACCCACCCTCAGCACTATCCCCAGCATTCCTGGTCAATTACCTCAGTTCCCCTTTATTCCTAGCTCAGGCAAAAAGGGGTCACTGTTTTCCCATACATAGATGATTGGTTCCTGGTAGCAAGACCACTGTTTTCCCATACATAAATGATTGGCTTCTGGTAGCAAGGCCTCAGGCTGCACTAATTCAAAATGTGGATTACACACTGAAGTTACTGAATTCCTTGGGACTCACTGTGAATGGGGAAAAACTGAACCCCATTCCATCTCAGGAGGTACAGTGCATGGGTGCAACCTTAGAATTGGTATTGACAGTGACATATCTCCCAGAATACAGGTTTTAGATTCTGGTGAAGGGCGATCTTGATAGATGACAGCCAAATCCATACAGATTCTTCTGGGACATATGACTTCTACTACTTTTGTAACTCTGCTTGCAAAGTTTCATTTCCTCCCTCTTCAAGAGTGGTTTGTCAGTGGGTTTGACCTACTAGAGGATTCACCTGGCAAATGTCTGACCATGCCTCGATGTATTAATCAGTCCCTGGAATAGTGGCTTGAACATCAGAATGTCAGTACCAGTTTGTCTTCTCTGGCACTGCATCCTCATTGCTCAGTGACTACAGATGCATCACAAGCAGGATGGGACCCTCATTTAGATGACGTCATGATCAAAGGGAAGTGACTGGCTGAAGGGTCTTGTCTACGCATTAATGCACTGGCAGTGGAAAAGGTTCTCAGGTCTTTCAGATCCTTCCTTGGACACATGACTGTTCATATTGTCACCAACAATAGATGATGTAGCAATAGCAATCAAGTACATTTCTATAAAATTTATCAGTGCACTTAAGCACTCCCTAAGTGGTTTACTATGTGTAAGTTAATTGCCCCAGACAAGCTGGGTTCTCATTTTAGTGACCTACAGAAGGATGCAAGACTGAGTCAACCCTGGAGGCCTGCAAGATCAAACTCACAAACTTGTGGCTGTGAGAGGCTGCAGTACTGGCATTTAACCACTGCACCACCAGGGCTCCCTCTTATCTGAACCAACAAGGAGCCATGAAGTCCAGAACACTAATCACTTTGACAATGTGAATATGGAACTAGAGGGTTGAAAGGAACATCTCCATTCAGGCTATCCATCTCACAGGAGATGAGAATGTGATCACTGACAAGCTCAGCCAAGAGTCAGATTCGTGCCACAAGTGGATGCTTCAACCAGCCATCATTCCACAAATATTATGAAGGTGGGCACCCTACTGATAGATCTGTTAGCAACACATCTGAATAAGCAATGTTGCAGGTTCTGTTCAAGAACCAGAGGCATATGATCATGTGGAGACACTTTTTTTTTTTACTGGGATAGTCCATTGGTTTATGCCTTTCCTCCATTCCCACTGATCACAAAGGTAATAGTCAAACTGTGGTCAGACCAAGCAAATACCATCTTGATCACCTCATGGTGGCCAAGGCAACCCTGTTTATAATAATATAATAATAAAATTTTATTTGTACCTCGCCTTTAGCCAAGGCTATCAAGGCGGTTTACATGTAAAATCAATCACAAAACCCAAACAATACAGCAAGCATATAACCCCCCTTAAAAATAGATTAAATTAAATTGGCATTAAAATCTGATTTAAAACAATGGGCTTTGAGGCATCTAACACAGATTAAAACAAGCGGCACTCTAGGTAAATAGGGGAAGAAAAGAGAGAACTATCTAACAAAGAGGCGCCAGCTGGAAAATAATATTATTCTGGGAACGCCTGCCGGAAGAGATCCGTTTTGATGGCTTTTTTAAAGCCATCTAAGTTGGTTATCTGACGGATCTCCTCCGGCAGGGCATTCCACAGTCTGGGGGCTGTGGCTGAAAAAGTCCTCTGGGAGGTCGTCGCCAACCTAGTTTTTATTGGTTGAAGCAACTTCCTCCCAGAGGACCTGAGGGCATGGGGCAGATTATATAGAGATAGGTGATTCCCTAGGTAGGATGGACCCAGACCATGTAGGACTTTAAAGGTCATCACCAACACCTTATACTGTGCCCGGAAACTAATGGGCAGCCAGTGCAAGGATTTCAGGATAGGTGTAATGTGATCACTCCTTGATGTTCTGGTGATCAACATGGCTGCCATATTTTGGACTAGTTGTACTTTCCAAGTTAGGTATAAGGGTAGCCCCATGTAGAGTGCATTGCAGAAGTCGAGTCATGAGGTTACCAGTACATGTACTACAGTTTCTAGGTGCCTTACTTCCAGGAAAGGGTGCAGCTGGTGTATCAGCTGAAGCTGATAACAGACACTCCTGACTGTCGCATTTATCTGATCTGTCATTTGAAGCAATGAGTCCAGGAGCACTCCCAGACTGCAGACACAGTCCTTGGCAGAGAGTGTGATCCCGTCTAAGACTGACAGTCGCAACCTGATACCTGGTTTGGGGGCCTCTATTGTAAGTACCTCCGTTTTGTCCAGATTCAGCTTGAGTTGGTTTTTCCTCATTCAGACCATTACCACTTCCAGACATTGATTGAGGGGAGAACCGCCATCTGCCATCATGGCAGCTGACCGAGACATGGAGCAGTGTATTTGGGTGTCATCAGCATATTGATAATACCCTGCCCCATGTCTCTTATGCATCTAGTTCAGAGGATTTACGCCTGTCTACCTCTTTGACCTCACCTGCTGTCCATTCATGGAAGCAATGTCTGACACACAGACTTGGAAACTCTCCAACTAGTGGTTTGGAGAATTTGATCCTGCATTAATTACCAAGTGTGACCCGGGATGTTATTGAATCAGTCCATAGGCCCTCCACTCAAAGTCCTACCAATACAAATGGAAGAAGTTAATCTAATTTCCTTCAACTGTACAGCTGTCACCAGCTAAGACAACTATCAGCCATGTTCTCCAGATCCTGATGTCACTGGCAGATGTAGGCTTTTCTGTTATCAGTGAAGTGCTATATGGTGGCTATGTTTTCCCAATTTCAAACTTTGTGTTAACCTTCCTGCTTCAGAGAGCTGCTACTCAAAACATTTCTGAAAAGATCCCAAAACTTCCACCCTCCAGTCTTGGGTCCTATCCCAGCATGGAATCTGGAATTTGTACTATGTGTCCTTGAATTGTATATTTTAACTATCATCATTTTAATCTGTTCAGTTTAATTTATTCTTAAGGGGTGGGTGGGTGTGGGAATATGGGATGGGATTTGGGCTGATTTTAATTTGTTATGATGTTTTAATATGTTATATGCTGCCCCGATTGCATGGCAGAAGGGTGGGATATAAATTATTATTATTATTATTATTATTATTATTATTATTATTATTATTATTATTATTATTCCATGGCACTGTGTGTGATCTTTTGAGTCCATGACATTGTGTGATGTGAGACTACTTACCTGGAAGATGGCCTTCCTGGTTTCAGTTGTTTCTGAGAGAAGGACATGTGAACTGTGTGCACTTTGAGTAGATCCACCTACCTTCATTTTTACCAAGACAAAATGGTTCTCTATCCAGACATATTTCTACTGAAGATTGTTTTTTCCCTCCACATCAATCGAGATATTGCCTTACCATTTTTTATGAAGAATCTGTCATTGACATTTGAGAGAGCCTTTATTTCTCTCAACATCCAGATGGCCCTCAAATTTTATGTCCATAGGACATCAACTTTGATGAAACGTTTCTGCTTAATGGGATATTATTTCTTCCCACTACATGCTATCCCATTGATTCTTATGCAATAGTACTGCAATTTTTGTTTCTTCAATGAAATGTCATTAGTGCTTTCTGAATAGAGCTTTCCTCTTTTGATAATTGTCAGATTTTAGTTTCTTTCTTTGCATTTTTGGGCAGCTGAAAATAAAATTACTGCTGTATTTAGGAAGGCAATAATATTTCAGAAACTTTATTTCTATAGTTATTTCTAAAACTTTTAAGAAGCAGATCTGTCAGCATTTTCTGTATTTCAGAAAAAGTTTGAAACATTATGGGTATGATATGGAGAGAAACTTTCTCTGTGTAAGACTCATAAATATTCCCATCTTGAGGGAAGGAATGGAAGTTAATATGCCCTAGTAAGATTCCGAGATGAGAGAGTAGACCAAAGACCATTGGAGTGGGATAAAATCCAGAATATTAATGTTATGTATGGCTTCGGGTCATCTTGCCTTTCTAGTTTTCTATCATTGTGAGGCCTGAAACATCAATTTTGAAGAGATTTAACGTAACAATTCAAAAAATGTCATTTGACAGGGAAAATATACCTCCCAAGGGATACAATTGGACAAATTTCAGAAAAATATGTCGAACATTGAGAAAGATGTAAAGAATACATTTTCTTATCCTTATTGGGAAGGGATGACTTAACACATTGAGACAGCCCATTGTAAAAATCATAATTTAGGAGATTTTTTAGGAAAATTTCAGAAAATTCAACAATCAACATTTTACAGTTAGAATACACTTTTAAATGTAAATACAATTTTCTGTGTAAAATCTGGGTTTTCCCACACAAAACCCAAAGTTTTTGTTGAAGACACAATTTTCATTAAAAAGTTTCATTATGTAAAAAAAAATTCCAAAAAATGTTCAAAAAGCTTCCATAACCCTCTCTTGCAAGATTATTTTTTTTAAAAAAAAATTGTTCATGCATGTAACCATTACATAAACAAAGACATGTATCCTGAAACACTGAATCAGCTATAGGGATCTGGAGTGTGAATTAATCTAAACAGATATGGACTGAACTGACTCTGGATCCAAATTACAGAATGGGGCTCCAAACTAAATCAGAGTACCCATGTGTAGCCCTAATATAAGATTAGCATTTAACTGTGATTCAGTTACCTTATCAGATGTCATTCAAGAGAGCACTGGCCATGAAATGTCCTTATGTGTCCATGTCTCCCTAAAGGCCCTCCTATGGGCTAATATATTAAATATATTAACATATTGATGGATCCAGATGGATTTCTGAGGGCTCTTACGGAGTTTCTTGTCACCTCATCAGGCAATTCTGTTGAATCTCTGGCCAACCTTTGGAATGGGGAGATGGCCAGGGTGGTGGACACAATCGTCCCCTTTTATGGAGTGCAGCCAAATCAGCCCCCTGGTTCTCCAGGGAGTTAATGGTGATGAAGCGAATGAGATGGAGACTAGAATGATGTTGGCAGAAGACTCAATGTGAATCTGACTAAATATGGGCTAGAGCCCATTTGAAGGCCTACTCTGTGGCAATGCGGGCAGCAAAGAAATCACTTTTTGCTATCAGCATTAAATCTGTCAGCATTAAATCTGCACGGAGCCGTCCAGCAGAGCTGTTCCAAGTGGCCAAGGGTCTTTTACACCCTCACCCTCAAATAGAAAATGCAGACCACTCAGGAGCATGCTGTGAAGAATTTGCATGGCACTTTGCAGATAAAGTTGTTCAGATCTGCTCTGACTTGGATGCTGTAGTTGATACAGTGCCAGTGGATATAACCTTGACACCTGTCTGTCCAGCATGCTGGATCTAGATAATCCGTTTCATCCAGAAACTCCTGGATTTGGGAAGCCACCACACTGTAGCCACGGGCCTTTTAAGGGGAATTTATGATTAGCCCAATATTACGAGACGGGCTGGCTACTATGCCCTGCAGAACCGTCTTCCCAATGTGTATACCAAGCAGACCAGAGAAGTCCCAGAAATGGGGCTGAGACAGATACTTCCAATGAAGGTCTTAGTTTTATTATAGGGCAAAGTCACACAATACATGCGCTCACACACTCATACAGGCTCAGGAAAAATAGAGGTTAGCATGGAGATAGAATACAGGCTTCACTAGGGATATACTCACCAATAGACTAGGCTCGCCTTTGGGGTCTGGATGGGAAGAGTGGATATGGAGATAAGTCTGCTCCGCAGCGTGGGTTTGAGCAGAAATGCCGGTGACTAGCTTCAGAGGTCAGAGTGACGTGGAGTCGTTTAGACCAGGAAGATAGCACACTGACTGGCCAAAATCTGGGGTTTTTATAGGGCCAAACTGGGCCTGAGGTGAAAGGTGATAATTGCAAAGATGACACCGGGCTGTATACGGTTATATTGTGTCTGCTAGTCTTAATCCGAAGGGCCAATATCCTGGGGGGGGGATGATCGGTTGGCACAATACAAACATTACACCTTCTGATGGTTTTGATGATTCCATCAGATAGTTCCATCTGCAACTCTCCTAGACTATCTGGGGGCTATGTATACATTGAGAATTAAGGGTGGTTGGCCCATGCCTCGGGCGTGGAGGACATTTGCCTCTATGTCCACTGCCAGAGTTCATCTGGAGGTCATTTATGGAGTTTATATTTTTGATATCAGCAGCACTATAGGTAACAACACGTTCCATTACCTTGCCCAAAAATGTTAGGTTGGACAATGGTTGATAATTATCCATTATAGTGGGATTCAGAAATGGCATTTTTAACAAAGGTCTCACAACTGCCTCTTTTAGGCATGTTGGGACTTTGTCTTGTTGTAGGGAGGCATTGAATACCTCCTTCACCCACTCAGCCAGTCTCCCTTTGGCCTGTTTAATCATACAAGAAGGACAGGAATTTATGACACATGTGGTGGCCTTCACCTCTCCAGATAAATACAGATAAAAACCAAAATCACTTTGTAGGTCATAGTTGCCTGCTGATGGCCTACCAAAAAGAGACATCTGGACCTCCTTCTGTTTTCTTTTCTTTACTACAGCCACTGCATTGTCTACTTGCCCTCTCCCTCTGGTACAGAAAAGGGTACTGAATGCATAGTAGTGATAGAGGAGGAGGATATTATTTCCACCACCTGTTTCTTTACATATTTTTTATAGGAAAAAATGCTGCCGCTCAATTTACTGGGATGGCTGAGTTGCTTGGGCGGGGAGCCAGCAACCTCCTCGGTACCTCCTCGGCCCTCTCAGGATGCCGGCCAGCTCCCAGGGCTCACTAGGAGTGGCTTGGAGGCCCAGATTGGCCAAGCAGGCCGGTCAGGGGGTGGGACTTCCAGCAAGCAAAGGGTGACTACAAGTCCCAGTGGCCTGTGCAGCCAGAGATTCCACCCCATCTGGTGAGTCAGCATCCCTGATTGGTGGTGAGGCTGAGGAGGGGTGGGACTTCCAGCCTGTGCCAGTCCCCATTGGCCAGAAGGCCTATAAAAAGCCACATAGTGGGGGTGGCTGGTGGCATTACAAGCTGGAGCCTGCACAGGTAGGAGCTCTGGCAGAGAGCTCTGCCTCCCAGCAAGTGGTGGCAACAGAGGCCATGGCAGACTCAGTACCAGAGGGCTGGGCACAGGCGAAGCACACCCCATGCCTACCACAAGTCCAGGGGGTGCTGTAGTAAGGCTTGGGGGGGGGCGGTGGACCACACAAGTCCCCCATGGTAGGAACCAGGGCCAATGGGCCAAAATGGAGCCCACTCCAGCACCCCACCCCACAGTGTTTCTGCAGCCTCCTCAGATCCCTGGGAGCAAGGCACACCCCCTTTTTGCCTCTTGATGGCCTTGGGGGCTAGACACATTCCCTCAGCCTTCTCAATGCCTCATTGCTTTGGGCTTGACACACCTTCTCAGCCTCTGGGGGTGCCCATGGACAGGTTGCAGTCTCTCAGCTCCCCTGGGGGACAAGTCACATTATCTCAGCCTTGTGGTTGGTCCTCCTCAAGGATCCAACAGCTCAAATGGCCCCCAGGAAGGCAAGGTGAGGAGAGTTACCAGCATGGCCCTCTACAAGGGGAGAGGCTGGGCAACAAAAAAGGATGAGCTGTTTGAAGGTTTTTCCCACACCTTTTCGGCCTTCGTGCAGCAGATGGGGTGCGCTGGGGCCACACCTTCCAAAGCATGTCTGCGCCCCCTGTGAGTCATCCTAGGGGCTGAAAGTCCAAGCATCAGAGAAGGCGCACGGTGGCTTCTCCCAGCAGCAGCAGCAGCAGCAGCAGCAGCAGCAGCAGCAGCAGCAGCCGATCCTCCAGTGCTTCCAGCAGCAGCCATAGCAGCAGTTCCTCCAGCCAGATTTTGATGAGTGGCTCATTGGCAGATGGGGGGGGGGGGACCCGCAGAAAGAAATGGAGATGCAGGAGAAAGGCCAAGAAGTCACGGGCCAAAAGGGATAGGGTTGGTGAGTCCTCCAAACTGGCCAGAAGGGATGACTACTGGCTGGACAATGCAATGATCCTGGGGCTGACACAATGAGCTGCCAGGCACTGAGCCAGGCACCCAGAGCTGGAGGGAGTGTGGAAGGATCCCCAGGCAGCTTCCTTCCCAATCTTCACAGACAATGAAGATTACCTGGGTTTTCACTTGCCCAAGAAGGTCAGGAAGCATATCCTCAGAGGTTACTATGTCGATGTATTCACCTTGCTAAAACCAGAAGGGGAGAAGGGTCGTTCCCCTGGGTCCAGCAAGAAGGTTAGGTGGGAGGCCAAGAGGGTCCCTGCAGAGTGGTCCTTCACCAATTAGATGATGGATTATTCCATTTATATGGGGGTGGTCACCTGTCACGGCCAGCCATGAGGAGGACTCGGAGGACGAGGAGGAGGATGGGTCTCCTCCAGAGAAGGAAGAGATACAGGCTCCACCTGGCTCTCATTCTGATCTGCCTGAGCCAAGCCCGGTTCTCCCAGCCCCAGAGCAGCCAGGTCCTAGTGCTCCTTCCTTGGAGGCTCAGCTGCCTAGTGGGGAGAATCAGGAAGATACAGCAGAGCCAGTACCTTCCTTTAGGCAGAGGAGAGCTGAGAGTACTGGCAGTCGCAGGTCCAGGAGACTGGCTGAAAAGCAGCTGCTTAACAAGCCTCAGCTGGCACTGAGGTAGGATTTGACTATTTCAGGAGTGGCAAGAGGCTTCCTCAGTGCTAAGACTTATTGTAGTTTCCTTGGGAGACTATGGTCAGTGTGGTTCCTGGTTTCTTGCTGTGTGCCTCTTGCTCTTGCCTTGTGGAACTCTGTTGCCTTGACCCTGGACCGGACTGGACTTTTGCTGATTGCTGCCTGCCCTGACCTTAGACTGATTGACGCTGATTTCTGGACTCTGTTTTGCTGGTGTTTCGACTACGGAAGGTTTGTGGCTGGCCTTGCTGTTTGCAGCTCACCCTTTCCATCCCTAGCAGCTGTGGGAACTGAGGCTGGCTGTAGTCCAGGACAGAATAAGTCTTGGCCATAATCTAAGCTGCTAACAGGATGGCGGAGGAAGCCTTAATCAAAGAGCTCTTGGTGCAGAATCAGAAGCTAGTTGCTCAAGTTGCAATGCTTACACAGGCTGTCTCAGAACTCCGGGCAAATCCTCAGCCGCCTGCACCCCCCCAGCCCAGGCCCAGGGTTAAATGCCTGACTGCCCTACCTGAGAAATTTTCTGGGGACCGAATTTTGTTGGATGGCTTCTTGGCTAGCTGCAAGCTGCATTTTCGAATCAGGGAGGCAGATTTCCCTGGTGACTCTCATAAGGTGGCTTTTGTCATTGGACTGTTGGCTGGTCCCACTCTTAAATGGGCAACACCCTACCGGAATGCCCAGAGCCCAGTGCTGGCTGACTAGCAAGCCTTTGAACGCGAGTTTAAAGAGACGTGGGGGGACCCTGTGAAGACTGAGACTGCGGGACACAGGCTTTTGACCCTGAAACAAGGCCAGGGCTCGGTAGCGGACTACTCCATGGCCTTTCGCCTCCTCGCACAGGATGTGAATTGGGGAGACAGTGCCTTGCAGACTGCGTTTCGGCATGGTCTGTCAGCGGCCATTCTGGATGAGCTGGCCCGCTCGGAACCACCACAGACCAAGTCAGCCTTGATTGCCCAGGCCATCCGCCTGGACTGCTGCTTGACAGCCCGAAGGGAGGCTCAACACGCTGGCCTTCCATCTCCTTCTAAGTCAGTGCCATCCTCTCTTGCGGTTGTTCCTGAGGCCGCTGCTCCTGGGACATCAGAGGAGCCAATGCAGTTAGGAGGAGCTCGGCCACGGCTGTCAGGGACGGAGAAGGAGTGGAGGAGACAGGAGGGCCTGTGCTTGTATTGCTTCCTCTCTGGACACTTTGCAAGGGCTTGTCTTGCCAAGGGACGGCAAGCCAAGCCGGCGGGAAACAAAGCAGAGCAGGTGTAGAGTGGGTGGGGCACCTGGGGACTGCTTGGACACCCACCTACGCTATCTCGGTCTCCCAGAGGGACCCCTTGCTGGTCGCTGCCAATCTGCGGCTGCCATCCATGGAACTGTTGCCGGTGGGGGCTATATTGGATTCGGGGGCCTCCAACTGCTTCATGGACTTGGGGTTTGTGCAACGTCATGAGATCCCGATGGAGGCGTTGCTCGAGCCCCGGACAGTGGAGACCATTGATGGACGGCTTCTCCGGTCGGGCCCCGTGACGCACCAGACTCCGGTACTTCACCTGGAGATCCAAGGACATGTTGAGGAGCCGCGATTTTTGCTGGCCGCGGTTCCTCACTTCCCGCTAGTGCTGGGCATGTCGTGGCTCTCGCGGCATGACCCGCATATTTCCTGGTCCCGGCGGGAGGTGCTCTTTGGTTCAGAGTACTGCCAGGAGCACTGTTGGCCAGAAAGGATCCCAGCTGCGGTGGTGGCGGGGCCTCAGGACAGTACCGTGTCGTTGCCAGAGAAGTACCGGGACTTTGCAGATGTCTTCGACAAAAAGGAGGCAGACCGGCTTCCCCTGCACCAGCCCTATGATTGTGCCATTGATCTGGTGCCTGGAGCCCCTATTCCGGCAGGGCGCCTCTACTCTCTCTTGGAGCCTGAGCTGGCGGCTCTGAGGGAGTTTTTAGAGAAGAATCTGCAGCGGGGCTTCATTCGTCCTTCTAAGTCCCCTGCAGGAGCACCGATACTTTTTGTCCGCAAAAAGTCGGGGGAGTTGCGCCTCTGCAATGACTATTGAGCCCTGAACAAGATCACTGTCCAGAACCGCTACCCCTTGCCGTTGATTCCGGAATTGCTGGAGCGGCTCCACCACGCCAAGGTCTTCACCAAATTGGATCTTCGTAGGGCTTACAACTTGGTGAGGATCTGGGCTGGGGATGAGTGGAAGACGGCCTTCCAGACTCATTATGGGCATTATGAGTACACAGTCATGCCCTTTGGACTCTGTAATGCCCCCGCCGTCTTCCAGCATTTTGTCAATGACGTGTTCTGGGACTATTTGGATCGGTTCGTCATCATATATTTAGATGACTTCCTGATTTACTCCCCAACTCAGGAGGCCCATGATGCCCATGTGCATGCCGTGCTCCAGCGCCTGAGGGAACACCGCTTGTATGCCAAGCTGGAAAAGTGTGCCTTTGATCTCAGGGAGGTGGACTTTCTGGGGTACACTGTTTCGGCACAGGGTGTGGCCATGGATCCTGCCAAGATTGAGGCGGTGCTGTCTTGGCAGCCCCCTTGCAACAGGAAGGATGTGCAGCGGTTCCTGGGGTTCGCCAACTTCTATTGGAAGTTCATCAAGGACTATGCGGACCTCACGAGCCCCATCTCCCAACTGTTGCGGGGGAAGGGCCGGTTCCAGTGGTCGGCGTTGGCACAGTCTTTGTTCGAGGCCCTGAAGATGCGCTTCACATCAGCCCTGATTTTGCAGCACCCGGATCCTCGCATGCCCTTTGTGGTGGAAGCTGATGCTTCGGATGTGGCCATTGGGGCGGTGTTGCTCCAGCCCACGGGTACCCAGGGGCATTTGCTACCGTGTGCCTTCTACTCCCGGCAGCTCTCTTCTCCAGAATTGAACTACACCATCTGGGAGAAGGAGCTGTTGGCAATCAAGGCAGCATTCGAGATGTGGCGGCATCTATTGGAGGGGGCAGCACACCTGGTGGTGGTCCATACAGACCACAGGAATCTGGAGCATCTGCAGACGGCCAGGAAGCTGTCTCAGAGGCAACAGCGCTGGTCGTCCTTTTTCGCAAGGTTCCAGTTCCAGCTCCAGTACATTCTGCAGTCCCGGAACTGGCAGGTGGACGCTCTCTCCAGAAAGCCAGAATACGCCACAGGACCAGGGCAGGAATTGTGGTCTACCATCCTCCGTCCGGAGAACTTCGTGGCTGCTCCAAGGGAAGCAGCGCTGGTGGACCAGATCCGTGACCTTCAGCGCCAGGATCCGCTGGTGGCACAGCATTTGGAGGATGGGGAGGCCTCGCCGTTCACCGTCCGCAATGGTCTCCTCTTCCACCGGGGCCACCTGTATGTGCCAGCAGGTCCATGTCGGGAGGCGGTCTTGCAGCTGTGCCATGACTCCAAGCCAGCAGGACACTTCGGCTTTTGCAAAACTCTGCACCTCCTCACCCGGGAGTTTTGGTGGCCTCAAGCTCGGGCAGAGGTGGCCAAGTATGTGGACACGTGCCCAGTGTGCCATCGGGCGAAGGACCATCCAGGTCGGCCGGCGGGGTTGCTGATGCCACTGCCAATGCCATCGGGTCCCTGGAAGGTGGTGTCCATGGACTTTATCACGGACTTGCCCCCCTCTGTTGGCTGCACCACCATTTGGGTCGTGGTGGATCTGTTTTCCAAGATGGCACACTTTGTGCTGTGTGCAGGACTTCCCACGGCCAAGGAGACGGCTCAGATGTTTATCCATCACATCTTCCGGCTCCATGGCCTGCCGGAGGGGGTGGTGTCTGAACGGCGGCAGCCAGTTCACCGCCCGGTTCTGGACCAGTTTGCTCCGGCTCTTTGATGTCACGCCCCACCCGTCTTCGGCTCACCATCCTGAGTCTGACGGTCAGACAGAGAGAACCAATGGCACCCTGGAGCAGTACCTTCACTGCTAAGTGAGCTACCGCCAGGACAACTGGGTGGATTTGCTCCTGTTGGTGGAGTTTGCTTATAACAATGCTGTGCACACCTCAACTCTGCAGATGCCTTTCTTTGCCACGGGAGGCTTTCATCCGCATGGTTTCCCGGCAGTGGTGCCCAGTTCGGACGTTCCTGCGGTGGACCAGTGGCTTCAGGAGCTCCAGGCAGTGCAGTCTCTGCTGCAAGAGCAGTTGGAGGTGGCCAAGGAGGCTTACAAGAGGGGCGCAGACCGGCACCATCAGGAGGGGCCTCCGTTGCAAGTGGGGGACTCGGTCTGGCTCTCTACGCATCACCTGCCCCTGCAGCGGCCTTGTCGGAAATTGGACGCATGGTTTGTGGGGCCCTATAAGATTGTGGCCCAGGTGAATCCGGTGGCGTTCCGGCTCCAGCTGCCTGCGACATGGCGGATTCATCCGGTGTTCCACCGCTCCTTGTTAATTCCAGCCTCGGAGGTTCGGCCTGATGCTGGCCCGACGCATCCGCCAGAGCTGGTTTTGGTGGATGGGGAGCAGGAGTTCGAGGTGGCCCAGATCTTGGACTCTCATCACCGTCGGGGGCATCTCCAGTACCTGGTGGACTGGGTTGGCTATGGGCTGGAGGAGCGCTCCTGGGTGGATGCTGTGGATGTCCATGCTCCACGTTTGGTTCAGGCTTTCCACCGCCACTGTCCCAACAGGCCATGTTCCCCGCCGCCGGAGGGGGTCTGTTATGGGGGGGGGAATGATGTCACGGCCAGCCATGAGGAGGACTCGGAGAAGGAGGAGGAGGATGGATCTCCTCCAGAGAAGGAAGAGATACAGGCTCCACTTGGCTCTCATTCTGATCTGCCTGAGCCAAGCCCGGTTCTCCCAGCCCCAGAGCAGCCAGGTCCTAGTGCTCCTTCCTTGGAGGCTCAGCTGCCTAATGGGAGAATCAGGAAGATACAGCAGAGCCAGTACCTTCCTTTAGGCAGAGGAGAGCTGAGAGTGCTGGCAGTCGCAGGTCCAGGAGACTGGCTGAAAAGCAGCTGCTTAACAAGCCTCAGCTGGCACTGAGGTAGGATTTGACTATTTCAGGAGTGGCAAGAGGCTTCCTCAGTGCCAAAACTTATTGTAGTTTCCTTGGGAGACTACAGTCAGTGTGGCTCCTGGTTTCCTGCTGTGTGCCTCTTGCTCTTGCCTTGTGGAACTCTGTTGCCTTGACCCTGGACCGGACTGGACTTTTGCTAATTGCTGCCTGCCCTGACCTTAGACTGATTGACACTGATTTCTGGACTCTGTTTTGCTGGTGTTTCGACTACGGAAGGTTTGTGGCTGGCCTTGCTGTTTGCAGCTCACCCTTTCCATCCCTAGCAGCTGTGGGAACTGAGGCTGGCTGTAGTCCAGGACATCACCTCAACAACTACAAGGTCAATGTCCTCAAGGTGCAGGACATTGCAGGGGAGGTAGTGGTCATCGCATATAATGCTGCCTTCCACAAACAGGCTTCCCAAATCTCCAACTCGAGGTGGGACCTCATCAACAATCCTATCTGGCCTGTTGAGGTGGGGGCCCACATAAGGTCAAAGGGGGAACTCTCCTGTTCATCCAAGTGGGTGGGAAAGAAGGCTGCTGTGCTGGAAGTTTAACCTGAGCAAATGTGTGAGGGCGCAGTGCAAGTTTGAGCACTGCTGTGAGCTCTGTTGAAGCCCCCATGCCAAGCTGGCCTGCTCATGCCCAGCCAGCATGCAGTAGCCCTTTTGCCCAGGATGACCCAGCCCAGCAGCCTCTGGAAGAAAGGAGGAAGCAGCAGGCTCTGGAACTGGAGGGCTGTGGGGTCTGAAGTGAGTCCTCTGTGGCTTTCTAGGTGCCCTTTGACCTCGTGTCCACCCTTGTGCATCCTTCTGTTCTACTTTCTTTGCTCACGCATTACCCAGACAGGAAGGCAGCCACCTTCCTGGCAGCAGGTTTTACTCATGGTTTCAGAATCCCTGCGGTAGGCCTCAACCTCAAATCCATTAGAGACATGCCACAAGTCCTCATGGCCAAAAGCAAGAAGTGTGAGACTGGCAGAGTGGCTGGCCCCTTTGATTCCCTTCCCCTGCCCACTCTCTGGGTGTCTCCCCTGGGTGTTCTGCCTAAGAAGGCACTGGGAGAGTTCCACCTCATTCACCATCTTTCCTACCCCCCAGGGTCATCGGTTAATGATGCCATCTCACCAGAGTTGTGCTCAGTACATTAAGCTCCCTTTGATCATGCTGTCTGATTTGTGCAGGCGTGTGGTTGAGGAGCCCGCTTAGCCAAATGTGACACCCAGTCAGTATTCCAATTGTTGCCTGTCCACTCCAATGATTTCTGCTTACTGGGTTTCAAGTTTGAGGGCCAATGGTACTTCGACAAGTCCATGCTCATGGGCTGCTCGGTAAGCTGTGCGGCTTTTGAGTCTTTCAGTTCCTTCCTTCAGTGGGAAGTGAAAGGCCATGCAACGTCCCCCTTGGTGACACACGACCTTGATGATTTCCTGTTCATTGGTGAGAGTGGCATCCAGGGCTGTGCCAAACTCCTGACAACTTTTCAGATACTGGCAACAGAGTTGGGGATCCCTCTAGCAACTGAAAAGACTGAGGGTCCCACCACCTCCCTCACCTACCTCGGAATCCAGCTGGATTTGGTCACAGGTGTATCTTGCCTCCCAAATGAGAAGCTCTGTTCCCTCCTCTCTATGCTACAGGCCACCCTCACAGCCCACAATGCCACACTCAGCAAAGTCCAGGCACTCTTGGAACACCTCAATTTCACATGCAGGGTGGTTTTCCCAGATAGGGCCTTCTGTGCCCACCTCACCAGGGTGACAACGAGGGCCAAGGCACCACATCACTGCATTTGCCTCACCAGAGGCATCAAGGAGGACCTCAGACTGTGGGAAGAATTCTTCAGGGACTTCAATGGAGTGTCATTGTGGCAACACCCATGGGACCTCGGCCGAGGTCTTCAGGTCCACTCTGATGCAACTGGGAGCTTGAGGTTTGGAGTTTTCTTCTAGGGACACTGGTGCAGCCAGTGCTGGCCTCCCCAGTGGGAGGAAAAGGGCATTCTCAGGGACTTCACCTTCCTTGAGTTCTTCCCTATCTTCCATGTTTAGAAGGAGGCCTTTTCCAACAGGGCTATTTGCTTCTGGTGTGACAACCAGGCAGTGGTCAGCGTGCTCAATCACCAAATCTCCAAGTCAGAGCAGGTTATGCTTCTGGTGTGATGATTTGTCCTGATGCCTCCACAACACCACCACGTTCAAGGCCCGTTTCATACAGGACCTGGGGAATGAAATCGCAGATTCCCTCTCATTTTCAGGAGGCCAGGTTCTGGCAGCTGCTG
This sequence comes from Phrynosoma blainvillii, assembly GCA_026167975.1. Classification (NCBI taxonomy): domain Eukaryota; kingdom Metazoa; phylum Chordata; class Lepidosauria; order Squamata; family Phrynosomatidae; genus Phrynosoma; species Phrynosoma blainvillii. Next base: position 119,474,853 of record JANUYF010000004.1, on the reverse strand, counting down.
CCAGAGGCATACCCCTCACCCACACCTTTCCCAGAGGAACTGTGGGAGGTTGGAAGCTTGCTGTGATGCAGGGCATCCTCTCTTTGCTAGCCCCAACTACCCTCAGAGCCTACAAGAGGGTGGTGTCCAAGATTTTCACCTTCTTTGGGTCATTGAACATCAAGCCACACTGGCCAGTCTGGTCCCACACCATCTTACAATTTCTTGTACAGCTGAAAGTGTCTGGCATTGCACCCCACACCATGTCAGTCACTCTAGCCAGGATTTCCTTCTTTTCCAAAGTGGGGGGGGGGGGGGGTGTCAGGTATCCTTGTGCTTCCTTTTTGATTAGGAGGGTCCTGGAGGGATGGAGGAGGACAGGCAACAAGGAAGTCATTGATATATATATATATATATATATATATATATATATATATATATATAGAATATGAGTAGTTGGCATGGATCTAGCCTAGATTATTATGATGTTATGTATGATGTCATAAACAAGATAACATACAGCTCTTAGCACATTGAGAGACTGCTAACAGTAAGACCAAATTTGAACACTGTCAAGATGAATCTGCATCAGAGCTGATTAAAGGATTTATTCTAGGGTTCTGTTAACTTTTATGATGGAGAAAAATTGGACTGACTTGAAAGGGATTATCAGCCCATATCTCAGCAAAATTTAGACTGTTCGGTAAGTACCCTGTACCAGTGATGTATTAATGTATTTTACTCCAGTTCCTCCAGTTCTCAAGTCAAGTCTCGAGTCTCTACCTTCTGGTCTGAAGCCAAGTCTCAAGTCTTTGCAAGATACTTTCAAGTGAAGTTGATCCCAAGTATGGGAGCCAACTTTATCAGGAAAAAAGGAGGTAGCGGTGGTGTCGGGGGGGGGAGTTTTGATAACTATAAAGTCATGTACAGAATTGAGTAAAAAATTAGCATAGGAAATTCCAACAAAGTTTAAACAAAGTTCTGCTGATAATAAAATTTATCAAGATTGCTTTTTAGGAGAAACCCCCCCACACACACACACCCCAAAATTGGCTCCCAGCCTGCTGTAACGAGATCTCACAATGATTCCTCCTTCACTAAACACCCACTGAACTGTTGCTGAACTGAATTAACCAGCCCATAATAACATTCAGAGCAGCCTTACTTAGAAATTGTAGTTTTTTGTGACACTTTTCCCAAAATCCTAACACAATAATTGGATCTAGAAGGTTATTATAAGAAGACAAATCAGCATCAAAATCAGTTTGTCTAGAGTTATTTTCTTTATTTTGTTTTAAATAAAAACAGAGAACCACAGCTTTTCTTGCTGGGAACTACTTCATGGTTAGTTGTTTCACTGGCTGAAGACTGAGAACTTGGATGATTCTGATTAAGTATGGTGCATAACTGATGACATTGAGATACATCCTTTTCATTTGAGTACACTGGTTTCATCTCCATTGTTCTTACCAATCCTCCTTTCAATCTCCTGTCCAGAGTGGGAAGAAGAGTGGGAAGTTGAGGCTGATCAGCTGGGAAAGTATAATCTGCCTGAGGCATGATGGGGGCAAGTAGGGTGAAAGTGAGATGGGCTGGTACTGGTGCAAGGGCCAGAGTTTGAGAGGAGGATTTGGATGAAGAGGTGTGGGGAGATTGATGGGCTGAGAAGGGGTTTAAAATAAAACAGAGTTGTGGTGTCAAGATACGAAAAAATCAAATGACCAGTAGGCAAAAAGTAGTGAGTTGGAAGTGTTGTTCAAAGGAGGAAAACCATTTTCTGTTTTGTAATGTTTCTGGATGAATGTATTATTTTATTGAACCAAGGCCAGCAAGACAGCCCCTAAAAATATAAAAGGTGGGAGTCAATTTGAGTCAGTGTATAATTTATTGTGGAGCTGAGTCCAGGTTGAGTCATTCAAGTGACTTGAAGTCCAAGTCAATCGACTTGAATCTACATCACTGCCTTGAACATCTTTCTTATCAAGGAATCCATGTTGGAAACCTATCATAATCACAGTACTTTGAGCAGTACAAAAATAGTAACATCATTTTAACATTGTACTCTGGAAAAAATATAATGGATGAATGAGTGGCATAATGATTAATAGTAAGAAGACAGATAGATTGTTAGGTGATGTTGGACTAAATTGAAAAATCAGTTATACATGAGAAGTGACAGTTGGCTTGAGATCAGAGAAAAAGTTGAGCTAGATGTAAGAAATAGTAGGGTTAGTTATAGGAATGAAAGTGAGAGTCAAGTTTTTCCCTCCCATCTTCTGTTATGTTACATGTGTGTGCATCTAGATACATACACATATCTCCAGTGCACACACAGAAACCCACAGAAACAAAAGGGAAAATTTCTATATCCATAAACTCAAGACTACAGCATAATACATACTCCATTTAAGAATGTTAGTCATGGAGTGTTCTAAACTGCCACCTTGGCTACAAACTAATTTTTATTTGAAACAACTGAGGAAAGCAGAAGCTGAAACACTGAGGCCTTATCTGTATGGGCAATCCTCTATCCCATTCCCATCCTGATACTAGTGCTGTCTGCACAATGCATGGCAACTTCCAGTGAAATACTGCAAGCTTTGCCCATTAACCAACCTCACTCTGGAGTTGGAAAAATCTTTTTCACAAAACTGCAGAGTTAGTACAGGATTTTGTGGCATGGAAACAGCTGAATCAGGCATGAATTGGGCTGTTTGTAGGCCAGGTGGCATGCCATTCCCCTTCCCCATGCTGAGCAGCACAGGAAAGGGAATGACCTATCCCTGGAGCTGTGGCCATAGCTTCAGGAAGTCCATGGACAGGCTTCCTGGTGATCAATGATAAAAGGGGGTAGAGGGACCCCCAATTACATGGCTGGGGCCTGTCCAATGATAACTGGGGTCTTTGGAGGCCATGTGATTGGGGGGTCCTTCTACCCTCTCTTTTCATTAGGCACATGGGTAAGCCCACCCTCAGAAGTAGTGGTATCCATGGAGATCCAGAAGGTATGGAAGTGGTGAAACTGGATCTGGGGACAGGGGATGGACTAGCCACATTGATGCAGTGTCAGCCCAGCTGGGGCACATGAACAATGCTGTGATGCCACATCAGATGTGGCCTGGTGTATGAGCCCACCATAGTGTCCAATCTGGGGCCAGTTTTGGAGCATAATGCTCAACACTGGCTTTGGTCTTAAGGCCAATGAAGAAAGGGCCAGAATGATGCTAATAGGTTGTAGATATAACAACCTGTGTTACTTCATTCACACATTTGTACAATAAGGTTTAATCATTCCCCAGTTTTATTTTTAATATTTTGCATTGTATTATTGGTTCATAGTATCATAGAGTTGGAAGAGACCACAAGGGCCATCCAGTCGAACCCCCTGCCATGCAGGAACTCACAAGCAAAGCATCCCCAACAGATGGATATCCAGCCTCTCCTTAAAAAGCTCCAAAGAAAGAGACTCAACCACATTCCAAGTGTTCCACTGTCAAACAGCTCTTACTGTCAGGAAGTTCCTCTTAACGTTTAAGTGGAATCTCTTTTCCTGTAGCTTGCATCCATTGTTCCATGTTCTATTCTCTGGAGCAGCAGAAAACAGACTTGCTCTATCCTCAATATGACATCCCTTCAAATATTTAAGCAAGGCTATCATATCACCTCTTAACTTTCTCTTCTCCAGGCTAACCATAACCAAACTCCCTAAGTCACTTCTCATAGGGCATGGTTTCCAGACCCTTCACCATTTTTTTGCCCTCCTCTGGACATGCTCCAGCTTGTCAACATCCTTTTTGAATTGTGGTCCCCAGAACTGGACACAGTATTCCAGGTGAGGCCTGATCAAAGCAGAATAGAGTGGCACTATTACTTCCTTTGATCTACACTATACTAGAATAGCATTGGCCTTTTTAGCTGCCACATCACACTGTTAACTCATGTTAACTTGTGGTCTACTAGGACTCTTAGATTCCTTTCACATGTAGTCTTGTTAAACCAGGTGTTCCCAATCCTATATGCATTTCATTATTATTATTATTTGCCCTAAGTGCAGTACCTTACATTTCTCTGTGTTGAAATACATTTTGTTAGCTTTGGCCCAGCTTTCTAACCTATTAAGATCATTTTCAATTTTGATCCTGTCCTCTGGGTTATCAGCTGTTCCTCCTAATTTGGTGTCATCTGCAAATTTTATAAGCATATCCCATATTCTTTCATCTAAGTCATTGATAAAGATGTTGAATAGAACCAGCCCCAGGAGAGGACCCTGTGGCATCCCACTGACATTTCTCTCCAGGATGAAGAGGAGGCTGAGCACCCTTTGGGTTCGGCCAGTCAATCAACTACAAATTCATTTAACAGTTGCATTGTCTAACCCCCATTTTACTAGCGTGTTTACAAGAATGTCATGGGGGACCTTGTCAAAAACCATACTGAAATTGAGGTATGCAATATCCACAGCGTTCCCTTCATTTCAGTGATGCCTATTATATCATATTTGCTTTGTTGCACTAGGAGGAGTTCGAGTTCATCTTTTTTATATCCCATGCTCTGTGCACTAGTCTAGAGACATCTAAGACCATGGGTCCTCCCACTCGCTGCCTTTGTAAGATTTTTTACCTCCCACTGTTGGGTCCTTGCACTATTTGTACTATTTGCCTTGTTCCCTCTATAACAGTTTGACTATTATCTCCAGCCTTTGATGAACTCCTGCCTTCCAAAATACTGTCTCTCTCCCTGACATAACTCAGTTTAAAGTCCTCCTAATCAAATTTTTGAGACTATTGGCAAAAAATGCTTCTGACAACTGGCATGAGGTGCAAACCATCCCTTGCCAGAAGTCCCCCCTCATAGGACCACAGCTCATGATCAGATAATTCAATTTGTTCTTGATGGCACCATCTGCAGAGCCAGTTGTTTACATCCACTATTTTCCTCTCCCTTCCTGGACCATGCCCATCAACTGGGAGAAGAGATGAAATGACAGATCTTTCAGCTTCCTACCCACAACCTCATAAACCCTTATGATATTCTGAAAGCTGTGTCTTGCAGTATCATTGGTTCCCACATGAACCAAAAGAAAGGGATAACAGTCAGTAGACTTCACAAGTCTTGTCAGCCTCTCCATCACATCATGGATCTTTGCCCCAGGGAGCCAACACACCTCCTGAAATATATTTCCAGGCCCACAAACCACTGATTCTGTACCCCTCAGCTAGGAGTCCCCAATGACCACTACCCACCTCCTCCAAGGCTTAGCAGCAGCCATTCTCTGTGCTGATTCTACCAAGATCTCCTGCATTTTCCCTGAGGACTGTTCCTGCTGTTCTCCATCACCATCCCTAATAAGGGAGAGGGCTTGAAATCAGTTTTGTAGCTGCAAATTCCTATAATGATCCCTGATATTCCTAGTTCTGTGTGTCACATTCCTCCAACTGTCTACCTCCTGTGTATATAAAGTGACCTCCCCAGAAACTTCCACCATGTGTTCCCAACCAGGACAGTCTGTTCCATTCTGTCCAGGAAAACCTCTTGCTCCCTAATCTTCTGAAGTGTAGATGCCTGGGTCTTTAGCTGCTGGACCTTCTCTTCCATGAGGGCTACCAACTTGCACTTGGTGTGGGTGAGGTTCCTCACATCTTTAGGCAAGAAGACAAACATCTTACAACTGTTGCAAGTTGGTGCAGCAGCTCCCTCATTGTCCACACTCAGAAGTCTTAAGGATGCACTGAAACAGGACTGTGAGCTTCACCCTCAAAAACTGCCTATTAAATACCCAGGCAAAAGCCCCTTATTGGTCTGGCTTGTTCCCCAAGTTCTGTTACCAAGCTCCAGAGACCAGGTCTATCACTATATAGAGAGCTATTGGCTGCTAGCTCCTTCCCGAGGCAAGTCCCTGACTCACTTTCTCTGAGCAAAGCCCCTTAAAGAACTAAAACAGTTAAAAGTAAAGAAGTCCTGAAACACAGCCCTCAGCTCATCCTCTGCTCCCTGCTATAAGCCTCCCTTTACTGTGAAATTTCATATGCTGTTAGGCACGCACATCTGTCAGGAGTTATAAAAACTAGGCTGCTAGCTCAGCCACAGTGATTCACAGAAGCCCCACCCCTCAGGAAAGCACACTCACAAAGTGTGGGGAAAAACCTCACCAAGTCAAAATGGCTGTGCAGACACCTCTCTCCCTCTTCTCCCTGGAAATAATAATAATAATAATAATAATAATAATAATAATAATACAATTTATTTGTATCCCACTTATTGGCAACAATCCGAGCAGCTTACAGTAAAACCCCCACATAATTTCATCCAACCAACCCATCCCCCTTAAAACAGCATTAAATAATGCATAATTAAAATAACAATAAGCATAGAATAAAAGCATAACAATATAAAACTTATAACATACTTAAACAGTTACGGTACCCTGGTCAGCCTCTACTGCGTTCCCCATCCATCAACAATGATAGGGCCACGAGAGGAACGCGGGAGTCAAAAAGCCCTAGGCCAGGATAATTAGTCTGGAAAGGCCTGCCAGAAGAAATCCGTCTTGACAGCTTTCTTGAAGCTGTCTAGTGATGTTAACTGACGGATCTCGTTGGGCAGGTCATTCCAGAGTTTGGGGGCGACACCAGAAAAAGCCCTCTGGAAGGTCGCCGCAAGCCTCAATTTTTGAGGCTGCAGCAAGTTCCTCCCAGAGGACTGGAGAGCATGGGGAGGATTATATGGAAGGAGGCGGTCCCTGAGATAGCTTGGAACCAAGCCAATTAGGGCTTCAAACGTAATAACCAACACCTTATACTGGGCCCGGAAGCTGATAGGCAGCCAATGGAGGGACCACAAAACTGGAATGATGTGGTTCCTCCTAGATGTTCCAGATACAAGCCTGGCTGCCATATTTTGAACCAACTGTAGTTTCCGAACCAAGCACAAGGGTAGCCCCATGTAGAGTGCATTACAAAAGTTGAGGCGTGAGGTTACCAGTGAGTGCACAACGGTCTCGAGATCCCTTACTTCCAGAAAAGGGTGCAGCTGGCGTATCAGCCGAAGCTGATAACAGTCGCTCCTGACCTGATTTCTCATCAGGAGTGACGAGTCAAGGAGCACCCCCAGACTGTGAACACAGTCACTGGATGAGAGTGTGACCCCATCCAGGAATGGAGGTTGCAACCCAATTCTTGGTTTCGGGGCCACTACCGTTAACACCTCCGTCTTGTCTGGATTCAGTTTCAATCTGCTTTTCCTCATCCAGCCCATTACCGGTCGAAGACATTCATTGAGAGAGGAGATACCATTGGAATTTAAGGCCGACGAACGAGACACGGAGAAATAGATTTGGGTGTCATCAGCATGCTGATAACACCCAGCACCATAACTCCATATGATCTCACCCAGCGGCTTCATATAGATATTAAATAACATCGGGGACAAAATAGCCCCCTGAGGGACCCCAACAAGTGAGGTCCCTCTTACTGGAGCTACAGTCCCTGAGCAGCACCCTCTGGGACCTACCCGAGAGGAAGGACCGGAACCACTGCAAAGCAGTACCCCCTATACCTAACGCCTTCAGGCGGTCCAAGAGGATGCTGTGATCTATTGTATCGAAAGCCGCTGAGAGGTCTAAGAGCACCAATAGGGTCACACTACCCCTGTCGATGCTCAGGCGCAGATCGTCGGTCAAGGCAATCATGGCAGTTTCAACCCTAAAGCCTGTCCTGAAGCCGGTTTGAAATGGGTCTAGATAATCGGCTTCATCCAAGAGAGCTTGGAGCTGAAGAGCAACCGCCCTCTCGATCACCTTGCTCAAAAATGGCAGCAATGACACAGCCCTATAGTTCCTCATATCCTGGGGGTCAAGGGAAGGTTTTTTCAGGAGCGGCCTAACAGCCACTTCCTTCAAACAAGATGGAACATATCCTTCCCTAAAGGATGCATTGATGATATCCGTAAGGAATCTCATCAGTGCATCCCCCCCCGGACAGCCAGCCATGATGGGCAAGGGTCGAGAGAGCAGGCTGTCTTCCTCACCTTACCAAGCAGCTTGTCCACGTCCTCGGTACTCACAGATTGGAGCTGATCCAGTATAACTACATCAACAGAGTCGCTGGATGCCTCACCTATGGACTCTGTTTCAACAGTGGCATCTAAGTTAAGTAAGGGGTTTGGCGCAGGGGGCACCTGCGTCATTTCCCTCACCACCCTAAACAGTTCTGCTGGACGGGACTCTGCAAACTCTGGAAAAGACTTAGCTTGCAAAGTTCTGTCAGGAGTTATAATGTCTAGACTGCTAGCCCTGGCCCAGTGACTCACAGAAGCACTAACCCCTCAGGAATGCATACTCACAAAGGTTTGGGGGAAAAACTCACCCTATCAAAATGGCTGCCCAGAATGGCTGCCCAGAAGCCTCTCTCCCTCTTCTCCCTGGAAAGCACTGTCAGGCTGCTAGCCCTGACCCATAGACTCACAGAAGCCCCACCCCTCAAGAGGACTCATAACTCACAGATTTATTATGTTATATGTTATTATATGTTCTCTCTCTCTCTCTTTCTCTCTCTCTCAATCTCTTACAAGATTTATCACTTGTGAAGAAGGAGAATTTGTTTCTCAAATGTGTTATCTGCCTTTATTATTACAGTTTTTCTTAAATGCATCTCACTTTAGTCCTCTTCATTCTTGTGAAATTCCATATATACTCATGTATAAGTAAAAAAATATGTTTCAAAAAGAACTCCAAAATCCTGGGTCGACTTATGTACAGGTCAATATGGTAATACTGCTAAGAAAGGTCCTAAAACAAGTGTCTACTCTTCCTGCAGAGTGTGATTTTTGAAAGAGCTGGTAAGGAAGGGAGGAAGGGAGAGAGAGAGAACAGATTGGAGGGTTGCTTCCCAGTTAAAGACACCCCACTCTTCCTGCCCAGAGAGTGATCTTTGAAAGAGCTGGTGAGGAAGGAAGGGAGCGAGAGAGAGAGAGAGAGAGGTGATAGGGGCTTGTTTAGTAGTCAAAGAAGTGCTGTGAGACATTCCACTCTTCCTGCTGAGACAGTCTCCAGGGACCAATTGTAACCCCATGGCTTTCCTGACCACTTTCAATGGCAGCTTCCTAAAAGGTGTCTTTTCCTTTCACAGGTGGTCCTGTTGAGGAGGAGCAGCCTGGCTGTGGCATTGAGTGATGGGGTGCAGAGCAACCTTCTAACCACACTTTTCTCTTTTCTTTCCCCTTGCAGATTGACGGATAGAGGGGCTCTGAATGTTATCTAAAGACCACACCTTTCAGTCACCTTCAAATCACCCCTTTTTGCCTGTTTGCATAGCCCCTATAGCTCTATTTTTTTTTCCATTCTGGCATTGCAAAAGGCCTCCAGAGAGACTGGAGTGCTGGTGCTTCTACTTTGTTCTCAAAATATGGACAAAGCTCTTGCTTTTCTCCACTGTGCTTGTCTCACCACTGTATGTGCAACTGCTGCTTTTTCTTCTTAATCTTCTCCAAAAAGGAAGGCCTTTACTTACTTTATGCATGTGTGATATTGCTATAAATCCAAGCAAAAATCATATTGTTAAAACAGTAGGTACTTCAAAATAGGAAAATTAACTTTTGCTCTCTGCAAAATGAATTATGCAAAGAAAATGAAAGCTTCTTACACAACATCATCCATGCTAAAAGTGATTGAATATGCAAAGGGATCCAATAATTGTGTAGCTGTAAGATATTTTGGCATCAATGAAAAACTTGTAAGAGACTGGAGAAAACAAGAGGCTAAACTACAAAAAATGCCAATGTTAAAGAAAGCATTGCATAGCAAATCATTTGAAGAAATGGAGAAGGATCTGAATGCCTGGGTTTCAGAGTGCAGACAAAATGGCTACATTGTGACTCGATCTAGCATTCAGATAAAGGCACTTCAGATGGCAAAAGAACAAAAATATTCAGTGACTGAAGGCATTGCACAGTTCCGAGCATAACATGGTTGGTTTACACAGTTCATGAAATGCTACGGATTGTGCCTTCGCCAGCGAACTAAGGTCAAACAGAAGTTGCTTAAAGAGTTAGATCAGGGGTAGGCAACCTTTCCCCTTTAAGGGCCGAGGGACTTCTGCTCCCAGAAGCCTCAGCCATGTTGGCCAATAGTCCCATGTTGGCCAATAGCTCCTGGGATTCAGCATCAGATAATGATTCAATGGATTGCAAAAACACAGATTATGTTTATGCCAATGGTGTAACTGAAGAATAATTCCACCATTTATTCAATCATTCCAGTGATGAGGAATCAGTCTTTGAAGGAGTTGAATTAATATTTGTCTATATTTGTCAGATTTGGGGGATTAAATTCAGTCAAAGTTATGAAGTTAAAAGAAATTAAGGGGGGTTGCAGACTGCCAGAAATAGTGCAAATTGAGTCCACTTTTAGGGTTAGGGTTAGGGCTAGGGAATCATGGGAACTGTATTTTATTGTGGCACCACAGCTGTCTGACAGAGAAGGCTCAATGTCTCAGAAAAAAAACAATTCCCATGATTCCCTAGCACTAACCCTAACCCTAAAAGTGGACTCAATTTGCACTATTTCTGGCAGTCTGCAACCCCCCCCCCCCCCCCATGTCTTGAAAAACCTTCCTTGAAACCTCTGAACAATAGACTTTGGAGTTGACTATTCGCTTCTTTTGTGACTGCAGTCCTGGTGATTTCAATAGCGCCAACTAGTGTGCAAGCTTTTAAACTGTAATAATCCATCCACTTTGAAGCATATTATTGGTTTCACTAACTACTTCTAGTTAAAAACCTATCCCAAAGAAGTTGTAGCATGATTCAATTACATACATTCTATTCTTTGTCAAACCGTTCCTATCAGTTCAATGTAAAGACAATTCTTATGCTAAACAGGGTGTTATGATATTGCTTTGTAATGAATCATTTTTTAAAAAATGTGAAGTTAGTGCTTTACTACATGATCAAACCTACACTTAAAATATTTGAAAAGTATAACATTTATGCAAAGTTATAAAGTTAAAGAAATTAATCACAGCTAGTTATTTGGCGTAATTTTCCTTACTTTTGTCCTTTACATCCTATGTTACATGCCTTGAATTTTTACCCTAGACTTATCCATGAGTCATATCAAAATCAATGATTTTGGCCCCCAAACCTGCCCTCAACTTATACATGAAATTGACTTATACATGAGTATATATAGTATTATGAATTTCTGATATCCGTGAATTAACCTCTAAGTGTCAGGGTTTTGTAGAGGGCCCCCTATAAACATTAGCAGAAACCCCCAATGTTTTTGCAAAGAAAACATTGCATTTTGCATAAAATGTATTTTGCAAAATATTTAATAACATGTTTTAGCACAAAACTGCCACAAATAACTGATCTTTTTTCTTGTTGTTTTGTTTTGTTTTCAATAAAGGAGATCTCTATCAATATTGTACATAGACTATTTAATTATACATGTATAACTAAGTAACATTTCCTGATCTGATGTTCCACAGTCCACCTTAACAACCAGCTGCCAGACCAGGTGAAGGAGATCCATTTAGCTGCCATTTGGGGCACAAAGAGGATGGTGTTTCCAGTCCCCACTACCAGTAACTGCTCAAGTGACAAAGCTGAGGGCCTCTCACACTGCCATTATCCCATCCTGTGGAGCCCTGGAAATTGCAGTTTAGGGATGTTATATAGAATTCACAATCAAAGAGCTCTAGAGTTTCTCCTGACTACAAACACCAGGACCGCATTAGATGCAGTGATGTCACTTGAAGTGGAAACACACAAAGCAGAAACCTAATACTGTAATTATGAAGGATAAGAGGGTCCCAGGTGGTTACAAGAGTGGGCCTTTTTATTAATAACACCCTTTTATTTTATTTTTTTAAAAAAAACTTTAAGTTAAAAAGAAAAGAAAAATGTGGGTGGATGGGGAAAACCCTCTTTCGACAGATCTATTCATTTACCTAAATTATATTCTGCCTTTCTCTCAGTATCAAACTAGGTGGTCATTCACACTACGTTATAAACCGGTTTGCAAACCAGTTTAAAAGGGGGTCATTCACACTTGCATCAGGTTTTCCCAACCCAAATTCAGGGGGGCCCAGTATAAATCTCCCTTAACCTGGTACTTTTGAAAATGGAACATTTTGCGAGTCTTTTCAAAAGAACCAGGTATAATAATAATGATGATGATGATAATAATAATTATGATAATGATGATGATGATGATGATGATAATAATTATGATAATGATGATGATGATGATAATAATAATAATACTTTTACCCCGCCCTTCTGCAGGGGCGGCTTACAACATTAAAAATTTACACAAATACAATCCCTATCTCAGCTCAACCAACCCCAAAACCCTCCCACCCCTAAAAAATTATTAAACAGTATTACAAATTTAAAATCACATTTAAAATAAATACATTAAGAGGGACAAACCCTAATTACCCTCATTACAACAAAAGTAGAGAAGGAGAGGAAGATTAACTCTTAGTTTTCATAGGCTGTAGCAGATTCCTCCCAGAGGACTTAAGTGTGCGGGGTGGATTGTATGGAACGAGGTGGTCCCAAAGATAGGATGGATCCAAGCTATTTAGGGCTTTAAAGGTAGTAACCAATACCTTGTACTGAGCCTGGAAACTAATAGGCAGCCATTGAAGAGACTTCAAGACAGGTGTTATGTGGTCTCTCCTTGATGTTCCTGAGTCCATTCTGGCAGTCCTTAGTGGAGAGTGTGACCCCATTCAGGACTGGAGGTTGTATCCTAATACGTAGTTTTGGGGCTGTTACTGCAAGCACCTCCATTTTATCTGGATTTAGCCTCAATCTGTTTTTCCTTATCCAGTCCATTACTGCCTTAAGACAGTCATTAAGAGAAGAGATGCCATCAGAAGTCAAAGCTGATGACTATGACATGGAGAAGTATATCTGGGTATCATCAGTGTACTGATAACACTGCACCCCATGTCTCCGAATGATCTCTCCCAGTGGCTTCATATATATATTAAATAGCATCGGGGACAGGATGGTGCCTTGGGGGATGCCATAATTAAGCTCTTTTCTTGTAGAGCAACTATCCCTGAGCCTCACCCTCTGAGATCTGCCCGAGAGGAAGGAATGGAACCACTGCAATACAGTGCCTCCAATTTCTAACCCTCCCAGGCGATCCAAAAGGATGGTATGATCTATTGCAGGGGTAGGCAACCTTTCCCCTTTAAGGGCCGAGGGACTTCAGCTCCCAGAAGCCTCAGCCATGTTGGCCAATAGTCCCATGTTGGCCAATAGCTCCTGGGATTGGCCAACAGGAGCTGAGAGGTCCAGTAGCACCAACAGGGTCACACTACCCTTGTTGATGCTCAGACGGAGGTCATCAGCAAGGCAACCATGGCAGTCTCCACTCCAAATCCTGTCCTAAAGCCAGTTTGAAATGGATCTAGATAACCAGTTTCCTCCAAGACAGCTTAGAGTTGAAGAGCAACCACTCTCTCAATCACCTTGCTTAAAAAAGGTAGTAATGAGACTGGCCTGTAGCTATTTATATCCAGGGGGTCCAGGGAAGATTTTTTTCAGAAGTGGGCTAACCGCTGCTTCCTTCAGACAAGGTGGAATATAGTCTTCCCTGAGGAATGCGTTCACGATGTCCCTAACCAACCTCTTCAGTGCATTCCCTCCCCCACACACACAGATAGCCAGCCATGATGGGCAAGGATTGAGAGGGCAGGTTGTTTTCCTCACTCTACCACTCCACTTCATCAGTACTCACAAATGGGAACCTGCTGTCAATTCAATTTGGAGCACAGGAAGGGAGGAGTTAATGTGCAGGGGGTGGATCATGCTCACCCCTTTGCTCTTTCCCTGACAACCAAAGCCATAGCTATGGAGGGGGTTCTCAGAACATCCCATTAGGTGGTGTACTTTTTTTTTTTTTTAAAAATGACAGAATATGCACATCTTTGCTATTGCATAGCTGCAGTATACAGTACCTAGTACTATTGACTATATATTAACTTCCAATAACACTCCAATTGATAGAAATACATTTAAAATAATCACAAGAGAAGAGAGTGATCATTTCCCCCTAGTTTTGACCCTCCCACAAAGGACTCCTAAACTAGAACTAAGAGTATTAGATCAAACTCAATACATGATACTTGGCAGCAGAAGGTTAAAATAGAACGGCCAGCTCCAGGAGAAAATTAGCATGATTCTTGATTCTCCCAAATTTGAGAAACTAAGGGAAAATATCCTTCTTGAATCAAATAATGTCATAGGAGCATATCAAATAAAACCCTTATCAAGCTCCTCGAGGGTCTCCCAAAACTCCAGAATCAAGTCTTGGACCTGGTTTGACCAAGACTGTTTAGAGTGCAAATTAAAATTAGTCAATGAACTCAGGAACTTGAAAATAACAAAGGACAAAGAAAATATTTCAAACCATATAACTCAATTATGCCAAAGTTACAAAAAATTACTTAAAGAAAAGAAAATTACTACGAATTACAGTGGAAAGAACTTGGGGAGGCAGCTATTCAAAAGAACTCTCAGAAGTTTTGGCATTTAGTTGCACATGGTACCGATTCACTAATGAGGGTTGCAAACTGCCAGAAATAGTGCAAATTGAGTCCACTTTTAGGGTTAGGGTTAGGGAATCATGGGAACTGTATTTTATTGTGGCATCAGAGCTCTCTGACAGAGAAGGCTCAATGTCTCAGAAAAAAAAACATTCCCATGATTCCCTAGCACTAACCCTAACCCTAAAAGTGGACTCAATTTGCACTATTTCCAGCAGTCTGCAACCCCCCTAAGTCATGCCTTAGAGGCTGCAGTGCAAGGTAAAGAGTGGGAGAATTATTTTTCCAAAATATATAAGTCCAAAACAGGCAGCCCTCTCCAAATGCATTATACCACATTACTAGACACTCCAGAATGGCCGGATGTCTCCTAGAGCTAGATTAAAAGGGTTATTGCCAGACAAGCAGCCAATAAAGCTCCTGGTGAAGACATGATACCTATAGAATTATATAAGACAAAACTAGAATATTGGGCCCCAATCCTTGCTAAATTGTTCACTTATATAAATCTTACTGGCCATATCCCAGAGGGATGGAAGCTGAGTATTATCGCTCCCATATTTTAAAAAGGTGATAGGAAGGATTCTGCCAACTATAGACCCATTAGCCTTTTGGATATCTCCTCTAAACTGTATGCCAGGGTTTTACTTGAAAAATTAGAAGAATGGGGGAAATAGTCAAAATATATTGTCAGAAGTACAAGCAGGCTTCCAAAAAGGGAAGTCAACAACGGATCTGTGTTTTGTTTTGAATTTCTTTATGTGCAAGTATGTCCATAACCTGAAACAAAAATTGTTTGTTGCTTTTATTGACCTGAAGTCTGCATTTGATTCAATCTCTAGACTCCTACTGTGGCAGAAATTGGAGAAGACTGACATTGACCGCCGTTTATTATTTCTCATTAGATCACTGTATACTGATGCATCGTTACAAGTTAAAGTTGATTTAGCAGGCCATCGTACCCAAAAAGATTAATACCTTCATGGGAGTTAAGCAGGGGTGTATATTAGCACCTTTTTTGTTTAACTTCTACATTAATGATATGGTAAAAGATTTGGAGGGATTACAGTATGCTCCTGTCACAATCCTCTATGTAAAACTCTCATTATTAATGTATGCAGATGATCTAGTTTTGATTTCTAGAACTGAGTTGGGTCTTAGATGACTTCTTGTGAAGCTCTCATTTGTATTGCCAAAAAAATGAATTGACAATCAACTATGATAAAACTCAGGTTTTATTCAGGTTTAAAACTCAAGGAGAAGCCATCACAGGGGTTTCTTTGCAAGGAGTCCTCAAAGGGGCTTGCCATTCCCATCCTCCAAGGTTGACAAGGGGAACCCCCCCAAGGAGAAGTTATCAAGGGGGTTTCTTTGCAAGGAGTCCTCAGAGGAGCTTGCCATTCCAATCATCTAAGGCTGAGAGGGGGGAAATCCCCTGAAGGAGAAGCTATCCTGAAGGTTTCTTGGGAAGGGATCCTTAGAGGGGCTTGCCATAGCTATCACAGGGGTTTCTTGGGAAGGGGTCCTTAGAAGGGCTTACCATTGCCATCCGCCATTGCTGATGGGGGGGGGGGGGGATTCGCCCAAACTGTGTGACATAGATGCACATCATTTGATTGACAGTTTAAAAAAACCCTGAGAATGATCAAAATAATGGCTCCATTTTAAATCAATACAAATGATAATGTGAATTTCAAAAGGGTTAAATTGCCATGGAGATATTTGATTGGGGTAAACATAGTGGGAATTTTGATTCAGTATTGCATAATTGAATTTCCCTGGATCTACTTAGCACAAAAATGTTAGTATGAATAGGGCCTATGAGATTAACCACTTAACCCACTTCTTTTCCACCATGTGTGAGACTCTGCCTAAACTTCCCCTGCCACCAGCTCTCAAGACATTCAAATATCTTACTGTTACTATTGAAGGTTTTCCCTTGTCCCCACCTCTGCCACCACTGAAAGGGTCTTCTCTTGTTTTAATGTTGTGACCACCAACTGTGGAGACCTTCAAGATCCCCCCAAGTTACAAGAAATCACAGAATTGTGTGAGGGGACCACCTCTCAAATCTTAGGTTGCTTTTATTCTTATTCACAGAAGGCCCCTAGTCACTGACACTTGCTCTGCATTTACCTTATTAACATTATTATTATTATTATTATTATTATTATTATAGTTTATTTCTAAAGCGCTGTCAATATACACAGCACTGTACAAAAGAAAATCAAGTATAAAATAGAATAACCTGCCAAAGGTGTACAATCTAAAATACACACAATAATAAAATAATAAAAGTCAATTAAAACAAAAAATAATGCAACAATTAGTTAACAACACCCACTGTCTACCCAACTGACAGAAAAGTAAATGTAGATCAGACAGTGTCTGGGAATGCCTCCTGAACAAGGTGGTCTTTAACTCAGATTTAAAAGTAGACAAAGAAGTAATGACCCATGTTTGAGGGGGAAGAAGGTTCCAGGAGTGAGTGGTGGCAAGCGAGAAGGGGCGAATCTGGGATGGAGCAGTGGAGATCCTAGGTTGGGAGAGCAGGCCCTGAGAACTAGAACGGAGGGTACAGATGGGAATGTAAGGAGAAAGAAGTTCAGATAGGTAAAGGGGGGCTAGCTCATGAAGGGCTTTGAAAGTTAATAACCGAAGCTTATATTGGATACGGAAGGGAAAGGGGAGCCAGTGAAGAGAAGATAAGGGAGAAACGGTCAAAGCGGCAAGCAGAAGTAATGATGTGAGTAGCTGAATGTTGGACAGAAATTAAAGGGCGAAGATGAGAAAAGGGAAGCCCAGCTAGAAGGAGATTACAATAGTCTAATCGGGAGGCCACCAAAGCATGGAGCAGAGTCTTGGCAGTGGAGGCCGAAAGAAAAGGACGAATTTTGGCAATGTTATAAAGGAAAAATCTGCAGGCTTTGGCTGTGGCCTGGATATGGGGAATAAAAGACAGAGAGGAGTCAAAAATGAAACCGAGGCTGCGGGCTTCCTGGACCGGACTAATAGAAGTGTTGTCAACAAAAAACAGAGAAAGAGGGTTGAAGGGAGGACTTAGGTGGAAAGACAAGAAGCTCCGTCTTGGACATGTTGAGCTTCAAATGCCGATGACACATCCAGAGAGACACAACTGAGAGACATGATGAAACTTGCTGTTCAAGCCCTTGAAAAAGATCGGGGTGGAAAGATACAGTTGGGTGTCATCGGCGTACAGATGATAGGAAAAAACAAAAGAACTAATAAGTTTTCCTAAAGACAAGGTGTAAAGATAGAACAATAGGGGACCCAAAACAGAGCCCTGGGGAACTCCAACAGATAAGGGAACAGGGGACAAAGTCTGACCACCTGTGACCACTGCAAAAGATTTATCTGACAGATAAGATTTAAACCAGTCAAGAACTGAGTTCGAGAACCCAATGTCAGAAAGTATATCAACTAGAAGATAGTGATCCACGGTGTCAAATGTCGCAGATAAATCGAGGAGGATGAGCACAGAATAGAGACCACTTGCCTTGGCCCGTAAAAGATTGTTAGAGATCTTTGTAAGGGCCATCTCAGTGGAGTGCTGTGGGCGGAAACCAGACTGAAAGGGATCGAGGCTGGAGTTGGCTTCGAGAAACTCAAGGCAGTGACAGTAAACAGCCCGTTCCAAAACCTTAGAAAGAAAGGGGAGAAGAGAGATTGGGCAATAGCTGGACAAAGAAGAGGGGTCAAGAGAAATTTTTTTCAAGATAAGGGAAACAAGAGGATGTTTAAAGTCAGAGGGAAAAGAGCCTGTAGAAAGAGAGAGGTTAAAGATAGAAAGAAGGAAAGGAAGGAAGGAGGGGGCTATAGAGATTAGGAGACAAAGGGGAATTGGATCAAGAGAACAAGTTGTGGGTTTGGAAGAGTGCAGCAGGGTAGAGAGTTCATCCAAAGAAACAGGAGGAAACACAGAAAATTGATTAATTGAAGGTTTCAGGAGATTAATGGGGGAAGACAAGTTAGAAGGAACTATTTCAGATCTGATACTAGTAATCTTAGTGATAAAGTAATTAGCAAAGTTGGTAGGGGAAAATCATGAAGAAACAGGGGGAGAGGAAGGTTTTAGCAAGGTGTTGAAGCAGGAAAACAAACGCTGTGGGTGCCTCTCATTGGTGCAGATCAATGATTTAAAGTAGTTCTGTTGTGCCATGGACAAGGCGCGTGTGAAGGATAAAAGAACAAACTTATAATGAATAAAGATGGCCCACTCCCTGGACTTTTTCTAAAGATGTTCGGCACTCGAGAGCACAACCGTAAGAGCCTAACTATGGGAATAAGCCAGGGCTGAGGCCTGTTCGTAGAGGAGGACACACGAACAGATACAGGGGCAAAGCTATCGAGAGTTGAAGAAAGAGTGGAGTTGAATAAAGACATTGCTGAGTCAGAGGAGTCCCCAAAAGATAAAGAGGAGAGGGAAGAATCCAAAGACTGACTGAGAAGGTCATAGTTAATAGACTGGAGATCACGAAAATAGTGTTGAGCAGTATGATGAGGAGGTGGGATATAAGTCAGAGTAAAAGAAATTAAATGATGTTCAGATAGTGGGAAATCAGATGCCAAGTAGTCAGAAATGACATACTTGGCAGCAAGAACTAAATCTAGGCAGTGACCAAGAAAATGGGTTGAAGAATTAGAATGAGGTTGAAGGCCAAAAGAAGCTAGAAGAGAGCTAAGGCAAAATGTTGGAGGATTATCGGGGTTGTCCAGGTAGATGTTAAAGTTGCCTAAAATCAATATGGGTACTGCATCCGATAGAAAAACTGTCAGCCAAGACTCAAAGTCTTGGAATTGGGTAGCAGAACCAGGAGGGAGATAGATGACTGCAACCCGAAGTTGTAAAGGAAAAAAGAGTCTGATGGAATGAAATTCAAATGAAGAGAAACAATAGCTGGGAGGAAAGGAAAGAACTTGAAACTGGCAAGATTTGGACAGTAAGGTACCGACCCCACCTCCGCAACCCTCAGGGCGGCTAGTATGGGTAAAAGAAAGACCACCAAAAGAAAGGGCAGCAGAGGTAGCAGTGTCATGGGCCAGGAGCCAGGTTTCAGTAAGAGCGAGGAGTTGAAATGAACTGGAAAGAAAAAGATCATGAATTGCAGTTGCTTTTGAGACAACAGAGCAACAGTTCCAGAGTGAACAGAAAAATGGGAGCTAAGAGATGAGAAGGGGTTGAATAGGAATTAGGTTGGAAGAAATACGTGGAACCATGGGAAAATAAGGATTTGGTGCCCAATAATCAACAGACGAAAAGGTGACAATAAGGAAAATAGAAAGATAACAACAGATAGTACTCAATGACATTGCCTAAACACCACTGATGCTGAATTCACAAGTCCCCCAGCTGGCTAGCCCACAGCTAGCTCACCTCCTGGTCTTCCAAGCGAGAGGGAGGGATGAGGAAGAGCCCTCTTGAAGCCTGAGGCTCCAAGCCATGCCCCTCTGGCTGCCGGTCAGCTGCTAGTCCTTCAGTTCAAGGTGTTAGGGAGAAGGGAGTGAAGTAAAGCGTCCAAGCAGGATGACACACAGCTAGCTCGCCTCCTGGTTTTCCAAGCGAGAGGGAGGGGTGAGGAGGAGCACTCTTGAAGCCTGAGGCTCTAAGCCATGCCCCTCTGGCTGCCGGTCAGCTGCTAGTCCTTCAGCTCCAGGTGTTAGGGAGAAGGGAGTGAAGTAGAGCATCCAGGCAGGATGACACACAGCTAGCTCGCCTCCTGGTCTTGAAATGTATAAGGGCCAAAGTCTCAAGTGTCCCACAAACCAGCTCAATGTAGCATGCTTGCTTTTGTTTATAATTTATAGAAATCACTCAAAGACAAAGACATCTATTGTAAAAAATAAACAGTAACTTTATTAAATAATATTGAGAGAAAAAGTATCTTACATAGATAATTTTAAGCTTAGTGTCATGGGCCAGAATCTGCAGTACTGGGATCTAGAGGAGGAATCCAAAGAGGAATCTGAAGAAGGGGCCCAAGTAAGTATCCCAGGTGGATAACAGCCTGCAGCCCTTTCAAGACCATGTGGCACCCTGGTCTGGAAAATGACATGGATGTGGCCACAGAAAGGAACTGGAGCAATGGTAACAGGGTTACTAAAGTTCAAGTGGTAAGTGCATGAGTCAGCATTTGGCAAGCTGTGTATCATGAGAGGGCTGATGCAACTCATGTGTATCATGAGAGGTCTGATGCAACATGAACAGTGTGTGAGCCCAGTCAGGTATGCATCATGGGAGGTCTGATGCAACAGGCACTGGGGATGAAACCAGCCAGGTTTCATTAGTGCATGGCTGTCACATGTTACCAAGAAGACCACCTATATATGGGAGAGAGTCAGAATCTCCATTGTTGATTAATTGTGGTTGGTAGTTGGCAAAGCACTTTGGTTACACAGTCAAAGGTGAAATGTAGAGATGTGTGTCTGGAATTTTCCTCATGAGAACAACATCTAGGCAAACAAAGACAACCCAGTCCAGGTGGCCAGAGAGTCATAACATCAGAAGTTCCTAGCTGGGAAAGGCAGCCAAGAACAGATAACAAAATCCAAAACATCATTAGGTCCTGGGAAAGGAGACACGTGGTGGATGATGGACAGCAAGGGGCTGGGTTAACAAACATCATACACATAACATCCAATCAACATAAGGTTAACACCCAGAAGGTGGAGTAAGGGCAGGGCCGAGAAATCCCTTTGTCTAGAGTTGCTTATATTTCTTGCATTCTTCCTGTTTGTGTGTGTGTTCACAATGGATCTAACTATGGAGTTAATTTATGGACTATAATATGCATATATTGCTTTTACAATGTAACTTCTGGATCTGGAAACATGGATCTGTAACTCTTCTGTTCAACCACATCAGCATGATGCGATCCTATGGTGGACTGTATATTTTTCTTTGCTTATTTTTACCTTTTGAAACAATAAAGCTCTACTTTTAGAATTTTGGATATTTCCCTGGCTCTGCTGGGTTTTCAAACACACCACAGCAATAAAATTCAACAAGTCTGTATAGTTGTGAGAATTCAAGATGGATGTCTGGTACTCTATGGATCTTTTTAAGTATTTGCAACAAAGATTAAAGCCCTCACTGAGTGAAGTCTTGCTGTCTAGCGATTCATTTCTCCAAGCTGAAAGCAGCAGCCTGCATGCGGGAGGATTTTTCCTGTGCAGTCTGGAGCAAGACTCTTCACAGAAGACCATTTTCTGGGCATTCCCTGCCTACGTGCTTCAACTCTGCATGTGTGTATGCTAGATCCTGCCTGTCTGCATACCCCAACAAGCTCTCCCTGTTGCAGAGCAGCCTCAGCCAGCAGGACAAAGACAGGAGTCACCTGTAGCTGAGGAGGCAAAGGACACAGCTGGGGTCCTAAGTCTAGAAGCAAGGTGGGGGGAGAAATCAACAGAGCAATGATGATCAGCCAGGCTGTGGGCAAAGCAGCAATAGGGAAGCTCTGATTAGGACCAGTTGATATCAGCCAATTTAAGAGCTTAGGGGGGAAGCAGACGGCACAAAGCGCCGTTTTGGGGGCAAGGAAGGGGAGGGGCAGCCGCACGGTGGGTGCCCCAACCCCTTCCTGAAAGCATCATTGGAGCGCAGGCCCCTCCACACGGGCAGCGCTCCGAGGGTGCCTTTCTGCTGCAGCATCCACACACGCTGCGGCGGAAGAGTCGCCGAAGGTGCACTGCCAGCCTTTTGCGGCACACCTTTGGCGACTTGTGGAAGGAGCGCTATTTTAGCGCTCCTTCCTGGGACGGCAAAGCTGCGCCGCGGGGCCAAGGTGTGGGGATACCTTGGCCCTGATCCACAGCTTCCTGGGGCAGCCCATGGCTGCCTGTCTGCTTCCCCCCTGAGTCTGCCTAAAGCTAGTGCTGGAAGCAACTCAGCTGTTTCCTGGCCAGCATTCCTGTCCTGGACACTGGTTTCTTGACTCCTGCAATTCATACCTCAGACTTCTTGACAGTGCACACTGTGCTTAATGGTGTGCACCGTCCTTGGAGAGGGGTCGGGGTGCACGGCATGTGGTTGCCCCTCCCCTGCCCTGCCTCCAAGATGGCACAAAACGCCTTCTGTAGAGGCCCAAAGTCTCAAAGGTGCTACAAGATCTCTCTAAGTACTAAGAAAGGAAGTATATGTAGGTTACTTCAAGCTTGGTGTGGTTACCTTAATAACTTTTTCAGGCTTTTACATAGTCTGTACCCTTCTCTCTCATTCTCTAACAAGACTTATCTAGTCTGATTGAATCACAGTGCCTTCTGGACTAACTGAACTGAACTCCCTTTCCTGCCAGAATCCTTATCTGTTCTTAACTGAAAACTCTCCCTCCCTCCCTAATCTCTCTCCAGCTTCTCCTCAGACACACACAATAATTTTTGTCCATTCCAATTACACCACCACCACCACCACCACCATACAGTCTTCCTGAACTATGATTGCCTACCAGGAAGCTAGGTCTGCCTAGCAATATGTCACAAGTTGGAAGAGACAAAAAGGGCGAATTCCCTATCATGCAGGAATCAAAACTGAATTTGATTGAATACACAATCAAAACACTTTATAGCCAAAGCACAGAAAGTAGGCCCAAAGCCTTAAAATATGACTAATGAACTTATTGAACCACACTGTTAAAATGGAGCTAGTTCACTTTAACAGCTCTGACTGCCTCCTGTTGCATTTTGGGGTTTGTAGTTCCATGAGGCTTAAAGGCTCTCTGGCTGAATATTTTAAATGCCTCTTCCTAAACTACAAGTTCCAGAATGCAACAGGGGGCAGCCAGAGCAGTTAAGACAACCTAGCCCCATTTTAAGAGTGTAGAGTGATAGTTTTTAAGGCCCAAAACAGAAAGGCAAATGGGGCTGGCTTCTGGTTGTTCCAGGAGCATGGCATTTAAAAAAAGCATGCCTCTGGAGAAACCTTGAAGTTGCTCCAGGGCCATCCTGAAGCTGCCTAAGGCAGCCCAAAACCAGCCCCAGAAGGAGTGTATCTTTTCTGTTTCTATTTGAGGCCATGGGAGGAGGAGCCCTTGGGCCCGTGGCATGTGTTCACCATGGCCCCAGGGTGCCTGGGCTTGGAGCAGCTTCTAGCCACTCCTTCCTGTCCATCTGCTTTGCCCCTTAGAGAAGCAAACAGAAGCCTTGAGTCTTGAGGCCTGGTTCTTTGACATTTCTTTCCCTGGGAACTTAATCAGCCCTGGTGGCACAGTGGTTAAATGCCTGTACTGCAGCCACTCACTCATAAACCACAAGGTTGCGAGTTCAATACCGGCCAGGGCTGAGGCTCGACTCAGGCCTGTATCCTTCCGAGGTCGCTAAAATGAGTACCCAGCTTGTTGGGGAGCAATCAGCTCACAGTTGTAAACCGCTTAGACATCCCATAGCGTGATATGAAGCGGTATATAAATGAAGCTGCTTTGCTTTAAGAAGTACAGCTACAATAGATAACATGTTTCTGAAGAGTGAATAGACAATAGATGAATTTAGTTTTGGTATGCATATAAGCAGAAAAAACATATATTACCTAGTAAGTGAAGTTTGAACAGCCAATCACGAGTTAGTGTCCCTGCAATGTCCACAAGTTTCAGCTATGTTTGCATGTAAAATGCAGTCTTCCAATCACAGCTTGCTCTGATATCATAAAAGATTATTGTATAACTGTATAAGAATGTTGTTCTCACCAGTAATGGAAGGACACATGATTTGATACTAAGCTGCATGTATTCAATCTTGCAAGATTTAATAAAGTGCCGTAAAGAATCTCTCTCTCAGCATGTGAATAGGGACTCTGGCACTCTAGGAAGAAGGGCCTGTTTGAGGTTTAAAATGACACACAGCAGATGGCCATCCAGCCTCTGTATAAAATCTTCAAAAAAGGAGAGTCCACCACTTTCAGAGGCAGCATGATTCACTGTCAAAGAGCTCTTACTGTCAGGACCTTCTTCCTATTGTTTAGTTAGAATCTTTTCCCCTGTTCCTTGAATCCATCGCTAAAGGTCCTAGTCTTTGGAGCAGCAGAAAACAAGATTGCTCCATCTTCAATATGGTATCCCTTCAAATATTTAAACATAGCAAACACCAGTGGTGTCACTAGGATTGGTATCACCTGATGTGATAACTCATGGCCACAGAGGTTGCTTTTTGGCATTTCTTTGGCACAGCACATCTAAATGCTATGTCAAAGACATGCCCTTTCACTGCCCACCATCTGATTTGGTGGGTGGGTTGATGGCGGAATCGGGGCAGAGTTGGGGCAGACTGCGTGTGGTCACCACGCCCCATTCCACCTCCAGACTGGCTTAATGTGCCAGTCTGTTCAGCCCTATCACATGCCATCCCAACTGCCATTCAATAACTGTATGCAAATGCCTTCAGACTTTCACCAATCATAATTCACTAAACATTCAATTGTTTCACCCCTTCCAATAGCTCCTTACTTTAATGTAATTACATTAAATATATGTAGGATTCAAAGACATAGCTGTGTTACTCTGGAAAATCAATAAGCAAAGGGATCTTGTAGCACCTTTGAGACAAACTGAAATATAGAAGCTGGAGCATGAGCTTTTAGAGACTTGAGCCTATGTCCTCAGATGCATTTGACCATTTTCTGCATCTCAGCTAGACTTAAAGGTGTGCAAGGTCCCTTTGAATATTACTATATGTAGTAAATTAAACAATATTTTACACCAAAAGCCCATGGCATCATAGGGACACAAAACAACTCAGAATATAAATCTGGATAAGCTGCAAGTCTCGATCAAAAGTGTAATATATATATATATATATATATATATATATATATTCTTCCACAAACATGAATTTTCAAGAAAATGCCATCTCTCCCCCATATATCTACAAAGCAAATGGTCAAAAATAGCCATGCTGGGAGCCTTTGGGGATGGATGGTGGGCTATAAATACTCTAAATAAGTAAATAAAAAGACATTTCAGCTTCTTTAGAATATAATGATTGCCTTAGGACTGTAGCTTTAGTGTGGGGAAAATAATGAGAAAAATATGTGGTAATATATGGTTGGAAAAAATATTGAACATTGAGAAATCAAATAGAAAAGATTCATCCATTTTTCAAAAGATGTGATCTCTGTGTTCAGCACAGTTTGATTACTGAGGTTAACATTTCACATCAAACAGGTTACTGCAAAAGGAAACAGATTAATAAGAGTATTAAATTATTAAACCCTTAAGGCTCAGTTGTGAATATGAAGTTCAACTTTTGGGGCCTTCAGATAAAGCTTAACTGTGTTCCTATAGAAGATATATTCAACAGATATGCAATTGAATTTATATTCTTAGCAGCAAATTATATCCATATTGGTTAAACCAGACATTTTAACTAGTGCCATCTGGGGTCCTGCAATTAATATTTGAATCAAGGTTTCTACTGATATCAGTGGTACACATAGACCCAATATAGAAAGAATAATGGTGACTCTGTTGATTGCAAGATCGGCAGGTTGACAATTGGAGGCCTGGGTGCTGCATGATGGGGTGAGCTCCCATCAGCAGTCCCAGCTTCTGCCAACCTAGCAGTTTGTAAGCATGAAAATGCAAGTAGATAAATAGGTACTGCTTTAGTGGGAAGGTAAACAGTGTTCTGTGCAATTATGCTGGCCACATGGTCATAGAGTATTCTCTGACAATACTGGCTCTTTGGCTTAGTAACAGAGATGAGCACCACACCCTATGGTCAGAGACAACTTGACAACCTTGTCAACAAGGAATGCCTTGTCAGCATGATTACATAAGCAGTTGTGCACCTGGATGGCCATCAAAGAAGCAACACAGAGCTCTGTGCAGGCTGGAGAACACTTTCTCTCCCCTCCAGAAGTAGGCGAACATGACAACAGGCAGATAGCTCTCAAGGAGGCTCTTTAATCTTTGTTCCTCTATATACAAGCTTGTCCTGACCAACAAAACTACTTGCATTACACCATACACCAATGATCCCACACTGTACAATAATGCTCCTCCCTTATATGCATTATCCCCTCCAGGGATATCTAGTCCAGCCCACTCACTTGGCTGATGCAACACAGCAAAATTGCACACACCTGACTCAATCCTCTGCTTGGGGTTGCATCAGCCCCCTGTGACCCAGCACATCATGCTGGCACTTCATGGCTGCTCCACTGCTCCAGGTAACCCTGTTACCTTTTATCCCACATCTGGACATTTCCCCCAGGATGCATTCCTTGACATACCTTTACCTTTTTACTATGCCAATTGTGATTGAGCCATGATAAATCTTGGGATCATGGGCTCTATAATGATAGCAAGAAGAGTTCAAATGAAAAACATGATTTATGATCCACCTTTGTTCATTAACTAGATTTTAAATAAATAAGAGATTCCTGGATATTTGTGTAATGGGAAAACCACAGTTTGTTCAAAACTAAAGGCAGAAGCCATTACTTAGTGTTAAACTGCATAGTCAGCACACAGCATATCCCACATTGATTTTCTGATGTTGCCAATTAAAAGGATGAGGCAGCTTCCTATGTGCCTTATGACTGAAAATTGAGAAGAGGGCTGCTGCTATAATGCAGAATGAATGCAGTTTGCACAATTTTAACTGTTATGGCTCTATCGGATCCTATGGGATCCTGGAATTTGTATTTTGTTGTGGTGCCACAGCTCTCAGACAGAGAAGGCTAAACAAAAAGTACAAATCCCAGAATTTCATAGCATTGAGCCATGGCAGTTGTGGTATCAAAGTGCATTAATTCTTCAGTGTAAATGCAGCCAAGGATAAAGGGGACCACATGAGCCAAGGTTCATAAACATAGTGGAAAATCCTGTTTTCTTATTACTTGTAGTAAATAATTGGATGGGCAGGACAATTGACCAAAAGATATTTTACAAAATAAAAGATTAAGCAATGTGACTGTGGTTGAACAAGAAATCCGAGGGTATGTGGTCAGTAGCCATTTTGAAGTTCTAGAGCAGGGGTAGGCAACCTTTCCCCTTTAAGGGCCGAGGGACTTCAGCTCCCAGAATCCCAGGAGCTATTGGCCAACATGGGACTATTGGCCAACATGGCTGAGGCTTCTGGGAGCTGAAGTCCCTCGGCCCTTAAAGGGGAAAGGTTGCCTATCCCTGTTCTAGAACATATCAGGCCTCAGAGTCTGGTGCAGATGCAAAAGAGACTGGAGAACTTGGTCAATAGCATGATGCCACTGATACTGTCTAGATGTGGTATAAAATATTAGGGACAGACTTCTGTGTTTACCTCTTCAGTGGAACAGCAGTCTTCTCCTTTGCACTTCCAGCTGAGTGGGTGACCTAACAATCTCTGACCTGAAAATCACACCTAGATTTCAATATAACTGGCAACAGCTCCATTTTGACTCAGCAACTTGAAATTTGCCTGAATTCCAGAAAATGGGAGAAGACTGAAGGTCTATCCATGGAGCCATTTTGTAACATGTTTACATTAACATAATTCTAGTATATGTGCTAGTATTGAAATGATTATCTTCTGGTATGTATGTCAAAGTATTGAAATGTTTTGAGTCACATTCTAGAATATGTTAACCCACTGTTCCAATAATCCAATGCACACAAGGTTACACAAAATCCATTCATCATTACACACACACACACACATATATATATATATATTAGAATGTATTGGGGAAGCCATTCTCTCTATATATATCTATGTGTGTGTGTGTATAACTTTCCCTTTAGTAATACATGTGGAGATCTTGGTTGGTATTCTATTATAGCAAAATATGCAGCAGTTTACTTTGATGTTGCTTAAGTCATATGTATCATTTCAATGTTGTAAAGTTACAGAATTTAAAATATCCTCATGGAAACTGGTCAATTTATGTATAAAATATCATGGCATTGTTTTGCTTTGTTTTGTTTTTCCTCTTAAAGGGTCTATTTAAGTTACTGAAACCAGCAGTAAAAAAAGTGGTGTGTTGGAGGAAGCTCATGACATATTTTCCCACTATGGGGTTTAATGCTTAATAACAATCAAATGACCTACAACAAGTAGAAAGAACTGTAGTAGAATTGTGCTGGCTGTTGTAATGGGAATTCCAAACAGAAAAGGAAGATAAATTAGTTCTGCTTATGAGTTCAAAATTCTTGATTCAGCACTCTTAGATTTCATTATTATTTTAATTAACTCTAGACAGAGTTATTTCATTATGCTCACCTGACTCCGTGCGCTTATGTACCAATGCTTTCACCTCCTAAACTCTGAATTATTGATTTTTTTGGTTACAACAAATTACTTTAAACAGGCCCCTAATGTGCTTTTCTAATGATAGTGTTATGAAATAATAGTTGCAGCAAGTCTTTCCTGCTCAGCTGAAGGTCTCTTAACAAGGATAGTAAGTGTTCCCTTGTTGTATACCAGAGTACTGGTGCTTATCCCAATTTCTTGCCTGGTTTGGTAGAATTGTTTTAAACTATTATAATGGATTGTACATGTATACTGGGACCAGGAAATAAAAATTAAAGCTAAAGGAAAGGAAAGTCTGGTATCCAATTTCACAGTAAACCTAGTGCCAGGCTTATAAAAGTGTAAGAGGGGTAGGTAGGGCTGGTCCTTCCATTATGCAGAGTAATAGAGTCAAGCAGAGAAGCCTTAGGGGTTGGAAGTGGTTAGAGCTACTGTATCACATGGCATCCCTCTAACCACTAAGCAGGCCCCACTGTGTTCAGCTGTAGTGGAGGATAGTGTCAGGTCACCAGCACTGACATAAGGAATCTTAAATAGAACAGAACAGAATAGATTTTCTCTCATCTTTCACCTTCGGTAGCAAAATGGCATGGTCTAGCTAGCCTCTGTAGATAGAGTTCCCAATTGAACAAAACTCATCTGACCAGCTGTTGTGCTTTTAGCACACACACACAAAAGGCTTGAAAGAATGGGTAGGTAAAGCATTTTCAAAATTGGTCAAGCACTAGTCCTCAGAAGGTATTCACTCTGCATGTATAAGGTTTTGATGACCTACCATGGAATAACAGGACCAGACATAGAAACTGGGCTAGGTTTGGGCCACTTTATTGACCTATTTACATTTTAACAAAGTGTTACCTTAGTAAACAACTGATTAAAAAGTAGTTAAGAATATTTCCTGATGTAAAAGTTTTGGGTAATAGTAAGGAAATACTATAAAAATGCTTCCTAAGAAGGCAAAACCCACCATAGAAGTGGAGGGAGAAGAATTGATAGCGAGTTTGGACACCACAGTATACAAATCTTAAGAAAGTGTGGAGATTTGGAAAATTAAGAGGGAAATGGAATTAGCCAGACTTTGCTTTAGAGAGAAAAAGAAATATAAAATGAAACAAGGAAACAAGAACTTGAAAAGGAAAGAATAATATTAAAATAAGCAAAACTGGAAAAAGAAGAAAGATATAAGGAAAGTGGGAAAAGAGAAAGGAAAAGAGAGAGGGAATTTGAGAGGGGGAAAATGGATTATCAATTGAGATTGAGGCAAATGGGAGAGCCAGTATCTCAAATACAAATTGTTTCTGAGGTAAATTGGATGCCTCAAATTGATATGAAGAGACTCCCCAGATATTATAAAGGAGATAACATTGACTCTTCACAACCTTTGAAAGAACTTATGAAGAATTAAAGAGAAAGACTGAAGAAAGAATGAGTTATTTAAGATCACAAATATGTGGAGGATTATCAGAAATATATGCTGAAATGAGGGGAGAAGAGTCCCAAAATATGACTTGTTCGAAGAGATGATAAAACAGAGATTCAGGTTAACTCCAGAACACCATTGAAGAAAATTTAGAAATAAAAGAGGGGATGAAACCTATGCTCAATTAGGATATTGATTAGATTACCTATTAAAGAGTTTGATAAATGAGTCTAAGGTGAATTCAAAAGAGGAATTGCATAATTTAATAGGTTTGGAGCAATGTCACAATATCAGCCCTGGCAAGTCCTGGCAACAGGATTGACCAAATAAGGATCAGAAGAAAACTTTTGGTTGAGAGAGTATGACTCTGAGGCCAATAAAATAAGTAGATGGACTAGAGAAGTTCACCCAAATCAGAGTTATAGAACATGTTATGAATGTGGTAATAGAGGACATTTAAAACATAATTGTCCTAAGTTGAATAAGAAATAAATAAAAAAAGTCAGGTACAAAAGCAGCATGTTATATAAAATCAGTCAAATATGCTACAGAAAAAGACTACTGCCACAAGGAGAGTTCTGAGCCTGCAGTTGCCATGGCAACAGCAGTTGAGAGAGTAACTGACTCTGCAAATTCACAGGTACCAAGAACTTATTTATTTGTATCAACTGACCCACAACAGATAAACTGCACTCATAGCCAGAGGCCTGAAGATCAGGTTGCCATGAAAACAAAAGGGTGGAGTGGAAATTGTTATTTAATTACAAGCTTGTCTGAACTTAGATTGAATTTCATGCTACTAAGAATTAAAGAAACCAAGTTTGGGGAATAAACCATAGATATACATAAAAGTGGTCTGATACATCACATATTGGGAGAGTGGTGTACAGTCACATCAAGCAGTGCTAATGACACCAAGGTCTCCTGCTGCTGCTCCTGTCACCACTGGACCTGCTCTCACTGCCCTCCAAGGAGAAGGAGAGGAGCAGCATTGTCCCCTCAGAGGCAGACATGAGTGCCACAGAGACCACCTCTTCCCCACTGATGATGCAATTTGATTGACAGTGGTGCAAATCGAGTGGGAACGACAATCATGTCAAAAAAAGACACGAATGCATGGAATAATGAAATAATATGCTTCCATAGTGAGAACTACACATTGGCCTGAATCAATTCAGCAAATTGCAAAGAAATTAAAATACAAGTGAGAATAAGCCCCTGGCAGATCATCCAAGAAAGTCCTGCTATGCTTCCTTCAGTTATCAGTAGAACTGTACTTCCCATTAACCCTAATAAGAGACTTCAACCATCCTGATATTTGCTAGAAGTCACATTCTACTATGAGTGTAAGGTCCAAAAACAAAAATTCTCACTAATCTTGTAGACAAAAAAGTGGAGGAAGTAACAAAGGGATCAGCTAGACCAGGGATCGTTTGGGGATTTTGCTAGTCTACCGACCACCCCGTTGTCTAGCAGACTCCCTGATTGAGCTGACACAGCTGGTCTCAGAGCTCTTGTTGGAGTCTCCCAGACTTTTAGTTTTGGGAGACTTCAACTTTCCGCTCGAGACCAGTTTAACAGGTGTAGCTCGGGAGTTCATGGATACCATGACAAACATGGGCCTATCCCAATTGGTTGACGGGCCCACACATTGTGCAGGTCATGCACTCGATGCGGTCTTCAGTACGGAACAGGAACATCAGTGGGCGGAGGTTGGAAGTACCTCTTCATTGTCATGGACAGATCATTTCCTGGTCAAGATGGAACTGAGAGCCAATTTCCGCCCCACTGGAGGTGGTGGACCTATAAGAATGGTCTGCCCTTGAAGACTAATGGAGCCAATTGGATTCCAGAAAGCCTTAAAGGGGTTAATGGTTGGGAATGCCGGTGATCCTGTCGAGGCTCTGGTTAACACTTGGAACAGCGATCGCACCAGGGCTATCGACACGATCGCTCCCAAGTGTCCTTGCCATCCCGCTTCAAACCGTAGGCCATGGTATACACCTGACCTTAGGAGGATGAAGCGGTTTGGACAACGACTAGAGCACAGGTGGCAGAAGACTTGACTCTTATCTGACAGAACTTGCCATAGGAACTTTCTTTGTTCCTATCGGGAGGCAATGCGTGCAGCAAAGAGAGCCTTCTCCTCTGCACGTATTGCGTCTGCAGAGTCTCGTCCAGCAGAGCAGTTTAGGGTGGTGAGGGAGATGACGCAGGTGTCCCCTGTGCCAAATCCCTTACTTAACCCGACAACGGCTTGCTGTGATGTGTTTAACAACTTCTTTGCAGATAAAATCTCTCAGAAAAGAGCCGACTTAGACGCCACTATTGTAACAGAGTCATCAGGCGAGGTGTCCAGTGACTCTGCTGATGTAGTTATACTGGATCAGCTTCAATCTGTGAGTACCAAGGACGTGGACAAGCTGCTTGGTTAGGTGAGGAAGACAACTTGCCCTCTCGACCCTTGCCCATCATGGCTGGCCGTCCAGGGAGGGGATGCATTGAGGAGATTCCTCACGGATATCAGCAATGCATCCTTTAGGGAAGGACATGTTCCATCTTGTCTGAAGGAAGCGGCTGTTAGGCCGCTTCTGAAAAAGCCTTCCCTAGACCCCCTGGATATAAGAAACTATAGGCCTGTGTCACTGCTGCCATTCTTGAGCAAGGTGATCAAGAGGGTGGTCGCTCTTCAGTTCCAAGCTGTCTTGGATGAAACCGATTATCTAGACCCATTTCAAACCGGCTTCAGGATAGGCTTTGGGGTTGAGACTGCCATGGCTGTCTTGACCGACGATCTGCGTCTGAGTATTGACAGGGGTAGTGTGACCCTGTTGGTGCTCCTAGACCTCTCAGCAGCTTTCGGTACAATAGATCACGGCATCCTCTTAGACCGCCTGAGGGGGCTGGGTATTGGGGGCACTGCTTTGCAGTGGTTCCGGTCCTTCCTCTCGGGTAGGTCCCAGAGGGTGCTGCTCGGGGACTGTAGCTCCTGCAAGAGGGACCTCACTTGTGGGGTCCCTCGGGGGGCTATTTTGTCCCCGATGTTATTTAACATCTATATGAAGCCGCTTGGTGAGATAATACAGAGTTATGGTGCTGGGTGTTATCAGTACGCTGATGACACCCAAATCTATTTCTCTGTGTCTCGTTCGTCAGCCTCGAATTCCAATGGCATCTCTTCTCTCAATGAATGTATTCAAGCGGTAATGGGCTGGATGAGGAAAAACAGATTGAAACTGAATCCAGATAAGACGGAGGTGCTCACGGTAGCGGTCCCGAAATCAAGAATTGGGTTGCAACCTCCAGTCCTGGATGGGGTCACACTCTCCTCCAGCGACTGTGTTCGCAGTCTGGGTGCTCCTTGACTCGTCACTCCTGATGACAAATCAGGTAAATGCAACAGTAAGGAGCGCCTGTTATCAGCTTCGGCTGATACGCCAGCTGCGCCATTTTCTGGAAGTAAGGGATCTCGAGACTGTTGTGCACACACTGGTAACCTCACACCTTGACTTCTGTAATGTGCTCTACATGGGGCTACCCTTGTGCTTGGTTCGGAAATTACAGCTGGTACAAAATATGGCAGCCAGGCTTGTCTTGGGAACATCTAGGAGGGACCACATTACCCCGCTTTTGAGGTCCCTCCACTGGCTGCCTATCAGCTTCCGGGCCCGGTGCAAGGTTATCACCTTTAAAGCCCTAAATGGCTTGGCTCCAAGCTATCTCAGGGACTGCCTTCTCCCATACAATCCTCCCCGCGCTCTCCGGTCCTCTGGGAAGAATTTGCTGCAGCCTCAAAAATCGAGGCTTGCAGCTACCTCCCAGAGGGCTTTTTCGGTTGCCGCCCCAGATTTTGGAACGACCTGCCGGATGAGATCCGTCAGTTAACATCATGAGACAGCTTTAAAAGGCCTGCCAAGATGGATCTCTTCCAGCAGGCCTTTCCAGATTAATTATCCCAGCCTTGGGTACTCCCAGCCCAGTGGCCCCATCTAAGGATGGTTGACCTTTCCTGGAAATTAGGGACCTTGAAACTGTGGTACATGCACTGGTAACCTCTTGTCTTGATTTATGCAATGCATGGCCCCATCTAAGGATGGTTGAGGATTATTGCCGTGGGTTTATATTGTTGGTTGTTAATTGTTTTATTGATGAACTGTTGGTTTTAACTCTTATAGATTCAATACTGTTTTAAGGGGGGGAGGGGTCGTTGGGTTTGGGTATTGTATATGATTTTATGGTTGTGAGCTGCCCTGATTGGGTTTCCAAAGGGTGGGATATAAATTATTATTATTATTATTATTATTATTATTATTTCGGATTTGATCCTAACTGATAGTAGTGAACTAGTCCATGGGGCGGAAATAATCGGAACTCTGGGTGGAAGTGACCATGTCCTCTTGAGATTTATTATACAGAGGACAGGAGAAGCCAAATGTAGTTGGATACACACTAGACATCAAGAAAGTTGGTTTCAATAAGTTTAGGGAATACAAGGTGACATTCAGTGGTCTAAAATGTTCAAAGGGAAGGGAGTTCATGGTGCATGGGAGTTTGCAGGTCAAGGAAAGCTGGATGAAAGACATACACTAGTATGGAATGGAACCAGCCACAACTTTATTGATCACAGTAAGCAGATAAGATTGTCCTGAGGCATGGGTCTGGATCTGTCATCGCCCAACCTGATTGTTGATTGATGAATCCTGTCCAGTCATGGCTGAGCCCAAGGATCACAGAAGGGCACTGGGGTGCCCTGTAGCCCCACCCTCGGTCACCAGGGGACACTGATAAGGTTTGGCCCCTGCATTGGCAAAACCTCCTGTACATCAGCAACCCCAAGCCGCCCCATAAGACTCCCGTTAATCAGTGTTCCATAGCATGTCAGATCCATGACCTATGACCACCACACAAAAGTTGTGACAGCACCCCACAACAATTCAAAACAGCATCCGAGGGAGGGAGAGCGGAGAGATTCAGGCTGCAAATGGCAGCTCTACACCAGCATCATGGCAATATATGCTCATGGAGCCGCCAATTACATCCAAGCAGGAAGTCCCACCTCTTCCTGCTTGGGAACCGAACCAATGGGCTGTGGGCCTGCCACCACTTCCAGCTCCTGCAGTCTTGTGGGAAAACAAGTCCTGCTAGGAGCGCAGAAGTCCCACCCTCCCTGGCTAACTGGGCCAATGCCTGGGCCCACAGGCCACCTCCTCCTAGCCCAGCCAATCAACATGGCTTCTGGCTCACGGTGCCCCTTGGGAAAATGAGGCACCTGCCCCCCTCCAAAAGCGAGCTGGAGAGGCTGGTGCTCCTGCCCCTCAACCCTGCCGGCCTGGTAAGTTGAGCAGCTGCATTTCTTAATGATGAGATGTTTAAGGCTTAGTTGTAAGCAATTCCAGTTAAGAAGAAAAGTCGATGGGGTGTCTAAGGAAACCAGGATGGTATACACAGAAATTTCAAATAAACTGAGATTTAAAATAGAGATGCATAAGAAATGGAATAAGGGGGAAAGCACCAAATACGAATGCAAATGAATCCCCAATACATGTAGGGAGAATGTCAGAAAAGCTAAAACTTAGAATGCAGTCAGGATAATTAGAGAAATTGGACATAATCAAAAAGTGATTTTGTTTGGCTATGTTCAGAAATGGTAGGGCCACTGCATAGATAAGATGATGAAATGCTAATAGAGAACAGAGAGAAAGTTGAACTGTTTAATACCTTCTTTGCCCCAGTCTTCTCCCAAGGTGCCATCCTGTCTCCTATGTTATTTAATATTTATATGAAGCCACTGGGAGAGATCATCCAGAGACATGGGGCGGGGGGGTTATCAGTACGCTGATGACACCCAGATATATTTCTTCATGTCTCGATCTTCAGACTCGACTTCAGATGGTGTCTCTCCTCTCAATGACTGTCTTAAGGCAGTAATGGACTGGATGAGGAAAAACAGATTGAGACTGAATCCAGACAAGATGGAAGTACTTACATTAGTGGGCCTGAAACTAGGTATCGGGATACAACCTCCAGTCCTGGACGGGATCACACTCTCCACTAAGGACTATGTTCGCAGTCTGGGGGTGTTCCTGGATTAATCACTTCAGATGACTAATTAGTTGAATGCAATGGCCAGGAGTGCATGTTATCAGCTTTGGCTGATACACCAGCTGCGACCTTTCCTGGAAATTAGGGACCTTGAAACTGTGGTACATGCACTGGTGACCTCTTGTCTTGATTTATGCAATGCGCTCTACATGGGGCTACCCTCGTGCTTGATCCAGAAACTTCAATTAGTAATAATAATAATAATAATAATAATAATAATAATAATGTTTTATTTATATCCTGCCCCTCTGCCAAGCAATAGTACAGAATATGGCAGCCAGGTTCATCTCAGGTTCATCTAAAAAAGACCATATAATGCCAGTTTTAAAGTCTCTTCACTGGCTGCCGGTTAGTTTCCGGGCACAGTACAAGGTGTTGGTTATTATTTATAAAGCCCTAAATGGCTTGGATCCAACCGCCTCCTCCCATACAATCTGCCCTGCGCACTTCGGTCCTCTGGGAGGAACCTGCTGCAGCCGATAAAAATGAAGCTGTCTGCAACCTCCCAGAGGGCCTTTTCAATGACCGCTCCCATACTATGGAATGGCTTGCTGGCCGAGATCCATCATATTACAAAGACAGCTTTAAAAGGGCTGTCAAGATGGATCCCTTCCGGCAGGCCTTTCCTGGTTAGATTTCCTGGTCCCAGGAGTTAGCTCATCCTCTCATCTACTACTCCCCACTGCAGCTGTTGTTGTTGTTGCTGTTGTTGTTTATTGTTGTAGCCCACTTGTATTTGTGTGATTTATTTTAAAAATGTTTTAATTCATGATTGTTTAATAATTTTTAAGGGGTGGGTGGGTTTGTGATTTGTGATTGTGATTTTATTATATTGTATTGTAACCTTATACTTAATTTTAATGCTTTAAGCCATCCCGATTGCTTTGCAGAGGGGTGGGATATAAATAAATGCCGTTATTATTATTATTTATTATTATTATAGTGCTCTAACTGGACAAAATAAAAGAAATCATGCAGTAAGGGTACTACAGCCCATAATAGGTAAAGAAGTAATAAAGATATAACTAGTTGCTGTAAACAAAGTCAAGTCTCTAGGGCTGGTTGAGCTGCATATAAGAGTACTAAAAGAATGTGTAGATATAATCTCAGAACCAATGTCAATAATCTTTGAGGATTCTTGGACAGCAGGAGAGGTCTCAGCAGATTGGGGGGAGGACAGATGTTCCCAAAGGGCAGAAAAGAGGACCAGAGTAAATACCGATCGGTCTGCTATATGTTAATACCAAGGAAAGATTCTAGAACAGGTCATTAAACAGTCAGAGTATGAACATTTAGGGTGGGTCTACACTTGTCAGAATACTCTGGGCTTCCCCTGGTCCATTCTGGATCCAAATTTCCCTCAAATTTATCCTTTACCTGCTATCTTTTGTTGTAGGTTTTCGGCTCGTCTAGTAAATGATGACTAGCTGCCTTCTCGCCCAGCCCCATTTGTCACTCGGTGCCACTGCTGAGATCAGAACAAGGCATCCAGACATGTTATCAAAATTGGGTGCCATGTTCTGACCTCAGAGCAACTTGTGCCCGCAGTGGCGGTGGTGGACAGCTCATAGAGAACACAACAGAACAGGTAGCCACTGTCACTGAAAACCTGCAGCAAAAGTGGGTTTGGGAAAGGAAGACAGGAATCAGGTGAAGGCATCATGAAGAGAGTCCAAACCCAATTCAGTATTTTGGCTTTTCATCATATAAATGGGATGCAGTGAGTCTGGTAGAGAATTCAGGGAGTAAATAAAAAATGTAGACAAGGCTTTCGAAAGGGTTTTCTTGTTGCCTTTGGTTATATGGCAGCTCCAAAGGTGCACCATTCACTTTTGTGGAATGTTTCTTCCTGATAAAGATGTAGTTGGGAGTTTTAGGGATATTTGGGAAACAGATTTCTAGATAGCCTTATGAAATGTTTCAGTGGATGTTACACAATTTTTAAGGATTGTTTTTTTAAAGCGGAGGATAATAACTGTTGCAAACAACAAAATGGTTTAGATCATAATTGATTACTTGGGTTTTAAAAATAGATATGTTTTTCTAAGCTAAGAACCAGACCACTACTCAGTTTCTCCACTCAGAATATCACACACAAGACAGCTACTTTGCCTGGGACATATCCTGGGAGATATGCCAGTTCAAAATCATCCTTAGATATTGCTACACTCAGACTATTACATGAAAAAGCCAAATGTACACAAACACTTTGAAAAATCTTTTATGCAGCAATTTAAAATACATACTCTTCAATATTTGTTTGATCTCCTTCCCTCACCACCTCCTGTGTACTTCAACAAGAATTCTAATCACTTGCAAAGTAACTGCTGTTCTAGCACTCTCTGGAAAATATTGCAGCAATCTCTGACATATTATACACTTGTATCATACCCTTCTCCTGCCCTGCTGCTCTCTCTTGATGGTGCTGACACACCTTGTGATTACAAGTATCATAAAAGGAAGGAAAGATTCAGCTAAACTTCAAATGTACATTGAATAAGATTGATTTTTTTTTTCTAGACAACAGCAGATAGGCTTAGCTGTCCTCTGATCCTTTGTCTTTTGCATGGTGTATTGCTCTCCCAGTCTAAGTGGATTGTTTCCATAGTACCTGTAA
Source organism: Phrynosoma blainvillii (assembly GCA_026167975.1). NCBI lineage: Eukaryota > Metazoa > Chordata > Lepidosauria > Squamata > Phrynosomatidae > Phrynosoma > Phrynosoma blainvillii. The sequence continues at coordinate 119,435,936 of JANUYF010000004.1, read as the reverse complement.
GCCATTTGCAGTTAAGCTTCATGTTGCTAATGGTTATTACTAGTTCAGACTAGTTAGAGAAATCCTAGGCCATTAATTAATTATGAGACAAATCAATCAGTTAAATGTGAGATATTTTGTTGTTGTTAACTGCCCTTGAGTTGACTCATGGTGACCTTATGGATGAGACATCTAAAAGACCCTCTGTCCTCCACTGCTCTGTTTAATTCCTGCAATCCTATACCTGTGACCTCCTTAATAGAGTCCATCCATCTGGCATGTGGCCTTCCAATCTTCCTACTTCCCTCCACCTTTCCCAGAATTATTGTCTTTTCCAATTACTCCTCCCTTCTCATGATGTGTCTGAAGTATGACAGCCTTAGTTTGGTCATCTTGGCTTCCAGGGATGTTTCTGGCTAGGACCCATTTGTTTGTCCTTTTGGCTGTCCATGGGATCCTCAGCACTCTTCTCCAGCATCACATCTCAAATGAATTGATTTTCTTCCTATCATCTTTGTTAACTGCCTAGCTCTCACACCCATACATGGTAACAGGGAATATAATGGCTTGTATCATTCTAAATTTTGTTCTGAGTTGTATATCTTTGTATTTTATAATCTTTTCTAGTTCTTTCATACTCACCCTCCCCATTCTTCATCTTTTTTTGATTGCCTGACTGCACTCCCCATTTCTATCAATGTTTGATCCCAGGTATGGGAATTCTTTTACTATTTCTATTTCTTCATTGTTTGGTTGAACTTGTGAAAGTCCTTGGTGGTCATTATTTTTGTTTTCTTCATGTTCAACATTAAGTCTGCCTTTGCACTTTCTTCTTTGATCTTCCTTAGTAGGTGTTCCAGATCTGGAAGGTTTTCTGCTAGTACTATGGTGTCATCAGCATATTTTAGATTGTTGATGTTCCTTTCTCCTATTTTCACTCCTCCTTCTTCTGTGTCAAAACCTGTTTTTCTTGGGCAATCTGCTGACTTCCGGTTGGCAATGGCTCCCCGTTAGGACGCGCATTTAATTGCTCCCGGTGCCCGTCCTATGCTGTGGGGTTCCCCGGATTTCTGATCTTGGATCTGGAGATCCAGAAATTGCTCTCCAAGGTTGGAGAGCTCAGAGGGGGCTCGGAGGAGGTCCATCCTGATTTGGAATGGCGACTTTGAGATCTTTAATCACCTGGCTCGGTATAGAATCAGAAGGACACAAGAGCAAGCCATGGACCCGCAGCAGAACAGCTTTGTCACAGATGAGTCGCAGGGGAGCCGCCAATTTTAGCTATTTTCTACAGTTTTAAGGCAAAGATGGCAAATAGTTTTGGTTTGGATAAACTTAAGAGACCTGGAAGGTGAGGATATCTGGTCCGGTTTTTATAATTGGCTTGGTGCGATGATTTGCAGAAGGGAAAGTGAAGGTGCAAGAGAGTAAGCTTTAAAAAGCCTACAAATAAGTGAAGGATCCTCCTTTGCCTTGCTACGGGACTTGTTTTTTCCGTCTGAGTATATGAGGCAAAACGGAGTTATAAGTAGAGTTTTTTCCTCGTGTTGCTCCTAAGAACTGTTTATATCTCATTAGCTTTGAATAATAAGTGATCATTTTATTTTCGTGCTATTTTTGAATACTGGACTGTTTAATAATTTTCTTTGATTCTTGACGACTTTCTTCGGTCTGTACGTTTAAGCTGCTGCCGGATTGGAAAAGAAGGCTTTAATTATATAAAGAGTTAGATGTAATACCGATTTTATTGACTTTACAATATACAGTGCTTTGTTCTGTTGCATAAAGAAGTATATTCAGACTGTGCAATTTATTACAGAAGAGGTTATTGGAAGAGAATACTGAACTTTTTCTAGCTGTCCTTGGGGCAAGGTAAAATTAAACTGATCTGACCTTGTACAAACAAATCTGGCCTTCATTACACCTGTCTGAGATTTGATAAATTTAAGGACAAAATGACAACGAGGTCTCAGGTGCAGAAAATGGCTTCACAAGCACAAAGGAGATTCTCTGCTGACAAGCCTAAAAATATAGATATGAATCAGCTAATTTTAGAAAAAATAGACTCTTTATCTAATAAATTTTCCTCCCAATTCATTGACTTTAAAAAAGAGGTCCGACACGAAATTAGGTCTGACCTCAGGGAAATAAATCAAAAAGTGGATGTGTTATTGGGGGAAATGCAGAACATAAAGAAGAGAGTTGAGATTTTAGAATATACAGCGGAGAGATCAGAGCGGCAAATAACGAAAATGGAAAATAGTAGAGAGCAAGATTTGGACGAACTGGCCGCGCTGGAACAAAAAATTAGAGAGAAAGCAATTAAAATTAGGGGCTTGTCAGAAGAGAAAAATGAAAATTTGCCAGAAAGAATAATACCAAAATTGGCAGAATTTATGGCTAAGAATACACAGGAAATGTACTTGGAAATCGATACGATGTTCCGCGTTAACTCTGTGGTTGCAAAGCAAAAAGGACTCCCAAGGGACGTCGTGGTTAACTTTGTTAGAAGGCAGGCCAGAGATACTTTTTTGGCAAAACATAATCAGGACTTATTTAACATAGAAGGGCAAAGCCTAAGAATATTAAAAGATGTGCCCGGGGAGAATATTGAGAAAACGACGGAACTACACCACATTAACTGATTTTTTGAGAAAGGAAAAGATTCAATATCGATGGGAGACCCCTGAAGGACTGACGTTCTGGTGGGGGAGGAGAAGAATCAGAATAACCAGCACAGAACAAGCGGTTAATTTTCTAAAACAAGCAATGGGCAGAGCGAGAAAACAGGACAAGGACAAAAGAAAGGGACAGAAACCAGGAGGTAAGGATAATGATGAGGACTCCAATGATACTGGAAGTGTGGGGAACCCGGAGGCTACTCAGGAGAAAAAGGAGGGCGCTGGGACGGCTGTCCCTTTCAATCTGGATAATGACTTAATTGATACTTGAGATGATTTGCAAAGAGACAGCGATGAAGAAGAAGGTGAAGATGAAGATGATGAAAATGATGAAGATAGCTCCAAAAACCTGCCAGAAATTGAGGATTTTAGATATGCGATCAATGAACGGGACAAAGGGGATAATAGTTGTTCAACATTAGCCTCTCTAATTGGTCCCGAAGAATACTTTGACAACTAAGGAATTTGTGAGGTAGTAATTAATTGGAATAATTGTAATTGTAATTGAAATTGGAACTAAACGATATGGCATATTCTAAGCAACTTAAAATAATATCCTTAAATGTCCAAGGGCTAAACACCCCACAAAAACGGAATTTTTTTTTTCATTATCTCCAGAAATTAAAATTAGATATTTACTGTTTGCAGGAATGTAGGATAAAAAAGAAAGATATAAAATATTTACAGAATTTAAAACTTGGTCTGGAATGTACAGCAGCGTGTTTATTTAGGAAGAGAGGAGTTGCCCTATATATAAATCCTATTTATGATCCCAAACTGGTTTATAGTGATCCGGATGGGTTTTGTCTAATGGTGGAGATTACTGTGGAGGATAAGTCCTTTCTTCTAATAGGAATTTATGGTCCATTGGAGAACAAAAGTAAATTCTATAAAAAGTTGAAAGAAAGATTGTTAGATCTGCATCAGGAAAATATAATTATGTTGGGAGATTTTAATGGGGTAGTTGATCCGGTAATTGATCGAACAACAATAAAATCAATCAGGAAAGCTCAGGGAAAAATGCCCAAAGAATTTTTTACTCTGACGGATATGTTACAATTGAGAGACGTGTTCAGAGCAAAGAAAGGTAAAGAGAAAGACTACACTTTTTTACTCTCACAGACACCAAATGCATTCTAGGATTGACATGGTCTGGATGTCTGATTATTTATTAAATAAAGTATCAAAAATTAAGACACTGTCAAGAATTTGGTCAGACCATAACCCAATAATTACAGAATTAAAATTTGGCCACCCGATGTTTCATTGGAGATTAAATGTGAATATATTGGAAAAATAATGTCATTTGCGAGGAAATTAAAAAACAACATATTATTTCAAAGAGAATTTGAATAAGGATGTACCTATTCATTCTGTTTGGGATGCACACAAAGCGGTAATAAGAGGGATTATTATACAAAAAACAGTAGAATGGAAGAGACAAAGACGACAAAAGGAAGAAAGCCTTACCAAGGAGTTGGGAGAATTGGAAGTTAAATTGATGAAAGATCCAAATTCTGATGAAATTAGAGACAAAATTAGGCTCATTCAGAAGCAATTATCAATTTTTACTATGGAACCAATTGAAAATAAAATTAAATTCATTAGACAAAAATATTATGAATTTGGAAATAAGTCAAGGAGATTACTATCATATATGGTAAGGAAAGAAAGAGTTAAAAGAACAATTACTAAAATTAGAAAAGGCACTGAAACTCTCTCAAAGCAAACTCAGATTAAAAAAAAAATTGTGGATTTTTTTGAGAATTTATATAAATTAAACCCAACACAAGATATTGAAATTTCAAATTATTTGGATAATATGGAAATTTTTAAAATAACGAAGGAACAACAAGATTTACTTAACCATCCTATTACGTGTAAAGAATTGGAACAAGCAATTGGGCAATCCAAATCTTCCAAATCTCCAGGTCCGGACGGTTTTTCAAACGAATATTATAAAATATTTAAATCAGAACTAATGACACCTCTGTTAACTACTAAGAATGAAATTGTTGAAGGAAATATTCCCCAATTATGGAAATCCGCAAATATTTCATTACTTTTAAAACAAGGTAAGGATGGATTAGACCCCAATAGTTACAGACCAATATCGTTATTAAATACCGATTATAAATTGTTGGCATCAATTTTGGCAAACCGATTGAAAACTATATTAGGGAATTGGATCCATGATGATCAAAATGGCTTTCTCCCGCACAGGGGGATGAAACAAAATTTTGGAAATTTGATAAATATAATTGACTTTAATCAAAAAAATATACATAGAAAATTGGCATTAATCTTCCTGGACATGGAGAAAGCCTTTGATAATGTTAACTGGAGTTTCATGATTGGGGTTTTGTAAAAAATTGGAGCAGGAAGTGTCTTCATTCAATGGATTAAAAAAAAATATTCAGAACAGGATGCTTCTATATTAATAAATGGGGATAGAACTTCCAAATTTACAATTCGAAAAGGAGTCCGGCAGGGATGTCCCCTGGCCCCATTATTATTTATTTTGACTCTTGAAATAATGCTTATTCAAATTAGAGGTAAAAAGGAAATTCAAGGGGTTGAATTCGGAAAACAAAGCTATAAACTCCATGCTTATGCGGATGATCTAGTTTTAACAATCGCAAATCCATTAGAAAGCATTCAGCCCGTAATGGAACTTTTAATTGAATTTGGGAAAGTTTCTGGATATAGAATAAACAGAAATAAATCTATCATGATGACCATGAATGTTACTAAGACAGAGATTGGGAAATTAAAAGACATAACTGGGCTCAAATTTGAAGAAAAAAATAAATATCTGGGAATATGGATTACCACTAAAAATGAGGATCTCTTTAAAAACAACTATCAAGAAATCTGGAGTGAGATTAAAGATAATATGAAAAAGTGGGACCAATTAGCTTTATCTTGGATGGGAAGGGTAGCATTGGTTAAAATGTCAATTATACCAAAATTAATATATTATTTTCAAAACATTCCTGTAATTGATAATGATAAAATTCTTAAAATCTGGGACAAGGCCATATTAAATTTTATTTGGAAAAATAAGAGACATAGAGTAAAAGCTATAGATTTACAGGATACCATTAAAAGAGGCGGTCTAGCCGTACCAAATTGTGTGCGGTATTATGAAGCATGTGTTTTGGATTGGCTTCAAGACTGGCTATTGTTAAGAAATCAGAGAATGCTTGAATTGGAAGGTGGGGATTTATTATACGGATTTCATTCTTATCTGTTTTACGACAAATATAAGATGGATGCGAGGTTTAAAGATCATTATATTCGTAAGTCATGTCTATGGATTTGGTTAAAGTATAAGGCAAAATGGTGCACAAAAGTGCCTCTCTGGGCTTCTCCGGTGGATTCGGTTTTGATGAAAAGTGTTTATAAAGATACAAGACACTATAAATATAAGGATTTAATTGACAGTGAAGGTACCGAAATAAGGATCAAAACACGGGAAGAACTAAAACATTTGGGATGGGATATGAGTTGGTTTACATATATGCAAATATATGATCAATTTAAGACAGATATAAAAGCTGATAGGATCGCCCCGGCAGATAATAACTTTGAAAAGGTGCTATTTGGAGAAAATAAGAAGATGATTTCAAAATATTATAATTTAATTAGAAATTGGGAAACTGAAGAGAACACAGTCAAAATGTATATGGTAAATTGGGCAAAAGATTTAAACCAAAATGTGAATTTAGATGGCTGGACAAAAAGCTGGGAAAAGGTTAAAAAATGGGCAATTAACACAGACCAAAGAGAAAACGCTTATAAAGTTATGAGCAGATGGTACCTCACTCCATATATGTTGTCAAAAATTTATAAGGGATCTAATCCTTCTTGTTGGAAATGTGATGAAGAAATAGGTTATTATTATCACACTTGGTGGAAATGTAGGGTCTCGCAAAACTATTGGCAAGCAATTAATAAAGAGATTACTGAAATAGTGAAAATAAATATAGGAGTTGATTCGAAAATATATCTCTTAAATATTTGGGGTGAAAAAAAATTGGAAAAGAAAAAGAACACCTACTTTTTTTTCTAATTACTACAGCAAGAATTCTCTTCGCTAAACATTGGAGGAAAAGTGATATCCCAAAGATTGAAGACTGGAGATTAAAATTATATGAGACTTATGAATCAGAAAAATTAACATGGCTGCTGCGAAATAAATCTTTAAAGGAATTCCATAGAATTTGGAACCCCTAGTATATATATGAGAAAGAAAGGATAAAACACTCAATTCAGTTTTTAATAGAGTAAAAAATTGTTATTGTGATCACCATAGAAGGATAGCTTAAATTATATAAGAAATGAAGATATATAGAGATTGACGTTGACACTAGTTAGGATGTATATTATATTTGTATAATGATATAAGAATTGCGAGAATCGTTATTATGCATTATTGGGAGTAGATTTAATAACAATACCAGAATTAATTTGGTAGAGGAGTAGAACCTTGATGTTTTAGGAGGGGTCTGGTGACGATAAAGAACATACATAAATGGCTGAGCCTTTCTGCCAATAGATGTTAAAGGAAAACAATAATAATGGGGAAAGAAAGCACTGAAGATAGAAGGTAGACTAAGATATACAATAAACAGTAATAGGTAATGTAAAGTATATTAATTAAGAGGTCTTAAACATAACGGAAAGTTTGATCCTTTCCAACGCTATGGAAGTTACGTGTTTGTGTGTTGTTACGTTTAGTATTTGCATGTATGTAGATGTAGATGTATGTATGTATGTAGAAGTAGATATATATATGTATGTATGTATGTAGAAGTAGATGTGTAAGTTGTGTTTTTGTTTGTTTTTTGTTTTGTTTCTTTTTTAAAAAAATTTCTAATAAAGTATTTAAAAAAAAAAACAGCTGTTTTTCTTATAATATGTTTTGCATACAAGTTGAACAGATAGGGTGAAAGGATGCAGCCTTGTCTGACCCCTTTGCCAATTGGGAACCATTCTGTTTCTCTGTGTTCTGTTCTGACAGTAGCCTCTTGTTGTGAGTACAGATTCCTCATCAGGACTATCAGATGTGTTAGCATTCCCATGTTTTTAAGGGCATTCATAATCTATGCAGTCAAAGGCTTTGCTATAGTCTATAAAGCACATGCTTATTTTTTATTTTTTTATTTTTTTTAGGAATTCACTGGTGCGCTCCATTATCCATCGTGTGTTTGCAATGTGGTCCCTAGTGCCTCTTCCTTTCCTGAAACCACTTGAACCTCTGGGATTTCTCTCTCCATGCATGGTTGGAGTCTATGTTGCAGAATTTTGAGCATGATTTTGCTTGCGTGGGAGATCAGTGCTATGGTTTTATAGTTGCTGCAGTCTCTTGGGTCTCCCTTTTTGTGGATGGGGATGGGGATGTCACTTCCAATCTGTTGGCCATCATTTTGTTTTCCATATTTGTTGACATATGTTGGTTAGCATTAGAATTGACTCTGTCAATGTGGATTGCAACAGTTCACTTGGAATATCATCTGTTCCTAGTGATTTGTTTTCGTTATTTCTCTTATTGCAATTTCCACTTCAATTTTTAGAATTTGGGATTGATCTTCATATGGTTCTTTACTCCATGTGTCCTTCATTTTGCCATCTCTTTTTTATAATTCTTCTGTATATTGCATCCAACATATTTTTATTCTTTCCTAGTCTTGAATTATGTTATTTTTATTGACATAGGGCATCCCAGTCCTTGGTAAGATATACCAAGTGATATACTTGGTGAGATATACAATGAACAAATTAATAAAACATTGGCTCTGGAGGAGCAAAAGACATATTTGTATGCTTTTATTTATTTATTTATTTATTCATTTATTTTTATTTTTTGAGGGTGCACATGGGGTATTTTGAAATTAGCAAGGAGGAGGCGCACAGGAAGGACATTCAGTAATGAGAAATGACCAAGAACATATATAGAAAACATGAACTGTTCCAGAGACTCTGTTTAGTTGCAGGACATTCAAAATAGGAGGCAGCTCAACATCATAAGAACTCTGAAAATTCAACAGCAACCACATAATTTAGAAAGGTGGAATTCCCACCACTATTTGAATTATGTGAGAAGGTTGTGTGACAATGGTTGATTTGATCTGCTGTACTTTGATATTTGGGTCCATGTCATAGCTGGGAGGAGCCTTTACCACCAGGAACTCAAATGTGCACATCATGTAGGCACCCCGAAGAGGGTCACATCTGCATTTACAACAATTTGCAGATCAAAAAGGCCAGGCTTAGGACCTGCAAAGCAGGACATTCACACCTAGAGGATTTATGAATGCCAGGCAAGATTTGCCCAGTTGAAGATTAGATAATATTAAGATACCATCTCCTCCTTTTGGAAATTGTCTACTTCAAAGCATAGTAATCAGAATCCTTTGATATACAATAGCAACTCTTCACCTCAGGCTAGGTTTAAGGGTAGAAATGCTCACCAAAATCTCAGGCACATTGAGGTCTGGCTAGATTTCATGGTGACACTGTGCCATTGTGATTTCTGACTAGAGTCCCGGCTCTATCCATTGTCCTTTCCTTTCATAACGGTTGAGTCTATCCATCTTCATTCATTGCTGGAGCAGCTTCCGTCAGGTAATTATCACCATTAGAAAGTCTTGTGTTTCCTATCCAATCTAAGTACTTTACTCCTGAGTTCTTGTGTGTATGCGTGTATGTAAGGGTGTCTTTGTAGGTTTGGATCCCCAAATAAATTCATTGGAAAGCTTTGTCTCTATCAGTCTATTCCCTAGCCACCTCCGTGAACATAGGATAGAAGATCCCATAGAAGACTTGGACTTTAGTAAGGTTCAAGGTATTCATTACAATTGTAGTCCAAGCCTTCTGGGTGGGAGTAAAGTGCTATATAAGGACTGCTTTAGAAAAGTAGTGTTATTATTATTATTATTATTATTATTATTAGAATTCCTTGTGTGAAATATCTGAGTTGGCATGGGTGACTCAGAAAGCATTTTCTTATATTTTTGAAGAACAAATATTAACAATAAGTAATCAGTACAGAGCCTGCATGGTGCAGTGGTTTCAGCACAACTCTAGAGACTAGGGCTTGAGGTCCCACTTGGCCATGGAATTCCCTTACATGATCTTGGGCAAGTCACACTCTCTCAGCCTCAAAGGAAGGCAAAAGCAAGTCCTCTCTGAAAAACTCTTGCAAAAAAATGATAAGTTTGCCTTAGGGTCACCATAAGTTGAAACAACTTGAAGAAAAGCAACAACAATCAGTACAGAGAAATTTCAGCAGTTATCTTTCTGGAGTTCAGTAACTGTAACAAGTTACTGTTGCCTGATCAGAGTAATGAAAAAAGTGACTATTCCCATTAAAAAATAACACTCCAAGTTGCCCTGAGGCCAGGCATCTTTTTTTATGGGTAGCAGTGGTTGGAAGCATGTGAAAATCTATCCCAGTAGTCTTTATGGGATTAATATATGCTGTTCGATATACCTTCACTGACAATAATCCTAGCCTCCCAGTGATAGTTTGGTGTCCACAGAGTTTGTAGGAATGGGCAAATCAGGTGCCCCCAAACTTCTATCTAAGTGGAAAGTGGTGAATTGGGAATTGCTGTTTTGATTCCAATTGATGTGTCATAATTTTACCCCTGAAATGGTTTAAGAGAGAGGGCACATATATGCAGATTGAGCTTTTTATCCTTCCTTCCTTCCTTCCTTCCTTCCTTCCTTCCTTCCTTCCTTCCTTCCCTCCCTCTCTCTCTTCCCTCTCTCATTTATAGTAATATTTAAGTTCATTGGCTTTACTCTCTGCTTCAAGAACACAGCAGCAGCCACTATTCATCTCTGCCAGAGTGCTTTGGTAATAAAGTTGCCAGACTCTAGCAGTACATTCTTCACAATTTTGGAGCACATGTAGCATTAGATACACTTTTGCATGTTTATGTACTATGCAGAAAAATCAAATGAGGGAGAGACAAGTAACTTATCTCTTACTCCTTTTTTCTTGAAAGTGAGTCTATGCCCAAATTTTTATTTTTGATTTAGCAATCAAGAAATATGTATAGTCTACATTTTAATGCAAACATATAACTAATTTGCACTTCCTGAATGTAGCATGAAACACAATTACTATACTATACAAAAGTGCACAACACTAGTAAAAATTAGTTGCAAAAGTGTGAATGTGAGGGAACATTGTGAATGTACATATGATAGGAGCAATACCTGTGAAAATATTGGCACAGTTTGTGCAGAATACTTTTTTTTTTTAAAGTTAAGACTGCTCAGAAACAGGACAAAACAGATTAACAGTTGGAAAAGTGAGAAAGTGAAATTGACAGATTTGTGTCAATTTTATTTTAAAATGTTCAAGGAATAAAATGTGTAAGGGACAACCTTGGCTGAAGTACGTTGACTCAATCATTAATCAAAATGGAGAGTGTAATCAAGAAATCCAAAGACTATTAAGGAGTTGTCCTCATGGTTTGAAAGAAATGGCCCCACCCTGTTTCAGAACTCACCTGTTTAGACAATGCATGTGGCCAAAACAGGAGGAAAATGGACTCAATCCATGTTTTAGGACTTTACACTGGAGCAAAATAAATCCCAGTTTCCTCTGATTTAAGCCAGAAAGAGCTATCACACCATTGTGTGTACTACATGCTGGTGCAGAGAGGAGGAGATGGGTGGAAGTGGTCAGGAGCATGTGCCCTGGGTCAGGCAAGCCTCTAGTACCAATCAATCACACATGCACATGAATGAGTAGCTGTACCATCAACTTATTTCACACCCCATGTAGCAAAATGAAAGCAAAAACTACAATGGATTTAATAAAAACATTAAAAATCTGGCTAGCCCAAATGGGGGCAATGGAGGGACGAAGAGGAAAGGGAGTGTGCACAGAGTTGGCACCATAGTCATGCTATGCCACTGTTTCAGTGGGAGCACTGATGAGCCATGTGGACAGTTGATCAATTATGTAATCAATCAATTGTGTAAACGAGGTGGTATGAGGTGTCCAATGGGTCAGTGGCTGGGTGGGACAGGAGGTGATTGATAACTGCTGGTGGATCTTCCATGTGCTCATGCACATGCATTTGTGATGGAATGGGGAAAAAAGTAATGATGTGGCATGGCTTATAACTACATATCCTCCATTATGTTGGGTCCTTCCTCTTAGTGGGATGGGGGTAGTGTAGACTGCACATGAGAGCTGATGGTGCAATCAGCTAGTTGTCCCCATGAATCACGAAACCCTAGGGGTAGGCCACCTTTCCCCTCTGTCTGCCCCTAGTCTAAGACTTGGAAAGACAGCCATGAAGGAACTAGATTAGGTTCTCAAGTGTAAAGACATATGTGATGGAGTCACTAGGCAGCTTGGCAGCCAATCACAGTTCAGGAAGGCTGTGGAAGGGAGGCTGCAAGGGAATTAGAATGTATAAAACCTAATCTAGTTCCTTCATGGTTGTCTTTCCAAATCTTAGACTGGAAGCAGACAGAGGGGAAAAGCTGGCCTACCCCTAGGCTTTCCCTATTCATGGAGAGAACTAGCTGACTGTACCATCAGGAGTGTGTGTCAATCAATTCAGTTGGGCTGGAGACAGAGGCATACACAAAGGAGTTTCAGTTAAGATCAGATCAGGATTCTAGCAGGAAAGGGAGTTCAGTTCAATTAGTCCAGACTGTGTTTCTTTTAGACTAGCCAGATTTGGTTGGCATTCCTACTGAGAGTGAGAGTCAACATGGGTTTCTAAGAAACAGGTCATGCCAGGCTAATCTGATCTCCTTTTTTAAAAAAAATTACCAGCTTGGTAGACAAAGGGAATGCTGTGGATATAGCATATCCTGATTTCAGTAAGGCTTTTGACAAAGTTCCCCATGATATTCTTGCAGACAAGCTGGTAAAATGTGGGCTAGACAATGTGACTGTTAAGTGGATTTGTACTTGGTTGACCGGCCAAACCCAAAGGGTGATCAACAATGGCTCCTCTTCATCTTAGAGAGAAGTGAATAGTGGGGTGGCATAGGAATAGGCCCAGTGCTATTCAACATCTTTATCAATGACTTGGATGAAGGAACAGAAAGCATGCTTATCAGATTTGCAGATGACACCAAATTAGGAGGAGTAGCTAATACCCCAGAGGACAGGATCAAAATTCAAGAAGATTTTAATAGAATAGAAAGCTGGACCAAAGCTAACAAAATGAATTCCAACATGAAGAAATGTAAGGTACTGCATTTAGGGTGGGAAAATGAAATGCATAGATATAGGATGGGGGACACCTGGCTTAACAACACTACATGTGAAAGGGATCTAGGAGTCCTAGTAGACCACAAATTGAACATGAGTCAACTGTGTGATGTGGCAGCTAAAAAGGCCAATGCAATTTTAGGCTGCATCAATAGAGATATAGTATCTAGATCAAGGTTATCAATAGTGCCACTCTATTCTGCTTTGGTCAGACCTCACCTGGAATACTGTTGTCCAGTTCTGGGCACCACAATTCAAAAAGGATGTTGACAAATTAGAGCACGTCCAGAGGAGGGCAACCAAAATGGTGAAGGGTCTGGAAAGCATGCTTTATGAGGAAAGACTTAGGGAACTGGGTACATTTAGCCTGGAGAAAAGACAGTTAAGCCCTGTTTAATTATTTGAAGGGGTGTCACATTGAGGATGGAACAAGCTTGTTTTCTGCTGCTCCAGAGACCAGGACCCAGAACAATGGATGCAAGCTAAAAGAAAAGAGATTCCACCTCAACATTAGGAGGAACTTCTTGAAGTAAGAACTGTTTGACAGTGGAACACACTCCCTTGGAGTGTGGTGGAGTCTCCTTCCTTGGAGGTCTTTAAACAGGCTGGATGGCCATCTGTTGGGGATGCTTTGATTGTGATTCCCTGCATGACAGGGGGTTGGACTGGATGGCCCTTGTGGTCTCTTCCAACTCTATGATTCTATGATTCTAAGAGAGAGTAGGGTACAGAATACTTAAAAGTCTGTAGTTGTTGTTAATATAAGCACATTAAGTTTGAAGTAACCTACATAAGATACTTTCTTTCTTAATGTTATTTTATAAAGTTACTGTTTATTTATTTATTTTCAGTAGATGTCTCTGACTGACTGATTTCTTTAACCTATAAACAAAGGCAAGCATGCTTCATTGAACTGGTTTGTAGGACACTTGGAAAAAATGACAATGCTTGGTAAATTGGGAAGCAGTAGGAAAAAAAGGGGAGAAAGCACACTTCAGATGGGTTAATTCAATCATGGAAATCACAGCCATGAGTATGCAAGAGCTTAGCAGGGTAGTTGATTATTGGGGCTCTTGGGGGGCTCTTATTCATAGGGTTGCTGTAAGTCAAAATCAACTTGATGGCAAATCAAAACAACAAAGTAAGGAGAAAATTTGTAGAAATCAAAACTACTTTGTTTGATGTTGGTCGAGACCCATAATCATATGTTTAAATGTCTTTAAAAAACTTGCTATCAACAGGTACGACCCATTCCAAAAGTTTTTCTTATTTTTTTAATATATGCCTTCCAGTTGACTTACAACCATCCTATCCTGGAGGAACTTGCCAAAATTTATTCAGAGAATGGTTGTCATTGCCTTCCTCTAGTATTAGGTGTATATAACCTGCCCAAGGTCACCAAGGGGCAAAGCAGACCATCACAAAATGCCAGCTTTGGGGCGGTGTGGGGGCATGGCATATGTATGATGCATGCCCCAATGATGCCCCCAAGCCAGCGTCATGCTGTCCAGATGACCACAAGTGGGCAGCATCATGGAATTCTGGTGGCACGGCATTTACACATGCCGTGCTGTGCCATGCCATCCTGCGCTGCACTGCACTGCGCTGCGCTGCACCACAGAAATGCCAAAAAGCCACCACCGCAGTAGAAGGGGTTCCTTTTTTAATAATAATAATAATAATAATAATAATAATAATAAATTTTTATTTATAACCCACCCCTCTGCGCGGCAATCGGGGCGGGGTACAACAATATTAAAATAGAACAAAGTTAAAAACATTCCATCATCCCATAGTCCCACCCTCCCATCCCCTTAAAACAGAATTAAACAAATGACCAATTAAAATACAATATTAAAAACATAATGACAATAATATAAGGAGTCAGATTTACAAGTCAGGGACCCATTCCTAGGCTGAGAGTTATTCCGGGAAGGCCTGCCGGAAGAGATCCGTCTTTACTGCTTTCTTAAAAGCAGCAAGAGTGGTAATTAGACGGATCTCATCCGGCAGGCCATTCCATAATCTGGGAGCGGTCGCAGAAAAGGCCCTCTGGGAGGTCTGAGACAGCCTAGTTTTTAGTGGCTGTAGCAGATTCCTCCCAGAGGACCGAAGGGCGCGGGGGGGTTCATATGGGGAAAGGCGGTCCCTAAGATAGGATGGACCCAAGCCATGTAGGGCTTTAAAGGTTAAAACCAACACCTTGTACTGCGCCCGGAAACTAATTGGCAGCCAGTGGAGGGATTTCAGCACAGGTGTTATGTGCTCCCTCCTTGATGTTCCTGTAATTAACCTGGCTGCCATATTCTGTACCAGTTGAAGTTTCCGGGTTAGGCACAAGGGTAGCCCCATGTAGAGTGCATTGCAGTAATCTAGTCGTGAGGTTACCAGGGCATGTACCACAGTTTCCAGATCCCTCATGTCCAGATAAGGGCGCAGTTGGCGTATCAGCCGAAGCTGATAACAGGCACTCCTGACCACCGCATTCACCTGACTGGTCATGTGAAGCGATGAGTCAAGGAGCACCCCCAAGCTGTGAACACAGTCCTTAGAGGAGAGTGTGACTCCATCCAGGACTGGAGACTGTATTCCCAGATCTGGTTTCGGGCCTGTGACTGCAAGTACCTCCGTTTTGTCTGGATTCAACTTCAATCTGTTTTTCCTCATCCAACCCATTACTGCTCTGAGACAGTCATTAAGAGGAGAGGCACCATCTGAAGTCTGAGACGATGATCTGGTCATGGAGAGATATATCTGGGTGTCATCAGCGTACTGAAGACACCGAGCTCCATGCCTCCGAATAATCTCCCCCAGCGGCTTCATATAAATATTAAACAACATCGGGGACAGGATGGCGCCCTGAGGGACGCCACAATTAAGCTCGATTTTGGATGAGCAACTATCCCCGAGCCTCACCCTCTGGGATCTGCCCGAGAGGAAGGAGCGGAACCACTGCAGAGCAGTGCCTCCGATTCCCAACTCTCTCAGGCGATCTAAGAGGATGGCATGATCTATAGTATCAAAGGCTGCTGAGAGATCCAAGAGCACCAACAGGGTCACACTACCCCTGTCGATACTCAGGTGGAGGTCATCAGTCAGAGCAACCATGGCAGTCTCCACTCCATATCCTGTCCTGAAGCCAGTTTGAAATGGGTCGAGATAATCGGTTTCATCCAAGAGTGCTTGGAGTTGGGAAGCAAGCACCCTCTCGATCACCTTGCTCAAAAAAGGGAGCAAGGAGACTGGTCTATAGTTGTTTCTATCCAGGGGATCCAGGGAAGGCTTTTTCAGGAGTGGCCTAACCGCCGCCTCCTTTAACCCCCCAAAGGAGCGGCATGTTTCCAGTTCTTTTTGGGGTAGAAAAACATTGGATTGGGGCCAAGGCAACTGCTTGCCATGACCCCAATCTGGCATTCAAATGGGCAGCATAGAGCCAGACTTTTGGGGCCATCTGTTTCACCCCCAAGTGGGTTTCCATGGGGATTTAAACCCTGGTCTCCCAAAATCCTCCAAGAGTTGCCATTTCTATGTTTGTTTACTGTTCCATTAAGAAGTTCCTTATGCCCTTGGTGCTAGTTTGCATGCCAGGTTAGTTTGTAATCTTGAGCAGAGACAGGACAGTCTTTGGTCTATTCAGTCTATTCATCTATTTATTCAGTTGAATGTAAAACATATTATTTACATCAGTGGTTCTCAGACACGGGTCCTCTGAATGTTTTGGACTTCAGCTCCAAGAATTTGTAACTGTTGACCAAAGTGTCTAGGTCTTCAGGAAGTTGAAGTGCAAAACACCTGGGAAATCAAAGTTTGAGGTAAACTTATTTAGATGTTGATCTGCATCTCAGGAGATATACAATAACTGATTGCTACTGAGTATATTTGTGTGTAGTGTTGTTTCCCATATTTGTCACCCTTCCCCCAATTCAGACTTTCTGCAAATGCTCTGCCACTCAGATACAGTTTTTCACATTTCAGGTTTAAAATAGTGAGGAGGTGCCATCTGTGATTATAATTAAAATACAGAGATCACTTTTATTTTCTATATTCATGTGGTGTGTTCCTACGCATACAAAGTCATTTTAGCCCAAAGGATTTTGAGGAAGAAAACCAATTAACAACCCTGTTCCTATAACCATCCTGAGAGTATCATATAGTATATTTTTAGATTTACTGTCTTTCAGTGGTTTCCCAGAAACTTCAAGTTGAAGTGGGCCACTTTACTCTTCATTAGCTCTGGTAGAAGAGAAACATCTTTCAGGGTGGGGGAAAGAGGTTTGGGAGAGGTTTTCAAAGATTTATTAAAAGCATCACAACAGATTTCACTTATCTCTGTAATAGCCTTCATAGATTTATGCACAAAGGCTGGTGTGATTTCAAGGTACAGTAAGTCAATCTCACTCTAACACAAATCTTGTTTGCCTTATGAACCAAAGACATTAGATATAAAATCTTTGCTGAAGAATATATAACATGGAATGCACTGATGACAGTTTTACAGGGTCAGTTTTCTGTCCACAACCATAATAGCTCCTGCATGTCATTTCTCTCTCTCTTTCTCTCTTCTTTAAAGTGTTTAAGGTAATATTTACAGGCCTGCATCACTTATGCATCATGTTATACATTGTGCAAGAGGAGATTGTTATGTTAATATGGGTACAATGAGAATAAGTATACTTTTTCATGTTTGTATATTTTTTATAAAGGTTCCAAGAAACTATTATTATTATTTGAAAAAATCTTGGAAAAAAAAAAAAGATCATCACAAGTTTGAATTTGGTATTTTTCCCACCAAAATAGGCTTCAGTAGGGTATAAAACAACTAAAATGACCCCCCCCCAAAAAAAAATCCACAATAATTTGGGTATCTTATCAGGAGAAGAAAATCCCATACTTCACATAAGGAATTGTGAATTTACCTAGGTACCCAAAACTCCTCAGGGCTCCTTCTTGTAGAGCTGCAAATAATTCAGTGATCTAGTCTATTCTGATGCATTTTTAAGATGTAAGCTTGTAGACAAAGATTAGAAGGAAGTTTGGTGTGAATTCTTCCTATTCACATTAGAGGAGGGCATGAGAGTGCTTACACATACACCCAGTCACAAGCACCGCTTACTTTTCTTGATGTGGCAGCCCAATGGGTTTTATTATCCCACCTCTGCCTCAATATGTGATGTACCAGACCACTTTTATTTATATCTAGGGGTTTACTCTCCAGACTTGGTTTATTTATTTCTTAGTAGCATGGAAATTCAATCCAGGTTCAAAAAAGCTTGTAATTAAATAACAATAAAACTTTATTTGAATGATGGTTAACAATGGGCCTTTGCACACTGCCAGAAATAGTGCAAATTGAGTGCACTTTAAGAGTTAGGGTTAGGGTTAGGGAATCATGGGAACTGTAGTTTATTGTGGCACCAGAGCTCTCTGACAGAGAAGGGTCAATGTCTCAGAAAAAAATACAAGTCCCATGATTCCCTAGCACTGAGCCAGGACAGTTAAAGTCGACTCAGTTTGCAATATTTCTGGCAGTCTGCAAAGGCCCAATGTTTCATTTGTTACTATGTTGCATCTACTTGTTTTTGTTATACTTTCTTTAACTGTAGAGAACAACAGTTACTATTCTTTAGGACTCTCACACTGTCCTTATTTATGGTTATTCTTTTAACCTTATTTCTATAATAGCCCTCAGGCTAATCAAATCCCAGAAACTCCCTCACTTGGAGTTCTGTCAAAGAGCTAAGTCCCTCCCTTCTGAACTTTATCCCTCACAGTCCCTGACTCCTGGACTCTTACAAAACCCGACCTGAACTAACTCCAACTGTCACTAATGGAATTCTTTATCACCTACAGCCCACAATTCTATTGTCTGTCCTCAGCTCACTCCTGATTGGCTGTTGCTAGCTTGGCATAATTCTGCCTGCTCTCCACACTCAGTCCTCCTCTTCTTCTTCCTCCTCTGCCTTCACCTTCACTGCTGCCACCACCCAGCCACTCTCAACAAGAGGAAGAGCAAGGCATATCCAGAGTAGGAGGAGCCTTGTCCTCCTTGGTGGTGAGGTCATCCTGATTACAGGGTTGGACCCAAGTTTAAGTTTGGGGCTCCATCCCCTCCACACAGCTGTCAGTGTTTCCCCCCACTCTCACAACCATTACTTAAATGGAAAGAATGGGGAAATGACTCCAGGTCAGGGTGACCTGAGGTCATCCTCCTTTCCAAGGGCCCATCCTCCATTTGCACCTTCTGTCCAGGTGCTTTATTTGGAGCAGGACTAAGAAGAATGAATTGACATATGAGTGCTTTTAGCGCCAGAGCCCTTGCACTCAGATTTAAGGCTGGCATTGCATGAAGTCACTGGGAGCCCAATGGCAAGGGATTTAGGCCACTGAGGAGTCAACGAGGGAGGGAGGGAGGGAGGGAGGGAGGGAGGGAGGGGAAGAAAGAGAGATGACAGAAAGAGAGAGAAAGAAGAGAGGTTTTCTTTTCCCAGCCAAACCTTCAACTCAAATGGAGGACCTGCCAGCAAAAATGAGGAAAATCACACACAGACACAGACACACACACACACACACACACACACACATATATACACAAGCTAAAAACACACAAATAAATTAATGCTTCCTAGTAATGCTCAGAATGGAGGCCATTTTGGTATTCCTCATGGACAGAAGGTTGGAATGTAGGATGGGTCCTGGGAAAGGAGGATGACCCTAATGAAAACCTATTGCAGAGTTTTCATGGCCAGTTTCTTCAGAGGAGGGTTTGCCATTGCTGTTCTCTGAGGCTGAGAGAGTGGAACTTGCCCAAGGTCACCCAGTAGGTTTCTATGGTTCAGTGGGGATTCAAACCCTGGTCTCCAGAGTCCTAGTCCAACACTCAAGGCACTACACCAGCCTGGCTCTCTACTCAGATGTAAATCCCCCATTGCAATGAGTAAGTGGATATCAGGACTGTGGCATTGGATTCTATAGGAACTCAGAGCTCATAGAGGGGTTTCCCCTAACTAAGTAGGGATTTGAACCCTTGGTCCTTTGCTGGCTCTCTACTCAGATGTAAATCCCCCTATTGCAATGACACTTACTCATGGGTAAGTGGCTATTGGAACTGCACCACTGGATTCCATAAGAACCCAGAGCGCATAGAGAGGTGTTCCCCTAGCTAAGTGGGATTTGAACCCTGGGTCCTTTGTTGGTTGGGCCTCCTCTGGGGTTTGATGGGCCTGGGTCAAGAGGTGGCTCTCCTTGCTGCCACTGCCATTCAAGCCAGGTCCAGCAACCTCCAAGCAGTCTCTTCCTCACCAAGGGGCCAGCCTTGGTGGGGTTGCACCAAGACTTGGCTTCTCTGCAGGTAGGGAAGGGACCCTCAAAGAAACCCTGGAGCCCAGAGCCAGGGTGGACAGATGCCCTCACTGCAAAGGAGGACATGGCACCACCAAATGGAGAACCTGCCAGCAAAAATGGGGGACATCAAACACACACACACACACACACACACACACAAAAGCTAAAAACACAGCATATAAATTCATGCTTCCTAGTCATCCTCAGAATGGAGGACATTTTGAAATTCCTCTTGGATAGAAGGTTTGAATGTAGGACAGGTCCTGGAAAAGGAGAGGGAGGAAATGGGAGATTTCCTAAAAACCAGGGGTGAGATGGGTTACACGCTCTGCCAGCCATCTGCCATCCCTCCCCTCCAGTGCGATGCTATTCAGGTCCATTGTTCCCACTTGCTGAACGTGCCTGATAATCAATTCGTTTCAAAAGAACCACCAAGAAAAATACTATTTAAACAGAGTGCTTTTTTGCATTTGTCTTGCTGCAAAGTGAGTCCGAACAATCGCAGTCACATCTGAAACTGAGTCCAGTGTGAACAAGGCACATATAAAATGATCAGCAAATCACTTTAAATCATAGTAGGAATGAGACTGAGGATAACCAACTACCAGCACATAACCATAATCATACCATTTGTGACACAGTTCAAACCCATCCTGAGAGTTATATATTGTAGCTTTGTCTGGTGTATGACCACTCTCTTCTTCAGCCTTTCACAATCTGGTGTGTTCCAAACATTTTTGACTAAAATGTCCATAAGCTTCAACCAACCTGTATGGCCAATCATCAAAGATTGTGGGAGTCACAGTTAAAAATATCTGATGGATTCCTGGTTGCACATGCCTCTTCTTGGTTTTTTTCCCCATTTTAGGCAGTGCACCCAACAGAATCAGATTTATTGGAAATCTTGAGAATACCCTTACATGGCTAATGGTAATCCACAAGCTATTCATAGGACTGGCATAAGGTATTTTGTTTTCTGAGGTACAAGACAACGTGGTATCTCTGTTTCACTAATTCCATGTACAGAAGTTGACCAGACCTTAGGTTGAATTCTGCTTCAACACATATAACATCCAGAAACAGGATGTTATATCCACCATACCAGAAGGAAACAGGAAAACATAGAAGATTCAGAGCAGACCATGTGGCACACATGGCTCTGTCCAATATAAAATCCTCATGATTCCTCAGTATCCCCCTCCTCTAGCATCTGTTAACTGAGGCAGCCTCTCTGCTTAATGATAAGATGGGGGCTGCTACAGGTGCTGAACAAACTATATTTTCAAGTACTGAGAGCCCACTGTCTGAGCAGAGGGGTAGATTCCTCATCTCACCACTATGAAATGAGACACTTCTCAAAATTTATCCATAGGAAGCTGGTGATCCACCACCCCCCCCCTTTTTAAAAATAAAATAAAATAAATACAGGCTGACTCCCAAGCATCCTCCAAAACCCTTCTTTTAATTTTAGAGAATTACAAAATGAGCAAAGGTCTTGAATCTCCAAAATTCAGGATCCTAGAATCATTTATTTATTTGTAATTGTAGACACACATGGACAGAAAAAGAGAGAATTGGTTCCGAATGTCATCCAATTAGATCCAGAACCAACTTTAGGGCTTCCTTCTTTCTTTCTTTGGTTGTAAACCAAATTATCCAAAGTGGAGAAGACTCAATGAAATTGTTCATTGTAAGTGAAGGGTTCTGGATTTTTGTGTGTCTAGAATAGTTCTTAAAAACACATATGTTGGCTGTGCTACTTGTGAAGAATAAACAAATGTGTACTTTGGAGTGCATCCTAGCTGAGAAGGCTGGAAATGCTAACTCACTGGTTTGTCACAGTTCTTATTCTCTGCATCTTCTCTATGAAAAGAAATAATATTTGAAAACATTATAAAAATGGTTGAAGGGGGGGGGGGGAAATTGGGGTTCGGGAAGATTGGAGAGACCCTGAAGAGAAGAATCTTGACTGCTGATAATCTTTGCATTTTGGAGATTTGTGCAAAATTTGCATACCACAGAGAAAATGCTCTTTTCTGCACAATGATATTTTATGTGAAAAAAAATCATGTGTGCATTTTGTGCAGAATTAGATGCCAACTGCATACTTTTATGCACAGTAAACATAATTTTCTGCACAGAAAAAGAATTATGTGCATAAATATTATCTGTGTGGATAAAAATGTTTTCCTTTGCAGAAATGCTGTTTTCTTTGCAAAAAATCATCTGTAACTTTTGCATAGAATACATTTGAAGCTGTAAAATGGCTTCAAAAACTGAGAAGAAAAGAGCTAAAATTATTTTGCTTCCTTCAAGAATGAAATTTGCAAATAATTAGACTTCTTCTCTCCTCCCCACCAGCAAACATTGCTTAGGTGAAATAGACATCAAAGAAAATGTGTGTTCTCTTCATTTGCCCATTTTCTTTCCCATAATGGGATTTCTCCACAAAGATGTATCTGAGGAATCAGACTTGCAAATTAAACTTGTGTTTGCCTTCCAATGAGCAATTACAAAATTCCAGCTATGCTGCTGAAGAAAATAACATGATGTGACAAACAAACATTATTCATCACTTGGGTGAGCACTTCTAAAAAATATACAAAATGTCTTGTTTACTTGGACCCTGAGTTCTTTCTATAGATGGCCAGTGCCGCCTTCTACATGGAAGACATCACACCAGCATATCATTTGACACCATCAAGGAACATAAGGTTTCTTCCATTAAACCACTCTGCCACATTATTTGGCACACTCACTATTACATGTTCACGGTAAGATCAGGGGTTGACACTAGAATGTACAGTGCACCTTCTGACATTGTAGGACATGAGGAAGTGTCTTATGGTGCTAGCTCTCTGTCTGCTTCCATGCCTCTTCCATTAATTATGTAGATTATAAGTATATTGAAGATAAGTGGCAAATCTAGAGTTGTGCTACAAATAAAGTTCTCTCTTAAGCCCTCAAGCAAATAATAAAGTATTAATATTTATGTAATCACAAGACAAGGTGAGTTATGGATATAAATAAAGAAGATCCACATTCTGTTACTAAAGAATAAGGTTATGGAAAGTCACAATATGTACTTGATAAAAAACTCTGAGATAGTCACCTTGGGGTAATCATAACTGGAAATAAGTTAAAGACACACAACAACAATTGAGGGCATCCTTGCAACTCAGATGTATTTCTCTTTCATGCCAGAATAAAGAGAATGGGATCCTACTAAAGAATTATGGGAATTAAAGTTTAGTTGGGCTGATGAGTTTTCTTGGAGAGAGATCACTAGTACCATTCTCAGAATTTCATTTTCCTAGGCTACTTCACACCATACATGCTCAAAGCATGAATGCCAAAAGTGAAATGTCTAGTCTCAAAAGATTCTAGGTGAAATAATGAAGTTTGAAGGAGTAGCATATATTTTAACCAGTCTAAAAGAAAGGGAAAATGGGAAAGAGAAATATATGAGAATATAAAATAAACACTCCGTTTCTAAACATTTTCAGGTCTTATTGATTTTAGAGGGACTTACTTTCAAATAAGGTCAGATCATGAAAGAATCACTCTTCCTAACTGAGGATATTAAAATGTTCTTCATGAGTACAATCTTCTGATCAATATGAAATCTCCCATCGTAATCAGTATAGAAACTCCAGAAAAGAGATATCAGCCAAATTGCTTTCTAAATTATGAGCTATTAATTCAAAGTGATCTGAGTCCTTTCTGTAACTGCTTTGATCAAACCCAGATAAATATTCATTGTACCCTGTTACAGTGAATGATAGACAATATTGAAAGCTACACCAAAGTAATTACTAAGAAGTCATGAGAGTAACCAACTGCTTGACTTGATACTTGGATTATAAACAGGTCTACTCATCACCTGTGTCTCCATCCAAAACACAATGGTGGATGAATGACAGTAAGCTCATAGAGGTATGAAGCATCATTAGGAAATTTTGTAGACAACGCTACAACTTTTCTTTCAATATCAGTCCTTTTTCTCTCTGAACTTGTGTGTTTATCTCTACACACACAGCTATTGACAAGAGCAAGTTATACCTCTTTTCAATTGTTGGATCCATTGAGGACCCTTATCCATTTTCAAGTTTTCAAATACTTGGTCTATATAGCTGTTCACACCTATCACATATACAATAATATGGAGTTGGCTCCAGCTCACAGGTCTCCAAGTCCCCATCTACCTTTAAAATGTTTACACCTTTAGTAAGTAGGTCAAAATAAATTTTGTATATTATAGTAGGAATGGATATATATATATATATATATATATATATATATATATATATATATATGAGAAATAATCAAAAATTGGTTTCTAAAGTGTCAGAAAACCCTAATGAGAAGAATCCTAGATGGAGACATATCTTCACCATTTCTGTCTTATTCTGTACAAAAATGCATGTGTGTGTGTGTGTGAGAGAGAGAGAGAGAGAGAGATAATATGCACATGTACTCAGAAAATTGGCTAAAATAATATTTCTGCACATTCACAAAAAATTCCCTGCAGAGAAAAGAGTATTTCCTGTGCAAAATA
Organism: Phrynosoma blainvillii; assembly: GCA_026167975.1. Classification (NCBI taxonomy): domain Eukaryota; kingdom Metazoa; phylum Chordata; class Lepidosauria; order Squamata; family Phrynosomatidae; genus Phrynosoma; species Phrynosoma blainvillii. The sequence goes on along the minus strand of JANUYF010000004.1, from coordinate 119,411,119 downwards.
TAATATTTTTTTTTTGAGAGAATAACATTTTGTTTCATTGGTATTTGTCCATTTGTTTTCTTTCCAGAAATGTTTTCTGCACAGAAGATGCCTTTTTGGCCTACAAAATACCCATGCTATTTATTTGTGTATTTATTTTCACATAACAAATTCCAAAATGCAAATAGTCTACCAAAAGTACACAGATGTTGAAAACTTTCTTGCAGCTAGGAAAAATATGGTAAAACTATTTCTTCTTGCCTCTGAGAATTGAAATTTATGTTGTTGTTGTTGTTGTTGTTGTTGTTGTTGTTGTTGTGTGCCTTCAAGTCATTTCTGACTTATGGCAACCCTATCACGGAGTTTTTCTAGCAACTTTCTTCAAAAGGGGTTTGCCATTACCATACCATGAGGCTAAGAGTGTGTGGCTTGCCTAAGATCATCAGTGGGTTTCATGGCCAAGCTCCATATAATCCATTGACATTTTTCTTAACATTTATCTAATTCTGGGATAAAGTACTTCCCCCTACCCCTCTCAGATTTGCATTATCTAGCTGTGAACTTTTCCAGGACAGGTTGGGGCTTGAACCAATACTGATGCAGATTTCCAAGTGAATAGGGTCTGGAAACAAGAGTAGGAACTATTAACTAGGTTTAGGTCCACATAAAAATAGACTGAAATCATCAGAAAAGTAGACCAAGGCCTACATATGGCCCTTGTCCCCACTGTCCCCACAGAAGACTAAAATTCCTGCATCTGGTGGTCAATCTCAGATCATGACTTAAAAAAAAATCATCCTGGGTATATGTGGTGGTGAAACTCACTCAACTAATTATTTTTCTTTGATGGCAGCACAATGGGTCTTTTTATCCCACCACTGCCACCACTTATGTGATGGCCATCTCCCTAGCTGCCATCAAATTGCATGATGAGTCCCTCGAACTCGGATCCCTCACTTGAGTGACTCTACATTTTTCCTTTACCTCTGGGCCACTCTGTAGGGAGACAGGGCTCTCATTATTTTGAGTGTTCTGAGCAATAAAAGTATTATTAAACCTGGTAGCATTCAGTTTATAGTTTCTTAAAATATCTCAAGTGACCACACATTGAACCAAAAGAAAAGAAATCTTTATTTACAAGATAGTTGGTTACAGTATCTCTCTTTTGGTTGATATTCAGAGGTGATACGATTTTTATGTGCTTAAACATTAACAAAGATTTACAGTATCTGTTACTATATTCTAGAAGTGATCTCTAGTTTACATTTTCACATAAGACTTTTTACTAAACTCTGAGTTTTAAAACTTTGTTGCTACTTTATGACTTTTCCAGCCACACCAATTAAATTTCCACACTTGACCTCTTTTTAGGCCAACCTGGGTACTCAAACCTCTTTCCAACTGTTCCTTTCAGCAGTGTTCTCAGCCACCGTGGCTGCTAAACCCCCTCAGGGTCTAATAAACCTCTAACTCTGAGCCCTCCCTATCTGTTCCCTATCCAATTTGCTATCTAATTTCACATTCCTCATTCAGCATATTTATACTGGGAGAAGCCCCCATCTCTCCTAGGCTAAGCTCCCATTGGCTGATGCCAGGCTCACTCTGATTGGATGTTGCCAATGCTCCAATCTGCCTTTTCTCCATAAAGACTAATTCCTGTAAAAAGGCATCTACAGTGGTGGTCAATCCCAGATCACAACTTTTTTAAAAAATCATCCTGGGTATGTCTCTTGAAAGAATTCCAGTTCTGTTCTGGAACCTGTGAGACTCTGTGATTGAACACATGGGCCAAAAGGCCTGCAGTGAGAGCCTTCAAAGGGAACGTGGTGGCAGTAGCAAGCAAGAGGCATGCAGTGGTGGAAGCTCCACCAAGCAGTATTGGACAGGCACATGAAGATCCATAGGTCCATAGGGTGGACCCATAGTATCCTGTCTGTGTGTATAGGCCCCCTGACAAGAGAGCTAGATACCACCTACCCCTTAGAAAAGGGACCCCTTACTAGAAAGAGTGTATTATTAACATACTGCTACAATTCTTTCACCATCTTCTATGTTCCCTTTGCTCAGCTAGATGTTTGTATAGTCCAGTTCACCCAAATAACCCACTAAATATCAATGGGGCTCCAGGAAGAACGAGTGTACAGACTGAATATTATAAATAGTTCAAATAGAAAGTTAAAAATTGCAAACAGATTAGATGTTTTCAGCCAAGTCAGGAAAAGTAATAAATGCCCCTGGCATTGACTAGCTAATACATTCTTCTATTCTGCTCACAGATCCAATGGGATTTGTACCGGTAGTTCTTGATGTTCATGGGATTGCTGGGAGTCTGGACTTTTTTTTGCCCAGTCTCAATCAGCTTTTCCAGGATAGGATAGGAGAGACTTGGTCCATGTATCCCTTTGTTAGAGTATCTTTTAGTCTTTAGAGTACACCCCATGGGCATTGCTCAGACTGTTTAAAACTTCTGCTGAGAAGGATCCTGAAGGTTCACACTTCTGCTGAACTGGCCATCTTACTGGGCAATTGTTCTCTCATCACCTCTGTGACACTGACCCTCCTTCAAATGTAACTGAACTTAATTACTTCATTTAACTGTTACTTGTCAAGAAAGTTCAGATAATGGGAGGACTCCTATTATCATATCATGCCAATGAGCTTTGTGCTGATGATGCCAATTTAGATTTGAGGTCTTTCAGTGCTATATAAATCCAACTTTTTTATTTAAAAAATAGAGCAATTTCTTTTCATCTTTGGATAATTATGCCAGTGACCTTTAGGGAGCTGTTGTCTCTGAGGAAGCAATTGCAATTTTTTTTCATTTAGTCTGAGGTCCTGTTTAACCTAACACTCAAAGCCCTGTAACACTGTGGTTAAATCTTTTTAAAATCTATTATAATTGCTCCTTAATCACAAGCATTTCCGAGTACTCCATAGGGCTCACAAAACCAACATTCATTTGGAGTGGAACTCTATCAGTTTAAGCGGTCATTAAATTGCCCACTAGTTCCCTCTCTGTTTCCAGTCCATTTTTCAAAACTTTGATTTTTTATTTGTATTTAAAAGATGCAATGTCAGCCATCTAGATGAAGGAATATGAAAAACCATTTCATTAAACTGAAATGTATGATGCATCAAGAAATTTATCACAGCAGAAAACTTTTTTAAGTATGCTGCTTGGAAGAAAAATATCCTTCAGCTAATTTTTTTTTTTGGGGGGGGTGCTGATTACTGAATTCTGGGAATATTTCAAAAGCTAGATGGACAGATGGGTCTCAGCCAAACACTGCTTCCATTAGTTAATAGTCATGTTTCATCAACATGACATCAAAGATGGGAACTGAACAAGTTGTCCATCATTAGTTCAATGATAGTTTCTTTTAAAGGTGCCTTTAGGAAGCACTTATTTTAATGCCATATCAGGTACTATCCATCAATGTGTCCTTGATCTCATGAAAAACCTGAATTCTCTGTTAAGGACACCAAAGAGAAGGGAGACTAGATTTCACACTTTAAAAATGAGTTGTGCATCAGCTGTAATCATTATCTCTTATACATTGATCCATGTGCCAGCAAAGAGTTTATATTAAGAGATGGAGAACTAGCAGCCGTTGGGATGATGAGGTATGCTGCTGTCAATAGGGACCCTGAAATAAGCAGAAAATCTTGTTTTTAAATAACTTTTCTACAGTTTTGTGGATGGGTTTTCCCTTTATTTCCCTCAGGAAAATATATCTTCAATATATATCTCCAGCCATCAACTAGTCAGGGTGAGAAGAAGGGCCAGATTCTGTTGTTTGGATGATTGTTGAAGAGGACAGAGAAGTCTGTTGATTCATTGACATCTTTTTAAAATGAACTCCTGATTGCTTAAAATGGAAGCTTACAATGTCACACTGATGAAGCTGTGGTATTCATGGCCAACAGGATCCATACTGGGACAATGATAAACTATTTTTCTCTGATAAGAAGATCCAGGAAATTACAGACCACTAAGACTGACCTCAAAACCAGGAAAAAAAATAGAACAGATTATATTGGAGTATGTCTGCAAGTATCTTGATGACAATGCAGTGATCAATAGGAACCAGCATGTATGTGTCAAAAACAATTCCTGACAAACTAACATATTTTTTTTTTCTCAATCAGGTCACTAGTTTAATAGATGGCAGGAATGCTGTGGATGTCATATATCTAGGTTTCAACAAAGCATCCTTTGTTGAAACCTATTTCAACAATATTTGATTAGTAAATTGATTTCAAAAATATTTGATTAGTAAATTGATTAAATGTGGAATCAATCGGAACCCTGTCATAAGTCATTGGAAAGCCATGCTCAAAGTTTTCATCAATGGTTGCATTTCAAAATGGAAGGATCTCAAATGGAATGTCTCAGTATCCTCAGGGCTATTATTCTTCAACATTTTTATCACTGACTTTGATGACATAGATGACATGGTGAAAGGAATTCTTATCAAGTTTGCAGATGACAGAAAATGGGAGAGGTGGCTAACTGATTGGGACAGGGACAGATAGGGACAGACTTCAAAAGGATTTTGATAAACTAGAAAATTGGGATGATATTAATAGAATGAAACTGAATATCAAAAATTCCATATTTAGGCCACAAATACCAAATGTACCATTATAGGATGGGGGATATATGGCTCAGCAGGACTATATGTGAAAAGGACCTTGGGATTATTGTTGATCATAATTTAAACATGATCCAGCAATGTGATGCTGCAACAAATAAGGTGACTGCTATTTCAATCTGCATGAATAGAAACAATTTCCAAGTCAAGGGAAGCTATAGTCGCACTATATTCTGTACTGGTCAGGCCTCTGGAATACTGCATTCAGTTTTGAGTGCCTTATTGTAAGAATGGTACAGACAAGCTGGAACAGGTTCAGAGAAGATCTCCAAGGGGGCAAACTAGACTAGCAGCTTGGAGAGGCTTCTGTCCGCTCCAGCTCCAATTATCCCCCAATTGTCCCAGGACCACAGTGTCCAGATGTCACGGTCTTAAGCTGTCCACTGCTGTGGTCCTGAACAGACCTTCAGCAAGGTGTGGCTTTTTTGGCCAAGGTTGGGCTGCCTTAGGCAGCCTCAGAGTTGCTTCTAGCTACTTCAGGGTGTGTGGTGTCTGCATGCCCTCGAAGTGGCTGAAAGCCACACTTTTTGGCCCATGTGTTTCAGGCCAAGGATGAAAAGAGATATAGAGAACAAAACATATGAGTAAAGGTTGAAGGAACTTGGCTTATTCAGCTTGGTGGACATGTCTGAGGGGCTGACATGATTGTATTGTTTAAATATCTCAAGGGCTGTCACAAAGAGAAGGGTACAGGTTTGCTTTCTGCTGCCCCAGAGGGCAGGACCAACTCTAAAGGCTTAAGGTTCCAGGACAGTAGATTTTGGTTGAACATTAGAAGGAGTTTCTTGATAGTAAAAGCAGTTCAGCAAGGAATCAGTTGCCTGGAGAGGTTGTGGGATCTCTTTTTATGGATGTCTTCAAAAAAAGCTGGACAGCTACTTACTGGGAATGCTTTAGCTGAAAATCCTGCACTGAGCATGGGATTGGACTCAATACTCCATGAGGCCCTTTCACCTCTTTGATTCTATGATCCTGTCCCACAAATGGGTTTGCAAGAGTGAAATGCAAGGCCACATTTCTATTTCAAATATTAAAGTGTATGAGCTCTAACCTTAAATGTGGAAATATGAATATAACATTCAGGGTTTGTGTTCTGCTGTTGTGTGTCTTCAAGTCATTACTGACTTATGGAGACCCTAAGGTCAACCTATCATGGGGTTTTCTTGGCAAGATATGTTCACAGGTTTGCCATTGCCTTCCCTTGAGGTTGAGAGCATGTGATTTGCCCAAGCTTACCCAGTGGATTTCATGACTGAGTAGGGAATTGAACCCTGGTCTCTAGAATCATTTCAGTGTTTGTAGGCATGGGTAAATCTGTACATTTGAATTCCTTCCATATTCATTTTTTAATAAATACATAAAATACTTTCTATTAAATTTATAACTAAGTTTGGTCACTTTGGTAAAGTGTTGCCAAAAAAAAAAAAAAAAAAATTCAGTGAAATTCTCAGTCTTCTGTACTGACCCAAACTGATTGAGACAGCTGTTTCCAAGATGGAAAGGATCATGTTGTAATTCTCACAGATGAGCAGGGTATATCACACAGTTATAACATTATTATTCCACTTTAACTACCATGTTTCCATCCTAAAGAATCCTGGGATATGTAATTTGCTGAGGCAGTGGAATTGCTTCTTCCTGAACTAGCAGTCCCAGATTCCCTGGGATGGAACCATGTGGATTAATAACACTCAAACTGTGTAATGTGAATGGGAACACAGTAGAAATGCTAATTCAGCACCACAAATGGGGCTGAAAATGCAGCTTTCAAGGCCAGACATTAAAGAGGAGCTGTCTTAAATCCCTTTTCTTATTTTTTTCATATTTATTTTTATTAATGTTAATGTATCATTTCATGCAAATTACAATTCTTACTTTAATTATAGACACAAATGTGTATTATGTATTACAACTATTTGTAATTTCTATGTAAAAGAGAAAAGAAAAAATAAAGATAATTAACCTTTTTCATTCTTAAATGTATCTGTTATTTTTTCATTTCTATTGATGACATTGTCTTGTGTGATTATTTCTTATATATTGTTCTTCTATGCCAAATTTAGCTTCTCAATTAACTTCAGTATTTATATTGCTTTCTTAATTTTTCTGATCCTATTATTCATATAACTTCCATATCATTAGAATTTTATTTCCATCTGTTTTTACAATGTTTAATGACAGGTTCCTAGTCCTTCTTGATCTCCTCTTCAGATTTTCCATCACATTTGTTAGACGGTCAATTTCTACCATGTCCTGTACATTAATTTATCTGTTGTAGGTAGAATGTTAGTGTTCCAATACTGTGCCAGTAGTAGTCGTCTGGCAGTGATTTTTTCCCCCAATGTTGGTTTTCTGTCTTCTTTGGACATTTGTTGGTCATATTTAGTAGATATATTTCTGGAGTCATGTCATATTTTGTTTTGAGTATGTTGTTGATTTCTGTTGACTTTTATGAATCCAACATTTCTTTATTTTTAGACATTCCCACCACATGTGATACCATGTGCCCACTGCCAATTGGCACTTCCAACAGGTGTTGTTCATTCCTTTATATATTTTAGCAATCTTTGCAGGTGTGAGGTGCCAACAAAATTGCATCTTTAAGAATTTCTCACATAAATTTTGACTTTTGGTAAATTTTAGCATTTTTTTCCCTACCATAATGCCAATTATAGATTGAGTTCTCTACCCAGATCTTTTGCCCAGTGTAACATGGAGTCCTTGATTGTTTCTTGTTCTAGTTTCCTCTCCAATAACAATTTGTAGAATTTGGATGTTAACATCTGATTTTCTTTCAATAATAAAATGTTCAGTTTGTTTTTGTTCTATTTCAAAGTTCTCTTGAACCAAGTCTAGTTTAAATCTTCCAACAGGCTGGTTATATAAACATTAGTGTTTCTGTGTTTCTATTATTTCTGTTTCCTTCTATTGGTTTAAGTCTGTGTTTCCACTGTTTTTTATTATTATGTCTTCATATCTTATCCATGTTGTTGTTTGAGTTCTATTGAAAAAAGCTTTGTGGGGTAAAATTCAGCCAGGAATTTTCCTGTAAAAATATGTTTTATTTTAATACATTTTGATAAAATTGCTCTATGGATAAAATGGTTCTCAAGAAAAATCTCTATTCACACTTTTTTTTTCATACCAAAGGTATATGTGCCAACCAAAACAGTTTTTGAAGCTATTCTGTATGTTTACTCATTCATTTATCCTAGTCAAGATGTTAGCCTGAAAGTACAATTGTAAATCAGGAAGATTACAACATGTGTTCATGTTGGTATCTATTAAAGTCTTCCACGTTACCCTTGGCTCCCCCCCCCCCCGAAACCTCCCAAGTGTTCTATTCCAATTTTTTTTAAATGTTATTTGTGATGATTGGAATGCTGGTAAATAAATAATTAAGTTTTGGAAGGACATGTCAGAGTAAAATGCACTCTGAAGAGAAAATGTCATAGATATGACTGGAGCAAAGAAACTGGAACAAAGGTGAGAGGATTACCTTAGTACCATTGGGAGACATGATAATTCCATATTTGAACAGTCCTGAGTCACAGGAGGGTGATGCAACACTAGGCAGAGGACTGAGTCAGAAAACTTCAATTCTGCAGAGTCGCATCAGTCAGGTGACTGGAAACTGGTTGACATCCCAGGAGTGGGCTGGACTAATATCCCAGAAGGGGATACTATATATAAGTGGGTGAGTTGGATACTCAAATGTGGGTGATTGAATATAGAGATACTGGTGGAGCACTTTGTTAGTCTGTAACAGAATAAAGAACCTCTCGTGAGACAAGATAAAGTCCCACAGTTTTGTGTCTTGCCGACAGCTGCCTGTTTGGGAGTTTTTTTCCTTGCAGCATTTGCAGCTTGCATAGAACTTCATAGTGAAGACTGATCTTTGGTGTCTGTTCCAGCATAAGTTTCCTGTACGTGTTGAATTCAGTTCACATGCACGCCAACATTTTAATTGCAGCAATTCTTCCAGAGAACAATAGTTTTAATTTTGACCAGTTTTCAAGGTCTTTCTTAATTTTTTTCTAAGTATGACTATAGTTATTTTCAAGCAGTTCAGCATTCCTTTTTGTTATCCAGATCCCTAGGTATTTAGGTTTTTTTTATGACTTTGCACTTAGTTATCTCTTGAAGATTGGTATCTTCTGTTGTTGACATGTTTTTTGTAATAATCACCAACTTTTGAATGTTTATTTTGAATCCAGCCACTTTACCAAAATTGTTCATAGGTTCTATTACTTTATGTATACATTTTAGCAGCTCCTCTGGAAAGATCACTAAATCATCAGCATAGGCCATGGGTTTATATTCAAATTTCTTGATATTTATGCCTGTTATCTCAGAGTCTTCTCTTATTGTATTATTAAGTACTTCTAGAACTGTTATGAACAATAAAGGGGGATAACGGGTAGCCCTGTTGGGTTCCTTTGTAAATGTTAAATTGTTGAGTCTTTTCTCCATTAATTATGAGTTGTGCAAGTTGTTCTTTACATATATACTATATACATGTTCAACATTTATCACCAACCCCAAGTTTGCCCAATGTCTGTAGCATGCAATCCCAACTGATATTATCAAAGGCTTTATGCACATCAACAAACAGAATTCCCAGTTTTCTGTTATTATTATTTTTAAAATATTCAGTCAAGTCCAACATCAGTCTTATATTTTCCTTTAGTTATCTATTGGGTAGAAATCCGGTCTGGTCTTCCTTAATTTGTTCTTTTAGTAAGGGTTTTAATCTCTCTGACAAAATAAAAGTAAAAATCTCAGAATCCAAATTAAGTAACGAAATAGGCCTGTAGTTATCCAATTTGGTATTATCCTTGTCCTATTTGGGAATTAGAATGGTATCTGTAAGCTTCCACATGTCCGGAATGTCATCAGAGAGAATGAAATTAAAAATATTTTTTAAAAGGTTCTAGCAAGACTTCTATTAGTTTTGTTTACAGTATCAAGCAGTAAAGCCGTCTGGTCCAGGTGATTTATTTAGTTTGAGATTCTGAACTGATTTTACTATTTCTTCTTCTGTAAATTCCACATTGAGTTTATTAAATTGTTCTGAGATATTGCCCCATCTTTGATTTGTAGTAAAATCAGCTATCCTATTATTTCCATTGTCTTTCCTCTATGTATAATGTAAGAGTAATAATTTAAAAAATTAACTTTAATCTTTTCTTGTGTTGTTACAGTTTTAATGTCATCTTAATTTTTTTCTATTAATTATTTTTCGTTTGTTTGTTTTTAGTTTGAGCACTAGCCATTTTCTCATTTTATTGGCAAATTCAAAGTTCTTTTGCCTGACCCTCTTTAGATTTTTATCCATTTGTCTTGTTATATCCTCATTTAATTGTTTTTGCAGTAATTTCAATTGTTTTTTTAATTTTTTGAGGGTAGGTTGTGTCTTATCTCGTCTTCTTTTAGTTTAATCTCTTCTAGTTTTTTCTGCATTGCAGCCCTTTTTTTTCATATAGGCTCCCCTTAGTATTAGAAGGCTGCATGCAAACACCTTGCTGGTATCCCATATTACTTTAATTTTAGTTTCAGAATCAGTATTGTCTAGAAAGAATTATTTGCACTTAACTTTCAAATTTCTGATGAAATCCTCATCTATTAACAGGTTTTCATTAAGTCACCAGTTAGGTTGGGTTCCCCCCCCCCCATTTTCATTTCTAAGTATATTGGGTTATGATCTGATTCTATTTTTCAATTTTTGACAGAAGTGTGTTTGATATTAGAAACATATCTATGCAAGATGCAGAATTATATTAGTCATAGTAAAAAGTGTATCCAGGTGTCTGTCCATATAGTTTGGCTCATGTATCTTCTAAATTGGATTGTTCACAAAATTTGAAAAATGTTTTTCATACCTTCCCTTAATTCTTTTTTATTTTATTTTTTCTAGTACATTTTCTATCTCTGATTGGCTCTATCACTTCATTCCAATCTCCTACTATTAGGATGTTAGTACTATTTTGTTTCTCAATTTCTTTTTTTAAAGTGTTATAAAAAGAAGCTTTATTGTTTACTGGCACATATAAGCCTATCACTAATATGTTTGCATTTTGAATTTTCAATTCCACACCTATGTTGTATCTGTTTTCTTAATCTTTGTTTCTTATAAATATAAAATTTCAAAGGGTCTTTTCCCAAATAATGAAAGATTCATCTCTTTTTATATATTGAATTAAGACCTTAGTATTCCAAGAGCATGCTTTAATTTTCATTACAGGATTTAAATTCTGGAACTTCCAGTTAGGATGGCATCGGCTTCAGTGGAATTTCAGGGTTACTCCTGGAACTCCGCTCGCAAATTGCGGCAGGGGTGTTGTTTTCAACAAGAAAACAGCACTAAAATGCTCCCTTAAATATAGGGGGCTCAGATGTGGTTCTACACAGGCCCGAATCCCACTCCGGACAACGATCTGAACATCTGCAAGAGTTGTCCGGTAAGGAGTGGAGGGGGTCGAAGAACAAAGCATGGCCGTTCTTGTGCCGCCATCATAGATGGCTCACAGACACCTCCAACTATAAAAAATTCAAGAGGAAGGTTGACAACTATAATGAAAATCCTTTACTCAGAAGCAGCTTAAGACTTTTTACAATTAATACGTGTCAGACAATTTCTAAAGAAACAAAAGACTGTACTCTATCAAAAATCAGAAGTGTTTAATCAGGACTGTTTAAAGAGATCGGAGCAAACAGAAATTGAACTGAAGAAGATAGATTGGAGTTCTTTAAGGTAATAAAAGATTAGGCTCGGTGGAATAATTTGAATGAACAGTAAATAAAGGGAAAAATAAAGTGGAGACTGGAGAGGGAAAATAAATAAAAGAGTGAATATAGAGAGAGTTTATGAAAGAAAGCGGCGAGAAAAGGAGAGGAGATCATGGTGTGAGAAGGTAAAATGTTTATCGTGGGATGTCAATGGAATTAATAGTCCAGAGAAGAGGAAAATAATTTATCATCAATTGGGAAAGTTAAAATTTGATGTACTATGCCTTCGAGAGACGCATATAAAGAAAACTGGGGGGAAAATGATAAACCCCAAATTAGGACAAGAATTTGTTTCGGCAGGAGAGAAAAGAAAGAAAGGAGTAGTTATATATGTCAATAATAAATTGGAGGCCAAAGAACTTTTTAATGATATGTCTGGACATTATATTGGAATTGAAGTTAATTGGGTGCTGGGAAAAGTATTAATTGTAGGAGTGTATGCACCTAGAGAACAAAAGGATCAATTCTTTAAAAAGTTGACAAAAACTATATTGGACTATGACTATGAAAATATTATTTTACTTGGAGACTGGAATGGGGTCATTGATCCTTCAATAGATAGAAAATCAGAGAAACAAATAAAGAAAAAGCAAGGTAAACTCCCAAAGTCATTTATTGAGATGAAAGAAATGTTATCTTTGATGGACATTTGGAGAGTTAAATATGGTAATATAAAAGACTATACTTTCTTTTCTGAGAGATATAAATCTTGGTCTCGGATTGACATGTTTTTAATATCCACATCTCTTGCACCAAAAATCTCCAAAATGGATATCCTTCCAAGAATTTCTTCAGACCATAACCCAATAACAATGGAAATTAAAATCAGGAAGAAGGATTATAATTGGAAATTAAATGAATTGCTTTAGAAAGACAAAGAAATTACTAAACAATCCCAGACAACTTTGGATCATAATTTTTTTGGAGAATATAAATAATGAAGTGAGAATACAGACTGTATGGGATACTTCCAAGGCAGTGATGAGGGGGTTTTTTTATTCAAAAAGGTGCACAAAGAAAGAAGAAAAAGGGATTGAAAATGGATCAACTACTGTTGGAGATTAAAGGTAAAGAAAAAATAAATCCGGAGAACAATCAATTAAAATTAGAAATCCAAATATTACAAAAACAAATTTCAATGTTGATGGTGGAAGAGGTAGAGAAGAAAATTAAATTTGCTAAGCAAAAATTTTTTGAATTTGCCAATAAACCCGGAAAATGGTTAGCTTGGAAATTGAGGAAAAACCGACAAAAGAAATATTTTGAAAAATAAAGGAAGGTACAACAATATATACAGAACAAACTCAATTGAAAAAACTATTTCACAAATATTTCAAAGAACTATTTACAAAGAGAAATACAAATAAAGAGGAAAGAGAAAGATACATGGAAACATTGTCAGTAAAAAAGATGACGGAAGAACAGAGAATAGAATTAAATAGGAAGATTACAGTAACTGAAATAATAAACGCAATACAAAAATTGAAGAATGTTAAGACCCCAGGTCCAGATGGATTCACGACACTTTACTACAAGACTTTTGTTAATCAACTTGTCAATCCATTACAACTGACAATGAATTCTATACTAGAAGGAGAAATCCCAGAAACATGGAGGTCATCATATATCACACTTATACCTAAAGAAGAAAAAGAAATCCAAGATGTGAGAAATTATAGACCGATTGCATTATTGAATAATGACTATAAAATATTTACACTGATTTTGGCAGAAAGATTCAAAAAAATCTTGAGTAATTGTATTAATACGGATCAATCAGGCTTTTTGCCAAATAGACACATGAAAGAAAATATAAGAAATATAATTGATATAATTGAATTACATGAAAAAAGACCAGATAAAAAAGCAGCACTGATATTTTTGGACCCCGAAAAAGCATTTGATAATGTTCACTGGGATTTTTTATTGGGAATTTTGAGGAAGATAGAAATTGGAAATAATATGTTAAAATGGATTGAGGAAATATATAAGAAACAAGAGACTCGAATACTAGTTAATGGGGACAAAACTTCATGCTGTCAAATTGAGAAAGGAACAAGACAAGGATGTCCTTTATCTCCATTATTATTTATAATGACTTTAGAATCATAATTGGCAAATATTAGAAGAAATGAATTAATAAAAGGAATAAAGATGGGTAAACATGAACATAAGGTGAAGGCTTTTGCTGATGATTTGTTTACAACATTATCTGACCCTTTAGAAAGTATTGACCCACTACTGGAAACAATTAGAGAATATGGAAGACATGCTGGATTCAAAATAAATGATAAAAAACAAAAATGTTATTAATGAATATTAATAAGGTAGAGACTGAACAGTTGCAACATATTTCTCAATTTGAATTAAAGAAGAAGATAAAATATTTAGGAATTTATCTTACAAGTAGAAATCTGGATTTATATAAGAATAATTACGAAAAGACTTGGCAAGATATTCGGAAGGATTTACAAAGGTGGTCAAAAATGAATTTATCTTGGAGTGGGAGGATTTCTACAATTAAAATGAATGTAACTTCAAAGATGATGTTCCTCTTTCAAATGCTTCCTATTATAATTAATGATAAGCCATTCAAAGAATGGGAAAAAGACCTCTCTGACTTTATTTGGAACAAGATGAAGATACTTCAAGATAATAAAGAAAGAGGAGGCATGAATATACCAAATTTTAAATTATATCATCATGCTGCATGCCTCAAATGGTTAAAAGAGTGGGTGAATATCAAAGATGATAGAATACTACAGTTAGAAGGATCAGATCTACCTTATGGTTGGCATGCATATTTAATTTACGACAAGGATAAGGTTAATCAAGAATTTAACTGTCATATAATAATAAAATCATTGTTATGAGTTTGGAAAAAATACAGAGATATTTTCATAAAGAAAATTCCCGGATGGACATCGATAAACGAAGCTATTTATAAGAGAGAGAGAATGAAACAAGGGAAGTGGATAACTTATAGAGACTTACTTGTCTGGGAAACAGATAAACCAAGAATTAAAACTATGGAAGAATTATTAAAGGAAGGACATTTATGTAATTGGTTCCTATACAGACAAATTAATGAGAGATTTAAAATGGATCAAAGAATGGTACAAATGCAGAAAGAAGAGTCAGAATTAGAAAAACTCTTGATACAGGAAACAACACAAGATATCAAAATTATATAAACTGCTACTGAAAGTGGAGATGGAGACTGAAACGGTTAAACAATATATGATAAAATGGGCTCAAGATGTTAAAAAACCTATAATGTTGGAAGACTGGGGAAAGAATTGGAATAAAAGATTGAAGTATACACTAAGTTATGAAGTAAAAGAGAATTACTTAAAGACACAATATAGGTGGCATCTAACACCAGAGAAGATTTCTAAGATCTATCATAAAAATAATGGTGATTGTTGGATTTGTTCAAAATCTAGAGGTACCTATATGCATATGTGGTGGGAATGGGGAAGAACAGAGAAATTTTGGACAATGATACATACAGAAATAGAAAAAAAATATTAAGATTAATAAACAACCCACAACTTTGCTATTAGGTATGATAGATCAAAATACAGAAAAAAGATTTGGAAAAATCATATTTTATATGTTATACGCAGCAAGAAATACCCACTCTCCAAGAATGGCAGTACAAATTATATGATACAATGGAAGTATATAAGTTGACAAGTCTTCTAAAAGGATATACAAAAAACAAGTATGAAAGAGACTGGGCACCGGTGACAAAGTATTTTAAGGAAATATGGGGTGAAAAAAGTGTGATTGCTCTGAAAGATTAATTAAGATTGATATACTGACTTCTGTTTCTGAAGCTCTCTCTTTTTCTGTGGTAACTTATTCTTCTCCTGTTCCACTTGTTTCTGTAAGTTTTAATTCTGCTACTTTTTGTCTTAATTTGGATCTTGGCTCCATGCTTTTTGTTTTTGTTTTTTTTCCTCTCCTGTCTTTCTTTTTCTCAATCTTTCTTTCTGTATTTCTCCCTGTTCTTGATATTATTTTTCAAGTTTCTTGCAAAAAATGTCTGTTTTTTCTTTGGAGTTTATTTTGTATCTTTTCTGTTTGTAATTGAATATAACTCCTTCTAATCTGTTCCACATGTAATTTATTTTGTCTTATATTAATAGTAGAGTAAGCGTCTTATATTCTTGCCTCCATATTAAAATTTTGATTGGAATATCTTTAAATATGCCTATTGTTTTCCCATCATCATAAATTTCTCTTTATAGTTCTATAAATAATTTCTTCTCTTGTTTTGGTTTTCATTAGACACACCACAATGACTTTGGGAGTTGTCTTTTTTTTTTTTTTTTTTTTTAGCCATCTGGGAGTTAGTTCTGAATATTTTATACACATCTTTACTGAACTCACTCTCTGTAGTCTTAATAAATCTTGCAAATTGTGGGATTACAATACTATATAAGTTTTCCTTTGTAGCTTCTGGAATTCCTCTGAATTTCAGACATTTCTCCCGATATCTTAATTCCTGAGTAAACAATACATTTTCTTCCATCTTTTGTCTATTTATAATAGTTTTATTGCATTCTTCAAGTTGTAAAGTCTTTGTTTTTAGTGTGTCTGCTTCTCCTTTCATACTTATTATTTCACTGGTAATTGAATCCAGTTTTTTCCCCAAATTTTTCCAGACCTTTGTTAAGATTGTCCTTTGTTTCTTTTCTGTTATCTTTTAATTCTTGAATTATTTCAGTTTTTAAATTATGCATTTCTTCAAGAAGTATTTGAAGTGCCTCAGTTTGTTTGGTCTGTCAATCTATAGAGCCTCTTCTGTTTGCTTTATTTGTTTGTGATTTCAGCAGTTGAAGTTTTGTATATGTAGCCATGTTTACAGAACAGTTACTACATAGGAATTGAGATATTAGATTAAATATTTTCTACTTAAAAATTCAGTTATTACAATTTTGAGTTTATCATTTGAATCAGCACTTTCTGAGACTGTTCCCAATGTAAGCCTCCATGGACCTCTGGCTGCAGTTTACAGTAATTACAGTAATTATTTTCACCAAATTCACAGAGTTTTTAATCTATATAGTCTTATATCAATTTTTTTCTATGTTTGGACAATATATATTTCTAATAATTACAAGTACACAAATCCAATATCTCTAATGTCATTGATTACATAGACTTTTACACAGTTACACAATTCTTCTAACACTATTCAGCTAGTATGAGTAGCTTTGTTTGTCTCTCACATTTCATCTGTCACATTTAAAAAATTATATTGATAATTTCCAGTACATTTCAAATTATGTTAACAATTACTTTCCTACTAACATATATTATATTGTAATTAGTTAATTGAATAGCAGAATAGATTAGATGTCAAAATAAATTAACAGTCAATTAACCACAATAGTAGCTAATCACAATTGCTTTTCTGTAATGCCTTAATTGTACCTTCAGATATATTGTATAAACCAGTTAAATTCTATTGTTAGCTTTCACTAGTAATAAGATAAGATTTAGTTGTTTAATTAACCAATTGATAATTAGTCAATTATTTAATAAATTGATTAAGAGATTAATTGGCATTCATCCTTTGGTGATTACTGAACAAATATCAGTACAACAATACAACAAAATTCATAGTCCATGCAATAATCAATAATTAGTATTCTGATAGTTCTTGTCAATATCTTTTACAAAATGATTTGTTATTCATAAGTCAGTATAGTTATGTAAGCAATGTTATATTAGTTGATTTCAAACTGCTCCAACCTGCACCACAGCAAGTGTTATTATACTATAGCGATCACCATAGCCCAAACCAAGGCAGCCTGAAAGGAACCAACATATAGTATGTTCTGTAGTTCCTTTCAAAGTAATTATTTTCCCCCTTTTCAGTTGTTCATTGAATGACCAATTAAGTGGCTTTCCAAGATGGACAAACAAGATGTTTTGCTTTCTTTCTCAACCATTTATTCTTTAAAATGAATTAAAAATATAAATAAAATCCTATACTGTTTCCATCAACTGCTGAACATTTTTTTAATTTATGTTTTGGAAAGTTCCTGTGTAAAAGTGAACCAAATAAAATTCTTATTCATTCTAGTAAGTGACTAGGGAGTTGTTCATTTGACTCAGTTCACTATTTTTCCCAAAGAAAACTTCAAAGATCTTTGGTATTCAATTACACAGAAAATCACAGATGGGTGCTATGATGCAGCTGTAAAATTAGGTAACAGTCCCCAGGAAATCTACATTTAATTAAATGAGAAATAATTTTGCATTTTTTATTTTTTATTAGTTTCTCTTTTAAAAGAAAACTTCAAACAAACTTTAAAAAATTCATTAATCAAACATATTGTATCTATCATTTCAACACTGGGAAGCAGTTTGCTAAACTATTACATCTTTTCATATCAATCACATTCAATTCATCCCCACTTTCAAATACCCTCCTTCTAAATCCTGCTTCCTTCTCTTCTCTCTCCTCCTCTTTCTCTTATCCTCTCTCTTACCTCTCACCTCTTCATCACCAACCTCATCATTGCTACTCCTCATCTGCCTATTCTCACTCTCACATACTCTCCTTCACATACTCCTACCCTCAACTACCTACTTTATCCTCAGTTTTCTCTTTCCTAATATTCCTTTAATCTTCTTCTTAAAATTACTTCCTATCTTCTCCTAAAAACACAACATATGTCTCAACCTCCTCACTACTTATACGTCTTTATTTTTGCAATTTTTATTTATTTTCTTATATCACCACTATCCTTATTACACTGTTGCAATTTTTGTTTTATAATTTTTACACACATAACCTTATCTATTCTGTGAACCACTGATATTACCAACATTACTTCATGCCTTAAATACTTATCTTATAATGTTAAATCTAAAACATTTATTTCACAAAATATCTATCCTATCCAACAAACTTATTGTTCATTATACTAGGCTTGTAGGTGCAATATCTCCCCATTTATTACTTTACCACATTCCTCATTAAATTTCTCTAGGGAATTAACTCTCATCAGACACATTAATTTATCTATTTCAATTACATCATATGTTTCCATATCCACTCTTCCTTGCTTGGTATTTCTTTTTTCTTCCATCTTTGTACAAAGGTGATCCTAGCAATTGTAACGAATTAAGCAAAACTTTCCCATGTTTTTTTTCACAATTTCTTCATTAGACATCCTGAATAAGTAACTCTCTCATTTCATTTCCAATTTCTCATTCACAATTATACCAATTAGCTCATTAATCATTTTTCAATATTTCTTAGTATGTTTGCAAGGTCACCAACAATGAAAGAAAGTTCCTGGAGTTTAAATGAGAAACCATTTTGAGTAGTTGCGGTGGTCCGACATTTCAGAATTTGTCAGGTGGCCTTACTGTGTTACATGAAAACTAACCTTTCCTTTCTGTAGAATGATAACTATTTAAAGTTGTATATTATCTGACAAACTTCATTTGAAAAGGTCTTTACAAATATGATATGCATTTTGTTTGAGTTTGATCAATAACTGGAGAATATGACTAAGACATGTGATGTAAAGGTTTATCAAAATTACTTTACAAACTGGCAGCATCCAATAACTGTAGAACCACTTGGATTTCAGAAACATTTCTGAAATGGTTGTCAAGCAGACATATAATATAAATCACTGTGCAGATCTACTTCTGAATCAATGATACTAGAATATAGTTATTTTCTCACCCTTTAACTATTAGTGTGATTTGAACAAAAATGTCAATTGAATATAATATTCAAGGGGGAAAGGGTATATATTTCAAGTATATAGTTGTAGTCTGTCTTCAAATTGTTTCCAACTTACAGTAACACTAAGTTGAATCTATACTGAGATTTTCTAAGCAAGATTTGTTTAGATGGGGGTTTGCCTTTGACCTCTCCTGAGGCTGAGACAATGTGATTTTCCCAAGGTTTCCCAGTGAGTTCCTGTGGCTGAGCAGAGATTCAAACCCTAGTCTCCAGAGTCCTGTAAGGGATGTTTGTGCAATTGCTTGTAGCCTTTGGGGAAGATTTATTTAGAATTTGAGGATCAGCCATATCATAAGATAGAATATAATGGACAGCTATCCTGAGAATTGCTAGTATAAATAGAAAGCCTAACTCTATATCACGCACTGTTTAGCTATTAGGATTCAGATAGGTTCAAAAGGAGGAATAGTGTTGGGGTGGGGGGAAAAAAAAACAAAGAATGTGGGGACAAAGATAAAGAGTAGGATTTTTGGATACTTTTACTCAATTACCTGGAGATGTCAACAATTCCCTCTCCTGCCACCCCCAAAGTACGCCAACAAGGCTACAGTGAACCCCCACTGCACAAAAATCTGGATTATGATTAGGGAGAGGATTTGGGTATCCCAAGTCTTAGGCCTTTAGAATCAGTCTGTCTCTACGAACCTGCAAAATAGAAAAGAAAAACAAGAGAGAGAGAGGAAAAAAGACTAAACTATATATATGCTTGCAATGTTAAATGAATTTGTTGTTACATCAAATACTTTATACTGAGGGAAATATAACTAATAATATTTTCCTCATAGCTTCTTTCTCAGCCTTAGAGAGTCTCCTTGGAGTTTTTTTGATACATACTTGAGATGAATTAATTTCTTCTCTACCCCATTCACAAGAAATCTAATCTCTTTGCCATCACCATAAATACACAATTGGATTGTAATGACCCCAATCCTACATTAGATAGGCTATCTGGAGAAGAGATGTGGAATGAATCTTACTGTTACTGAGACACTAGTTGAGACAGAACCTTTACAGACTTCCAGAAATAATGCAGTTTGAGACCACTTTGTTCTGAGACATTGAGCCTTCTCTGTCTCTGGTGCCACAATAAACTACAGTTCCCGTGATTCCTTAGCACTGAGCCAGGACAGTTAAAGTGGCCTTAAGCTGCATTATTTCTGGCAGTCTGTAAAGGCCCACAGACTTTCTTAACAGTGTGAGACAAAGACAAGTGGGGGCAGGGGAGTTGTGCTTTCTTCCTTGTATAATTTTTTTCTCTGTGCATAACCAGTGACTATATTTACCTTTGTGAAGCTAAACACTCAGCAACTAGAAAGGAACAGGATGATTGATTGCAAATGATATCAACAACCAATCCAGTGCTACAACTGTTACAAGTCTGTGGAACATTGAAATTGCTATCAGTTTTCCAGTTTTGTGCATTTTGAAGAAATGTACAAAAAAGAAGTCTCAAAATGTGCAATTTCTTAGAAACTAACAAAAGAAATCTTACCCTCTTGCACTGTGGGTTTTTATTGTCTTATATATAATTTGAAATTATTCATGTTCATCAAACTTCAATTCAAAACAATAAAAAATGTAGTCATTGCCCTCAAACAGATACTCTTATGTTCTAAAAACTTTTCTATCTTACTACTCCTCTTTGGCTTTCTCTCATCTTTCTGCTGAAAAATGCCAAAAATTGATTCAAATTTCACCTTAGGGAATAATCTAGTTGCCACTATGATACTAGCAATATCATCCAATGGTTCTACCACTGGAATTCATCATATACATTAATAACCCACATTCTACAAAAAGCTTAATTATATATTTAATAACCTTGTCATACAGATTTTTTAGAACCATGAGATTAAACAGCAGCAACAAAATCAAAACCTGACTATGTTGTTTTAGCATTCAGGCACATTAGCAGTCACTCAAAAACCTGCAATTATAAAATATCATGTTCAATCATAGTAAAAATGTATAATTCTAAATAAAGTGATGAGGTGTATTCTTTTTATAAAAGGCTCAGCTCAGATCTGTTGTTAAAATTAATACAAGTGGCATACGCAATATTCTTGTTTTGAAGACTGAATTATGGAATTTGGCAGTCTATTCATTTATAAATTACACTTTAAAATATTGTGTATAAATAGAAACAGGGAGTAGTTGGATGAATTTTATGTGCTGTAAAAACAGCTAAGACAGAGGAAGGCTAAAAGAGGATTTGGGGATGTTCTCAGGAGACCAGCTGATGGGCAATTGAATGTTCTGCTTCTTTGTCACTGTCCTCAGGGGAATGGAAATAATATTTGAAAATATTTTTAAAATGGTTGAAAAACATATTTTTAAAGTGCCGGGAAACCGTGATGAGATGAATCCTGGACTGATGAGAAGAATCCTGGACTTCAATGAGCTATTTTCTTTCCTTGGATACTTTTGCTGAGAAGTTAATCCAAGATTAATCTGGATCTGGAATTCACACTGCATACACATTTTTAGTAAATGTATTTTTACCATAGATGGAACCCTTCTTCCATTTCCTTGAAGTTTGTGCTTGTGTATCATTCCCAACCCCCACTCAACCCCATTTTGAACTATCAATGCTTGCAGCTCAGGAAACCGAATATATCATCTTTGATTTAGAATACCACTGTGAGAATATTCCTTTGAAGTTCAAATAGACAGAGACCTTTACAACCTTTTGCTTTCGAGATCCAGAAAGGTCAAAAATCCCTACTTTGAAAAAATTAAAAGGATTTCCCCCTTTTTTCATCAATTTTCACATTCATTAAAGATGCTAAGATAGTAATGATTAGTTTTTTAAAAAATAAAGAAATATATGTTGAAATGTTTCACATTCCTAGGAAACTATCTAAAAGTTTTAAGCAGTACCTAGGACTCATGCCAAGATCCTGCAGTAATCTGAAAAAGAAGAATTTAATGTTTTTAAAAGTAAACAAAAAATCCAGTTATTGAAATTTTTTTAAAAAGAAAAAGATGCTTGAAGCTTGATAATGAAGACAGCAGGCTTATCTCTTGCCTCTGCTTCAGAAATGAAGTGTTGGACAGTTTCCTGTTGATTAATTCTCAAATCTTTCACTGTCATATTAAATCTGGCCTTAACCTTTGCTAGCATTTCCATCATTATTTCAATTGGGTTGCTCAGTTCCTGACAGTACTAATATGAGTCGCTTTGTGTGCATGCATGTGTGTGTCTATGGGCCTTTACAGATTGCCAGAAATAATGCAACTTGAGTCCACTTTAACTGCCCTGGTTTAGTGCTAGGGAATCATGGGAACTGTAGTTTATTGTGGCACCAGAGCTCTCTGAGGGAAGGCTCAATGTCTCAGAAAAAACTACAATTCCCATGATTCCCTAGCACTAAGCCAGGACAGTTAAAGTGAACTCAAGCTGCATTATTTCTGGTAGTCTGTAAAGGCCCTATGTGTCTGTGTGTGCACCAAGATTCAAAATGAAAACTTCTGGACACTTCACTGTAGACATTTACAAGTAAGTTAATCACCCATTAAAACTCTGTATTGTTTTGTTAGATTGGATTCAGATTTAATCATACATAGAGTAGACACACTAAAATAAATAAAACATCATTTAGTCATGCTTGACTATCTTGAGTCCCATTATTTTCAATGGACTATTCACTCTAAAGGTGAATGAAACTTTTATTTGGTTAAATTCACTTCTTTTTACAAATTTAACATGGTAAGAACTTGAACTTTATAACTCTGAATGTGGGAGAATGGGAAACTCATAGTTGGATTCATTCTTAGTCCATTCTGAGTATGTCCTAATCTGAGCATAAATCTAGATGCTACAACTCATTCATTGTAGAATTCGGGGATCTTTTAACCATGCTGTATAATCTGAGATCCAACCTGTTTCTTGTCCAAAAAAGGATAACCATAGTGATTGGACAATTAGTTGAGGGAACACGAATTGTGGTATAATTTTGGATTTAGGGAGTCCCACTCTCAAAGATTGGGCTTAAAGAGACCAAGGGGGGTTGCAGACTGCCAGAAATAGTGTGAATTCAGTCCACTTTTAGGGTTAGGGTTAGAGTTAGGGAACCATGGGAACTGTATTTTATTGTGGCATCAGAGTTGTCTGACAGAGAAGGCTCAATGTCTCAGAAAAATAACAGTTCCCATGATTCCCTAGCACTAACCCTAACCCTAAAAGTGGACTGAATTCACACTATTTCTGGCAGTCTGCAACCCCCCCAAAATTCAACCTTAACTCAGCTGTGAAGTTCACAGTGAGATCTGAGGTCAGTTGGTCTGAACTACTTCACCAGCTTGAGCCAAGTTGGGTCATTAGACATGGTACTATTTGTATTGGTTCTCTGCTCTTCTCTAGTAACTGGCTGAGTGCAGGAGGATGGAGGTAATATTCTAGCATTATAGTTTGCTTCATTTTGGATTACCTCAAAATAAGGATTTCAAGATAAAAGACAGTCATATGTGGTTTACCATTACTTTCATCTGCAGAATACTACAAATCAAAGACATAGGGGTGAAATAGATGGCCAAAATAAGCAGGCTTCTGCCAGCTTTAAGGTGGGGCATTTAGTTGACACATGCCTTGAAGCCAGCCAGAAAGCACACCAAAGACATGCTACAGGGAGAAAAACCAGACTAAAAGGGAACTGGATTTTTCCACTTCTTCCCAAAAAGTGCACACCTTTGCATGTATGTACAAATGTACCAACACCCGGACAACTCTAAAGGGGCTCTCTTTCCAAACCCTAACCCTAACTGTGAATGTAAACATCCCATCATTGAAGTGCATTTAAAAGGGATGGAGTTGCTGTACCCAAGCAGTGTGGGTTACAATGCCCAAAAGAGAAACCATGACACCTTTCATGGAGATGAGTACAACATATACATACCAAACCATCAAAGAGGGGGCATGGGGTGAAGGGGGGGGATGATAGAGGCATGATTGTATCTTGCTGGCATCTGCACGGGCACATCTCTGCTATGATGCTCTCTCTCAGTGAAGAGCTGCACATGCAAATGTGTGCAGGTTCACAGGGATGGCAATCCAATGGAATGGCAGTCACTGGTGGTTTGTTACTGCAAAGGTGCACAGAGATGGGGGGGTAGTTTAAAAAAATTACCCAGTAGCACAGGTTGAAGCTGTGCCATGTGGTCATGACATGCACATTCCAGGTGCCTTGGCAGTGGGCAGCAAGGTTGGTGGGGTTTCAATGTAGCTTCAGAAAAGGCAGCTTCAAGCCGCTTTTTCCTGCCCATCTGTTTTGCCCCA
Source organism: Phrynosoma blainvillii (assembly GCA_026167975.1). Lineage (NCBI taxonomy): Eukaryota > Metazoa > Chordata > Lepidosauria > Squamata > Phrynosomatidae > Phrynosoma > Phrynosoma blainvillii. The sequence goes on along the minus strand of JANUYF010000004.1, from coordinate 119,386,638 downwards.
CAGTCATGTTAGTCTGTAAAATTGGTATGCAGAAAGGGTCTCGCAGCACCTTTGAGACTAACTAAAAGATATCAGTTGATAGATGAGCTTTCATTGACATGACCCTGCTTCATCAGACATATTTGGTGGAGTGGAAAGCCCAGGAGCAGACCTATATAGCAACCTCTGTTTGATAATATCCATAGGAATGCAAAACTGTATGTATTTTTGGTGTGGAGGTGAGGTGATAAGTACAGTATTCAGGATGGTCATTGTGGGACAAGGTAAGGATGTTGCCTAAAGCCAAGATTTGTAGATAACCATGTGAATGAGTATTGGGAGTCAAAAAGAAGATGTGATGAACTGGCCAAGATAGCCTCCATGAGGCAAGGGGGTTAGCTAGTGTTATAATGTATGTAGTGTGCCATGAAACCATTGCTTCTGTTCAACCCACTGCTAATGGACTGCAGTTTGTTGATATACTCCAATTTTGTGCTTTCTCTTTCCAATTTTCCTTTGTAGTCTTTTTGACAAGGACTGCTGTTCTGAGGTCCAAGATGGAATGCCCAAGAAGACTGAGGTGTTCTGCAACTGTTTTTGTATATTCCCATTCCTAATGTCTGATTTATTCCATTTATCCTCTGGTGCAGGAACTGGCCTGTTTGCCTAATGTAGAGTTCTGAAGAGCATTGCTAACATAGTATGGCATAAATCACATTAGAGGTTGAGGAAGTGAAATTCCTTCTAATATTGTTGGTAAAAAATAATAATATTATTGGCAATATCATTAGGTCCTGTGATGACATTCCCTGAAGAGTTGGCATCTGGGTTTGTGGCAAGGCTTTGTACCATGTTCACATCTGTGTTATCTGTTATTCTGTAGGTAAGTAACTGTTTGAAGTTTGGAGGCTGTCCGTAGTCAAGGAAAGGCCTGCCACCAAGACCCCTTGAGAGGGTAGCATTGTTGTCCATAATACGTTGTAGTGCATTAATCATACATCTCAGTTGAAAGCTATATGTCACTACTAGTGGGCTTCTGCCATGTTCTATCCTCAGTCTGTTCTATAATAGATCAGTCCTGGGTACAATCTTGCCTTTTTATTTATTTATTTATGCTTCATATGGTGGGTATTGTAGCTTGATGAATGCTTGTTGTAATGCCATGAGTTTGGTGTCCCTGTCTTGTGGGTCTGAGCAATGTGATTGTATCGGAGGGCTAGGCTGTAGACTATGGATCTTGTAGTGTGTTCAGGGTGGAAATTGGAGGCATGCAAATATGTGTAGTGGTCATTGGGTTTGTGATATAATGTGATGCTTAAGTATCAGTTGTGTAGCTGTACGATGGTGTCCAGACAGTGAATTTGTTCTATAGATAGTTCCAGGATTGATGGTGGAGTGGAGGTTGTTGAAACTCTGGTGGAATGTCTTGAGTAAGTCCCCTCAATTAGTCCAGATTATGGAGATATCTTCAAAAAATGCATCAGAGGAGGTATGCTCAAGTCTATGAAAACTCATGCTACCAACTTCAATTTTTCAGTTATTCTCAAAGGTGTGGCAAGATCCTTTTGCATGCAGTACTAGAAAGAGTTAGTTACAGTTCCACTGTTGTTGTCTCTAAGAGCTCCTTCACTCTTATCACCTTCACTGCTGCTGCTGTTCAATAGCTTACTTTCTGCATGTTTTCTGATCTTTTCTTAAGAGTACATAATAGAGTCTTAGCCTCCTGTGGTGCCTTTTACTCTAGTGGGGAAAGGAAGGTTATAATGAACCACAATTCTTCCACAACAACAGAACTGATTAAAAATGTATAAAAGCTGCTGGTGAAATTTCACTGCTGGAAACTCCTTCACATCCCCCGTCCCAATATTCATCAGAAGTTATGTTTGTGGAGGAATTTTAAAATTTGCTTTTAATTGTACATTAGCTGAAATATGATAACAAGCCAGATGTGTGTGAAATATCACGATAAGCAATACTAATTGTATTTAAATATTTTTGCTTACTTCAAAATTCCTCACAATTTTTTTCACAAATTTCACTAAGAACAGTTCCCAAATTTACTTCCACTTCCATCATACTGGCAAGCTTAGTACTATGAACGAAGCAATTGCCCTTGTGGAGACTAATATACTATTATTTCCAAGTATATTGCTTCTAATTGTAATTTGTATTCTTGGAGGGAACTGAGTTGACCTCTGACAGATGCAATAAATAGCTGTTGTTGTTGTTGTTGTTGTTGTTGCACATTTTCTTCCATGATGGGAAAAGGCAGGATATGCATTAAGCCAGGGGTAGGCAACCTTTTTGAGCTGGGGGCCAGGTTGCTGTCCCTCAGACAATTGGGGGGGGGGGGGCGAAGCACAATAAATAAATAAATAAATAAATATTTTTTTAAAAAATTTAAAAAAATTTTTAAAAAATATGCATGCACACTCTCTCAGCCCCAGAAAAGCCATGGCAAAATCCCTGTGGAGATTTTGCCAAGAAAACCCCAAGACCAAGTAATAACAACAATAATCAGAGTTCTCAAATTTGCAGACAACACCAAATTAGGAGGAGCAGCTAATACCCCAGAGGACAGGATCAAAATTCAAAATGACTTGAACAGACTAGAAAACTGGGCCAAAGCTAACAAAATGAAATTCAACAAGGAGAAATGTAAGGTACTACACTAGGGGTGGAAAAACGAAAAGTACAGATATACAATGGGGGACACCTGGCTGAATGAGACTACGTGTGAAAGGGATCTAGGAATCTGGGTGGACCACAAGTTGAACATGAGTCAGCAGTGTGATGCAGCAGCTAAAAAGGCCAATGCAATTTTAGGCTGCATCAGTAGAAGTATAGTGTCTAGATCAAGAGAAGTAATAGTGCCACTCTATTCTGCTTTGGTCAGACCTCACCTGGAATACTGTGTCTAGTTCTGGGCACCACAATTCAAAATGGATGTGGAGAAACTGGAGCGTGTCCAAAGGAGAGCAACTAAAATGGTGAAGGGTCTGGAAACCAAGCCCTATGAGGAATGACTTAGGGAGCGGGAGATGTTTAGCCTAGAGAAGAGAAGGCTGAGAGGTGATATGATAGCCGTGTTTAAATATTTGAAGGGATGTCATATTGAGGGGGGAACAAGCTTGTTTTCTGCTGCTCCAGAGACTAGGACCCGAAACAATGGATGTAAGCTCCAGGAAAAGAGATTCCACCTCAACATTAGGGGGAACTTCCTGACAGTAAGGGTGGTTCGACAGTGGAACACACTCCCTCGAAGAGTAGTGGAGTCTCCTTCCTTGGAGGTCTTTAAGCAGAGGCTGGATGGCCATCTGTTGGGATGCTTTGATTGGGAATTCCTGCATGGCAGGGGGTTGGACTGGATGGCCCTTGTGGTCTCTTCCAACTCTATGATTCTATGATTCTAATCAATATCATCATGGCGGGCGGCCAGGGCGGAGGGGGGCAGTGGTGGCAGGACTGGCCTGGGGCTGGTCCAAAGGCCTCAGGGGGGCGCATCCGGCCCCCAGGCCTTAGGTTGCCTACCCCTGCATTAAGCAAGCAAATAAATATTAGTACTTATTAAATCATTGTATTCTTGAAAAGGGTGACAAATTTTGCCACATGTTCTCCATTTTGAATAATCTCTGCTAGTGTTGCTGAGAATTCATCACTTCATTATACTATTATTGCATGAATTCTTCTAAAAAATTCAGGATGGCATATGTTTCCACTCTTCATAGTAAACCTGTGAGATAGGTGGTGACTGGCCAAATGCCAACTAGTCATTGTGCGGCTCAAGATGTAAATCTCTATCTCCCAACAATAGACTGCCTATATTTTTCATTTCCTATGTGAAAATATATGTCATAATTGCCCATGTATATCTCAAACAACCAGCAGATTTAAGAATGATACTGTATAACAACAAATACTTATGTATATGTTTAGAGGTTTGAGTCAAAAATTATACTGGAAAAACCTGGGTCTATCTCATCTACAGATCAATGGAAGTACTGTACTTTAATTGTGTTGTGTGTGTGTGTGTGTGTGTGTGTGTGTGTGTGTGTGTGTGTATGTGTGTAACCATCCCCTTCTCTGAGTAGAATGGCAAAAAATAAGAGCTTAGTCCATTCCAGGAGCACTTAAAGGACCACTGACCCCTATACTCTCTCCAGCATGATTCTGCTTCTGATCTTTTTGAATGCCTGGGTGGGAAAATGGCAGTGGTGGAAGCTCTTTGGTGCTTTCCCTCAAAGGAACATTGAGAGAAACTGGGCTTTTAAGGGTTTGAATAAGACATTTGTGTATGTTTGTCAACTTTTCTGGGTTAAAATCAGGCAAAATTATCACATTAAAGTTAAAGACTATAAGCACTGTTAACATAGGGCCTTTACAAACTGACAGAAATAATGCAGCTTGAGGCGACTTTAACTATCCTGGCTCAGTGCTAGGGAATAATGGGAACTGTAGTTTATTGTGACACCAGAGCTCTCTGACAGTGAAGGCTCAATGTCTCAGAAAAACTACAATTCCCATCATTCCCTAGCATTGAGCCAGGACAGTTAAAGTGGCCTCAAGCTGGATTATTTCTGGCAGTTTGTAAAGGCCCATAGTTACCATTTTCTTTGCTTTGCTTTTTGGGTCTATGTATTTTCTTAACCCTTCCTGTGCCTGATCATCTCTCCCACACATTGCACAGCCACCATTTAGCATATTTCCCTCCAAGCCTTTAGAGAGAACACAAACAGTTATGTCTGCTGGATTTTTGCAAGTTCTTTGGCATAGTTTTCCTTTGCTTCATACTTAAGTCCTTTAGGTTCTAGGTTTTACCCTAGACTTTCCAAGGTCCATATCAAAATCCATAAATTTAGCCCCAAAAACTAGTCTTCGACTAATACATGAGGCTGACTTGTACTTGAGTATATTTGGTGTATATCTGTGAAAAACATATTAATTGTACAAATTCACCATTATTTAATGCCTTATTAACAGTCTTTCCTCATTTGGGATCATAGTCATATGACATGGATTATCAATAATATGGATTCTCAGAATATCTTTAATATGGATTCTCAGAATACAATTGACATCGTCCAGTAAGCCTTGGGGAATAGCCTGTATCTAATTATTTTATAGGTATTTGTGGTTCATAAATAGGAATCATGCACAGGTTTAAAAGCATGAAGCACATTCCATTGATGGATTGTAATAATTGGTAAGAAAAATAATTATACATAATTTATAATAATGCATAATTATTATTGCATAATTTGATGCAAAATACATTGTCTACTTCTACAAATATAATTGCCTTATGGTATACTGGTACTTCATGCTTAGGATACTTAAAAGTGCAATGCAGATTTGAATCTCTGTCCTTCATCGATCACACAGTTTGCTGTTGCATTATACATCTGGAGTGATTAATGTTTTATTACCTAGTGTAATGGAAGTAAAACAAACTTTAGGTGTAATCTTGCTGTCAGGATTCAGTTTCCAATATATGGAGAGGCTAGAACAGCAACTGAAAGCCAAGAAAATAAATTGAATTATGGGAAGGAGTTTGAAGTTCAGAAATGAAACCCAAACCAATATGAAGCCTTACTACAGGTGGAAGGTACAAAGGGATAATAGTATTGTGGCTCAAGAGGAGGAACTGCATTGACTAGGACGTAGGTGCAGAAGGCAGGAGGAAGAGAAGGAGGAGTGCAGAGAAGTAAGGGAGGTTAGAAATGCAGAATGGCAGCCTTGTCTTTATTAACCTGCTTCCTGGACAGAAGGAATATCATAGACTTGGAGTAATTTAGCTTGTACAGAACTGGCATCCCTGACTCATGAGATCTGTACAGCTGAAGACCATGATTATCTGAATGCAATGGAAAAAGTTGCCTGTGACTTCCTCTGATAACTACAAGCCCTAGTGATATATAAATAAAGAGTTAATTTTGGAGCTATAGTGCTCCTGGTTATAACTATACAACAGCCATTACCTGCATCTGCAATTATGGAATCACATAGTAACCTTTTTTGGAAAATGATGCATTTCCTACTACAGGGAAGAGGAAAGGTGCCAGTATAGTTTGGGGAATGTTTTATGAGGTACCGTTTTCAGACTTTCAAAGGTTGTTGGGGTTTTTTGTTGTTTTTTTTTTGTGGGAAAATCAATCTGCATAATTAGTCTTACTCTCCTGGCAAAGAAACTTTTCTTTAAGGGATGTTAACCACAGCACGACTACTTACAATGAAATCAAAGTATGAAGCCAAATAAAGGTCCCCTTTCCTAAAGAAATATAGCCCTCAGTTTCATACTTACATGAACACCAGAATTCATTTGTATATAGTGAATGAAGTCATAGTGGGAAATCTATTAAAATGTGTTTAATCATTCACGTCTTTGATTTAACATCTGTCTAAAACCTAACATCAAAATTGAATAATTTATCATGTAATTGCATAAAAGCCAAGTAATGTATGACATTAATTAAAAATTAATATAGAATTCATTTGAAAAAAGTTTTTGATTACACACTCATTGGAATGGCTAAAGTTACTTTCAGAAGAGGAACTTGGAAAGTTTAAAAGAACTGCTTCCTGAAACAGTAGCATACTTATTGGGCTACCAATGCTAGTTTCAGAAAATTATCCTCAGAAAATTATCCTCATAAATGTAACCTGTCTTCAGCAACTGCCAATCTATTCAATGCACATATTCATGTAATAAAAACCTAAATAATATTCACACATATGGGACAATTCCCATGGATAAAATGGATGTTAAGAATGTGGATAGAGAAAATTTGTTGCACACTTCACATGTGACAGTGGACATGTGTTCTATCCATCACCACATTTTCAACTTAAAACTCAGCACATTTGACAATAATTCACACAAATGTTACTCTGCCAAATCTCCTGGCTGCCACCTTAAAATCTAGAAGTTGCAAACCTCTTAGTAAGATTTACAAACATATACCAAACATCCACCATTATAAGCATCAAAATACTATGGCTTATGAAAATTCCACCTTTGAGGTGAATAATCTGAAATTTGGAATCCATAAGCTACTTGATAAAGTCTATAGAAAGGTAGTGAAAATGTGGCCTTGAGGTCACATGTGGTTCCCAAGGGTGCTTTTGTGGCCCTTGAAATATCGAGTATCTCTGGACCAACTTTTATCTGGCCAAATAAAGAACTGCTGTTCCTAGGAGCCTCCAGGTACAACAGTTTGCCTTTAAAATAGGTTGCAAGGCCTCCTTGTACAATATATATACAATATATATACAATTGTATATTGTACAATATATATTGTACAATATATATATATATATATATATATATATATATATATATATATTTGAGAACCAGAAGTGGTCTTATGACCACCTTGTGGGTTTTTTATTTTTATTTTTTATTTTGTTTTATTTTCCAAGTGGCTTCTGGATTATCCTAGAACTTAAAAGTGGTTCCCAGACTTGCCACAGTTTTCCACCCATTGTGTACAGAATAATATAATATAAATGAAGCTGCTTACAGAATAATAGATTTCAAAACAAATCAATGGAAATTAGTGTTGTCTAATTTTATTCCCATTTTTGACTAGGGATGAAACCCCTTCACTAATCTTCTTCAAGTGCCAACAAGTAATTTCAAAAATTTTCTTCTCACTATGAGAAAGTCTTTGAAAATTACAGCTTTTGAAGGCTATTTGCAGTTTTGGCACAAATTCACACATGGCTATTGTCTGCAGAAAGCAAGATTTTCTTTGTGGAAAATAAAATTTTGATGCAGAAATATTAATTCCTTTGCAGAAAATTTTGTTCTCCATGCAGAAAATGCTACTTTCTATATTAATCAATCATGTGCAAATTTTACACAGAATAAATGCCCAACTACAGCATTTTCTGGAAAAGAATATTTCAAGGCAGAAATATTAATTCATGCACAGAAAATGCTGTTTTCTATGCAAATCGACCTTGACTTCTTTGGAATATTATTTTCCACACATAAAATACTGTTTCCTGCACAGAAATTTCTGTCTTCTGTACAACACAACCACTTGTGAATTCTGCAATCAAACTGTAAATTTCTGTGATCAAACATGGTTCGACTGAAGATTCTCATCAATCTAAGATACTTGTCAGGGTTTCTGTTAATTTTCCTGTTATTCCTGAATATTTGGACAGTTATTTCTGTGTAATATTAATGGGGAAAACACATTTACTTTGTTCATGGTCTTTGAGGGAAAGAGATTCTTATTGGTTTGATAAAGTTTTGGGCAGCGATACATACATTATTTAGATTGCCCTGCCCCATGAAAGCATATAACAACTATTGGAAGAAATCTATACATTATATTTCCCATCATTATATAGATAGGTTTAGGTCCCTCTCTCTTTAAGACTAACAGTCTCTATCTCACTATTTTAAACTGTTAATCTTACAGTTAGTGTGTGAATCTGACTGTTAGTTTAACATGTCTAACATTTTTTCCCATCTTCTTGCTATATAAAGATGGTAATGCTTTCCCTCTTTATCCAAACCATTTTTTGGGCCTCTGCAGACGGGCGGCCATGGACATCCCTGAGAAGCTGCAGATTGGGGCCGAGGTACCCGCAGTCCTCGGCCCCAATGCACCTCTTTTCGGGCCCTGGAAGGAGCACTAAAATAGCGCTCCTTCCACAAGGCACCGAAGGTGCGCCGCAAGAGGCATTGGGCGCCTCTTCGGTGTCTCTTCTGTTGCAGCGTGTCTGGATGCTGCAGCGAAAGGATGTCATCGGAGCGCCCGTCATGTGGAGTGACGGGCGCTCCAACGACATGTTCGGGAAGGGGTTGGGGCACCCAGCATAAGGATGGCCCTCCCCTTCCTTACCTCCAAGACAGCTCAAAGCGCTGTCTGCTTCCCCCCTTAGTTAGATTAGGATTTTGTTTTTGTTATGTAATTATTTATTAAAGCCATTATTATTGCTTTTAAACTACAAACCAGATGTTTCTTGTCTTTAAATTACATCCCAAGAACAACTACTGGCAAATCTATAAATCCCCAGTTTATCCTGCAGTTAGAATGCTACCAATACTCCAGTATTTTCAGAGGGATGTTATTTTGCAGAGAAAAGTTTAGTGCATTTCTGCACTAAATGACTAAACAATGACTAAACAAACAGGCACAGATCAATTCACAGGATTCTGCTAGTGATACAATGAGGCTCAAGATAGCCATTAGACAACAGAAGTTCAGAATAGCCTAGGATGTGTCTTTGCTAGATCCAGGCATTCCAAGTCCCCTCATCTGGATGTTGGCCACAAAGACTGTGGAAAAGAATAGGTGAATGGGAAGTATTTTATAGATAAGCAAACTCTGTGATGCTGTGCACCATAAATACTGGGTCAAAGAGATCCCCCATGATATTCTGGCAAACAAGCTAGTAAAATGTGGCCTAAAAAATGCAACTGTTAGGTGGATTTTTAATTGGTTGACCAGCCAAATCCAAAGGGTGCTCAGCGACAGCTTCTCTTCATCCTGGAGAGAAGTAACCAGTAGGGTGGCCCAGGGTTCCGTCCTGGGCCCAGTGCTATTCAATATCTTTGTTAATGACTTTGGTGAAGGAATAGAGGGCTTATCAAATTTGCATAAGATACCAAATTAGAAAAGGTAGATAATACTCCAGAGGACAAGATCAAATTCAAAATGATCTTAATAGATTAGAAAGCTGGGAAAAAACTAAGAAAATGAATTTCAAAAGGGAGAAATGTCAGGTACAACACTTAGGCAGAAAAAAATAATGAGATAGTTATAGGCAGATATAGGATGGAGGACACCTGGCTTGACAAAGTAAATGTGAAAGGGATCTAGGAGTCCTAGTAGACAACAAGTTGAACATGAGTCAAAGCCAATGCAATTCTAGGCTGCATCAATAGAAGTATAGTGTCTAGAGAGATGGAAGTAACTCTATTCTGCTTTGGTCAGGCCTTACCTGGAATACTGTGTCCAGTTCTGGGCACCACAATTCAAAAAGGATTATGACAAGCTGGAGTGTATCCAGAGGAGGGCAAGCAAAGTTGTGAAGGGTCTGGAAATCATGCCCTATGGGAAGTAACTTAGTGAGCTGGAGTTTTTTAGCCTGGAGAACAGAAGGTTAAGAGGTGATATGATAGCCCTGTTTACATATTTGAAGGGATGTCATATTGAGGATGGAGCAAGCTTGTTTTCTGCTGCTCCAGAAACTAGGACATGGAGCAATGGATTCAAACTACGTGAAAAGAGATTCCACCTCAAAATTAGGAAGAACTTCCTGACAATGACATCACTGGGATGTGTGTGTGTGTGTGTGTGCGTGTGCGCGCGCGCGCGCGCAGTGATGCCATCTACCTCAGGTGATATCCCAAAAGATCAGGCTGTCCTTCCTCTGGGAGGAAGGAGAGATTCTCTGCAATGGAAGTAGTTTCCTGACAAGGAAACCACTGCCTCCATGAGGAGGGAGAAGGCCAAATGTGCCCGGCACCAATTCCCCATGGCAGCAGTGGTTTGCTTACAAGGAGACCATTGCTGCTGGGAGAAGGCTGAGCAAGCCAGGCTGTGGTGGCAGTGTTTTCCTCATGAGGAGACTGCTGCCACTGTAAAGAGGGATAAGGGGTGAGAATGCAGCCTTTTAGACATGCCTCCGGTAGCCATGCCCCCTATACTAGGTGACACTGGGGGTGGGGTGGGACGCCACTACTTCCTGACAGTAAGAGCTGATCAACAGTGGAATATGCTTCCTTGGAGCATGGTGGAGTTTCCTTCTTGGAAGTTTTTAAACAGAGGCTGGATGGCCATCTGCCAGGGGTGCTTTGATCATGTATTTCTGCATGGCAGGGGTTGGAATGATGGCCCTTGAGGTCTCTTTTAACTCTATGATTCTATAATTCTACTAATTATGGGGTTTATCTGTTAATATTATCTTCCCTACCTTCTAATTTCTCAGTGTTAAGCCAACAAGATATAACCTTGACTAAAGTCTGTTAACAGGCTGATTTATTTTAATCACTGAGTAACAATGAATAGGTTCCAAGAAGTATTTTACAAAGCAATATGATTATGTTTTGATAAAATCTGTTTTAAAGGTGAATATTTAGGGAGAAACAAGGAATAGAAAAGCTGTGCTGCTGATTCTGTGAAGTTTGTGGAACTGTACAATCTGCGTTTCCTTCATAGTATTCTATGGGGGGTTGCAGACTGCCAGAAATAGTGTGAATTCAATCCACTTTTAGGGTTAGGGTTAGAGTTAGGGAACCATGGGAACTGTATTTTATTGTGGCATCAGAGTTGTCTGACAGAGAAGGCTCAATGTCTCAGAAAAATAACAGTTCCCATGATTCCCTAGCACTAACCCTAACCCTAAAAGTGGACTGAATTCACACTATTTCTGGCAGTCTGCAACCCCCCTATATGCCAAATAGACCTCCCCCTTGGGTTTTTGTGTGTATGTTTCTTCATTGGGCTTCATGAAAATATAATATAACAAATTGTTAGCATTTTCATGAACACTCCTCTGAAAATAAAACAGACAAAACACCTCCCTCATTTGGCTATATTGGGGAGCAGCACTGAATCAGAGTGGGCTTTGTGATTTTCTATCACCGTAATTCAAAAAGAGTAATATGATTTAGGAGCAGTAAGAAAGAGGAATGATAATAAAAGCAATATTCTTCTCCATGTTTTAAGAGTCTTTATTTACATTCCATTTACTTAATACTCCAATGAATTTTAAATGCGTTTTTTCCTCAGAAGAAATAATCAATTTTACCTGTTTGCTTGCTTTGTTTACCTGTTCACTTGCTTGCTTTGTTTTTAAGAGCCTTCTTTCTTTTGTTTTAAAATAAGTTTTACTGGAAAGCATAAATCATGTAATTGTCACCACCAAGCCAATTCTCTTTTGCTACACAGATGCAAGTCTACATTGAAGCAGGTGGTATGTGATCCCTGATGGGCTTCATCAGCTTACACAGTGTTCTCTCAGCATACATATCTTTCTTGGCCCTGAATGAAGGGAATGTTTCCCAGTCATACATAGAGATATCAGGATTTGACTGTAAGACTCTGCCACCAAACTATGACACTTTCCCTTCAGCAAGACACCACAACAGGGCAGAGAAGAAGGAGGTGGGATTCAAGATAGGTAGACTTTTGAGGAAAATAATATTAACCTTTTTTCCAGATGCAAGGCTAATATATATATGGATATGGATCATAGGCATAAAAACCCATAGCCACACACCACACCATTCCATCCCCAACCTGTCCATGATGAGTAGAAAGATGTGATATTTTATTTATGTTCATTTGAATGTAAGTAGAATATTCCAGATGGCCGGGGATCTGAGAAAATAAAGGTCAGCTCTGTACTCCTTTAGGTCTCCATGTTCAATGTGGAGAAAAGGGACTGAGGAGGCATGGAGTGAATAAGCATAAAGATGCAGAATGTGTGCTTTAATACAACGGTAAATATAATAATAATAATAATAATAATAATAATAATAATAATAATAATAATAATAATAATTTATATCCTGCCCCTCTGCAGAGCAATCGGGGTGGCTTACAACATTAAAATTTACATAAAGATATGTTAATACAATGTAAACAGAACCTAAAAATCCCAAAACCCGCCCGCCCCTTAAAAGGTAAGTTTTAAAAGGTAGTCTAGGCCCAATGGTGCTGGGCCTGTTGCCTCTCCCCCAGATGACATCGGATGGAATATAGTACAGTCCCCACACGTTCAGACAAATGTCTGAAGAGAGAGCTGATTCAGTTTTTGTAAAATGCCTTAAGCCAATCAACAATTTTTGTAGACTAGGCAGGAAGTCCAGAACTTGTCACAAATTGGGTTAACTTTTTCTCCCTCTTGAACAACCCTTCCTAATATCAATTTGGTACTAGAAGTCATGTACCTTTTTTTCTTTTTTTCTTTTTTAAATCATTCCCAGAACAGAGCACACAGAGAAGCAAAAAAGGAAACAGTAGCAAAAACAAACCAAGATGGAAATGAAATGAAACTTACTGATACAAGCTAATAAAATCATTGGAGAAGCAGTTACCTTTATACAGAGAAGCACACCAAGTTATGTTGAAAGAAACTGCAAATTAGATCATGAGACAACTTAGAGAATATATACCAGGTCATAACACTTCTCAAGTTGGAACAAGAGACCTTTTTATTACTTATAGCAATGCCTGAAGCCAAAAGAAGTTGTTTTAGACTGGGCTTTTATCACATCATGAAATCTTTGAAAATCTGTTATGGAAGAGAGAGAAAAAATGGAATAGCTACATTGAAAATGATAACATGAGCAACCTTCTATCTAGACATGTCCTTGGTATCCATAAAAAGCAAAAAACAGGACCAAACTACATGTTACTTAAACTACATGTTACTTAAAAAAACATTCTGTCTTTCTGTCCCCATCCCGTAAAAATGCTAATGCTTTAATGACACTATTCACCACTACTGAGGGATAATGTCAGGCTATGAACATTTTGAATTATCAGACTTTCTTGCATTCAGGGTTTACTTCACTGGATGTTCAGGCACTGAGCCCTCACTATATGAATGGTTTAGAGAGGGCTACCAGGGATCTGATTTTCCTGGACCCCACATTCTTGTTGTTGTCTGGATATTAGCAGAGGAGTTATGATACAAAACTACAGACCAAGTGTTAGACACTGACTTCTATGTCAATCTTTTCCCCACCCCAGTCATGAGCCTTACAGCCTACAATTTAAAAATATTTTCTTAATGCACCATTTTTGGAGTTAACTAATGACATTGCTAGTGTTTCAATCTGAAAAATGGCTCATTTCAGGCAGCTTGCCCTAGACACCAGAGAGTTGAAGGAGATGTCTTGAGGAATGTGAAAAATTGGCAGGATGAAGCACAAAGAACAATTGGTACAGCAGTTGCTCCTAGCACCAGGGCTGGGTAAATAAGGCAATAAAAGTGTTTGCTGAGTTTCACTAGTCTGTCCCAATACTACAATATAATATACCTGCATGCAATATTACATGGCTAAGAAATGGAAAGAGAGCCAGTGTGGTGTAATGATTTCATCATGGGAATATGACTCTGCAGACCAGGGTTTACATCCCTACTTGGCCACAGAAACCCACTGGTAATGGAAACCCACTTGGGCAAGTCACATTCTCTTGGCCTCAGAGGAAGGCAAAGGTAAACCCCACTCTGACCAAGAAAACCCTGTGATAGGCTCATCTTAGGGCCACCATAAGTTGGAAACAACTTGAAGGCTTACAACAGCACAACAATGAAACAGCAAAAAAATGGTACCAAGCCACATGTAAGGACAGCTACTAGCCCTGGCTTTTGAGGTCAGGCAGCATGGTTGGGCAAATACTAGAGCAGAGTAGTTCTTGAGAATGTTAACAGTCACTTTTGCATGCTGTTGAACTTCCAGCAACAGAATAGGAAGATATCACATCATTTTAACTTGCCAAAAAAGGGGGGTGGTACTGGTCACAAGCGGCTCACATGCTGAATAACAAAAGAAACATTTTCTTCCTCAAAAGTAAGCCCTGACAAATTCAATAGTACTTTACTGTTAGATACTGATAGTCTGAATTTGGAAGCTAAGTAGGGTCAGCTCTGCTTAGTACTTGGATGGGAGACAGCAAAGAATTCCCAGGTGCTGTAGGCTACATTTCAGAGGGAGGAACTGGCAAAGCCATCTCTGAGTATTCCTTGGCCAAGAAAACCCTATGAAATTCATTGAGTCATCATAAGTCAACAAGTGACCTGAAGGCATGCATGCATGCATGCACGCACGCACACACACACACACACACAGAGCATAGAATTTCAGCTTTAGAAATATGTTTTGAAAATTTAAAATCAGTAGCTAGAAGTTGGAAAATACTACAGTTTTTGGTTTCCTTAGAAACCAGAAAATCTGGTCTCATTAGGAATCAGTAGTTTAAGCATTGGACTATGATTCTGGAGACCAGGGTTAAAATACCTGTTCAGCCATGGAAACCTACTAGGTGGATCTGGGGCAAGTCATACTTTCTGAGCCTCAGATGAGGACAAAGGAGATTATCGCATGCAAAATCAGTGCTGGGTTAAATGTGGGTTGTAGTCATCAGTGATGGATCTTATCGCACTGCCTTGTACCTGGGGAGTAGGCAGCTTATATTCAACCTGGTTTTCTCTGGCTGCTTTTCAAGAATGGGAAAATCCCATTCCTGAAAAGCAATGGGAAAAGCCAGGATTTGATACAGGCTAACTACTGCCCAGGCATAGGGTAGTGCAATAAGATTTGATGCTGATGGTTACAACCCGTATGTAACCTGGTGCAGATTTCAAGTGTGATAATCTCTATTGACAAACTCCTTCTGAACAAATCTTGCTAAGAAAAACCTGTGATAGGTTCACCATAAGTCAGAAATGAATTGAAGGCACATAACTACAACAACATGAAGAAGAAATGAAGCATAAACTCCACAAGAAAGAAGTTTCAAAGAAAAAGATAATATATTGGAGAAATAGAATTAATGCTATGTCAATTCATATCTCAAGAAATATCACCTAAATACCTTAACATCTATTATTCTTTTCTTGACCTGAAAAAAGATGTTAAAATATGCCAAAGTCATGGTTCAGATCCTGGAATGAGACATATATTATAAATTTCCATATTGACTGAACTATGAACCCTACCCCTTCTCATGCCCACCCCCAAATCACCTTTTACTTTCTCCAGCTTTCCACCAATGCCTCCCCCAAATAAATTCACTGACCAGTGGAGAGCAGAGGAGTAACATATAGGCATCCAGCTATAGTCCTATAGTTGGTCACACAAATACTTTCTGCTGATTAAAGCCACCACAGATTACAACATTCACTGTGGACTGAAATGCATTTTAATAATAATACTTTTGCTGACAGACAATTTATGCAGAAAATACATTTGAGATTATTACTGATTGTGTTTTGAGAAACAGCTTCATGTGTAATATTGTTCTGGTGCCTAATAAATGTAAAATAGCAATTGATAACAATTATGGCTGTAAATGGTAGGAAAGAGGAGAGCAATTATCCAATTATCTGATTTGTACAGAGATTCAGGTAATTAGACAGCTCAGTTCTAAAGTTTGCACCTGTAATTAATTATGTGTCTAAAAATGTTAATGATTTAAGGCAATTTATGTAAGCTTGTATTTATTTATTTATCATTAGTGCATAAAAAATCTCAACAAAGAGAACCTTTCCTATCTCTACTTTCTTTTATAACCACATTATCTGAATTTATGTTATATTCCTACCAGCAGCCTCTCCTTCTGTTATTCCTCATTGTTTAAAACATAAAACATCTGGTATTTCAATTTTTCATTAACATTTTGTTGATTATTTCATACTAGCTGTGTTTCCACTGTGAACATTAACTGTTTAATACCAGTAGGGAGATGTTTCCACAAATCCCTTTCCATGAAAAGGAATCCTGGATTTGTAGCATGTGGTAATAAATCAAGAATTTCAATCAACACTTTAAAAATCTCTGTTTCTGCAAGTATGTCTTATAGATGACATTTAAACCATTTGGAGTTTCTGAATATATTAGAAATATGAAGAACTGCCCACAGCAATGTTGCTAATTGCATAAAATGTCTTTCATTTTCTTCTTAAAAAATTGATAATTTTGCACATGCCACATTTCCAGCTCCCACAGTCAGTCAAAGCAAGTTGCTCCATGTGTTCATGGCTCACTAGCCAGTTTAACATGTCCTGTATGTCAAGGAACATAATGTGATTAAAAGAAGTATGCCTCTAACTAGCAATAGCAATAGCAGCTTCATTTGTATACTGCTTCATATCATGCTATGCAGTCTCTAAGTGGTTTACAACTGTAAGCTAATTGCCCCCAACAAGCTGGGTACTCATTTTAGTGACCTCACATGAGTCGAGGCTGAGCCCTGGCTGGTATTGAACTCGCAACCTTGTGGTTTGTGAGTGAGTGGCTGCAGTATGGCATTTAATCACTGTGCCACTACCTACCTCATTATGCACAGCTCCTCCTGGACCTTTGGCATCTATCAACCCATTTAAGTGGACATCTGAGCCATGATACTCTACTCAAATAGA
The DNA here is from genome assembly GCA_026167975.1 of Phrynosoma blainvillii. Classification (NCBI taxonomy): domain Eukaryota; kingdom Metazoa; phylum Chordata; class Lepidosauria; order Squamata; family Phrynosomatidae; genus Phrynosoma; species Phrynosoma blainvillii. Next base: position 119,369,544 of record JANUYF010000004.1, on the reverse strand, counting down.
CCTCTTGTGTAGGCTGAGTCCTGCAACTTTGAACAATCAGCTTTCCAGAACATTGGGAAGGATATGTATATAGAGGTTTACACATGTAGGATTTTCCACCTCCAATGTCTGTAGTAATGCTTAGATTATAAGGAAACACCCAAAGATATAGCACAGCTGCTGCTTTAATTATGTGGCACCTCTTCATATAACAAGTGATGTCCCTAAGACATTTGTAATAGAAGTTCATGTCTTCATATGAAAACTTTAATTGACAGAACCTCTGTATCTCCTTGGGCTAGCTATTCCAACTACTGCACAATGGGCCTCAGCAGACGGGAGGCCGTGGGCCGCTCTGGGAAGGTGCGCCGCGGGACCGAGGCATCCTCATGCCTTGATCCCATGGCGCACCGTCGGCACCCCAAGAAAGGAGCGCTAAAATAGCACTCCTTTCATATGTCGCCAAAAGTGCGCCACAAAAGCTTGCGGTGCACTTTCAGAGACCCTTCCGCCGCAGCGTGTCCAGACGCTGTGGCAGGAGGTTGCCCTCGGAGCGCCGGCCATGCGGAGGGCAAGCGGCTCCGAGGACGACTCGGGAGGAGGAAGGGGCACCGAGCGTGCGGCTGCCCCTCCTCTTCCCTGCCTCCAGGACGGCTCTATTAGCCATCTGCCGAGGCCCATAGTTAGAAATTATACTGTACTATCCATATTACTAATAGTTGTTATGATATCAGCAGTCTACTGCGTACACCATTTGAGGACAGGCATAATGATATCTAATATTTGTATCCAAAAAAAAAATAAAAAAAAAATCCAAAACTTTGCTACATAAGTCTTAGACATGGAGAAGGATGCCTTATACAAAAAAAAAAAGTCAGTTTGTTCATCCTACCTAGTATCATCTATTCTACACTGACCAGAAACAGCTTTTCAGATAGTTTTTTCCAGTCTTACTTGAAAATGTCTTAACACTGAATTTGGGGCCTTCTACATGCAAAGCATATGAACTGTTAATGTGCTATGGTTCCTCTTCTTCTCTTAATTTTTTGTATAAATTGTACCTATGGGCTTCAATTCTAATGTTAGGGAACACTTTCCAAATGGAGTGATCTGAGATGTGCTCCAATGTATATAGTTCATATTGGACACACAGAGCTCTTTCATTTGAATCAAGGAGGTGACCTAGAACTGTCACTGGGAAGAAATTTTCATGGAGTTTGATAAGTGTTATTTCACTCTTCCTAGAACTCGTGGAAAAAATGTATGCCTTGTCTTGAGCTTTAACACATTTGTAGGGCTGTGGGATGTTTCCAGGTAATAAGTATGGGCAAAACCAAGGTGCCTATTTTAAAATGGGGGGGGGGGAAATGCACATAATTTGGGTTGGTGGGGGGAAACAACAATATATTTTTGGTTACAAGGGAAAAGTTGTAAATTATGTGTGAATTCATGCTCAAATTAGTGTGGGTATGGGTCATTTACAAAACCTAGATATATTTTATTGCAGCAAAAAAGCTCAGTCTTACAACTTGATATGAAAGAACAGGAGATAATACAGATAGCATTTGGAGAAACTGAATGAAATCAAAACAGAGATTTCATATCCTTATCAAGAACACTTCCAATACAATGCTGTGTCAAGACATTATAGGAGATAATCAGTCACTTTCAGAAAGGCACATTAATTATGTTCTCTTTGAAGGAATGCCTCATGTGCATCCAAATAATCTTGTGTTATCTAGAACAGTGGGGAGCCAGCATGGTGTGGTGGTCTGAGCATTGCAACTATGACTGTGGAGACCAGGGGTCAAATCATGGCTTGGCTATGGAAACCCACTAGGTGACCTTGGGCAAGTTGCATTCTCTCAGACTCAGAGGAGTGCGAAGGCAAACCGCCTCTGAAGAAGCCCTGTGATAGGTTCACCTTAGGGTCACCATAAGTCAGAAATGACTTGAAGGCACACAACAACAAGAACATCTAGAGCAGTGCTACTCCTTGGACCAATGCTGGTACCTGAGCTATTGGTTGCTGCTCCCTGGCAAGTTTTCAGGAAAGAAAGAAACAGCTGTATCCAATGGTCACACATATATTGCTTGTCTCTGGCACATTGGGAAGGGAAGGGAGTTACCTGGTTCAGCACGTATCTAGAACACATTCTGAAAAGCAGTCTGTGCTGAATGCCATTCTGAATTATTCCTCATAAACTAAAACTTTGATTCATATTTAACATGTTGATGAAATTGAACATCCAGGTATTAATTTGATAGGTGTACTGTTTGCATTCCAAGTGAGGTGAAAGCAAGCAAAACCAAACATCTTACCTCTGTCCTCTAGTGTGGTTAGCATCCTACAATGACATGAAGTCACACAGCATGGTGGACATCATCATTGATTCTTTCCATTAAGAGTTCTGTCCTGTTTTCTGTAGAGGCTCTTCTTTCCATTCCATAGAGTCACGTTGTTTTGGTAAATCTTCTATTCTGAAAACATTATATGAAATAGATTCTGTGACGAATTTACCAGACAATGACTGTTCAGAAAAATATTATAGGTATTTATTTTAATTCTCAGACTGATACATTTTCTCCCTCTAGCATTGTCTGAAATAATTGAAAAGGTGATGTTCTGATCTGCTTGAGGCTATGTAGACTTTTTGCATGATGACTCTGCTGTCCAAATTCCTTCCCTGCTAAGAGTATTATGGAGACTTTCATTTCAGCATTGTTGAATATAAAGACCTCTTATGCTCTGAACAGAGATGCTTTCTGCAGTGGCATGGACCAATTAAACTTGATTAAATTAGAGGTTTGTCTTTAATACTGTGATAATAGAAAATCATCAGTAAAAACAAGCATTCTTGTGGTTACATACAAATGAAACACATTTTTCCAAACAACCCTGCACTTGTAATGGAGAGGGAAATGATCTGAATTTTCAAAAACAGTTCAGCATATAGGGAAAATGTCATGTTCTGAAGAAATAGCAATAACTTGCTTTTTAAAGACTGGATTCCAAATTTTATGTTTATACGCAATAATTTAGGAATAATGGTAATATCTTTAAGAAGATATGACTGTTTCAATAGCAATGTTTTGGAACTGAGATGGGTCAATTTTTTATTATTATTATTATTATTATTTTATTTTTTTGCTAAAGTAAAGTAAGCACAAGACAAGCTGCACACTGAATCAGACCAAAGATCTATCATTTCTAGAATTTTATTAACACACTGGCCAGTTTGTTACCTATGACAGGCCCACAAGCAGGTTACAAATGCAACAGCAGTTTTTTACCCCAGGACTAACACATTCATGCTCCCATAGCAACTGATTTATAGAGAGATATACAGATTGTGCTACTAGATGTGATATCTGTCTATCAGCCTAGCTAGCTTTAGCCAAAGGCTCCCCAGGACAGCTTAAAAATAATGGCAGCGGGGTAGCGGATTAAAACTAGCAGATTCTGGCTGCTCTTTTCTCTCTCAAAGTCCAAAGTAATGACAGTTGGAATGGAGGAAGGGTCTCTCACCAACTTCTGGGTCAGGGCATGATGGAACAATATTTATCTACTCTTCTTTCCCTGAGAGGCCAGGGCAATTGCAGCTGGAATGGAGGGAGGGCCTCTCATAAGCTGCAAAGTCAAGGCATAATGGAGCTGTACCTAGCTGTTCTTCTTTCCTTCAAAGATCAATACAATTACAATTGGAATGGAGGCAGGCCTTTTACCAGACCTTGGGTGAATGAAGCTATGCCTTGCTGCTCCCCCCGCCCTCAGGCCAGAGTAAGTAATAGATTTTCATCATGACTAGTAGCTAGTTTTCACCATGACTAGTAGCTATCAATAGCCTTATCTTCTTTGAGCTGTATATACCATTCCACATTTGAACAGATAAATCTTCACAACATGTGATTGGTGGTGGTGCTGGTGATTATTAGACTTCTTGATTCACACATACATGTACCCATGTTCCTCACTGATTGAATAATGCTCTTTTTCAGTTGCATACATTTCAAACATGTGTACATGATTTTATGCATTAGAAATAATACCACAAGCCTCACAGGTGTGAATTTGGGGGAATAAGGCATGCTTTGGCATATGCAAGCCTTAGGAGATATGACATAAGTAATTGTGCTGAGAATTTTAAAACTATCAAAATGTTTTTCCTTTCCTAATCTGACAACTATTTCCTTGCTCTGAATAGCTATGACACTCAAATTATTACCCCATGCTAATGCTAAGATTTCATTTCCTATTGTATCTATATGAACTAACTGTGAGAGACTGAGACCCAAAACCAGGGGTAGGCAACCTTTCCCCTTTAAGGGCCGAGGGACTTCAGCTCCCAGAATCCCAGGAGCTATTGGCCAACATGGGACTATTGGCCAACATGGCTGAGGCTTCTGGGAGCTGAAGTCCCTCGGCCCTTAAAGGGGAAAGGTTGCCTACCCCTGCCCAAAACAGACAGGTCAAATAATGTGGCTTCTGGCCACTTTGGGGCTTGGCATTTAGACAACGCACGAAGCTGCAACAATGGTGCACTGAGATGGTAAAAGCTGATCTTTTCAGGAGCAGATTAAATCTGCTCCTGTCAGCAGCCAGTATGGGACTGCAGTGATGACCTGCTTTGAGATCAGGCTGTATAATCACTGTGTCCTGGGCTAATCACATCAGGATTGGCCTTTAGCGGCTCCTTTTGGTTCATCTGATTCACCCTTAATCACATGGGTGCAATATTGACAAACAAAATATGTTTATAACAAAGCAGCCCTAAAAAGAATAGAATGGAACTTTTAGCATGATTCTATATATCTATTCAGAAGTACCATATATACTCATGTGCAAGTCAACCTCATGCATAAGTCAATGGAAGGTTTCAGGGCCAAAATCCTGGATTTTGATATGAATCATAGAATCATAGAGTTGGAAGAGACCACAAGGGCCATCCAGTCCAACCCCCTGCCATGCAGGAACTCCCAATCAAAGCATCCCGACAGATGGCCATCCAGCCTCTGCTTAAAGTGGTTTAAATCCACAGTAACTCTAGTGTAGTGAATATTAAATTTGTATGATGAACTCTATCATCTGAAGATGCAAGGAGAGGTGGGGGAAAAACTTCATCTAACCCCCTCCTAACATTTGAAGCTGCAAGGAGAGTTGGAAAAAATTTCACGCAACCCCCTCTTCCCATCTGAAGCTGCAAGGAGAGGTGGAAAAAAACTTCATCCAACCCCCTCCTACCATCTGAAGCTGCAAGGAGAGGTGGGAAAAGCCACATGATTCCATCTCATTCCCCCACCACCACCTTCCAGATGGAAGACAGGAGAAAACAGAGAGGATGGCCAAGGAAAACCAAACAAGGGCCAGAAGGCAGATGAGACACTAAAATAAAGAAGGACATAAGGGGGGGGGGGAAGGGAAAAGGAGAGAGAAGGGAGGAGGAAGAGAAGGGTAGGGAAACAATTAATTCAACAATAATGGGGGTAGGGACAATGACATAGGGAAACAACTACTGGGCAGCAGCAGTAGTGGTGGGTGTCACTAAAGTAAAGAACATCAGTGACATAATAGCTAACATTTGTTAGCACTGCACACAGGAAGGTGTAGGTGGTACTCCTTGTGTAACCCTCACCTAGAAATCCCTATGAGGAGACATCAAAAGTGTCACACAGACAGGACAAAAGCACTAACAGAGAGAAAGATAGAAACTAAAGGAAAACACACTTGCAAGAGCAGCTAAGGGAAGTCAAAAATGATGAAGCAAGCAGGAAACACTCTCAGAAAGACAAACCCCATCAGAAGCAGCACCACACACACAAAAAAGGGTCATGGAATGTGAGAAGCATGAGCCAAGCAAAGCTAGACATAGAAACTGGAAATGCAACACACAAACATAGCATTACTAGGGGTGAGTGAGTCAAAATGGACAGGAATGGGCCACTTTGATTCAGACAACCACACAGTGTTCTACTCAGGGAATGAAAAGACAAGAAGAAATAGAGTGGCTTTCATATTAAGAAAAGATGTTGCAAAAGCAATCAGAGGATACAATGCAAAATCAGACTGAATCATCTCAATAAGGCTCCAAGGGAAGCCTATGAATATCACCATAATTCAAGTATATGCATCAACCACTAAGGCAGAACAAGAAGAAACACACCAACATAGGATGTCAAGCTAATAATTGGAGATTGGAATGCAAAGGTTGGAAACAAGGAAGAATAAAAAATGATCGGTAGCAGGTGAACATCTGATAGATTTTTGTGAACCCAACAACCTATTCATTGCAAACACATTTTTCATACAACCAGAAAAAGTTTATGCACATGGACATCACCAGATGGCCAACATAAAAAACAAATAGATTACATAATTAGAAGTAAAAGATGGCAAAGCTCCATAATGGTGGCCAAGACTAGACTAGGTGCTGATTGTGGCAGAGATCACAAACTACTCAAAAATAAAAGTAAAATTCAAGAGGAGAACAAAAGCATTCATCATACCAAAATACGATTTAAACAACATTTCCACAGAATTCATTGACAATATAAGGAATAGATTTGCAGTACTAAGTATAATAGATCATGAACCAGAGTAGCTTTGGTCTGAAGCTAGGGACATAATAAAAGAAGAATGCATAAAGGCACTTCCAACAGACAAAAGGAAAGTGAAGAAAGCATGGATGACAGATAAAATTCTACATGCAATAAAGGAAAGAAGAGAAACAAAACAAAAAGGAGATAGGAGTAAACTATGAAACATGAATGCAACAGCATAGTGCACAAAGATAAGGAAATTTATTGCACCAACAAATGTAGAGAAATAGAAGACAACAACAAACAGGGAAGAAGAAGAGAGCTATTTCACAAGGTTTGAGAAATCAAAGGAAAATTCAAACCAAGGACTGGGACACTCTACGATAATAAAAATTACATAATTTAAGACCAGGAAGGAATAAAAAGACATTGGATACAATACACAGAAGAACTATACAGAAGAGATGACAAAATTAAGGACACATGGAATGAAGAGCCATATGAAGATAAACCCCAAATTCTAAAAACTGAAGTGGAAGCTGCAATAAAAGAAATGACAAAAAACAAGACTCCAGGAACAGATGATATACCAATAGAACTGTTGAAATCCATACTGACAGAGTCAACTCTAGTGCTAACCAACATATATCACAGATATGGAAAACAAAACAATGGCCAAACGATTGGAAGCTATCAATATGCATCCCCATGCACAAAAAAGGAGACACAAAAGACAGCAGCAACTATAGGACCATAACACTAGTCTCCCATGCAAGCAAAATCATGCTCAAAATACTGCAACATAGACTCCAACCACACACCGAGAAAGAAATCCCAGAGGCCCAAGCAGGGTTCAGGAAAGGAAGAGGCACCAGGGATCACTTTAAAAATATACGATGGCTAATGGAGTGTAGCAGGGAGTTCCATCAGCATGTTCTTTATAGACTATAGCAAAGCCCTTGACTACATAGATCATGAAAGGCTATGCAACACCCTCAAGGACATGGGAGTGCCAACACATCTGATAGTATGAATGACAAATTTGTATTCAGGACAAGAGGTGACTGTCAAAACAGAACATGGAGAAACAGAATGGTTCCCGATTGGTAAAGGAGGGGTTATGCAGACCGGCGGCTCTGGGCCATCCCTGCTAGCAATGGATTGGGGCTGCAGCAACCTCATGCCACAGCCCTGATTCTTCCTTTTAGGGGCAGCAAAAAGCAGCCCTAAGAGCCGGCACCGCTGCTCTTCCATGTCCTTTTGGCTCAGCGTGTCTGCACACTGAGCTGGGAGGGCATCCTGATGCCATGTGCTGTGCAAACAGGCCTGTGGCATCAGGACGATGTCGGACCCTGCCCCAACTCCATCCTCAGGCCGGCCCTTTGGGCTGGTCTGTAACACCCCAGAGTCAGACAAGGCTGCATCATATCACCTTGATATGTCTGTTGGGAGATAATTCCCCCCCCCCCCCACTACTACATTCTGTTGGTAACACAATCAGCTTTAGCAGATCCTGGAGGAAAGTTTATGATGTAGGTGGCACAGACATACACATGAAGCTGAAGCACCATACTTTGTGAAGGTTTAGCATCAATTATTGCTAGGGACGGGGATTAGAAATAAGACTTTTCTAGATTTTCTCCCTTATGAATGCTGTCTTGCAGGGTAGGGGTGGCTAGCTAGGCTTTGTGCCAGAGTGATATTAGCTGAATTTAAGATTATTTGACTGAGTATGCAACTGCACTGTATAAATAATACAGGTTGACCTCACTTTGAATATTGTAACTCTGTCCTACAGAATCCCAGGATTTATAGTTTTGCAATGTTTGTGGCCTTCTCTGTCAAAGAATGTTGGTGCCTCCCCAAACTACAAATCGCAGGATTCTGTAGAATGGAGCCATGGCAGTTGAAGTGGTGTCAAACTGCATTGTTTCTGCAGAGCAAACACATCCCTAGGCATTACTAAGCCTATTACAATTCACTCAAATTCAATAAAATTATGGCCAAGTTGTAATCCAGTACTTTGTCTTGCATCTTTATTCTACTGTGTTGGATCAAAATACCGTGGTGTAGCAAATTTAATACCCATTCCTAATTATTTCAGTAGCATGGATAGAAACAGGTATCTGGAGTTGACTGAATCATATCATCAAATCATACAAGCTGCACCACCTTCCAGGCACAAGGCAGACAAATAATGTTTCACACCATGGTGAAACTGCTAGTGTGAAGCTATGGTATTTTAATTCTTGATTGCTCCCACACAATCCCAGATAATTTCAGAGTTCTTACTGAAGTGATCTATAAAGTATATCATGAGCATCATTAGCAAGGAGCAAGGGAATGAGTCTTATGGGGTATGTTCAGGTTTCCCATATCAAGTAACAGCTAGGTAGCCCTGTACTTGTCACTAAATGCAACTGCCTCAGGTCTAATCAGCTGATCAGCAAGGAATAGATCTCTATTGGATCTTGGGATTTATGAATGATTCTGTATCTTGTCTGTATAAGTTTTTCATGTATTCAGGCATATGCCCTTCCCAAATAATTTTCACATCATTCTGTGATTTCTTTTTTTCCTCATACACGCATTTCCCCAGCATACAGGGCCTGTATGCATCTTTCTCAAGATGTATCATTTTGCATGCATCTTTCTCTCATGCATTCATTTTTGTACACAGTTTGTGAGCCAAGCATTGCATCCCAAAGAAGTATGAAATTTAAAGGGTAAATGTGTTGCAAATTGCATAGTAATCTGAGAAGAGCAATTTACATTGGCTCATTTAAAAGTAAAGATCAAATCAGATTCTCTAACATCCCTAATTGCCCCCCCCCCCACAAACCTCTTCTGTGCCTATAGCTCTATAGAAGGATAGATCATGCCCATGGTTTTAAAGAATATGAGGTGATACTTAGAAAGTGACATTTACAGATTTTGTTATTAAAGGCCTGGTGTGCATTCAATATGAAAGACTCTTTGATCTATATATCCATTTCATTTTGTGACTTAAGTGTTCGGAATCAAATTCTGAACTTGGCTGTACTAATCAAACTGTGTGTAATCGACAGTGTTTCCTTCCTTCCTTCCTTTCTAATATCCAGACAAATGTGATTGCTTTTTCATAGAATAAAAAAATAGTGATGATGGGAGATGATATAATTAATTTGGTGAAGGTCTTGGTACAGAATGCTATACAAATCACACAACCAATATTAATTTAAATTGCTTTAGAGATGAATACTGTCATTTGCAATGAATGCTGGTGAAGGATTACAAACAAAAAGAAATTATGAGCAGTGAACTATGCCATTAGGAGAAACTGTGGCTTGTTGCCAAAATTGTTAGATCAAGTTATATATAATTTCTCCATTAATGGCCAAGATGGAGAAATAAATATAGCACTAATTAATTTTCCAGAGATTATTATTGAAATAGCAGGAATTAGAACCACATATGTTCATGTGAGAAAATCAAGAAGCAGCTTACAAAAAATGGTAATAAATGTAACAAGAAAGACTTCCAACCAATCCATTTTGTTCCTTCTCCTATACCCAATATTCAGTTTTAGCCCTAAATCCCACCAAATGTTGGCACCAGACCCTAATTTTTTTTTAAAGGAAAAAAAAAAACACCTTTGAACTTTTTCTTGGACCAGTTAAGGGCTATACCACAATGCTCCTCCTGGTGTTTTAGACCAAAGAGAGTCCTTTTTTCCAATTTGATTGTCTTTGATTCATTACTCACACTTCCTCCTAAGAGTACAAGGTAGCTAACAGCCTATTGAAAATCACACAGTTAAAACCACAAAGTAGAAATATATACAATCCATGTTTTCCTTTCTCAAGTGCTCCATGGCAGATTTACTGATGTCTGTTATACTGCAAAATTATGTCCCTGCAATAACCAATAAGTAGAATCCATTAAACACATTCTTCTATTCTACAAGCAGGTTCAACAACATATGATCATTCCACTATTAGGACAACTAGTTGAATTTTATGTCAATTTTTTATTATATTATAAGAAATCTAGTGTAATGTGAAGTCAAATGCTTTCACAGCTGGCATCCATAAGTTTTTGTTGGTTTTTCGGGTTATGAGGCCGTGTTCTAGAAGAATGTATTCCTGACATTTCGCATGCACCTGTGGCTGGCATCTTCAGAGAATGGTGGCATGGTGGTGTGAGGGGTATATATACTGTGTGACCCTTGGTTGAGTGGATTAGCATGTAAATCTGTGTATTGTTCTGTTCAGGCAAGGCCTCAGGGTGAGAGAATATGTGAGGAGGATTAGTGTCTAATTAATGGTCCATTGTCTCTTGGGTGAAGGTCATTTGCATTTGCAGAGTCCTGATTTTGGTGTTTTTGAGGACTGGTAGCCAAACTTTGTTTACTTTCAAGCTTTCCTCTTTCCTGTTGAAATTGTGTAGGTGTTTGTTGATTTCAATGGCTTCCTGTGCATTCTGACCTGATAGTTGTTGGCATGGTCCAGAATTTCAGTGTTTTCAAATAGCATTTTGTGTCCAGGTTGGTTTATAACATGTTCTGCTACTGCTGATTTTTCAGGCTGGTCCAGTCTGCAGTGTCTCTCATGTTCCTTGATTCTCATTTGAACACTGCATTTCATGGTCCTATGTAGACTTGTCCACAGCTGCATGGTATGCGGTAAACTACTGCCATCAAGAGAGGGTCTCTCTCATCCTTCGCTGAGCACAGCATTTCCTGGATTTTCTTGATTGGTCTGTAGATCATTTGGAGGTTGTGTTTCCTTATCAGTTTTCCTATTCTGTCTGTGACTTCTTTGGGTGGTTGTTTTTGGGGTTTTTTTTTGGGGGGGGGGTCTGGACATTCTTCTGATGTCTGAGTAGAGTAATCATTAGCCTGTAGAGCCCAGTTTAAGTGCTTCCATTCATCTTCCAGGTAGTGAGATTCACAGATCCTTTTTCTGTGATCTACCAGTGTTTTTACTGTGCTTCTTTTTTGTTGTGGGTGATGACTGGAGTTCTTGTGTAGGAATATCTCTCTCTCTCTCTCTCTCTCTCTCTATGTGCGTGTGTAAGTTTTCTGTATACAATGTGGCCTATTGTTGGTTTGGTTTACATATGACTAGGACATCCAAGAATGACAATGTTCCTTCCTATTCTTTTTCCATTGTAAATTGAATGTTTGGGTGGATGTTGTTCAAATGGTTCAAAAACATGGTCAAATCTTCTTCTCTGTGGCTCCAAATGGTGAAAGTGTCATCCACATATCGAAACCATGTTGTGGGTTTTTTTGGTGCTGTTTCCAGGGCTTGCCTTTCAAAGTGTTCCATGTAAAAGTTTGCTATCATAGGGCTCAGAGGGTTTCCCATGGTTACCCCATCTCTCTGCTTGTAGAATCCATTGTCCCACTGGAAGTAACTTGTGGTGAGGCAATGTTTGAACAGGGCTGTGATGTCTTCTGGAAAAAATTGTTGGATGAGTGCCATCGTGTCCATTATGGGGACTTCGGTGAACAGGGAGACCACATCAAAGCTGATTAGTCTGTTTCTGGGTTTTAGTTTGAGGTTGTTGGTTTTTTTTCTATGAAGTGAGATGAGTCCTTGATGTAGTGGGGGGTTTGCTCTATATGTGTTTGTAATTGTGTGGCCAAGTTGGCCAAGTCATGCATGGGAAATCCAATGGCACTCACTATGGTTGGAGTGGAATGGAATCCTTGTGGATCTTGGGAAGTCCATACAGTCTTGGTGGGAGAACCTCAGATTTGCATAGACTCTGGCATGTGGTTGGATGAATTGAGGAGTTATTGATCAATGTATTTGTTTTCCTGGTGATATTGTTGGTCGGATGTTGCTTGAGTTTTTTGTATATTGCAGGATCCAAGAGTTCCTTGATTTTCTGTTTGTATTGTTCTGTTTCCATGATTATCATGGCATTCCATTTGTCTGCTGGGAGAATGATGATGTGACCTTGATTGAGAATCCAGTGTGACCTTGATTGTTGCCATCTTTTTGTCTGTTCAGTGTTAAAGTGTTTCTGGGTGTTAGTGGCATGGGATAATGGAATGAATGTGCAAGTGACTCTCACCTTCTTCCCACAAACATTCTAAGGTGATACATCCCATATACTGGTTTATCATCCTATCCCGTGTTTAAGTGTGTTAGTTATCTGCTACTTCCTGGCTTGCAGCCAGATTTGTTATATGTAATTTGAATAATGGCAAAACTGGAAAAATACATCCAGATTGGTTCACTTTCCAATGTGAAGTGAATTAAATCCTGAGTTAGAAACAAGTTCAAATTAGTTGGGAAAGATAATATAAAATCACTCATACATCCACTCTCTTGGCTCTGGCACAATTTACTTTTTTTAACAAAAAATCTAACAAACTATTTCTACACAACAACAAATATACGGAGTCTTGTTCTGGGTGAAGTTCAGCAATAACAACATGAGTGGGTTGGATAATAGCAGGTATCAGTATGCTTGGAAGACAGGAGTTAATGGGAATGGGAGTCATATTTCAGAACACTTTGAGAAATCTCAGAATTTTAAAAGGACCTTTTCTTTTTCCAACTCTGCATTGTTATTTAAATAGCTGATGTGCAGGAGAGAGAGCCTGAGGATGCAAAATTCTGATATTTAACTGTTGAGAAGCATAATAGCTAAATGTACAAAGGTTCAAATTTCTTTGTCAATCATTCTTTTCATTAGCAATATTCTTTTCTACTGTCTAGCTAAGCATCTGCTTTTGGCTTTAGCACTATAATTTCACACATACTGTATACTTTTATAGAAAGGCAGGATAGAAAAGTGAGTACTAACTATTAATAAGTAATAAATACATCTTTGACATTCTGCAATCCATTGTTGAAACTCTGGTTTAAATAATTGGAACATACAAAGGAAAAATGTTTTTTGTCTATTAAAAGGGATGGGATGGGAGGCTTCTGGTTCTCTATGTTATGTACTACAGCCTTCTTCCTTTGGGCCATACTCAATGGATCTGATGAGGGTTGTAGTCCTGAATAACTGATAAGCCAAAACACTGGCAGAGAATGGAGGTTTCCCACCACAGTTTAATACACTGACTTGTATATGATAAATCCAAGATTTTAAGTGACATCCTGCAAATGATGTGAATTTATTTAAGCTGTTGATGAAATGGCTTCATGTTTCAGCATTCAAATGTCAAGTAGCCAAAAATGGTGTGGAACAACCTGGTAAGAGTCACACCATTTCTAGTACGTGTGTGCGTGTATAGATGGTTAACCTGTGGCATCCCCTGAAGCAGAGATTTTTGTACATCTCACTATTTTAATACAGAACACAAGCTACCACTAAAGTGGTTCTGTATTCATCTAGCTTTCCATCTAAATGATGTTAGACTGTACTCTTATGTCACTAACCACTCTTCTTCAGCATATTTCTGTTCACTTACTCAGATAATGAAATGTTCAGCAATTGTAAGTCCTCACTTGAAGTGTATTAAAGATACTCATATTATCTAGAAGAGAAGAGTTGCTTATGGTTCTTGGAATGCAGCCATGATGGCTTGCTTTAAGCCACTCAGTTTAATTCTGGAATGGTTTATAAATCCATAAAACAAGCAAACAAATGTACTTCCAAGCAATGTTGATATGGTCAACAAGTATCTGGTTTCCTCATTACATGCATATGATATATGAGTATATGATATATGACTCCTGACATGTTTCTATGGCTTTTTCTCAGTCATAGGTCTGTTTTGTGAAGAGATGGAGGAGACTCTTCTTCTTCATTTAATTAATATAACATAATGACAAATGCATAAAGCACATTATTTTACATGTATACATACATAGCAAACTTAAATAACAACATTTGCATAGCAAATGATACTGATCTCCCCCTTCTCTCTTTTCACATTCTCTGACCTTCTTTCCACTATTTATTAATCAAGGGTTCCATCTCTTCCTTCATCATACTCTTTTTCTTTCTCCTTTTAGAAGACAGCCTTCCCAGTGGCTGTTCCTTTTTGTTGTTGACTGCTTTCACTTTGACTCTGACCCTTGGTCACCCTATGAATGAGAGATCTTACCCACTTTTGTAAAGGGTTGTAGACCTTCCTCTTCGATTTGCAGGACTGCTAAATTGCTGAGTGAGTCTAATGTTGCTGAGATGAGTAGTGATTGATAAGGAGTTTGTTTTAGCATATTATTCTTGGATTTGCAGTTTAAAGAGGGAGCATTTGGAATTCTCAAACAGAGAGCTCTTAGACCTCACTGAATTACAAACCCCAGAATGCAACAGGAGGCAGCCAGGGCAATTGAAGTGGAATAGCAACTATAAGAGTGTAGTGCAGTAATCTCCATAGTATTTTCTAGAGAGTTTTTTCTTCTCATGATATTTTCATTCATACGTCATTTTCATTCAAACTGAGGACTGTTTGGCAAATTGCTCTCCCCCACCATATTTGTTTTGGTTTTAGTGCATTTTGTATGGAACTTGGTGTGAAACAACATATGTATACTGTAGGTGTTATCTGACAAATATATATTCATATACATTCTAAGTGAAATTACAAACAATCCAGTAATTTTCAGGTAAATGTGCATGTATGTGTGTAGTATTGCTTGTGTAGTATAATTTATAGCATAATATGATATAGTATATACTATGTCTCTCTCTCTCTCTCTAAGATACACACAAATAACCACACATACACACACACAATATGTACACATAATCATATTTATTATTTTTATCTGGGTGTTTTTTAGGATCATTTTGGACTCTTCATGTTCCATTTTTGCAGTATGATGTGCTGAAAACAGATGTGGGTGTTTGTAAAATGGGGAAAAAAGTTTAAATTAAAGTTTGTTCCAATTTCATTTTGTTTTCACACACAAGCACAGATCTATTGCAGTCTCCAGACAACATTTTGGATATTTACTGCTGTTCTTAAAACACAGAGCACCTGGTGTGCCTTACTGACTAAACAATTATTTTTAACAAATGCTATAAAAAAAGAACAAATTTAAGTAGCTAAACCAAACTGTTTTGTAATCTCACAGGTAGAATCAGACAACCACTGTCTCTTCTGTGCTTTAAAAAATCCATGTAAATGCAATTACTTCATAAAGCCCTTGCACAATAAAACATCAAAGTATACAATGTCAACAATAAAAAACACCTTTAAAGATGCTTCCCAAACATAATTTACAGCCCTGAGAATTACCTTTGTCTGTTTTGCTTGCTAATTTTCTTCCTACTTGATCTGTACCTCCTATTACTTAATCCTCTTTTCCCTCTCTTCTGGAAACAAAGATTTCCTATTCAGCTTTATCATGGTGGGATAGAATCATGTTTATACATATTTGGAAAGTAGGCATTGCTTAATTGTACTTCTTATTTTACAGCCTCATTCCTCTATGTATCTCACACATCTGTGGATATACAATTGGATATTTCATATTTGAAGTTTGTTACTGCTTCTGAAGTTAATTCATACTAACCTAAAACAAAATATTTATTGTTATTAGCCATGGGACAATATAATGTGCCCACCGCAACCATGGGCTTGTCATCCATGGATTTAAGCATCTGCAGACAGCAAGCCCCATTGAGTTTAATGGGCACACATGCACATGTTTCTGACAAAGCAGTAACATGTGCACATGCCACCATTAAAAACTTGAGGTCCCACAGTTTTTGCCACCTGTGGGGGAGGGGGGATCCAAAATAGAACCCCTGCAGATAAAAATGGTCTGCTGTATTTTATTTTTATTTTTAGGATAGCAATTGCCAAACAAAATTTAGGAATAGATAGATACTAAGACTTAGAACAAATTCTCACCACATGGTTTATGAGAGCTCACTGGGACTGAGACAATAGCAACCCATTTACTTGTCTTTACTTTACTTTTTGAACAAAACAGTTTTATAAGACAAGGGCCAGAAAAGATACAAGTGTTTACCTCTTTCTTTCCCCAAAATGGTCTCAGAGACATTTTGGGGAAATAAAAATGGACGTACTTGCAGCTTTATCCTGAACTTTATTTTCTTTGGGCCTTTGCAGACTGCCAGAAATAGTGCAAATTGAGTCCACTTTAATAATAATAAAAAAATAATAAAATTTATTTATATACCGCCCAATGGTTGCCCAATTCAGGCAGTTTACAACATAAAACAATTACAATAAAAACATATCCCTCCCCCCCTTAAAACAGTATTAAACAACAATATAGTTAAGGGTTAGGGTTAGTGCTAGGGAATCATGGGAATTGTTTGTTTGTTTTTCTGAGACTGAGCCTTCTCTGTCAGAAGGCTCTGGTGCCACAATAAAATACAGTTCCCATGATTCCCTAATCCTAACCCTAACCCTTAAAGTTAACTCAATTTGCACTATTTCTAGCAGTCTGCAAAGGCTTTGATAACTGCTGCTCCACTCCTCTACTAAGGCTGCATCCATCCATACTGCAGAAATAATCCAGTTTGACACTGCTTTAATGAGCATGGCTGAATGCTATAGAATTCTGGGGACTGTAGTTCTGTGAGTCATTTAGCATTCTCTGTCAGAGAACTATGGTGCCACAACAAACTATAGATCTCAAGATTCCATAGGATGGACCAGGACAGTTGAAGCGGTGTCAAACTGGGTTATTTCTTCAGTGCAGATGCAGCCTAAAAGGGTCTGGGAAGAGGAGGAGGATGATGATGATGATGATGATGATGATGATGATGATGATGATTACTACTCTCTTTGCTGTGCTCTGCCAGTATCCCATAAGCTTTTCTGGGGCACCATTGTGCCATGGGGGGCACCACAGATTTCCTTGCCCAGTGCTGACCTAACCAACCACTACATCCAGTAAAGTGAGGCTGAGGCCCAAATTCTATAGAAACAAAAATCTATTTAATTCCCTCATTAATTGTAATTAGATTCAAACATTTCTAGGTTTCCCTATAATTAGGACTAGTATATTTAGTTACTCAGAATTGTTTAGTTGAGCATTATGACTAGTAACAGTCAATAAAAAGACTCTGTAAACAGCCAGATCCCCTTTCCTCAACAGTTGGTACTCAACAGTTGATTTTTTTTAATGTATTCTGCAAAATACCATTCATTCCAAGCCTCTGCCCACACTAATTATTGCAGATGAATGCTGCATACAACAGTTGAACTGTTAGGGGATTAACAGATAATCCTCTCTATATATTTCGGTTTAAGGTGTGAGGTAGAGAAATAACTGAAAGTTCAGACTTTTGGCTTTCAAAGCAAAACTCAGTTTATTTCAGCTGAGGGGCAGCTTACCTTCAAAGGTAAACAAAGACTGCCCGCCTCTTTTTGTTGTTCCAAAACCTTTATACAAAATTTTAATCACATAATAGACATGCGCAGTAGTCTCCTTTCTGAGGCCTCCCTGCCCATGCTCATGGAGAATAAGAACAAAGACTTCTCTTGATTATAGAAGAAGCAGACAGTTGCAGAACCTTGAAGAGAAACGAAACTTAACAGACAAAGGCTTACTCTACACAGGCTAGCTTCATGACCTTGTGTAGTGATACATTTGCAGACTCTTACAGTTTAGGAATGTATAAGCTGTTCTTGCAACCTGGTTGAAAGCAAAACTTAAATGCAAGCTTTTATAAGCTAAGTGAATTTCTAATTTCTTAACATATGTTTAATGTATATTTTCATTCAGTTTTATAACTTACATTAGGTCATAGGTCACCTAGCCTCAAACTAGCTAGAAGCTTCCCGGTAACCCATCCCTTAGCATAGAAAAGGGTTCCTTGTGGTCATTTATCTGAGCCCAAAAACTAACTATTTTCCAAGGGAATTTGATGCTTTTTCCCTCTCATTCCTCCCTTTTTCTTTGTAAGTTATAAAACCTTCTGAACCTTTTATTTTTCATCTCCATTTTCAAAAGGTGTCATATTTCTGGAGAGCCATTACTTTTGATTTGTTTTTCTATCAATCATTTGTTCCATGGTTTTGTTAAAGCATGAAGTGCACATAGGCATTATACAAGGCATAATTAAACATATCAACATCCTTATTATTATTAACATGCCAATTCTGAATATTGATCTTACCCACCATCATTTGGGTAAAAATGATGTCACAAATCTCACCATCCTCCTGTATCTGTTGTATAGGTTTGTCTAACAACTTCTACTATAGAATGCAATTGGCATACATCTGTCTCAATTTGTCCAGATTTGTTAAGATAATGACAACATGTTTGTGTTGAGCCACACATAGCCCACCTTCTTTACTGAGGAGATAGTCTAATGCCAACCTATGTTGTACCAACATTCCAGCTAGTGAATTCACCTCAGTTTGTAATGCAAAAAAAACTTTTCACTGTGGTATTTGCTAAATTCTCCAATTGATATGGTAATACTCTTGGTAATTTCTTGGCCTGTGAATTACCATATCCAGTGACATAATAACCATTTGCTGGATCATTTTAGACACCAAGGTCTTAACATTCCTGTTTGGGTGATCTTTTTCAAAACAAGGGTGTACAACACTCTGATTCCATTCTGTCATGCTTAAAGTCTCTGTAGGAATAACTGGCCATCCTTGTAAATGAGAGGATGGATCATGCGTACACACCCAACAATTTGTAACATTTACCTCTTTTGTAATATTTTCTATCAGTTGGTGGAACTGATTATGTTCCCAATCGCTATTACACCCTTCAGGGAATATAAACATCATAACAATCACTCCTACCAAAAATATGATAACCAAATGAGTACATGTTAACTTAGTCATGTGACTACTAGGAGGACAAATAGGTGGTGGTGGGGCAAATGGTTTATCAGGGATTTCTATCTCACAACAATCTCTATTTATGGTTTGTGTGTCTTTATTTAACTTCCTCATTTCTGAGGAGTGTCCCTTCTGGTCTTTTGCCATGGTCCTCTGGTGACCAGGCTCCTAGACTTCGAGGCGGGTGCTTGGCCACCTGACCTCAAGGAGGGGGCTCACGTTGAGATACTGCCCTCCTTTCCTCTTGCAGCTTGCTTCTTGGAAATCTTTGTCTTTAGAAGATCAGAGTCATCATGGGTCACTTGGTATAGTCTCTCTTGACTCTGGTGTAGTGGATCTAAGGTTTTAGTCTTGCTAGCTTGACGACAGTGGGCATGGTCAAAAAGATCTCATAAGGGCTCCAGTCTTTCAGCCACACAGTATCACCTGGGGAAAAATCATGTACAGCAGTAACAAGGGCAAAGGACTGTATCATACCCACATATTTATGTAACTCACTAACAGTGGATTCCAACAATTGAATAGTTTTTATCAAATCTACCCTCCTCAGTTGTGTTGGATCCCCAAGCATGTGTTCAAAACCCAAAGGTAGTCTCTCATATATTAATTCATAAGGTGACAAGCCCAACAATTTTGTAGGGGTGCATCTGATTTTTAACAATGCCATTGACAATATCACAGTCCAGTCTAATCCAGTTTCATAACACATCTTAGATATAGTGCCCTTTAAGGTTCTATTCATTTTTCCAACCTTTCCAGAAGTTTGGGGATGATAGACACAATGTAATTTCCAAATAATTCCCAAAGTTTTTGACAAAGTTTGTACAAAGGATGTTTCACTGCCAATCCCATGAGTCTAGGGATACCATACTTAGGGACTATGTCTCTCATCAAGGCTTTTACCACTTGTTCTGCCTTTTCATTAGACCACGCTTCTACCCAACCAGTAAAAGTACATACTACAACAAATAGATATCTCAACCTCTCCTCCTTTGGCATCTCAATGAAATCTATACCTCAAAAGGAATGTTTCCTACATACTGGACACCTGATGCCTGTAAAGCTCCCGTTCTTGGGTTTATCTTAGCACGAGCTTCACACTTCTTAACCACCTTAAGTACTATCATGATCTAGCCCATGCAATCCTTGAATATAACACTGTCTATTTAACAACTGAGCTAGGGATGTTTGTCCCATATGAGTCTGTGAGTGAAGTTGTTTAATCATGTCCCAGCAAAATTGCTGAGGGATGAAAATCTTTTGATTCCTGAATATGAAGAAGCATGTGGTGTATATGTTAGTTCTTTTGCTTTTCATGAGTTCCAAAGCTCTCCTTTCTTTTTCTCTCTGGGCACTGTTGCCCCTCCTTCTCCTTCTGGCTTGCAAATTCTTTTTCTCTGATAACAGCAGTTGAAGCCAGCTCTGCTTTATTTATTTATTTTTGTTATTCACTCTTCCTTGTTTCATCCTCCCTTATGAGGAAGGGTGGACTCTATCAAAGGTAGTTATTATTATTATTATTATTATTATTATTATTATTATTATTATTATTTTTACACACTGCAGTACTTGTTAAACTTTTTTTGGAATACACTGAAACTTTGATAAGTGCAGTCTTTCTTTCCCACTGTTCTTAAAATAACTACAGCATCCAAAAGGTACACAGACTGGTCTCCAAAATTCATACAGACCATTGGCTCCCCGTGACCAGCCTCAAAAACATTTTTTCCTTGCATTTTCAGAGCCAGTTTATTATTATTATTATTATTATTATTATTATTTGTTGTTATTGTTGTAAGTCTCTATTGCCATTACTCCTTCTCCATCTTTTCTCAACACCTCTGTTGCGGCTGTAGGCATCTAGCCACAACCTCCTCCTTTTCTTCCTACTCCTTTTCCTCTCGGACTTCCTCTTCTCGGACCTTCTCAACTTAGTCCTTGACCTCTTCCTTCTCCCTGTTTATTGGGACATTCGTTCTTCCAGTGTCCAGTTTGCTTGCATCTGGCACACTGATCCTTTGTTAAACTTCCTCTGCCTCACCTTCCTCTACCTCTTCCTTCTCTTCTTCTTCCTCGTCCTCTCTCAGGTCTTACACCCATGGCAGTAGCCAGCATCTGGGTGTGTCTCTTAAACTTCCCTTCTTCATCTTCTCTGGCTACATAAGCTTTGGTAGCTATTTCCAACAATCTTCCTAAGGACATGTGTCCTATGCCTGGTTCCTTTTGTATCTTCCTTCTGATATCTGAGGCACACTGACTGATGAAAGCGTTCTTAAGGGATTGTGTGCCTGAGGCTTCCTCCCCAGCCTCATCCATAAATGATCCTGGTGTTTCATTTTTATCTTGGGTCAAATCATGGATTTTCTTTAAATTGACTTGTTTTGGGGGTCCTTTTTTCATGCCTTTTATCAACAATTCCTGATAGTATTTTAATATGTCCCGTCCAGCTGATGTGTTAGATCCCAGGGAGGTTTAGTTTACGGACAAACTTCTTCCTGATATGGTATTAATCCTGCTTTATTTCCTCCAACCTTCTCATATTCCTTGGCAGCTTCTCTAGTATTAGTTAACACCAAGGTTTCCTCTTCTGCTGTCAGCAGAATGTTCAAAAGTTGCTAACAATCCACCCAATTGGGATTATGTGTTCCCATTATGCCTTCCACTAAATTAGCCATTCCTGTCGGGTCTTCCATCCATGGGGGTCTAGATGCTTTCCAAATTATCAAGTCATTACTGGTGAAGGGAACATGCTGATATATTCCTTCAATTTTATATTCCCCTTGGTCATCTGGGACCACTTGATCCACCAAACAGAGTGGATAAGTTCCTACTGAGGTTCCCTCATCCTTTTGTGATCCTGACCTCAGTTTATCTTTATACTGTTCCTTTGGAGGATCTGGCAAAGCCTGTCCACTTGTCCCTTCGCCAGGGTTCCCCTGTTCCTCTTCATGTTCTGTCTAAGAACCTATAGCTGGCCACCTCATTCCTGGCCACTTAATTTCACAAAAAAATCCTTAATTTTCCTGCTTTTTACTACCTGCAGATATATATGTCTTATATTCCTTCCAATATATATCTCATATTCCTTCCAATTGTGTAACATACAATCTAAAGGGGTCAAATCCTTAGACTGTCCTGAACCCATTGCAGATCTAGTTCTTGCGGCACCCTCACTAGTCTGACCTTAAACAACTGGATTATTTCCCACTACCTCCTGCAGATATATATATACCATACAATCTAAAAGGGTCAAACCCTTGGATTGTCCTGAACCTATTGCGGATCTAGTTCTTGGGGCACCCTCACTAGTCCGTCTTTAACAGCTGTATTTCCTCCCACAATTTCCTGTCCAGACAAACAAAGGGTAGACAGGGATCAAGCCAACCTATGGAAAAGCAGGTTGACCTGTGGATTCACTCGCTGTTGCCCTTCTCGCCCGAAACTCAGGGTAAGACCAGGGAACCGGACAGCCATGCATTCACCATTCGCACAAGACGTTCTACCTCCCTCCTCCCTTTGTTTCTTTAATTCACCATACTTGCCTTATTCCTGCCAGACGTCCGGATCCCCTCTGAGGTTGCTTTGGCCAACTGCGTCTGACAATGACTTTCAACAGTCGCTGGAACCGGCAAAAAAAAAAACATCAACGGTTTTTATTTATGGGCCCTCTCGTCGCATGTCAGTTCTGTCAATTCCTGCAATCGTGGATCATCAAGGAGACCAAACATCTTGCTTCCAGTTAATTCTAACCTCATCACTCATATCCCATCCCGGACGAGCCCCCAAAATATGTTAGGGGATTAACAGATAATCCTCTATATATATTTGGGTTTAAGGTGTGAGGTAGAGAAATAACTGAAAGTTCAGACTTTTGGCTTTCAAAGCAAAACTCAGTTTATTTCAGCTGAGGGGCAGCTTACCTTCAAAGGTAAACAAAGACTGCCCGCCTCTTTTTGTTGTTCCAAAACCTTTATACAAAATTTTAATCACATAATAGACATGCGCAGTAGTCTCCTTTCTGAGGCCTCCCTGCCCATGCTCATGGAGAATAAGAACAAAGACTTCTCTTGATTATAGAAGAAGCAGACAGTTGCAGAACCTTGAAGAGAAACGAAACTTAACAGACAAAGGCTTACTCTACACAGGCTAGCTTCATGACCTTGTGTAGTGATACATTTGCAGACTCTTACAGTTTAGGAATGTATAAGCTGTTCTTGCAACCTGGCTGAAAGCAAAACTTAAATGCAAGCTTTTATAAGCTAAGTGAATTTCTAATTTCTTAACATATGTTTAATGTATATTTTCATTCAGTTTTATAACTTGCATTAGGTCATAGGTCACCTAGCCTCAAACTAGCTAGAAGCTTCCCGGTAACCCATCCCTTAGCATAGAAAAGGGTTCCTTGTGGTCATTTATCTGAGCCCAAAAACTAACTATTTTCCAAGGGAATTTGATGCTTTTTCCCTCTCAGAACTTCTCTGATTATTTATTTTGTGCTTGCTAATTATTCAATTGTACCATTTGTTAATTATGCATGCTTTCTTGCCCACACCAGGAATTTTAAAGAATTGTTGAGATAATAGTAGGAGTTTGGTTTTATTTCGTTTTATCTGCTTTCTAGTTAGATCCCTCTCTAAAGAAACAGAATTCTCTCACACCACCCCCACTCTCAGTTGTTCACATTGGTTGGCTTCACAGAATCCTGAATACATTCCTGTAGATATTAACTTTATTGTGCTTAACTGATTTCTCTAATCTCTTGAGCTTCTGTTGTTACCAATTTAAATTGTAAATTCTTAGTAAGGAATGTGAGACCTTTTAAGGCTTGGAACATACTAGAATTTTTAAAAAATTGAAAAGGAGTAAAAAAGTGGGCTTTTTTCTGTGATCATATTTAAACAAAGTTTACCAAAATTCACAATAGAAGTTTCTCTATATTGGGGATGAAAAGAACTTGAGGGTTTTTGTTTTAACTAAATATATGAGAAACTGAAACTTTGAGATTTATCTGTCCAGCTCCAGAACTGTGACTGCTTAAATCTAAAAGGATTGATTCAGTCTCTTTATGTTCTCTTTATATTCTAGCATCTTGACACTGAATTAAGGTTTGCATTACCTTGCCCCTGACCACCAGACAAGAGGTTATTTATCAGTAACATCTATATGGTGGACAGGTATAATGTCAACCTCTCCATGGTGGGAACAGTCATACCTATTTAAATTTACTCATGCTAGCTAATGGGAGTCTGTGTGATTTATTGTCAGTTCAGTTTTCAAGAATTTATTACCATCCATAAAGCTTCCATGTTCAGCATCAAATGAACTTAAAGTGCTCTCTCTCTCTCTCTCTCTCTCTCTATATATATATATATATATATGCAAGAGAAAGCAGAAGTGGCTGATATTTTCCTTTTCCATTTTTATTTTTCAAGACTTAGAACCAACATCAATATGACACAGTATATTACATAAACTGACAGACATAACTAACCAAACCTAGACATAGATATACACTAGACTAAGACATAACTATCTATTAAAATACATAGAACATATATGCACATATATACTTCCTCTACTCCGTGATCTTTTTCTTGGATATCATATATCCCTTTTACTTTTTTGCTTATTACCTTTTTGTTTTATATTTTGACATTATCGTATAATCTTCTTTGTTCACTGTAGTCCAGTATCACTATCTTCTCAGTTACATCTATTTACCTACAGACTGTGATTTTATACCGTTTATAACTATAATGCTGTAGATTTTTTCCCTTTCTAATTTACTTCTGTTAATTTACACCCTTTATAAATCTATTTAACAAAATATCCTTAATTCTATAAAACTTTTATAATCTTTACTTCCTATGAGACCTTATTTGTATATTTTATCTTTATAGAATGTATAATATATAAATCGACAAATATACAGCTAGATATCAGATTATTAGGAAGTACTCATTCATTCCGCCCCACTCATTCTCAAACTTTTCAGTGAGTGTGTTTCTGAGCTTAGGTTAGCTTAGCATTTTCTCTGTAGTCCAAACTCTTCTATTTCCATTCATCTATATCTGGGATCCCTTCTTCTCTCCACTTCCTGGCATATATTATTCTGTCTGCTATTATCATGTAGAAGAGGAGCTTTCTATATCTTTTCTCCGCATCTTCTTCCATCATGCCTAGTATGTAGGTTTGGGACTTTTTCCTTAGTTTAATTTGTAAGATTTCTGTTATTATCTTGTGTATTTGTGACCAGAAACTCTTGGTTTTTGTGTACTGCCACCACAGATGGAACATGGTGCCTTTCTCACTCTTACATTTCCAGAAAAAGTGGCTGATTCCCATTTCTCTCAGATTGTCTTTGTAACTTCTACTCACATTTAAATTTTTACTTTATGACTGAATTTACCTCACATTTAACCTTACTATTTCTTTTCTCCTGATCTCATTTTCTTCTGTGCTCAGTAAAGGTCCTAGAGCCTCTTTCAGCCAGAATGAGATGTTGTTGGGCCAGACAAGGGACATTGTCACCATGTCATGTTTCCTTACTGCAGAGGTTGGTAAAGTGTGCCAAATAGGCCACAAATGGCCTCTGTTCCCTATTTATAGAGCAGTGATTCCCAAGCTCTGGCCTTCCAGATGTTTTGGACTTCAGCTCCCAGAAGCCTCAGCCACCATGGCTAATAGGTTGGGATTCTGGGAACTGAAGTCCAAAATATCTGGAAGGCCAGAGTTTGGGAATCACTGTTTTAGAGTCTTAAAGCTTTCAACCTCCACTACTTGTAAAATTTGTTTTGCAATGTTTGAGCTTTTTTTACCCAAAAAACACGTATTAATCTTCCAAAATTTGAAAAAGCACTACCAGCCCCACACAGAAAGCCCTCAGAATCCCTCAGCATACAAAAATGTCCTTCTCAAGATTATCACCATAATTCCTGGGGCCTATAAAATATCATATAGTTTCACCAAAATGCAGTGGCATCACTAGGGGGTGCAGGGAGAGCTGACCACACCAGGTGACATCCTAAGTGGGGGTAAAATTACTGCTTCTCAAACATCCGCCTTTTGGCAGAAATGGGTTGTAGCATTTACATGTCCCATTAAAATGCTGAAGAAATGGGGTGAGTGGGGTGAGACTCAGTGGAAGAAGAAAGGAGATGTTACGATGACTGATTTAATATAACAAACCCCTTTTGTGGGTCCCTGACATGGCCCTAGACTGGGAAAAGTCCAATCGCCATGAACTCAAGGCTGGAACATCACGTAGGCATCGGAAAGGTCACATTTGCACTTGCAACAATTTGCAGATCGAAAGGGCCAAGCCTAGGAACTACTATGCAGGACTTTTACACCCTATGAATTCTGGAGGCACATAGATTTACAACTAGCCAAGGTTCCCATCTCCTTTCCTTGGAAATTGTCTACTTCAAAGGCAACCTATCCAGAATCCTTTGATATACAATAATCAATCTTTGCTCCAGGCTATTTCCAGCCTATATTAAGACCTCCAAAATCTGTGTTCTGAGAACTGGTTTTGGAAGGGAAGGGAGGATCTCACTCCTTCTCTGAAATTCCTAACCATGTTTCCTTCAGCTGAACAAGCAACTGAGTCCATTTTTCTACAAAGAATGCAGAATCCCTAGGTAACTATTTCTCTGTGTGGACCCTTTCTTACAGATTTCATGTATTCTCTGTATATGTGTGTGCTTGCTTGTTGATCTATTTTTCTCTCTTAATAAAAGTACCATTCTTTTGGGAAAATGCTGTCTCTGCTCCCTCCCCTTGCATACAATGGGTTCAGATCCTACTTCTTATTTTGAGCTAATTATAAATTCCCCAAGGTCAAGTTCTTATTACAGAGAGAGGCCCAAGGGTTTTTCTAAAATATTTTAAAAAGTTTTTTTAAAAAAAAAATCTTTAAAAATCTCATCTTTTACCAAATTTTCACTTCATGGAACTGTGTATACATAAATAGATTGAGGCTATGCATATGATATTGTAATTTAAAGGGATTATTTTAATTTTTCTAGTTGTTTATGTCACAGCTATTACCATGACATTCAGTGACATGCAGGAATTAAGATTTATGAGTAACATTAGTACAAAAAGAAATCTGTATGGTGTGGTATGGGAGGAGGTCAATGGGGGGAGGGTTACACCATGACTTACCTACAGGTGATGCCAACCTTAGTGACACAACTGCCAAGATGAAACCCAGAGAGGAATTTACACATAGAGGTGGATGAATCTTGTTGGTTCCTGTCCATGACATTTTTTAATGTTTTACCCATAATTCCTTATCCTTTTCTGTTCCTTAGATTAATCACTTAAATCCCAGTTGCTCAGACACCAAAGAGTTAAGGATCTGCACAACATTCCCATAGCAAGTTATATATACACACACACACACACACACACCTTGTGTGGCTCATATCCAATTGATCTTTGTGTATCCACTGTGATAGTTCTTTTTTCCAGTTTGTCTGCTATAATTAAAGCATATATCTTGTAGTCAAGATTCCGCAGGGATAGAGGTCTATAGCAGTGGTCAGCAAACTACAGCCTGTGGGCCGAACCTGGCCCATCAAAGCCTTGTAACCAGCCCATGGCTGGTCCTGCCACCGTTGTCACCACCACACGTGCACTACCATCACTGCCAGACACGCATGATGTGGAGGGCCATTTTGTGTTCCAAAATGGTGCCCGTGCTCGCGCATGCATGCACACAATGGTGGGCACGATTTTGGAACACAAAACGGGGCTGGCGTCATGCACATGTGGCACCATTTTGCATTCCAAAATGGCGCCTGCCATCGTATGCATGTGTGCATGAGCGCGGGTGCCATTTTGGAACGCAAAATGGCACCCCGCGCTCGTGCAGGCATGCGCATGATGGCGGGAGTAATGCACATGTGTGTGCAAGCGAGCACGTGCACACATACCTTCAGTGCCATTTTCCCCCTCTCAGCCTGCTGATGATCCAAAAGGTATCAGTGGGGACCCCTGGTCTATAGTTTTCAATTAGGCTTGTGTCTCTATCTTCTTTTGAATAAATATTATTGTCACTCCCCCCCCCCCATTTGTGGGTAGAAGCCCTCTTCAATCTCTCTTATGATGTTGTTAGAGTGGCTGTATTAACTTGTCTATAAAAAGTTTTATAAAATTTTGCTGTTAAGCCATCTGGACCTGGGGCTTTATTGTGTTTTAGTTTCTTTATTGTTCTATATATTTCTTCTTTTGTTATTCAACTATTTAGGTCTTTTTTCTGTTCTTCTGAAAACTGAGGGATATTATTATTATTATTATTATTATTATTATTATTATTATTTATATCCTGCCCCTCTGCAGAGCATTTTTAATAAATTGTTCATTTTTAATAAATTTAATAATTTATTAAAATTTTAACATTGTTCATTTTTAATAAATTCTTCAATCCTTATTTTCTTATTTTCAGTTAAGTTATCTGCTTTGATTAAATTTTGAAATATTCTGTTGCTATTTGTTTGATTTTTTTTCCTGTTGTGTATATTCTTTCTCTTTCTCTTTTAATTTTACTGTAATTCTTCTTTTGTTTTGTTTTTTTAATTTTATATGTCAACCATTTGCCCATCATATTAGCATTTTCAAAATATTTTATTTTATTTGCTATCTGTTGTGTAATGTTTTGGTTTAGTTGGTTCTTTAAGATTCATAATTCTTGGTGTAGTTTCTTATCTTTCAGGGTCTTTTAAAATTTTTGTTCTTTCCCCCCTTAATTTATCCATTATTGCCTTATCTTTTTGTTGTTCTATCATTTTTTCCTTACTTCCTGTTGGATAAGTTGTCCCCTTATGACCACTTTGCTGGCATCCCAAATAATATAGGCTGGCAGTTTGACATTTGTGTTTTCTTTAAAGTGAAAATTTATTTCATTTTTTAATCTTTGTACAAATTCTTCATCTCTTAGTAAGTGGTCTTTTAGTTTCCAATTATATTCTCTTTTATTTGTTTTAAATTCCAATTTAATAGTGTTATGGTCAGGGAATGTTCTAGGGATAATCTCTAGTTTAACAATATCTTTACTAAGCTGTTTTGAGCCATAAATTATGTCAATTCCTGACCAAGTTTGAAATCTGTCAGAATAAAATGTATAGTCCCTATAATTATTATGACATTATTCTGATTTTCTACAAGGGTGAATACTGCTGGGGATAGTTTCCCTTGATTCCCCTTTTTGATATTTGAGTTGGATCTATCTAGTGCAGAGTTCCAAACCCCATTCCAGTCTCCTGTTATTATAATCTTCTCACATTCCAGTCTTTCAATTTCTTGATATAAATTCTTATGAAAAGTTCCTTTATTTTCTTGTGGCACATATATATTTACTATCAGTGTTTTTACATCTTGATATATTATTTCAATCGCCACATATCTTCCATCGACGTCTTTCAATATTTCTTTTGCTTGACTTTTGATCCTAACATGTTACTACACCTTTCTTTTTTTTCTCCACATCACATGTGGTGAACATTTCGCCAAGATTTTTATTTTCCAAAGCATATTTATCTTTTTCTTTAATGTGTGTTTCCTGAAGGCAGATCAAATCTGCTTTTGGTTTGTTTAAATAATGAAAGAGTTTCCTCCTCTTAAACTTTGAGTTTAATCCATTTATATTCCATGATAAAATAATTGTGTTGTCATGAAATATTTTTCCCTACCTTTATTTTGTACTTGGTCTTTCTTTCTTTGTTTGTTTTTTCTTTCCTTTTTTACTTTCTGCCTGTGCCTGTTTTCTTGCGTTCTTCTTACTTTCTCATTTTCCTTCCTGTTGGGTTATTGATTTTTGATCCTGCCCTGACTGTTTCTCTCTCATCCTCTGATGATTGTCTATTTGAATCTTCTGAGCTTACTTTGATTTCCTCTAAATTTACCATTCTGAGTTCTTTTTCCAATCTAGTTTCCTTTTTTCCCCATTTTATTTTCATTTTTCTTTGCTGTTTCTTTATTTTCCTCTGTTTTCCTTGCTTCTTGGCCCATTTTAAGAAGGTGTTTTCTGAATTGATTGTGAATCTTTCTTTTCTTTATGTAAAAGAGTCTCCTGTTTTTTCCCATTTGTATTTTATATTATTTTGTCTTAGAAATTCTGTTAATGTTGTATAGTCTCTTCTTTTCCTTAAGATTTGTAATGGGATTGCTTTGTATACTTCTACCTCTTTTCCCTCTATCTCTAGTTTTTTGTTGAAGTTCGTCTTAAGAATCAGATCTCTTACTCTTTCCCTTACAAAATAGATCATTATATCTCTTAGTAAGTTATTTAGCAATCCAGGAGTCTATTCTACACATATTGTCTATTGCTAGGTCCAGTCTATTTCTAGGTCCACTCTCCTAACCAATCAATAAAGTGGGCTAGCACAGGGATAATTTTTTTATTGAAATTTTCATTTTATTGTTCTCCCAAACCTCTTAATTTCAGAACTTTCTTTTGGAGACACAGTTCTAGTTGTGCTTTATAGTACTCATCTTTCCTTCTAGAATATCTGTTCTTTTCCCTACTATATCAGTCACTTCTTGGATTTCTGTCACTTTTTTATTCAATATTTTCACTTCTCCTGTAATCTTTGTTAGAGTATCTCTGAATAGATTTAGTTCTTTTTGGATATCTCTTTTAATTTCTTCTCTCAAACCTTTTATCTCCTCCTTGATGTTTGCTGTTATCTCTGCTTTTATATTTATTCCTATTTTCCTAATTTCTTCTAAAAGGAAAGAGCTGGTATATACTTCTTTTTGTTGTTATCTGTCTGAGTTTCTGTTTGTGGGATAACATTTATTTCTTCCTGGTTCAGTGTTTTTACATTGTTTGCCAAGTTTTTAAAAAAAGACAATTCCTGTTTTTCCCCCTCTCTCTTTTTATTGAACCAAAGCACCCAGAAGTTTTCTAATCTTATGTTGTCTAGTTTCTAGTTATTACCCTTAGCTGTGCTTATACTACTTCTCTTAAGCCTTATTAAATCAAACTACCATTATTATTATCTGCAAATTGCAAATTGTGAATTACATTTTGCTCTTACTGCTCTACACTTCTCCCCTACTTGCTATTACTGACATTACTATTGCTGGTATTGAATAATCCATCCTTCCTCCTCCTTGGTGCTACCGGAGTAGTGCTGGTTAGCAGGGAGGTTTTAAAGACTCTGCTGCTGCTTGCCTCTTGGCTCTCTAGGTCCCTCCTCTTCCCTCTCAGGCTGCCAGGGTGGTGGTGGTGAGTGCGGAGGTTTTTAAGCCTCTGCCGCCACTTGCCACATGCCACTTGCCTCTCAGCTCTCTGGGTCCCTCCTCCACCCTCTCAGGCTGCTGGGGTGGTAGTGGGGAGAGGGGAGGTTTTAAAGCCTCTTCCACTGCTTGCAACTCAACTCTCAGCTCTCTAGAGGTCCCTCCTCCTCCCTCTCGGGCTTCCAGGAATTTTGTTTTTAACTTTCACACATCATTTCAGCAGGAAAGAGTTGGTTGCTCCACAGTGAATGGGCAGCAAGACTGGTTCCAGACCCATCAAAGTTGCCCATTCCTAGTTCAGGATCCTTTAGGATCATGTTCTTTAGAAGGAATTATGTCAGTGTTATGGTTATAGTAACCCCTTGCCCTTTCCCCCTTGTATCCACATACAAAGGGACAGCAACTAGATGTTTTCTCCTATTGTTTCCAATCCTACCTTCCTGTCCCACTTTTGAATCTATGAGACTTAGAGATAAGGTATAACATTGATTAAATTACTGATTTCCTGGATTTTATCTGAATTAGCATACATAGTGTTTAAGTTTATGTGCAGAGATGTTATGCACATATTGGATTTTATGTCCCATCCAAACTTTGTTCCCATGAATGTGACTTTGGAAGCAGCACAGGTGCATGATGTGAGGATACCATCTCATTTCTGTATCATGTGTGAGAGAGAGAGTATTTGTTGAATGATAATAAGCATATTTCACAAATTTGTGATTGGCGGATGAATGTAAAACTATAGGCATACCTCACTAACATGGTTGATTAGGTTCCAGACCACTGCTATTAAGCAAATATTGCCTTAAAGCAAACCACAGCCATTTTTTTTTACTTGCCAGTGCATAGATTTTCCTTCAAGCACCATTTTCAAAATGGGGTCTGTATCAATTGCAACATTATAGAATGATGGCACACATTTGCAGGAACATATGTCACATGATGTCGATGCATGTAATGTAAGAAAAAATGCTTTCTTTTATCTGTCCTTTCAGCTTCAATGGATGACCCTAGGTTCTATTATTATGAGGATGAAAAACGTATCTCTATCCACTTTCTTCAAACCATGCACATCACTATATATGTGATAGTCATATACTTTCATAGACTACTTGCTTTTATTCTATAGTCTCAAACATTGTAACATGGTAACCTTTTCCAAGGGGAGTTATTTTAGCCTCTTCTGTTACTTTTCATATCTTTTGCAGTTCTGTAATATGTTTTTTTGAAGTGCTTTGATCAGAACACTATTCCATCTGAGTTTATGCCTAGATTTTTTTGTAAGGGCATTATGATTTCAATTTTATTTTCAGTTCCTTTTCCTATGATGCCCAACAAAACATCAGTCTTCTCTGTCTTCACTAGAAGGGATGCACACTGTTAATATTTTCATCAAGCTATCCACCATAACTCAGCTTGTAGGTATGATAGTACAGTGGGCCCTTGATATCCACTGGGATTTGGTTCCAGGACACTCAATGATAAGAAAATCCAATGGCATAGTAAAATGGTATCCCTTATATAAAATGGCAAAATCAAGGATTCCTTTTTAGGATACACACACACACACACACACACACACACAATATTTTTAAGCCATGGATGGCTGAATCCATGAATAATGAAACCTTGGATATGGAGGGTCAACTGTATTGTTAAGAACAGTGCACTGGGCTTACTGGTTTGGGGGGAAACTCCTCTGGGCACTAGTTCTCTTCAAGACCTTACAGGCTGAAGAATTTTAAAAAATGGACAATTAACCAATGACTAAGTGAGAGTGAGGTAGAAAGGAAGAAATCAGGTTGATGACAAATTGATTTTACAACAAGAACAAGTATCTCTTTATTGAAAAGACAGAAAAAGATAGCAGCAGAAACCAACAGAACAGTCTATATTCAATGCAAGCTGTTTCTCAAAGTAAAAAAAAAAAGGGGGGGGGAATGGCATGGGAGCTAAATACCCAACTCCTAACCAATCTAAGGGAGCTAGAAGGGTATAGCTAAGCTTAGTTCTGACTAAAATATATACATCAGTTTTCTCAACCTCCAATATGAAGAGGAGTTTGAATGACAGAGCAGCAGAAATCAGGTGTCAGAGAGAGAGTTTGTCTCTTTCTTTATACTTAACTTCTTCATAACTTGGGAGCTATCTCCTAAAGTGAAGGGAACACTTCGGCACATGACCTCAATGTTGTTCTATGGAGGATTATAGGTTTTGCAACTATGCAAAAGGACAGATAAGAATATGTCCTTCAGGGCAGTTGAACATAATGGAGCTGTGTACGTGAGATAAAGCCCACAAAGTAGACTTTTAGCCTTATTAAAATCCAGACAGGGTTGTCCAACATCTTTGGAAGCTGGACAATACCTCACAATTTGGTGTGTGTGTGTGTTTGTGTGTAACAGTCTGGGCCAGTCTGGCAGATTACCATTTAGTGAAGGTGGACAATTAAGCACTGATTGCTCTCATCAACAAAACAATTTCCTTGTCAATAGAAGGGGCAGTTGGAGGGAAAATCTAGTTTATACTTTAATATAAGTTTTTACTGTTTTTGGAGATGGACAAGGTCCAAGCAACCAGCCTGACCCTGTACAGTAGCCTTCTTAATAATTTGTGGAGAATCTGGCAACAGACAGCTTTCTGCCTTATGCATCTAAGAATAATATTCATAATTATTGAGCATAACTCATAATAGTATGTGGCATGAATAGGTTTCATATGTGATTATATTTGCACATAATTATATGAAATCAGTCTAGTAAATTCAGTACATATAAATATACATCTCATTATCAACACCATAAGATTTGGCTCTGGCCACAAATGAAACAACTGTCTTATATAGAGTTTTCAGGTTCACATAATGACATCTTTTCTGTAAGCTGGCACACTAATATGGTGATATATACCTTTCACAATTCCAATGGTGGAGCTGCAATTGATATTATAATCAGACA
Source organism: Phrynosoma blainvillii (assembly GCA_026167975.1). Classification (NCBI taxonomy): domain Eukaryota; kingdom Metazoa; phylum Chordata; class Lepidosauria; order Squamata; family Phrynosomatidae; genus Phrynosoma; species Phrynosoma blainvillii. Next base: position 119,335,074 of record JANUYF010000004.1, on the reverse strand, counting down.
TTCTTGTGGCCATTACCTATTTGGAGATTCTGAATTATGCAAGGGGCACTTCCATACAATACCTGGTCAGCTGGAGCCCTTGAAGAACTTATTGCATATGGGTCTTTTCCATAACCAGCCCTATTCAGAGTAGTAGTATGTTCAGAGACTAAGCAGTGTACCAGCCTATGGCAAAGCTGTTGTGTGCATTGGTGGTCAGCTTCATTATTTTTAAGTGAGACAATGAACTGGTGGATTCTGGCCTTGACATATCTAATAAATGAATAGGACAGTTTGACAGCTCTGTAAATTAAACATGACTGACAGGAGATGGAATGTCTGAAGTGTCTGAAATGTGGATGCCCTTTGAAAATTACGAGAATGTGCTATCATAGAAACACCTAATACCTTCTGAGACATGAGCAAAAGTTTTTGACTTCCTTGGCACTCAAGAAAGCTTAAAAATGATTTAGAAAATATTGGTGTAGAGTATTGCCGTTCTTGAACTTGAGTTTTGCCCATTACAGTAGTGAGTGGCATCAATCAGCCTAAAAGTAAATTGATAAATATAAATGAAGCTAATGATGAAGAGAAAGAGAAAGAGAAAGAGAATTCTGAATGTAACAGAAGAGATTCAGCCTTAGAACAGTCATCCATTTAATATGAGTGATTTAACCCTTGATTTTCTCTGTGTTACCAAGGATCAGAATTTATGAAATAAATTTTGAATCAGTGGGCACAATGCTAGATTATTTAACATAAGGCTTTATTATTTTTAATGACTCCTCTGACTATGCAAAGAACAACAGTAAGTAGAGTGTGGGGGTTCGTGATGATCTTTACTCAGGTATCTATATGCGTTTGTTACTACCAAATGTAATCAGTGTTGCATGGTTTCATAAACCATTAGCCTTCTCCCATCCCAAAACTATTCTTCCTCTCTCCCTCCCCCTTTCTCTTTTGTTGGTCTTCCTTTTCTCTCATCCTGGATCAAACATTGATCAGAATGGGGAGTGTAGTTAAGAAATCAGAAGAAAACTAAGAATGAGAAGATCAGCTATAAAAGAACTAGAAAAGTTCATAAAGAGCAAATATATACAACTAAGTATGAAAGTACAAGCAATTGTATTCAATAAAACATTACCATGTATGGATGTAAGAGCTGGACAGTTAAGAAAATGGACAAAAAGAGAATAAATTCATTCGAGATGTGGTGCTGGAGAAAAGTGCTGAGGATACCGTGGACAGCAAAAAGAGCAAATAAATGGGTCCTAGAACAGATTAAGCCTGAAATTTTCCTAGAGGCAAAGATGACTAAACTGAGGCTGTCATATTTTGGCCACATCATGAGAAGGCATGACTCATTAGAAAATACAATAATGTTAGGAAAGGTGCAGGGAAGTAGAAAGAAAAAAAGACCCCATGCTAGAAGGATGGACTCAATTAAGGAGGCCATGGGTATGAATCTGCAAGAACTTAGAATAACAGTGGCGAATAGGGAGTCTTGGAGATGTCTCATCCACAGGGTTGCCATGAGGTGAGATTGAATCGAGGGTAGTTAACAACAATAAAACACATTCAGATAGTACCCACTTCTTGTGGATTAGAAACCACTTTAAAATAAGCCAACAAAAATAAAATAAAAACTCCAAGTGCCTATCAGCAGCATATACAATACTATCTCTTCAATCAAAGGATTTAGAGAAGAGATAAGTTTTGAAAATCCTTTCAGAAACACAAAAATCATAGAAAAATAGAATTGGAAGGTACTGCAATGACCATCTAGTCTACCCCTCAACCATGCAGGAAAATAGAACCAAAGCACTTCTGAGAGATCTAATCTTTGTTTAAAGATCTCTAAAGAAGGGGAATCTACCACCAGATAAGGAAATCTATTCACTGCCTAACAGTTTTCTTTAATGTTTGATAGAATCACTTTTCTTATAGTTTGAAGCCATTGGCTTGTTTTCTAGGCTTTGCAGTAGAAGAAAACAGCCTCACCTCATCTTCTTTGTGGCATCCCTTCAAAGTTTTAAAGATTTCTATCATGTCAATTTTCAATCATATCTTTTTTAAGCTAAACACACCCAAGCTCCTAAGCCATTAATCACTAAGCTTGGTTTCCAGTTCTATGATCATTCTGGTCACCCTCCTCTGGACATGTTCTGACCTGTCAATATCCTTTTTGAATTGTGAAACCTAGAGCTGGACACATTATTCCAGATAATGTGTGACAAAAGCAGAATAGAGGGGCAGCATTACTTTCCTTGATCTGGACAATATCTGATGGAACCTAGAATTACATTGTACATCAATAAAGGAGTCCACTATGTTTGTCAAGAAGCACCACAGTTGTGATGGCCTTTTCTCAAGTGCAGTCATGGGAATTATTAACTCTTCTAGATTTGTTGGATTGCAATTTCAAGCACTTATAGTTTTTTTTGGGTTTTTCGGGCTGTGTGGCCATGTTCTAGAAGAATTTCTTTCTTACTCTTCTAGAACATGGCCACACAGCCCGAAAAACCCACAAAAAACTATGGATGCCGGCCATGAAAGCCTACGACTTTAAGCACTTATCTCTATCGGTTATGAGATGCTGTGACTTGCAGTCCAATGGGATCTGGAATACTGTGTGAGTTCCACAATAGTGCTTGTGAAAAAAATAATGAAGGGCCTATACAGACTGCCAGAAATAATCCAGCTTGAGACCACTTTACTGTTCTGGCTCTGTGCTAGGGAATCATTGGAATTGTAGTTTTTTCTGAGACACTGAGCCTTCTCTGTCAGAGAGCTCTGGTGCCACGATAAACTACAGTTCCCATGATTCCTTAGCACTGAGCCAGGGCAGTTAAAGTGGTCTCAAACTGGATTATTTCTGGCAATCTGTATAGGCCCAAAGTTTTTCAATTTGTGGCTTGTGAAATTGTTGGCAAAAGAATATGTCTATCCTTCTGATTCCTATTATTGGAATGAAACTTCAAGCAACAGATTATCCTACATTCTTCTTCTCCCAATTTTTTTTAAAAAATTAGGCACAAATAAATGCACACAACCCAAATGCACATCTATGTAAAATGTGGACAGAAATGCTTTGGTCAATGGGAAAATATAAAATAAAGGTTATTATTATTATTATTATTATTATTTCTATCCTGCCCCTCTGACGAGCAATCGGGGTGGCTTACAACATTAAAATTCATACAATATAAAACTGATTACATAAAGTAACCTTAAAACCCCCAAAACCACCCTTCCCTTAAAAAATTATTAAATCAGATTATATATTAAAACATATTAAAATAAACTCATAATAACTTCAAAACAGCCAACAGTCAACAGCAGCAGCTACAGACAGAAGTGGGGGAGAATAAGAGGGCAGGACTCCTAAGGCCGGGAAGTCTAGTCAGGAAAGGCCTGCCGGAAAAGATCTGTCTTAACAGCTTTTTTGAAGCTGCTCTAACAGATCTCATCCAGCAGGCCATTCCATAATCTGGGAGCGGCTGCCAAGAAGGCCCTCTGGGAGGTTGCAGACAGCCTTGTTTTTATCGGCTGCAACAAATTCCTCCCAGAGGACCGAACTGTGCAGGATGAATTGTATGAGAGGACTTGGTCCTGAAGTTAGGTTGGACCCAAGCCATTTAGGGCTTTAAAGGTAATAACCAACACCTTATACTGGGCTCAGAAACTAATAGACAGCCAGTAGAGAGACTTTAATACAGGTGTAACGTGGTCTCTCCTTGATGTACCTGAAATCAATCTGGCTGCCATGTTCTGTACTAATTGAAGTTTCCAAACCAAGCACAAGGGTAGCCCCATGTAGAGTGCATTAAAGAAATCAAGACAAGAGGTTACCAGCACGTGCACCACAGTTTCAAGGTCCTTTACTTCCAGGAAAGGGCGCAGCTAGCATACCAGCTGAAGCTGATAACAGGTACTCATGACCATCGCATTTACCTGATTAGTATCTGGAGCGACGGATCCAGGAGCACCCCCAGAATGCAAATGCAGTCATTAGAGGAGAGTGTGACTCCATCTAAGACTGAAGATTGTATCCCAATACCTGGTTTTGGGGCCACTACTGTAAGTACCTCTGTTTTATCTGGATTCAGTCTCAATCTGTTTTTCCTCATCCAGTTCATTACTGCCTTAAGACAGTCATTGAGGGGAGAGACACGATCGGAAGCCAAAGCCAAAGCCCGAGACATGGAGAAATATATCTGGGTGTCATCAGCAGGTATCTATTAAGAATAATGTTAGAGATTCATACATTAGGAAAAATAGGAAAAATGGAAGATTTTCAGATCCCCACAACACTTTGAACTGATCCAACAATGTATTGTTACCCAATACAGCTGGTAAAGTATTTATGTTATAACTGATGTTCATGTTATCTTGCCTCATGAAGTCTTCAGATAGGCATATTCTGTATCAGCTGAAGTTTTTGAGTTGTAAAATCACAGGCAGCCTCATGAAGCAGCCTATCTTTACCCTTGCTCATAGATGCAGTGTCCACAGATGCATTTAGAAGCCTCACTAAAATGGACAACCGTGTCTTACTAGGATTCCTTAATATCAGAGAGCTCTCCATGTATGTTCCACTATATACACTCACCCTCTTCAGACTACCATATCAGACATAAGAAAATCTGATCTACTGCATGCATACACTTCAGGAATAAGATATAAAGGCACTCACCCTGCACCTTCTACAGTACACACTTTCAAGCAAACAGATAAATGTGGCAATAAAGCTGAATCAAAATGTATTCCAAACATTCTAATCACATCACTATATTTACTAATCTCACAAAATCCTTCAATCTCACAAACCTCAATAAGGTTTGTTCTGTATAGTTCATACTTCCAGCTTTAATCATCATGTCCACCATTTATATAGGAATGTTAAGGCAACAGCTTTGTAATTCCTTGTTATAGTGACTACCAATAAGAAAGCAGAATTTAGAAACAGTATACCACCCTTTACAGTATCTAAAGACGTCAGGGCCAAGAGACATCTGAAAGTGGTGATGACATTGCCTCTATGTATGTGCAGAGCAAGGCATTTTTTTATTGATATAAACTGTCCATACAGGGACAAGAAGAGAATGTATCTTGACTTTTAATTATATCATTGAAGAGACTACAGCTGCTTTTTATATTAATGTGACTGGAAAATCCTGCAGGAAGTTCAACAGGCTGAGGCATACAACCAATAAATTACACCCCAAATATCCCCCCCCCCAGTATGTCTTGAGGTAACCTGTCCCAATATGCCATCATATCTGCTTGTTTGCTGCAAAAAGAATTATCCAGGAAAAAAATGAGTATATGATCACTTCTATTACTCCCTCCCTCTTTCTCTTTAGAAGATTATTGGCCTACTTGGGTACCTATAAAATGTGATCTGCATTATGAGAGAAAAATAATAATCTTTTTTTCAGGAGGCTGTAAAGCTGAAGTCTGCTTATCACTTTAGACAACTCCTAACTGAATAAAGGCCAAGACCACATCAACTCTTTCCTCATTAACTCTGCAGTCAGTTTCCTGAAACTTCTCATAGATGTAAATCCCTTATCTACAAGAAGGAGCAAGGACTCATCTGACAACACTTCCCATTCTAAAGCTGAGAAATGCAATTTAAATTCCCTCAGCAAATTAAAGATTCCCTCACTTCCAGCTTCCTTGTGGCAAAGTCACAACCACAAGTGAATAAAGATGGATTTTGCACTGTTTAGTAATGAATATCTCTTCCCAAAAATATGTTTAGAAAAGTTTAGAGGAGTTTTATGCACTTGTAACTCCCAGGCCTCTCAGGTTCATGAAACTGGCATCTTGAAAGGAAAGTTCTAACAAGGGATATAAAAGCTGCATTATAATGTGCTACCTTGTTGATAGTTCTGTAATATTACATTATATAATGGTACTAACCCTGGAGGTGCAGTGGTTAAATGCCATTGCCGCAGCCACAAAGTTGTGATTTCGATCCCAAACAGGGCTCCATGGTCCACTCAGCCTTCCATCTTTTCATAGGTTGGTAAAATGGGTACCCAGCTTGATGGGGGCAATTGGCTTACACATTGTAAACTGCATGGGGAGTGCTAGTTTACTAATAAGCAGTATAGAAATGCCTATTCAACACAGAACAACACAGTTCACCTGGGAACCACTCCTCCCTACCCAGGGTCTCACAGTATATATAGACCCATTCCAGTTTTCTCTGAAGATGCTAGCCACAGATGCTGGTGAAGCATCAGAAAGAAACTCCTCTAGAACATGGCCATACAGCCCGAAAAACCCACAAAAAACTATGGATGCCAGCCATGAAAGCCTATGACTTCACAGTATAGAAATGTACTTGCTATTGCTGTTGCTTACCATTACCCCTAAAAATCCAGCTTTCAGAATCACAAGGTGTAATTTGGAAATCTCATCAGCCTGGTAGAGGAAGCAACCACACTGCTTGTTGTTTTTTTTCTGCAGTTGGTTAGTGGAATAACAATAAAGAGGTTCATTAACACTAGTGAAATCTCCAAAGAGGATTTTGCACATCCCTACAGGAAAGCAATTAATCATAAGCCAAAAATATGTGAGGATCCAGTCAACCTTTATGCTCAGCACCTCTGCTGGATTGTAGAAATAAGCCCATCCTCAGCACCTGTTGCTTGGAAAATTTAGTGACAATGTTGAATACTTCTTCTAAAACAGTTGATTACATTAATAATAATTCTTAAAACAAACTTCATTTCACAGCATGTCTGAAAGAAAAAAAAAACACCAATGACTTTTTAAAAAGGAAAAATGTCAGTTTTGATTTGTGTCATAGCTGTAGCAGATATTTTTTCCCTTAGTCTCTGCCAACAATGAGTTTACAAAGAATAAATATAATGCTGGAAGTTATTTCTAAATGAACTGCTCATGCTAACACAGAGACAGATGCACTTCTAATTAATCAGCTTTCCACCTACCCATCCCAAAAAGCGCTTTAAACATGCAAGTTAAATCACAATTAGGCCATCTGAAGACACTGACTATAAATAATTCCTCCCAATTAATCTCCCTTTAAAATGTAACACAATGTGGGGTAAGTAAAAACAGTTTGATGAGCTTACAAGGCGCAGCCATTTCTCAGTCTCTGGCACTTTAATAGACTCACTTCATTATGAATAAATCAAATGCATTTCCCCCATCCCCCTTCAAAGCAGGTTCCAAGAAGAAGTTGTAATAAACATACAGCCTTGGATGTTAGATCTAAAAACCAACAGCAGACAAAGCAGCTGATAGTCAAGCTATGCTTTGGCACAGATTTGTATTCTGGAAAATTGAAGGCTATAGTGCCAATTTTACTTAAATCCCACCCACATAGTCTCGTTCCTAAAGAATAAATTGTTGCCACTTTCTATTTTACAAAAACAATATACAAGCACATAGTCTGAAGTGTGAAAATTGCCTTGAACTAGGAAATAGTGTTGGATGAATCTCTAGTATCAGTGTGTGATTAATGTGCTCCAGGCTTCCCTCCAAATATGAAAGCAGCTATAAAATGGTGCTGACATTAATCTCCAAATAGTTTCAGCACCTTGGATAACTCCTTTGAAGTAGAAATAGGCACCCTCCCTTTGGATTGGGGGCAAGAGGACTTCCAAAGGATGCTTAAGGACAGTCCCAGCTGTCAAACTTCTTCCCTTCTGGGAACTGCATTGGTCTCTCTGCCAATGTAACCCTTTCTATTTGTGTGTGTGTGGGGGGGGGGAGAGCAGAATCTACTGTCAGACATGAGGATAATACAGCAAGAATTTAGTCTCACAACAGTATTTACCTCAAAAACCACTTTTCCTCCTTTCATAAATTAATCTGTTTCAATCACTTAGGTGCAGATCTTTTTCTGGAGGCTTGTGACTCATAGAAATAGAAAATGTGTTTTGGGAGGATGGGGAGTGGCGGTGGACTGAAATTCCCTATATTCTCTCCAGCCTTCATGGGCAATATTCATGGGGATTCCATACACAGCTGTGGACATGTCTACATAGGGACCACTAGATGCAGTGTTCAAACACGAATCAAAGAACACAAGAGACACTGCAGTCTGAGCCAGCCAGTAAAATCAGTAGTAGCAGAACACATCATAAACCAACCTGGGCATAGAATGCTATTTGAAAACATTGAAAATCAGGACCATGCCAGCTACTACCAGGTCATAATGCACAAGGAGGTCATTGAAATGCACAAACAGCTGGACAACTTCAACAGAAAAGAAGAAATGCTGAAAGTAAACAAAGTTTTGCTACCAGTCCTAAAAAATACCAAAATCAAGACTCAATACATGCAAATGAACACCACCCAGGGTCAAGGGGTTCCCCCACAGACAATGGATTGCTAATTAAGTAGACACATATATCGTCCTGCATATCCTCCCACCCCGAGGCCTTGCCATTCAACAACAGACCAACACACAGATTAACATGTATATCACTTCCTTCTAACCAAGGGTCACACGAGTATATATATACCCAACATACATCCATGCCACTACCCTCTGAAGATGCCAGCCACAGATGCAGGTGAAATGTCAGGAATAAATTCTTCTAGAGTGCAGCACATACCCTGGAAAATCCACAGAAAACTATAAAAATGCAATCTATTTATTTATTGTGATGATGATGATCTCCATGATGTTTCTCATTCTGGGAGTTCACATTTCAGGAATCTGTCCCATGAGGAGACCTACATCCAAAATACTTTGGGTGGGAAGTGGTTGGGAGAATTTTTAAGATTAGCCTTTAAATTACATGTCTATAGAATCACATTCAGTCTTACTGATGACTGGCCCAAGATATTCTGCTGAAAGAGATGATGATGATGATGATGATTACTATAGTTATCATCATTGTTTATTTATATAGCACCATCCATATGAATAGGCAGTAAGACACACATATATATGTCCTCCAATGAGGGAAAATGGCCAAGAGGCTCAGGAGAAATGGCTGGTAGGTTGAGGCTGTCTCACAGCATCTGCTGCCTGGAACTGATCTGTTTTTTTTTTTTTCTTTGCTTAAAGGCAGGACTGGCCATGCATATATTGGAACTGTAAAGTGCTAATCTATTGGGGGGGGGTACTTCTTCCAAGTACTAGCATCTTGACTATTCATTTTTATCTGAGATCTTATTTTCTGGCAGTTTTTGCTGAGGAGACAAAGGGTCATCATTCTCTGAAAATGAGAACTGTATCATTTTAATGGCTTAATCAGAAAATGAACTATAGAAAGTAATGAACTTGTGGGGAAGAAATGGCTTCTTTATGCCATCTGGTTTCCACTCTCATGCAGTGCAGAGGTAATTGAATATTGCAACAGGGAGAAAAAGAGAAAGGGTGTGATTGTTATTTTTCTTCTTTCAATTCATATAAGGGAAAAAAGAAAGAAAAAAGAAACCCTGACAGAAGGCTGTGACGAAGAAGAAAAATGAGAGCATCTCTTTCCATACACACATGTACACAACCTTGGGAAGGTGCATGTTGTAGCCATTTTCTTGTATGAAAAAAGAGATCAGCAAATGACTGTCAGTACCATTTAATTAGGCTTCTTAGGCTAAAGGCAGGGATCTCCACTCTAATTTGTACCACAGAACAAGAACACCACTTTGGGGGAAGGACTTAAATCCTATCTAGCAAAAGATACTGCAATTAGGTGCTTAAGAAGCTGGGCCTAGGACACAGGAGTTGACTCTCAAGTCTTTTGTTCTTGACAATGTATTGTTTCAGGATCTGGCTTTTGAACTTTGGTGCTGGCATGCTGGATTTATACCTTAATTTGGGTAAGTCATCACCAGGTCATCACCCTCTTGCTGATAAATCTTCATAGATTCATGCTGCAGGTCTGAGTCCTTCAGTTACAGACATGGCCCTAGTAAGAGAACAAGGTACAGCAAGGTCATGACTTAGGTATCAACCATCCTGAGTAGACTAATAGAGGCTAGGTGGTGGTGAAACACTAGGTTCAGATCTGGTAATGTTCCTGAAATTGGTACTAAGGTACAGCTGTCCTGTTTCTAAAGGTAGGAAACCTAGGGAGTAAGTTGGTCTGTTTAAGGTAAGTGCTGACTGCCAAGCCTTTCCCATGGCAATCAGTCCCTCAAGTATCTTGGCTACTTTTTGCTTACTTTGCCATCTTCTGCAGAAGGAGGGCTCGTACATTCTCCCTGGCTTTGACCATGCTCTTAGTGAGGCCTTCCAACCATCTCTTTGGAACAATCTTGATGTCTGGAGTTTGAACTGTCCAGAAATAGCATCTGAACCTGGCAGTGAAGCATAATTAGTCATTTCCTATCTCGGGCTTCCTGCCCTCTTCCAATGCTTCTGAGACATTTCTCTCTCCCTGCCCTGTTCCATCTGAAATGCTGCTGTGTTCCTAAACAGCTAGCTAGTTGGCAGCCTGATTCCAGCCTCCTTTGCAGTAGAAGAGGAGAGAGCAGATGAAGTGATCTGTTGCAGTCATGTTCAAGTGCCATACTGCCATTAAGTATCATTTGCTGTCAGTTACAAAATAACACCATATGTTAGCTGTCAAATGCTGTCAAAAACCTTAATATTACAAAATGGGTGACCACTATAAACAATTTGCAATGTTACATTTGGAAGTTTGTGTTACCATGAGTACATGTATCAGAGGGAAAGTGGCCATCAATTTTTTTTAAAAAAAATCTGGTGGTAAATTAAACTTTTCTACTGCCCCAGTAGCCATATACTTCTCTTATAATATTAAAAAGTTAGATCTATTCTGTTGCTACTCCATAATCTTTTTTTTCTAGGGATAGATAAAAAACTCTTTAAAAAAAATGAAAAATGGTTGAAAAGCATATTTTTCAAATGTAAGCTAACTCTGAGAAGAACAATCCAAGCTGGATGATGATGAAGATGATGATGAGGATTATTATTATTATTATTATTATTATTATTATTATTATTATTTGTATCCCGCCTGTCTGTGTAACACAACCGGGGCGGTTTATATGCTAAAACATACAATCCTGTCTCCCAACAACTCAAAATACAATTAAACAATCATACTTTAAATCATACTTTAAAACAACAATGCACAACAAGTAACAAATAAATTTAAAATAACTGCGAGAGAAGTTGGGGTGTAACAGGCACAGCTTTTTCGGTGGCCGGTTGTCTACTCAGGAAAGGCCTGAAGAGATTCAACTTAACAGCTTTTTAAAAGCTGTTTAAGGAGGTAATGTGATGGATCTCATCCGGGAGGCTGTTCCATAATCTGGGAACGGTAGCTGAGAAGGTCCTCTAGGCAGTTGCAGACAATCTAGTTTTTATAGGTTGCAATAAGTTCCTCTCAGAGGACCTGAGTTCATGGGGTGGATTATATTGAAGGAGGTGCTCCCGAAGATAGGTTGAACCCAAGCCATTTAGGGCTTTAAAGGTAATAACCAACACCTTGTACTGCACCCGAAAACTGATAGCGAAACGATCTTAAGATTGGTGTTATATGATCTCTTCTAGTTTTACCTGAGACCAGCCTGACTGCCATGTTCTGTAGCAATTGAAGTTCCAAACTAGGCACAAGGGTAGCCCCATGTAGAGTGCATTATAGAAATCGAGACGAGAGGTTACCAGTGCATGTACCATGGTTTTAAGGTCCCTAACTTCCAGGAGAGGGCACAGCTGGCGTATCAGCCGAAGCTGATAACAGGCACTCCTGACCATCATATTCGCCTGATTTGTCATCTGAAGGGACGGATCTAGGAGCACCCCTAGACTGCAAACACAGTCCTTTAAGGAGAGTGTGAACCTATCTAGGACTAGGGATTGTATCCCAATACTTCAGTCTGGGGCCGCTACCGTTACTACCTACATTTTGTCTGGATTCAGTTTCAATCTGTTTTTCCTCATCCAGTCCATTACTGCTTTAAGACATTCATTGAGGGGGGAGATACCATCTGAAGTCAAAGCCATAGACCGAGACATGGAGAAATATATCTGGGTTTTGGTTTGTTTGGTACATATCTTGGTTTTTTGCCTTGGGGACTTTTGTTGGCTTCTTGAAATATATCTGGGTGTCATCAGCGTACTGATAACACCCCACCCCATGTCTCCGGATGATTTCTCTCAGCTGCTTCATATATATATTGAATAGCATTGGGGGCAGGATGGTGCCCTAAGGGACACCACAATTAAGCTCCTTTTTTGCTGAGCAACTGTCCCCGAGCATCACCTCTGGAATCTTCCTGAGAGGAAGGAATGGAACCATTGCAATGCAATGCCTCCAATTATAAATAATAAAATAATAATACATTTTTTATTTGTAACCCACCCCTCTGCTCAGCAATTGGGGAGGCGTACAGCAAGGTTAAAAAGACAACAGTTAAAACATCCATTATCCCACACCCTAGCCCTCCCACCCCTTTAAACTAAATTAAACTACATTGGAATTAAAATCAGGTTAACACAATTAAAATACAGTTCCTAATTCTCTGAAGCGTTTCAAGAGGATGTCATGATCTATTGTGTCAAAGGCTGCTGAAAGGTTCACTAGTACCAACAGGGTCACACTACCCCATCAATGCCCAGACAGAGGTCATCAGCTAAGGCAACCATGGCAGTTTCCACTCCATATCCTGTCCTAAAGCCAGTTTGAAATCCAGATAATCGGTTTCCTCCAAGACAACTTGGAGCTGAAGGGCAACAGCCCTCTTGATCACCTTGCTCAAGAAAGGTAGTAAAGAAACTGGCCTACAGCTGTTCATGTCCAGAAGGTCAAGGGTCGGCTTTTTCAGAAGCGGCCTGACTGCCGCTTCCTTCAAACAGGATGGAACCTGACCTTCCCTGAGGGATGCATTGATGATGTCCCTCAGGAACATCCTCAAGGCATCTTCCCCCTGGATGGCCAGACACGAAAGGCAAGGGTCAAGAGGGCAGGTTGCCTTCCTCACCCTGCTTGTCCATGTCATTGGTACTTACCTATTGGAACTGATCCAGTATAATCTCATCAGCAGAGTTGCTGGACACCTAATCTATCAATTCCACTATAACACTGGCATCCAAATCGGATCTTATCTGAGAGATTTTATCTGCAAAGTTGTTAAATGCATCACAGCAGGCCGTTGTCAGGTTAAGTAATGGGTTTGGCCCCCATTGGGGTATGTTCCCTTATCACCCTAAACAGCTCTGCTGGATGAGACTTTGCCGACGAATATGTGCAGAAGAGAAAAATTTCCTTACTGCATGTATTGCCTCTCTATAAGCACAAAGAAATTTCCTATGATGAGTTCTGCCAGATAAGAGTTGAGTTTTTCACTAGATGCACTCTAGTCATTGTCCAACTTGCTTCATCTTCCTGAGTTTTTCAGTATGCCATGGTTGGCAGTTTGAAGCGGGTTGGAAAGGACACTTGGGAGCAATTGTGTCGATAGCCTTGACAAGATCGGTGTTCCAGTTATTAACCAAAGCTTCAACAGAATCACCAATGTTACCAACCATTAGACTCTCTAAGAATCTTCTGTTTGAGACTTATTCCACACAAAATTTTCACAGGGTTATTTGAATGAAAAAATTTCTAAGCAAGCAAGCAAACAGAAAAACACAGATTTTCTCTGCAATTTTTTTTCTGTGAAGGAATGTTGGCTTTAGGAACATCCACCACCACCACCACCACCACCCCCAAAAAAATCATGTGCAAATTTTACCCACAATGAATCCTTATATGTGAATATTATTTGAAAACTTGTGGTTTTCAAAAAAAATTCTTGCAGGAGCAAGAAAACTTCTAAAATTACCTGTTACCTCCTTTGAAAAGACAATTAATGAAAAAATGCATCCCTATTTTTCCCACAGTGGCCTACCTGATACTTATCAGATATCCATAAGCAGGACAATTGCATCTTCCTACTCATGTTTTCAAGCAACTGCCTCTGATTCTGGATGTAATAGATAACTATCGAATGTACTAGCCACATATGTCATATCATCCATGCATTGTTTAATTACCCTTAAAAGCTGTCCAGATTATTCTATTTCAGGATAGAGTAGTGGTGGCCCAAGTATGGCCAGTGGGACAATATGTCTTTGTATTCCCAGTGTCATCTCTAACAACCATTTGTTTCCCAATTTTAAAGAAATTGCTTTTATTGTGTACAAGAGATAATTATGTCATGTTTTGCCCTAGAGTGAGCCCAGAAAGATTAAATGCCTGAAAATTGTCCCATGCTAGAATATGAAAAAGAGCTTTCAAAGAAAAATAAAATAGGTGCTTTAGAAGATATGTAATATGGGAAAGGGGCCCTTCTATAGCAGACTATAATGTGATGTGTTGATGTCTTAGGATCCCTGGAATTTACCCATCCCCAGTTGCTCAGGCCAGGCAGTGTAATTCATTTGTAGAGGAAATGAAGACTTCCAACCCCCACCCCCACCCCTCCATGAGACTGATCTTTTTGTAGATAAAACATTACAACCCTCTGAAAAATGGCAATTTAAGTCCTGTGACTTCATAGAAAGAGTAAAGTTGAAAGACAAAAGGTTGCTGAAGAAGTAAAACTACAATAATGGGTTCATTGACAACACAAAGCTCTAATAGTTTAATAAAGATACTTTTGGAACAAAGCAGGGGTTTTTTTGTTTTTTTTTTGTTTGTTTTTTTTTTTTTGTTGTTTATTTATTGGCAAGAACAAATGTAATTAGTTGTCAAGAAATAGCTGTCACTTTGCTTTCCAGATGACATTTTCCAAGACTTTTGCTATCTGAAACTGTGAAAGGAGATTTTTTTTTTTGGAGAAGCTATTCTCCCAATCTATCACCATTAGGTGCCTTGAAAGCTAACTCTCTCTCTCTCTCTCTCTCTCTCTCTCTTTCTCACACACACGCACACAGGCTCAGCAAAAGAATTTAATGCATCCTTGCTCAGTTGACAACACAAACATCATGAGTGTTTTGATCCAATTAAGGAAAACTACATACCTAAAACTTAGAGATGCAATGAACCTGCCTAGAGATGCAATGAATAAACTATTTCCCCTAAGCCAAAACCATGTGATCACCACTGATGATGGGTGATGATTAATTAATGGCCATCAATCAAATGGTCATCATGATCTTATTTTTTTAACCTTCCTGCAAAGAAATTATAGCAAATCACAATACTTGCAAAATATATAATTGACCCCTCATTATTAAATATCAAAACAGAACATTGCAGTCTCTATAACAGGAGTGAGGAATGTATGGCCTATGTGCCATTCCTCATCAACCATGAGTAAAGACTAGCAAATCTATTGCAAATGGTTGGTCTTCTTAGAATTCTTTGGAGGTTTTAAAACTTACTGTGGAGAGGACCTGGACATGGTGATATAGAATCATAGAATCATAGAGTTGGAAGAGACCACAAGGGCCATCCAGTCCAACCCCCTGCCATGCAGGAACTCCAAATCAAAGCATCCCCGACAGATGGCCATCCAGCCTCTGCTTAAAGACCTTCAAGGAAGGAGACTCCACCACACTCCGAAGGAGTGTGTTCCTCAGTCGAACAGCCCTTACTTTCAGGAAGCTCCTCCTAATGTTGAGGTGGAATCTCTTTTCCTGGGACTTGCACCCATTGTTCCGGGTCCTAGTTTCTGGGGCAGCAGAAAACAAACTTGTTCCCTCCTCAATATGACATCCCTTTAAATATTTAAACAAGGCTATAATATCACCTCTTAACCTTAATATGTCCTGATGCATACAGATGACACCATCAGATGAGCTCAGAAACTCTAAGGGTCAAGGTTTATCCAACATCAAGTCTAGACTAAACCAAGATTTGACACAAATAATAAAATAACATGGAATATCATACACTCATGGAGTTACACAATGGATGCACAACACCATCTTTCTGTTGAATACTGACAGTGTGCAATCATCTGTGTATCTGCCAGTGTATAATTGGAAAAATTGGCAATACACAGTGGCTCTTTCTGCAATTCCAATGAATAAAGTGATACAGTGAAGGCACTGAAAAATCATTATGCTCTATCTAAAGATGTAAACTGCATAGTAGTGGTTCTTTAGGTTAATCCCAAACAGAATAGACTACCTGAATCAACTGTTAAATGGTAAGTCATTGGGTAGTTCAGGGCAGTTGGGAAACTGGTGGGTTGAGAATGTGTAGACCTCACTGGTTGACTCCCCAGAGGAGGAGTAACTCTCAATTGGGCTCTCCCACCCTTCACTGCAAGATGGGCAAAGGTGCACCCTTCCTTTCTACACCATTGCAGGGCTTAGTCCCTGAGGAGGAAACCTGACAACAGTGCAGCAGTAGAGGCAAACGCTTGCCCTTCCCAGCTGCTCCATTACTACGATTTCTTCCTGAAGTAACAGCTGAAATTATCTGTTTTACTTTCAACATGGTGTCAGGAAGTAACATCACTTCTGGTCACCATTTTGTAGAAGAAACAGTGGGAAAACTAGGTATTTTGACATGTTTAGATGGGGTTATGGTAAAAGGGGGGTAATTCTGTGTAATTGCCCACTTTGATGTAGTTATATACAATATTCAGAGATTTTGCTCTACTTAACAGTAGGATTTAGGACTATGTGAAAAGGTTACATTGTGGAACTTTAGTTATTTAGCCATGAACTGAATATATCCACTACAGCATGGTGGGGAAAAAGTACAAACATATAGATAACAAACTTGCCCACATGCATGACTTCAACATAATTCATTTCATTCTCTTATTTGTTGTGGTTGCTAACTGCCCTCAAGTCAAGTATGATTTCTGATGACCCTGTGAATGAGGCATCTCAAAGACTCCCTGTCCTCAATAAACCTGTTCAGTTCCTGCAGACTTAGGATTGTGTCCTCTTTGATTCAGTTTATCCATCTGAGGTGTGATCTTCCTCTCTTTCTACTGACATCCACCTTTCCTAGCATTATTGCCTTTTTTAAATAATAATTTAATAATAATAATAATAATTTTTATTTAATACCCCACCCCTCTGTGCGCAATCGGGGCGGCTTACATCATAAAATCGTCAAACATTAATTAAGAGCAATTTCCTCCCCCTCCCCCCCTTAAAAAATTATTAAACCTAATACAATTTAAAAACACAAAATGAGGAGGTAGATTCCTCCATTAAAAGAACAGGCAATACATAAGAAAAAGTGCATGTATAAATGCTGGCTCATAGAGGAACCCGAACACAGAAGAGGGGAGCATCTCGGTGAAAAAAAAATTCTGGGGCCAAGCTGGTAAATTAATCCGGGAAGGCCTGCCGGAAGAGATCCGTCTTGACAGCTTTCTTGAAGCTGTCAAGTGATGACAATTGGCGGATCTCCTCCGGCAGGCCATTCCACAGTTTGGGGGCAACTACAGAAAAAGCCCTCTGGGAGGTTGTTACCAGCCTCATTTTTTGAGGTTGCAACAGGTTCCTCCCAGAGGACCGGAGAGCGCGGGGAGGATTATACGGGAGGAGGCGGTCCTTAAGATAGCCTGGACCCAAGCCATTTAGGGCTTTAAAGGTAATTACCAACACCTTATACTGGGTTCGGAAACTAATAGGTAGCCAGTGGAGGGACCTTAATACCGGGGTAATATGGTCCCCCCTAGATGTTCCAGATACTAATCTGGCCGCCATATTTTGAACCAATTGCAGTTTCCGAATCAAGCACAAGGGTAGCCCCATGTAGAGCGCATTACAGAAGTCAAGGCGTGAGGTTACCAATGCGTGCACAACAGTCTCAAGATCTCCTACTTCCAGAAAAGGGCGCAGCTGGCGTATCAGCCAAAGCTGATAACAGACGCTCCTGACCGTCGCATTAACCTGATTTGTCATCAGAAGCGACGGATCAAGGAGCACCCCCAGACTGCGAACACAGTCACTGGAGGAGAGTGTGACCCCATCCAGGACTGGAGGTTGCAACCCAATTCTTGGTTTCGGAGCCGATACCGTGAGCACCTCCGTCTTGTCTGGATTCAATTTCAATCTGTTTTTCCTTATCCAGCCCATTATCGCCTGAAGACATTCATTGAGAGAAGAGATGCCATTGGAATTCGAGGCCGACGAACGAGACACGGAGAAATAGATTTGGGTGTCATCAGCGTACTGATAACACCCATCACCATAACTCCGTATTATCTCACTCAGAGGCTTCATATAGATGTTAAACAACATCGGGGACAAAATAGCTCCCTGAGGGACCCCACAAGTGAGCTCCCTCTTACTGGAGCTACTGTCCCCGAGCAACACCCTCTGGGACCGACCCGAGAGGAAGGACCAGAGCCACTGCAAAGCAGTGCCCCCGATACCAAGCCCCCTCAGGGGGCCCAAGAGGATGCCGTGGTCTATCGTGTCAAAAGCCGCTGAGAGGTCTAGGAGCACCAACAGGGTCACACTACCCCTGTCGATGCTCAGACGCAGATCGTCGGTCAAGGCAACCATGGCAGTCTCAACCCCAAAGCCTGTCCTAAAGCCAGTTTGAAATGGGTCTAGATAATCAGTTTCCTCCAAGACTGCCTGGAGCTGAAGAGCAACCACCCTCTCGATCACATTGCTCAAAAATGGCAGCAATGAAACAGGCCTATAGTTTTTCATATCCAGGGGGTCCAGGGAAGGCTTTTTCAGAAGCGGCTTAACCACCGCTTCCTTTAAACATGATGGAACATGTCCTTCCCTGAAGGATGCATTGATGATATCCATGAGGAATCTCACCAATGCATACCCCCCCCCGGATGGCCAGCCATGATGGGCAAGGGTCGAGAGGGCAAGTTGTCTTCCTCACCTTACCAAGCAGCTTGTCCATGTCCTCGGTACTCACAGATTGCCATTGATCCAGTATAACTACATCGGCGGAGTTGATGGACACCTCGCCTATAGACTCTGAACTATTGGTGGCGTCTAAGTCGGCTCTGATCTGAGAGATTTTATCTGCAAAGAAGTTGTTAAATGCATCGCAGCAGGCCGTTGTCGGGTTAAGCAAGGGATTTGGTGCAGGAGGTACCTGCGTCATCTCCCTCACCACCTTAAACAGCTCTGCCGGACGGGACTCTGCAGACGCAATACGTGCAGAGGAGAAAGCCCTCTGCGCTGCACGTATTGCCTCCCGATAGGACCAAAGAAAGTTCCTATGGCGAGTTCTGTCTGATCGGAGTCGAGTTTTCCGCCACGTGCGCTCTAGTCGTTGTCCAAATCGCTTCATTTTCCTAAGCTCAGAGGTGTACCATGGCTTATGGTTTGAAGCGAAATGGCAAGGACGCTTGGGAGCGATCGTGTCTATAGCCCTGGTAAGATCACTATTCCATGTATTAACCAGGGCTTCGACAGGATCACCGGCATTTCCAACCATTAAACCCTCCAAGGCTTTCCGGAATCCAACGGGCTCCATCAGCCTTCGAGGGCGGACCGTTCAAATAGGTCTACCACCCCCGAGGGGGCAGATATTGGCTTTGACTTCCATCTTGACCAGGAAATGATCCGTCCATGACAATGCTGAGGTATCATCCACCTCAGCCCACGGATATGCCTGTTCGGTACAGAAAACCGCATCAAGTGTATGACCTGCGCAATGTGTCGGCCCGTTGACCAACTGGGATAGGCCCATGTTTGTCATGGTATCCATGAACTCCCGAGCCTCACCAGTTAAGCTGGTCTCAAGTGGGATGTTGAAGTCCCCCAAAACTAGAAGCCTGGGGGTCTCCAGCAGCAGCTCAGAGACCAGTTGCGTCAGCTCGGTCAGGGAGTCTGCTAGACAACGGGGTGGCCGGTAGACTAGCAGAATCCCTAAACTATTCCTGGCCTTCAGGCTGAGGTACATACACTCGATGTGGGTTGTGTGTCGAATAGGTATCCTGGTCAAGGTCAAGGTATTTTTATAAATCAGAGCCACTCCACCCCCTCGCCCACTTCCCCTCACCTGCTCACTGACCTGCTCACCTGCTCACCTGCTCACCTGCTCATGTAATGGCGCTATCCTCCCCCAGCCAGGTCTCTGTGAAGCAAGCCAGGTCGGCGTCCTCATCCAGGAGAAGATCCTGGATGATATGAGTCTTATTCTTCACCGACCTGGCATTGCAAAGGAGCAGAGTGAGGTTCTGTGGAATGGTTGGTCTGCTCTTCAAACCATCCTTGGAAGCAGAAGAAACTGAAGGTGGGATAGCTATTAAACAGCGATCCCGCCTTCTTTTGTAACATATGTTACTCCTGTTCCAGCCATACCTCCCATTCCCCTGCACCACTCCGATCACTGCCCCCCCCCCCGCATTTTCTGGCTTCAGATAGTTATAAGCCTCTAGTTCCCTCCCCCCCTCCGGGCCACAATGTTAAGCAAAAAAGTCTTTCTTTCTTTAACAGGTCTGCGTCGCACCTCCGCTGATGCCACAAGCGGGATTATAGACTAAAGGAGCCACCGAGGAACTGGTGTTTGAGCTTTTTGGGCCTATTACAGGCCGGGTGGTAGTCCTCGCCCCCGCTGCACCGCCGCCGCCAAGGAGAAGGCTCTAATGGGGCTGCTTTTAAGGCCCAGATGGTCCCGCCTACCTCCGGTGCTCCGCGGCGCCGAGGCCCAGTAATTTTGGGGCTTTTGGGCCTATTACAGGCCGGGTGGTAGTCCTCGCCCCCGCTGCGCCGCCGCCGCCAAGGAGAAGTCCCTAATGGGGCCGCTTTTAAGGCCCAGATGGTCCCGCCTACCTCCGGTGCTCCGCGGCGCCGAGGCCCGGTAATTTTGGGGCTTTTGGGCCTATTACAGGCCGGGTGGTAGTCCTCGCCCCCGCTGCGCCGCCGCCAAGGAGAAGGCTCTAATGGGGCCGCTTTTAAGGCCCAGATGGTCCCGCCTACCTCCGGTGCTCCGCAGTGCCGAGGCCCGGTAATTTTGGGGCTTTGGGGCCTATTACAGGCCGGGTGGTAGTCCTCGCCCCCGCTGCGTCGCCGCCGCCGCCCATGATGTGGCCAAATGAGTCATGCCTTCCCATGATGTGGCCAAAGTATGACAGCCTCAATTTAATCATCTTGGCATAAAGGGAGAGTTCAGGCTTGATCTGTTCTAAGATACATTTATTTTTATTTTTGGGCTTCTATATCACCCTCAGCACTCCAGCACCACTTCTCAGATGAGTTTAGTTTTTTGTTTTTTTTCTGTCTAATTTCTGAACCATCCAGCTGCCACAGCCATACATAGTTATGGGAAATATGATGGCATGAACAAACATCACTTTAGTTTCATTTCTATACCTTTGCACTTTAGGATCTTATCTAGTTCTTTTATAGTTCCCCTTCTTAATATTAGTTTTCTCCTTATTTCTTGATTACAATATCTATTCCAGTCAATGATTGATACAAGGTATGGGAAGTCTTTATTTATTTCAATTTTCTTGTCATCTATATTTAATTTACATAGCTCCACTGTGGCCATTATTTTGGATTTCTTAATGTTCAACATTACACCTGCCTTTGAACTTTTTCTTTGACTTTCCTTAATAATTTTTATAAGTCTTTGTCATTTTTGTTAGTATTATGGTCTCATTTGCATCTGTTAGGTTGTTGATGCACCTCCTCCAGTCTTCGCTTCTCCTTCCTTAAAGTCTAAGGCTCCTTTATGTATATTTTGTGTTAAGTGTGTTTCCCTTTTGTATGGAGCACCAACACTCACAATTGCTCCCCCGCTTTCCCCTCTAGCAGCTCCCAACTGGGGTCAGAACAATTGAAAGAGTTTGAAAGACATGTTTATAGAAAACAAAGATCATTCAGATTTCCACTGAGGAGATAATTGATGATGATGATGATCATCATCATCATCATGATTATGAAAATCTATAGAACCTTTCTGGGGGAAAAATTCCCTAGGTTGATTAATAGAGTTAGAAATCAAAACAATATAACGTTAAATACAGATGATTAAAATAATAAAAAGCACACCGTATTATTATTATTACTAGTTGCTCTGTTGATTGCCATTTGTGGCAGGGAAAATGTCTGTTCATCTTAGAGTTTGGGAACTTGATGGAGTCCCAGTAGTTTTGTGGAATTAATGGAAAACCTTCTCTGTGGCTGCTAGGGAAGCTAGGATGGCTCCTTCTTTATTTTCCTATTGGCAAAAGATTAATATTTTTCTTTTCCAGCAAGCTTTTGGAAACTGATTTTAACAAACATCATTTTTATGGTGCTACACTGTGTGTGTTTGTTTTTTTAATGTTTGAAAGGAAGCTTTTAATGGATTTTAATTTGGTAGTTATTTAATCCTTTTTTAATTCATGATTTTGTATGGGGCTTTTTTCCCCCTGTAATCTGTTTTAGTTTATCCTGCCTTTTTGTAAGCAACCTTAAGTCCCAGCCTTGGAGAAAGGTGTGATATATAAGTGAAGTGATGGATTGGATCCATGCATTTATAGTATTTTACTGCACCATTTTACCCTCATTTGCAATATAACTGATGTGTAGTCAAGGCAGAGTTTTACAGGTTATGGAACCAGCCTTCTTTTCTTTGTTGATTTTTTAAAGGATTTTATAGAAAACAGCTCCCTCCTCCCAAATGTAACTGCTATGTCAACATTGCTATTATAGTTGCTATTTCAGGGATTAAAGAGTGAGGGGAAGAAAAAGAATGCTGCAGGCAAAATTGTGATGTTCTTGGGAAATATGTTTATTTATTTATTTGCTATCAAATTGGAAAGATGTCAGCTTGACCCTTTTTTCCAGGCAGAGGAATAAATACACACTTTTCAATTTCTCATTTGTTGTTGTTGTTGATAGAAAATACAGTAATACACTAAGAGGGAGATTGCTATTTGACAGCCACTTTGGCCTTTGATCCATTATTCTTTTCACAGTGGATCAGCAGAAAGCTACTTAGCACAGGTTGTCCTATAAACCACATAATGTAAGAGAAAGTACTCCACACACAAAACAAGAACAACAAAAAAAGCCAAACAAACCCAGAAACAAGACATCTGCTTGAAAGTATTTCTTTCTGGCTATACTCAAATGAGAATAATGGGATATAACTACCTCTACCTCCCTCCAATGGTTTTCAATAGTATATGGTAGGTGGGGATCTGAGATATCTTCTAGAGCAGTGCTACTGAAAGTAATGGTACCTGAATCATTGCTGATTCATGAGCTATTGGCTACTGATCCATGGTGAGTTTCCAAAAAAGAAAGAAAGAGTTGTAGTCTATCAACAGAAATATGGTTTCCTTGGTACAATGTGAGCCGGGGGGGCGGGGGGAGAGAGATCTTTCCTGTCCACAAATAGCTTGAAGCAGAACTGGGCCCACTCAGATGTTTTTGGACTGCACTTCTCATCGGTGCTAGCAAATAAATGGAGTATGGACATCTGTTGACACTTTGCTTTTTCTTGGGTCTCAAACATTTGTTGTGGAGGACCCAGGTTGGATGAAGATTGTTCTAGAAAAATATTGCTAGTCTTATGGCAAGTCTTTTGGCATCTCTTGGAATCCTCAGAAATTTCACCTGAGGAGAAATATCTAGATCTACTTTATCTAAAAATGGCAATAATTAATAAATTATGATAATTTAGTACAGAAGGCTCTTCCCTTTTTCTGAAAAAAAATCTTATTAACACTGTTTGGACTTCAGTGTCTTCAGATATTTTGCCACAAGGGAGGGACACTAGATTCAGTTCCCAATTTTGTATTAAAGAAGTTGTATTAAAGAAGTTATACATGGTTGGCTTGCTGCGATCCACACTGTATCCCCCACAGTGAAATTGACCACTGACAGAACTCTGCTCCTAATACTCATTAGGTGCATTTCATTCTATTCCTCTGGTGGTACCAAGTTAACTCAGTGTATACATGTAGGGATACGTATACATGTAGAGATATGTATAAGTGTATACATAAAGGGATATGTATAAGAAGACCATGCAGGACTTTTTTTTTACTTTTTTTAATGCATTTTATAAATATAGTTTTGTACATCACATAGATATAAACAAGAAAGAAAAAGATTAGAAATTACAATGATTTCCTTACAAATACACAAATAGTCTTGATAATTTTTTCTTCTTCTTCAAATCATGTTTCTATTATAGATTAGCAAACCAAGAGTTACTATGTTATTTCTCTATGGTGAATCCTCTTCCTCTTTCTCATTGTCTTTATTCTTCTTAAACCTTATAATGGAGTATATACCTTTATAAATATTTTTTTACCTCCCTTTATAAGTAGAATTCATATATTCCTCAGTACACAACAAGAAAGAAAGAATAAATAAATAAATAAATAAATAAAGGTGTGACTTCCTCACCGGTTACTTCACCAGATATTGGCTAAATCTTATCTACTTCTCTCTAGTGTAGATGTAATAGCTCTTTCCTTTCTTAGCTATAATCGATCCTGTTTGGTCAAGTTTCACTTTTGAAATTATGCAATAATGCATTTAATATTTGTTAAATGTTTTATGTTAATTGTTGATTGTATAAGAAGAAGAAAATATATAGATATATGTATTTATGTATATCCCTGATTATATATGTGTGTGCGCATATATATATATATATATATATATATATATATATATATTCTCTTCAACTTTTAATAAATTGTATCCCTTTGTTTCCCCATTTTCCCCCCATTATGGGCTTAGTCTTTTCCAATCTTCTTTCCTTGTGTTTATTGGTTTATCATTTACCAAATGCATCAATATATCCATCTCGTATAGTTCATACAGTTTTATAAGCCAATCTTCTATTTCGATTTCCCCAGATGATTTCCATTGTTTAGCAATAGCTAATCTTGCTGCAGTGAACATGTTTAACAATATTTTCCAATTCTTTTTTTCAATAGGAGTCTCTAAGCTACTCAGGATATGTAATAAATATATTTCTGTTTTAAAGGATAATTTATACCTAAAGTAACTGTTATTAGTTGATGTATTTTGCCCCAAAATTTTTGAATTGATTTACATGTCCACCACATGTGGAAAATTGTTCCCAAGTGTTGGATTTTTTTTAGAAAATTTGGCGATTTTTTCCGGTGTCATGTACCATCTTAGGTAGACTTTGTAATAATTCTCTCTTAATATGTTACTGTTTGTAAACTTTAGATATTTTGTCTATTTTTTCTCCCAATCTTGTAATTGGATTGTATTTCCAATGTTTTGTGACCAGGCTATCATTTGGGGTTTTATGGCTTCTTGCTCCATTTCTAATTTTAGTAATATTTTATAAATTCTGGATAATAGTTAAACTTTGTGTGATTATATAATGTCATCAAATTCTCTTTGCGATTTTTCAAAACCTATCAGTTTTAAAAAAAAAATTAAATCTTTCCACTAATTGTCTATATAAAGCCAATTGCAATTAATTCCTATATTTGCGAGTTCTTCTCTTGATTTTATGTGTCATTTGTCTTCTTTAAATTCAATAAAATCCTTATATGATACCCACCCTTTTCGATCATTCTGTCCCTTTTGATGAAGGCCTCATGTGGGGAGACCCATAGTGGTATTTTTTGGTAAAATGTGTTCCTATATCTAGTCCAAATTTGCAGTAGAGGTTTTATAATGTAGTGATTTTTAAAATCTTTGTGAATTTTATCTTTATCATACCAAATGTATGCGTGTAATCCAAATTGGGCATTAAAGCCCTCTAAATTCAATAATTTTATGTTTCGCAATTTAATCCAATCGAGAATCCAATTTAGGCAGCTTGCATGAAAGTATAGTCTCAAATCAGGTAGGCTCAATCCTCCTCTTTCTGTAGCATCCTGCATTATCTTCCATTTAATTCTTGGTTTCCTCCCTCCCGATATGAATTTGGATATTTCCTTCTTCCAGTCCTTAAAGGGTGTCTTGTTTTTTTATGATAGGAATATTTTGAAATAGATATAACATTCTGGATAAGACCATCATCTTTATTGTTGCCACCTTCCTCATCAGTGAAAGACCTAGATCTTTCACTTCTTTAAATCTGCTTTCATTTTATTCCAAATTTTTTGGTAGATGTTATTAAACAATTCCAAATTTTTCATTGTAATATTTATTCCCAAATATTTTACTATTTTTTGGATTTTATAGTTTGATATAGATTCAAGTAGTTCCCCTTCTGTTCTCTTCATATTTTTGGTTATCATGGCTGTTTTTTCTTTGTTAATCTTAAATCCTGACCATGTGCCAAATTCTTTTAATATTTGATTTAACCTCTCAATATTTTGTATTGGATCTTCCAGAAATAGGACTATATCATCAGCAAATGCTTTGGTTTTATACGAGTATCCCTTCAAGGTTGGGTTTATTATTTGGTTATCATTTCGTATTTTATTTAACTGTATTTCTACTACTGTCAAAAATAACAATGGGGAGAGGGGACATCTCTGTCTTGTACCTTTAGTTATTTTAAACTGCGGTGTCTTTTCTCCGTTTATAATTATCCTGGTTGATTGATCATTATATATTGTTTTTATCCAATTTGTAAAGCTTTGGCCAATTCCCATTCTTCCTAGTATTGTTAGCATGACAGTTTACATTGTCAAATGCCTTGTCGGTGTCTAAAAAACCATCGCTAGCTTCTTATCATTATGTTTTTTCATAGAATTCTATTAAATTAAGTACCACTCTTAAGTTATCTTTTGTTAGTCTTCCAGGTAAAAACCCCTCTTGGACGTCTTTTATCCAATCTTTTAACACCTTTCTTAGGGCCTCGGCAGACGGCTAATAGGGCCGTCTCTGAGACCCGGAAGAGGAGGGGCAGCCGCACGTGCAGCGTCCGTTCCTCTTCCTGAGGTCGCCCTGGAAGCTGCCGGCCCTCCGCACGGCCGGCGCTTCCAGGGCAACCTCCCTCCACAGCAACCGGATGCGCTGTGGAGGATAAGTCAGGGAAAGTGCGCCCGCTGCTTTTAGGGCGCACTTTCCCTGAAATCTAAAAGGAGCGCCAATTTGGAGCTCCTTTTAGATTCGCAGCAAGAGCGCCGCAGTGCGGAGGCTGAGCTCCACCGGCGCTCCGACCCGCGGCGTCTCCGGGGCCTCCGTCTGCCGAGGCCCTGTGTCTCTCTACCAAAATCAAAGAAAATATTTTATAATCTAGATTTAAAAGGGATATTGGTCTATAGTTTTTTTTTTATTTCCAAACTGTCTTTGTCTTCTTTAGGTATCATTGTAATTAAGGCCTCCCCCCAAATCTTTGGTTTATTTTTCACACTTAAATTAGAAATGGCTCTTTGTAATGGGATTAATAAACTGTTTTCTAATATTTTATAATATCTGGCTATTAACCCATTGGGTCCAGAGGCCTTTCCTAATTTCATCTTCTTGATTGCTTCAATTCTCTCCAATGGGGAGATTGGTGAATCTAATATTTTTTTCTGGTCCTCAGTTATTTGTTGTGCTACTTCTGTATTGAAATATTTCTTAAGTGCATCTTCTTGCTTATTTGACATGTTATCACTTTTAAATAAGTCAGAGTAGAAATTGTAAAACATCAGTTTAATCTTATTTTGGTTAGTTATAATTTCATCTTTTCCTTTTATTTTCAATATTAGCTTTTTTTTCCTGTTCTTTTCTCAGTTTGTAAGCCAGCCATTTTCCTGGTCTGTTTGAATGTTCAAATTTTTTTTGTTTAGTGAGTTTTAGTTTCCATTCAATTTCTTGTGTCATTTCTATATCTAATTGTTTTTGAAGCATTTTTGATATTTGATCTTTTAATTTTCTTTCCTCTATATGGTAATTTGTTTATCTATTTATTTTATTTTATTTCTTAGAGTGTACGCCGTGGGCAGGCTTTTTTATATTTGTAACTTTTTTACTTTGTACAGCGCTGTGTATAATTACAGTGCTCTAGAAATAAAGTTTAATAATAATAATAATTGTATTTTTTTTATCCTGGGGTTGAATTTTTAATATTTTTTTTCTTTTTCTTTTATGGCCTCTTGAAGTAATTTTTCTTTTTCCCTTTTTCCCTTTCTCTTTTCTATATCCTTTTGTATGAAAAAGCCTCTCATGTAGGCCTTAGAAGCATCTCACACACTGTTTCTGTTGGGGTTCCTTTCTCTAAGTTTTCGGTAAGAAAGGTTTTCAATGATTTTTTGGCTTCTTGTATCATCTTGTCATCTTGAAGTAAATAATCTATAAGTCTCCAATTATATTCTAATTTTTTGTTGTATAGATGTAAGAGAACTGGATTGTGGTCTAAGGTAATTTTTGGAAGTATCTCTACTTTTTTAATTCTTCTAATCAATGTTTTAGATGTTAGAATCATATCAAGCCTAGACCAAGATTGGTGCCTATCTGAGTAGAAGGTAAAATCTTTTTCTGTTGGGTGTTTAATTCTCCAAATGTCATCTAAGGTTAGTTGTTCCATAAGTTCAAAAAAAGTTGTGGGTAGTTTCCCCTTTTTACTTTTACTCTTAGTACTTCTATCCCTATCTATATCTATGACTCCATTCCAGTCTCTTAGAATCATTAAATTGTCAAATTCTTATTTTGAAATGTGGTCAAGTAGTTTTTTAAAGAATTGATGTTGATTTTCTAAGGGGGCATATATGCCCACCACCAGGATGTTGATTTCTTGTGTTCTTACCTGGATTCCCAATATGTGCCCTAATTTGTCTTTGAAAATCTCTCTGGCCTCAAATTTTTTGTGTATATATATATATATATATATTGCTACTCCTTTTTTTTTTTCTTTTCATGGTTAGAAGTAAACACCTTCCCTAACTTTGGTTTTTCTAAACGTCTTACATCCTTATTCCTGATGTGTGTCTCTTGTAGGCAAATCAACTCTAGTTTTTGTCTCTCCAAGTAGTGAAATACCTTCCTCCTCTTATAAATAGAGTTGTCCTTTTACATTCCATGTTAGCATTTTTCAATCATCTAATTCTTTTCTATCTCTTTTACCTGCCCTTTCTCCCCCCCCCCCCTTATTTTCCCTTCTTTTTCTTTAGTGTAACTTTGTGGCTTCTATTAGGTCTTCTTCTTGATCCGATAATTCTTCTTGGCTTTCTTCTTCCCTTTCCTCAATTTCTAATTTTCTAAGTTCTGGTTCTTTGATTTTTTCTACTTTCTTTGAGTCAAGAGTTTCTGTGTCTTCTTTTTTTCCATTTTTCTTTTGTTGATTTCGATCTGGTTTGTCCCTTTCCGGTGATGTCAATTCAAACTCTCTTTTGAATCTTAACGTAAAGTCTTTGGCCTTGGGTATTGAATTTAGTATGTATCTTTGTTGGTGGAAGTATAAAGAAATTCCCTCGATTTTTTTCCCATTTGTAAGGTATTCCTTTTTTACTCAATGCTAAAGTTATTTTTTTATTATTATTTTTTAGAATTTTACAAATAAAATAAAAGTGAAATATAAGATTCAATCAATTGTACACTTATTCGTATTCCTAAATTCCATAATATTGTGAAAAACAAATAAAGTATTGTTTGTTTTTTTTTGTGGGTTTTTTCGGGCTGTGTGGCCATGTTCTGAAAGAGTTTCTTTCTGACGTTTCGCCAGCATCTGTGGCTAGCATCTTCAGAGAGCTCTTTCAGAAAGAAACTCTTTCAGAACATGGCCACACAGCCCGAAAAAACCCACAAAAAAACTATGGATGCCGGCCATGAAAGCCTACGACTTCACAAATAAAGTATGTTGCAACATCCTAACTCTTCAATGTGTTGCAAGTATTCATTGTTTCTTCACTTAGTATTCCAAAGAAAAAAAGAAAGCTTGATTCATATTTCAATTTATGACTTCTTTTTTCTAGCTTATTAGTTCAGAGAATTAAAGTCTTTTTGTCATTTGTACTCTCTTAAACAACATATATACCATTTAACCCATTTTCTTATTGTATACAATAATTTACTTTTCTCTATTGTGAGTTTTTATTTTTGTGTTGAAGAAATTTAATTGCATAATCTCTTGGATATCATTGTTATTCTTCTTTTCCTTTTAGTTTCTTTTATCCTTTAATCTTATGTTCATCCTTACATATGTGTATGCTTCACTTTAGCATGATTATGGTTTCTTCTTAAATTTTCCAGATATCTTCGATATATGCCCATTCTTTCTTTACTTTCTTTGTTTGTTTGTTTTTAATTATGGATGTTAAGATGTCGAGTTCTTTCATATCAGCAACCTTTAATTTCCAATCTATCAATTCGAGTGCTTTTTCCTGCTTCCATTTCTTGGCTATCAATAATCTAGCCCAGGGGTAGGCAACCTTTCCCCTTTAAGGGCCGAGGGACTTCAGCTCCCAGAATCCCAGGAACTATTGGCCAACATGGGCGTATTGGCCAACATGGCTGCGGCTTCTGGGAGCTGAAGTCCCTCGGCCCTTAAAGGGGAAAGGTTGCCTACCCCTGATCTAGCCACTGTCACTAGATATAACATGATTCTCCAATATTTATTTTCGTCCTTCTTTTGTAAAATTGATGTTATATTTAGTAGGAACAATTCTGGCACTAAAGGAAATTGGATATTCAATGTATTTTGTATTACATTATGTATTTCAATCCAGAATTTCCTAATTCGAGGGAAAGACCACCACATATGGCATAATGATCCGACTTCTTTATGGCATCTCTAGCATCTATCTATCTTACACCGTTGAATTTTCTTTATCTTAATTGGTGTTAGATACCATCTGTTTGCGATCTTAAAATAATTTCTCTAAGATTTTGAGATATGGTGAATTTTTGAGTTTTTTTTCCTCGCAGATTCCCATTTTTCTAGAGTTATATTGTGCCCTATATCTCTAGCCCATTTTATCATTGAATTTTTGATGATTTCCTGTTCGCATTCTCTTTCCAACAATAAGTTATAGAATTTAGGGATTTTCCCTTTTTCTTCACTCCAGAAAATTTTATCTATTTGATTCATTTCCATTTCAATACCTTCCTTTCTCAAGTCATCTTTGAATTTTTTCTCTATTTGCAAATAATTAAACCAATCTAATTTCCAATCCTGATTTGCATTCAGTGTCTCTCGGGATTTTAAATTCAAATTGTTTTGTGGGTCTCTTGTAATAAAATCTCTGTATTTAATCCACTTGTTGTCTCCCCATCTTCCATAAAATGCGTATTGGGTCAGAATCCATGCTGGGATTTTCTTATAACATTTCATTTTAATTTATTTCCAGGTTTTAATTAAAGCACCCCTTGCACAGTGATTATTAAAGTCTTTGTTGATTGCTTCTTTATTGTACCATAGGTAGATGTGCCAGCCAAACCTTAATAGTGTTCCTTCTAGGTTTAATAAATTGCGATTTTTCTAATTTAATCCAGTCTTGGATCCACAGCACTGATGCGGCTTGATAATATAGCTTTAAATTGGGAAGAGTATTACCTCCTATTGATATGTCATCCTGTAATACCTGTCATTTTATTCTTGGTTTTCGACCTTGCCAAATGAAGTTCCTTAAATCTTTATTTCAACTTGAGAAAACTATGTTTTTTGTTATAATTGGTATATTCATAAACAAATAAAGCATTCTAGGAAGAACCATCATTTTGACAATGGCAATGTGTCCAAGGAAGGAAATATTCTTTTTTCCCCATCTTTGGAGATCAAGTTGGATGTTTCCCCACACCTTCTTATAATTGTTTTCGTACGAGTCTACATTTTTGTTTGTGAGTGTTATTCCGAGGTATTTCACCTTCTTTGCCACACAACAGCCAGATATTTCCTTGAGTTTTTCTTCTTCTTCTTCTTTTCTCATGTTCTTTGTCATAATTTGGGTTTTATCTTTGTTCAATCTAAAACCTGATTTTTCGCCGAATTCATGGTTTGTCCCTTTCTGGTGATGTCGATTCAAACTCTCTTTTGAATCTTAACATAAAGTCTTTGGCCTTGGGTATTGAATTTAGTATGTATCTTTGTTGGTGGAAGTATAAAGAAATTCCCTCGATTTTTCCCATTTGTAAGGTATTCCTTTTTTACTCAATGCTAAAGTTATGAATTGATATTCCTTCCTTTTGGACAAAATCTCTTGAGGGCTATCTCTAAATATCTTAACTTCTTTGCCATCAATTGATAATCTAGATTTCTGATTCTGTTGGAGTATGATTTCTTTTACCCTTTCTCGCACCAAGTAGACCACAATATCTTGCGGTAATTGTCTTTCTCGAGCCATTCTGGAGCTGATTCAGAAGATTTTATCGATCTCAAGATCTAGTTGCTCCAGTAGCCATCCTATGTAGTCTGCTAGCACTGGTACGAGTCTGTTATATAAGTCTTCTTCCTTCTTTTCACTTAGTCCTCTTATTTTTATACATTTTGCATGACTCTTAATTTCAGATATCGTATGGATTAATTTTCCTTTTTCTGTTTGTTCCAAATTCTTTGTTCCGTTTTCTAGTCCCTTTGTTCTTTTTTGTAAGTCTTGAAATGATATCTTAATTTGGCTAATTTCTTGTGTTACTTGGTCTAATTTATGGTTGATACCTTCTAGGTCTTTCTTTATCTCCGCCTTTATTTCCTCTTTCATTTCCTTCATCTCTCTTCTAAAGTCACTTCGCAATTGTTTAATTTCTTCGAGGAGTCTGTAGTTCTCAATTGTTGATCTGATGAATTCCTTCTTTGGGGGAGTTAAACGCATCTTCTCCCTGCAGCCATTTTTAATCTATTTATGTTTATCTATTAGTCTAGAAATTAATTTTAAAATTTATCTCCCTTCGCCCCCCTTTTTTTTTCTTTCCCCTTCCTTTTTTCCCTCTTTTAGTTGATTAGAAATATACAGGCTTTTTGTAATTTATTCTTTTAAATTATATGTTTTTATTTTAGTTAAATTTATATATTGTAATTTTCTTTTTGCTTTTGTTTATTTATTAATCTTCCTTTCCTTCTTAATAAATGTATATGAATGTTTTTATATATATAGATATTTATATTACTTGTTTAAATTAATTTAGTATTTTTATCTCTTTTCTATAGTTTACTGTTTTAAGTCCTTCAAATTCTTAGGGGGTTATTTATGTTTTACTCTAATTTATATCTTTTATATTTACACCTCTACCTGTTTCTCTGTTTCTTTTATGTTTGGATATTTTCTATTTTCTTCTATTTTTAATCAGTAATCTCTTTTTCTGTTGTTCCCAATCTTCTCTCTTGTTAAGTCTTAATTTATTTTATTTTTATTTGTTCTTAAGTTGTTTTTTGTTTTGTTTTGTTTTTTAGTTACTAACTATCCTTCCTAATTTCTTTTATTTCCCCCTTCTTCTCCTTCCCACACTCTTCCAACTTCCCTTAGTTTCTTCTTTACTTCACTGATTTTCTTGTTCGGTGAAATTCTCTTTCTCTCTCTTTCTCTACTTTTTTATTTTTTTTCCCTTTCCCTTCTCCTTTTTAGTTTTAATTCACCTCTCTGTTACTAAATTTTCCTTCACACTTCATCCTTCTTTGTATTTTCGTTATATTTTAGGAGTTATATTAAACAGCTATCTGAGGGTCAGTTACTTGTCGTAGGCAGGTTCCTGACCTTCAGCTAAATGTATATTTGCAAATAGAGAGATAAGAATGTGTGGAGTCAAGAGAGAGAGCCCTGGTGAAGTTAGACAAAATATTAAACAAAAGAGGGAAGAGAACCCAAAAATTACAATGGAGTTAAAGAGTTAGAGAGAGATACAAATGGCAATTAGACCATAATAATTCTTCCCCCACCCTTTTCCTAATCCATCCAAAATTCTGTATCACTCCATGTTCCCAGTTATTTTTCCCCCGGTTTCCAAAATCCACACTTAATCAAGACTCCCAATTTTAACCACTTCCCTTCTCATTTACCCTGAAATCCAAATAAATAATTCTACAAAGTAACATAGGGGATAAAAAATACTCTAGATGTTTTCAGTCAGATAGGTATCAAAGTTACTTGCATGTTATCCCCTCCTTGGCGATGTTGTCTGGGACGAATTACTAGTTCCTGCCCCCGTTGGGACCTATTGAGTTCTATCTCTTCTAGATTTTACTTGCTTTCCCTGCCGAAGTTTTCCCTCATACCTCTTTCCTCTTTCAATGGTGAGCTTCTGGCTGTGGTTTTCCACTCTCCTCCTCCGCTTCCTCCAACTCACCAACTCTCTCTCCGCTTTGATTTTTCTCCACTTTTCTCACTGCCCGACTCCCTTTGTTATCCTCCTTTGTTTCCAAGCCTCTCTTCGTCTTTGTCTCCCCAATCCACACTCCCCTCGTTGGCACCCCTTGCTCTCCTAGCTGATCTCCTTCGTCTTTCCTTGTCTCCTCTCTCATTTCCGTCAGCGGGTCCCAGCTGCCTAACTTCACCTGTGGTATCCTCTTGAGTCCAGGTTTTTTCTTACATTTAGAATTGTTCTTCTAGGGCTTTAATAGTTTGAAGAAGGTGGGCTTCTATTGTTTAAGTTGGTCATTTTCCATTTTATTTCCCCCAGCTTGATTCAGGGATTCTACTATTATTGTTCTTATCTTTTGTTTTTGGCTGCAAAAAAAAAAACAAAAAAACAGGAGTTGGAGGGATAGATCCACTGTATATACTTTGTATTTGTTTCAAGATTCAAAAGTCAAAGTATTTCTGTTAATATATTTTTCCTTCTAGATTAAATTAAGTTCAATTGAGTTTAGTCCCATAAATCTTGTTTATATTTAATCCAAGTTTCTTTGTCTCCTTCAAGTCTTTCAAGTCTTTAATCCACTGGGCATCTCCTATTGAGATAGCTTCAATAACTTTTCCAGATGGGTCTGTACCAAGGAAAGTCCTAAATTTGATAGAAGTGTTCCACAACGTGAAGGAACACCGGTGTCTTCTTTTATCTTAAATTTAAATTACTTTGAATTAAATGAGTTTTTAAATGTAAAGGGTGGTGGCGTTGTTTAGATCCCCAAAAGGAACTGATCAGCGGCGGTGACTTGCCCTGCAGCCTCCTCAGCAATTCCTGCAGTCCTTCTTTCTTCCTAGATTTTCTAAGGATGCTAATTGCTGGAAACTGGTCTCTGCAGAGCCCCTCTGGACCCTCTTTGCCAGGGGGGTCTTGATCCCTCTTAAGATTTTCCTTTTAGAGGGTCTCTTACTGCAAAATCTGGAGTCAGTTGCACCAGCCTCCTGTTCCAGGAGTTTCTGGATGAAATTGATTATCTAGATCCATTTCAATCTAACTTCATCCTGAATATGGGATGGACGCAACTTTGGTCGCCTAGGTGGACAACCCACCCAGGAAACTAGACATGGGGAGCGTGTCCCTGTTGGTCCTGCTGGATCTCTCAGCAACTTTCAATACCATCAACCATGACATATTCTGGGTCATCTCTCTGAGATGGGACTTAGGGACATTGTTATGCAGTAGTTCTGGTCTTCCTTGGAAGGGTGAACTCAGGAGGAGCCAACATAATATATGACTTTTACAAGAATTCTTTATCTGAACCTTTTGTATGTGTATGTACAGGTAGATACTAGATTAATATTGTTTTCTTTCCACATCCACTGTATGTTGTAAAAGTGATCCGTGTGGTTGCAAATCACTGCTGGATAAAGCAAAATTGATGGGCTAGGTCAACAGGCTGTGAAATAAAGTCAAGGCTTTTGACTGTTCATTTCATAAGGAACATTTTTACAAAGCATTCTTACTCACTGCAAACACTGCTGGTGAAGATATACAGAAGCTATCAAAATATATAACCCTCCTGAAAGGAGCAATATATTTGTGCTTGCTAGCCTCACCATTTCAATCATATTCTTGGGTCTGAGCTCAGTTCTAAAATAAATAGAATGGCTGTGATCCAAAGGGTCTCTCTGCTTTGTAGGGGCAGCCCAAGTTCCATGATGCCTGAGGCAGAACAGCAAAAGTATCCAGTCCCATGTTGAATTGCATAATGCAGAAGGCCAGGCAATTATCTGAGGCATAACATCCTCCAAATATCTCTTCCAACCTCTGACAGTAAATCCACAATAAGAACAAAGGAAATAACTAACAACTTTTTGCCCTATCACGACACCCAGAACCTGTAGATTTAGGCAGTCACCTTCTCATAGTAGGACCAGACCTGCTGCTTTCCATGAGTATTTTTTGCCTGGCCAGACCAGACCTTTTCTCATGGTGCCGTGCAGGAGAGCAACCCATGGCAAATCTACATAAATGTAGATGCATGGGTTTTGTTCCAAGCATCTTTTCCCTGTTACCCTGTTAGGTGGTCAGAACTCTCTACTGATTTCTTGCTGGAGAGTAACAGGGAAAAGATGCTTGGAGCAAAACCCATGCATCTACATTTATGCAGATTTGCCATGGGTTGCTCTCCTGCACGGCACCATGAGAAAAGGACTTCATGGATTCTGACTCTCAAAGCAAAGCGTATCCTACCAGTTCTTTATTTCACTATGCCTGTGCATAAACCCTTACCCCATATGGACACTATACAAGCTGGATGTTGTACATTTCAAACAATTTTGAAGATCAAACTTATATTTTCTATATGCATCTGAACAGCATCAACATCATCAATAACCTCTTCCAAAACCAACAAAGAAACTGGGGATGAAAGAGCATTAGGGCACTGAACAAATTATGTTTCTCTACTAACTGTTCAGAAACTGTTTCTCATATGTAATGGTTCAGATGGCAGAGCTCCCAGTTAAAGAGTCCTCACAGGTGTCAATTACAGATGAATGTCAGTGATTTTATAATTTCAACAAAGCATTGCAATATGCAACAATAATGGCCAGATTCGTATTGACCAAATAGGTTCAGGCAATCTGCAATTGAAAGGAGAATCTAGGATCTTCTGGAAACTGACTGACACTTTGAAATATGTGCCATTTCTGGTCCTAAAAGGAAATTGACCCTTGAGAAATCCATTGCTTCTGTAGAACTCTCATGAGCCTTATTTTACTCAGTTCACAAGTGTTTCCTTCAACAGATGGGGTCTCTTTGAATCGCTTTGAATTTTGCATTAAATTCACCTTCATCAGAAAGTCATCATCTTTGAATCCTAAAATGAACACAAATTCCTTCTTTTGTGTGCAGCTGAGATCACTCTCTCACACATATATAACAAAATATGACAGCAAATCCAATAATGGAAAATGCAGAGAACATTCCCCTGAGCTCTATCTGAAAGAAACATGGAGATCTTTCTTACCAATCTTGCTAGGAATTTAACAGATGAGTTGCTTGATGTGCACAAAAAATCCATGCATGCATGCATGTGCACACACACACAGAGATTCTCCTTCAAAGAAAATATAATGTGATTAAGAAGCCTCAATACAATTCAAGAATAGATGACTAAAATGGGGTATCAGTTTGGAAAGAGGAAAAACCATCCCTACTTCCTGACTAATTACTCTGATACTTAAATAAAACCCAGTCTGTTGCTGAACACCTCACTGTAGGCTTTCAAGGATATAAAAAATATTTAATATGCAACTATATTATGCATTAGTAATCCACAGATTGAATTCTTATATTCTTACTACTGCACTGCACCATTAGAAATCTGTTATTGTCTTGCATAAAATAAAGACATGAAAGTCCCTGTAAACCTGAATGTCCCCATCCACATATGAGACTGGCTTCTGACATATGAGACTGACTATATTTTAGTATAGTCTTCCCTCTTTGCCAATCAGCCCTTACTTAGAACAAACATTTCTTGTGTCTCCACCTGATGGTTTATTAGGTTATTCAATTAATCCCCAGTGTACAGATACAGCAGAATTATCTATTCACAGGCTGCCATTTTCATCATTGCATGAATTCTGGCTCAAGGGATGTGTGCAGTTCCTATTTCCTCACCAAGTTCCATATTTGCAGGACCTTCTATGGTGGGGGTGGAGAACATTCAGTTCATGTGCCTTCTGTCAGAGGTAACACCTAATGTTGCTCAGAGTAGATGTACTTATTAGTAGGGGTCTAAATCATCCCTACATTTTTTTTACTCATTTTTGATTCATTGGGATGCTCAATTGAAAAAAAAAATGGCCAACCACTATGAGTTTTCTTCCATTTGGGAACTTTTTAACAAAATAATATTGGAGAAGAAGCTGCTGCTGCAAAAAAAGAAACAAACAACAATTTTCCCAGAATCTATTGTTTTGTGAAGAATATATTCTTGTTGTTAACTGCCTTTGTGTTGGTCTCAACCCATGGTGGTCCTATGGTGAGACATCTCCAGGACCCTCTGTCCTCTACTGCTCTGCCTAGCTCCTGCAAACTCATATTTGTGGTCTCTTTAATAAAGTCCATCCATCTAGTATGTGGCCTTCCTCTCTTTCTACTTTCCACCACCTTTCTTAACATAATTGTGTTTTCCAACAATTCATGCCTTCTCATGATGTGTCCAAAGTGCAACAGTCTAAGTCTTGGCATCTTGGCTTCTAGGGATGCTGATGGCTTCATCTGTTCTAAGACCCATTTGTTTGTCCTTTTGGCTGTCCATGGAATCCTCATCACTCTTCTCCAGCACCACATCTCAAACGCATTGATTTTCCTCCTATCTTCTTTCATGACTGTCCAGTTCTCACATCCATACATAGTAACAGGGAATACGATGGCTTGTATGATTCTGACTTTTGTGCTGAGTTATATGTCTTTGCATTTTAAGATCTTTTCTAGTCCTTTCATAGCCACCCTCCCCATTCTTAATCTTCTCATGATTTCCTGGCTGCAGTCCCTGTTCAAATCAATATTTGATCCCAGATATGAGAACTCTTTTACTATTTCTATTTCCTCATTGTCTAGTTTGAATGTATGTAACTTCTCTGTGCTCATTATTTTTGTTTTCTTTATGTTGCTATGTTCACTCCTCCCTCTTCCATGTCTAAGCCTGCTTTCCTTACAATATGTTCTGCATATAAGTTGAATAGATAGGGTGAAAAGATGCAGCCTTGTCTGACTCCTTTGCCAATTGGGAAACATTCTGTTTTTCCGTGTTTTGTTCTGACAGTAGCCTCTTGTTTTGAATACAGATTCCTCATTAGGACTATGAGATATGTTGTCACTCCCATGTCTTTAAGGGCATTCCATAGCATTTCATGATCTATGCAGTCAAAGGCTTTGCTATAATCTATAAAGCACATGCTGATTTTGTCAGGAAAATGACATGTATGTGACCACAAGGTGGAGCTGTAGGATAAGAAATGCAAACAATTCAGCTCCAGGGGGCAGGTGTGTGTACAAGTTCTTTATCAAATGTCTGGTGTCTGGCAATGTAGATGTACAAGGTGTGTAGTAATTGGAAATATACACACCTGAGATGCCTGATGCAACAAGCATAGTTAACTGCCTATAAAAAGGAGATGGGAATTATTTCCAGTGTGGGTTTGTTGTGTATGGTGGTTGGCAAAGCAGTTTGTAGGAGTGTTGCATAGTTGTAATTGAGACGGCTGTCCAATACTCTGTTTGTACATATTGTACATAGTGCAACTAAAAATTAAAGCCCTCATGTTGAGTGAAGGCTGGCCTTGCTGCTGTCTTTATTTGGAAGAAAGTCAGAGCTCAAGGCTGTATGCTGCTGTGAAGGAATTTATCCTTTTCTGCCAGAAGTCCTTTTGCAAACAACTCTCTGGAATCCTTCTCCTGGTGTCCTGTCAATGTGGAACAATTCTGCATGTGGTTGTGGAGGACACAGTGCATCTTTCTATGCTCCGACAAGGGTTATGGGCCCAGTGTCCATGTGGACAACGCTTGAGAAGCTGTGGGAGATATAGTTCTGCAATTGGTGAGCTGCTTTGTGTTCCAGGGGGGCTGAAGAGAAAAGTCCTGGAGAGGAGTGAGTTAAGCGTGTCTACGCATGGACTCTGCTCTTATCTGTTTGCTTTGGAAGCTAATTGTTTTTGGCAGCCTGCCTAGACTGTTATCAGTGTGTTTGTTTGCATCTGTTTAAGTCACAGACTCAGTGCAAACATGGAAATGGCAGTCAGGTTTGAAAAGCTGTCTGAGAAGAACTATGCTTCCTGGAAGTTATACATGCAGGTTTTGCTGATAAAGCAGGACTTATGGGACTATGTAAAGAAACAACCTGACCCTACTAATGAGGATTAATTAGAAGGTGACGAAAAAGCTAGAGCTTTCATTATTCTAGCTGTAGAACCAAATCAGCTGAATAATATCAGAGATAAGAGGTCAGCATTTGAAGTCTGGAAAGCTCTTGAGAATGTCAACCAACCAGCTGGAGCCTTGTCTAAAATGCTGTGCTGCAGAAAGTTATATTGTCGTAAACAGCAGGAAGGTGAAAACATGTTTGTACATTTAAAAAAGATGCAAGATAATTTTGCAGAGTGCAGTGAGCGTGGCATCCATATAGAAGAAACTCAGAAAGCATATATACTCCTGAGCAGTCTAAACAGTGAGTGGGAGTTTCTAATGTACAATCTCCAAGGCGTAGCCAAAGCTGATTTAAAAGTCAACCTCATGGCATCCAGAATACTGGAAGAGGCACAGAGGAGAGACTCAGAGGAGAGCTGCAAGGGAGCGACCAGCTGGAGGAGACAACCAACCGACCAATCTACATCCTTGTCTGAGGAAGGGAGTGCTGCTGTCTGCAGGACACGGAGATGTTTTTCCTGTAGGGAAACCAGACATTTGATAAAGAACTGTCCTAAGGTCTCTGCAGCAAAGAAAGGACAAAAAACACAGAAGAAAAGGAAAGACAAGCCCCAAGATGGGAGGGGTTTTGCTACTGCTATCAAGGGAATTGTGGGTGACAAGAAAGACCAGTCTGTCTGGATTTTGGACAGTGGATGTTCTCATCACATGACCTCTAACAGGGAAGAACTACAGAACCCAAAGCCAGCACCAGTGGACACTGTAGTATTTGCAGATGGTGAATCTGGCAATGTAGATGTACAAGGGTCTGTGTTTATCCCAGGTTTAAGAAAAGTTTTCCATAACGTACTGTGTGCACCAAAATTGCAAAATAGCCTTGTAAGTGTAGATCCCTAACTGGTGATTGGTATGAAATCCTTTTTAAAGGGGATGAGGTGATTGTGCACAAGGATGAAGCAGTGTGTGGTAAAGCTGTAAAGAAAAACTACATTTATCACATGGTGGCACAGGTGCAGTGTGGGAATGTAACAAACAAGCCACTGCATGATGGGTCTGCTCATTACCTTCATAGAGTTATGGGCCTTATAAGCTTCAAAGGTTTGAGAAACCTAGAGAAGGTTTGCCCAGAGTTCAAGGTAGAGAATTGTAAAAGCTACCTTGATTGTGCTATTTGTAAAAAGGTCAAGGTCAAGGCTTAACCTGTAGCGAAGGCAAGCAAATGTATAACCCAGAGGCCTTTTCAGGTTGTTCATGCAGATTTGTCAGGGCCGCATCAAGTAAAGAGCATAGGGGGTAGCAGATTTACCCTAGTGATTGTAGATAGGCATACCAGATTTACCTATGTGGCTATGCTCAAAACCAAAAGTGAGGCTGCTGACATGGTTAAAAAATGGGTCAATTCTGTTGAAAGGGAGTTTCCCTACAAGGTTGGAACTTTTGTGACTGACAGAGGTGGGGAATTCTTGTGTAATAATCTGCAGCAAAGGTTTGGGCAGAAAGGAATCCAACATAAAACTACAAATCCCAGATGTCCAGCTGAGGATGGTTTGGCTGAACGTAGGATCGGGATGATAAATCAGATAAGAGATTGTATGTTAGAGGATTCCGAAGTGCCAGCTAATTTGTGGGGTGAAGCAACAAGAACTGCTTGTCATATTGTAAACAGGTCATGGTATATGGTGATAAATCAAGCGCCATATTATTTGCTGTATGGGAGAGCACCAAACCTGAGGTATTTAAGGGTGTTTGGTCAATTTGCTTCAGTCTATATTCCTCCTCAATTTAGGAAGAAGAATGAGCCCAAAAGTCAAAGGTTATGTTTTGTGGGCTATGAGGGAAACAAGTACAGGTTCCTGATGGATGGAAATAGGATCTTGTATTCCAGGAGTGCTAATTTTGAAACTCATGCTGGGTGGGAGAAATTCATTCAAACCAATATGTTTTTGTAAAAGTTAAAAATATTGATGTAAACAAAAACACTGGAAATGGAGGGGCGATAGCATCCAGAGATATGAGTGATGAGCAAACAAGAACTTCTGAAGGCAAACAACCACCAAGGCAAGAGCCAGAACACAGACAGGCTAGTCAGAGTAGTAGCAGTGACAATGAGGATGAGCATGGCAGAACCAAAGTCATCATCCCGTGAAGGACTCAACAAGTCAGGAGACCCCTAGAAAGGTTTGTGGTGCAAGAGGCACGAGCTTGCACTGTTGTGGTAGAGGGGCCTGATTATTATAAGGACATGCTCAGGTATCCAGTAACCAAGCATGAGAAGTGGAGTATGGCTATGGATCAGGAGATCAGTGCATTGGTGGATAGGAAATTGTTTAATGTGGTTGACAGGCATAAAGAGCAGAAAGTAGTTGGCTGTAGATGGGTCTACAGGAAAAAGGACATGCCTGATGGGAATGTGAAGTATAAAGCTAGAACAGTAGCAAAAGGTTACTCACAGAGACGGTTTGAGAATTATGATAAAACATTCCCACCAACAGCCAAGGCAGAGAGTCTCAGAATGGTGCTTGCTGTAGCTGCAAAAAGGAAGTTAGTGGTCTATCATTTCGATTTCGAGACAGCATATCTTAATGTCAATCTAGAAGAGATTGTATTCATGGAACAACCTCCTGGATATGAGTTTGAAGGCAGTAACAAGGTCTATAGGCTGAGGAAAGTGCTGTATGAATTTAAGCAAAGCGCCAGATGCTGGAATAGGTGAAGTTATGTTATTGGTGAAGTGTGGCCGATGCATGTGTATATACAAAAGATAGTAGAATTTTAGTAATCTATGTTGATGACCTTTGTGTAGCGGCAAGGGATGAAGAAGAGATTAGACTGGTGCAGAATGAGTTAGCACATAAGTTTAAACTTAAGGACCTTGGTCATCTAAAAAGCTACCTAGGTATAGAGGTAGAGAGAGACCAGAGTGGTGGTTTCAGGTTCTGCCAGAGGAGAAAAATAGATAAACTAGTAGAAAAAATCAGTTTAAGTGAAGCTAAAGTTGTAGGAAGCCCAATGACGCATGATTACCAAAATCTGAAACCAGAGGAGATTTTTGGGAGGCCGA
This sequence comes from Phrynosoma blainvillii, assembly GCA_026167975.1. Taxonomy (NCBI): domain Eukaryota; kingdom Metazoa; phylum Chordata; class Lepidosauria; order Squamata; family Phrynosomatidae; genus Phrynosoma; species Phrynosoma blainvillii. The sequence goes on along the minus strand of JANUYF010000004.1, from coordinate 119,292,115 downwards.
ATATATATCATTCAGCAATTTGGGAGTTTGTTGTTTTTGGCAAATAACACAAGACCAGACATTAGCTTTGCAGTAGGGTTGCTCAGCAGAAGAGCTGCAAATCCTAGACAAATAGACAGGACGGCATTGAAACTAGGTGTGCGATATTTAAAGGGCACAAGAGACAGATATTTATTAATACCTGGAAGAATGTCAGAACTAGAAGGTTTTGCTGACAGTTCATTTGCATCAGAAACAGCTGATAGAAAATCGGTAACTGGTTTGACAGTCAGCTATGCTGGTAGCCTGGTCGTTTGGAGGTCCAGAAAACAAGGATGTACAGCACTAAGTACAACAGAAGCAGAGTTTGCTGTGTTATCAGAGTTAGCAAATGAACTTCAGTGGGCTAGACAGTTGTTAAAGGACCTAGGAGAGGAATGCAGCAGAGCAACAATAGTGACCGAAGACTCACAAGCATGCATCGGCATGGCAGAGTCAGAAAATTTAAAATGCAGATTGAAGTACATCGCAGTGAGGTACCAAAACGTGAGAGAACATGTACAAAGTGGAACACTGAAGCTACAATATGTTGGCACAGAGGACAATGTAGCAGACATTCTCACAAAACCTTTACCTGTAGAAAGGCACACGAAATTGGCTAACAGGTTAAGTATCAGAGGTTAAGGTCACAGTATATAAAAACAAGTGTAAATGACACATGGTACACACCACATGTCATTTGGAGGGGAATGTCAGGAAAATGACATGGATGTGACCAGAAGGTGGAGCTGCAGGATAAGAAATGCAAGCAGTTCAGCTCCAGGGGGCAAGTGTGTGTGGGTTAGTAATTGGAAATATACACACTTGAGATGCCTGATGCAACAGGCATAGTTAACTCCCTATAAAAAGGAGATGGGAATTATCTCCTGTGTGGGTTTGTTGTGTATGGTGGTTGGCAAAGCAGTTTGTTGGAGTGTTGAATAGTTGTGAGTATTTGAGATGGCTGTCCAATACTCTGTATGTATATATTGTACATAGTGCAACTAAAGATTAAAGCCCTCATGTTGAGTGAAGGCTACTTGCTGCTGTCTTTATTAGGAAGAAAGCCAGAACTCAAGGCCGTGTGCTGCTGTGAAGGAATTTATCCTTTTCTGCCAGAAGTCCTTTTGCAGACAACTCTCTGGAATCCTTCTCCTGGCGTCCTGTTGATGTGGAACAACTTTGCACGTGGTCGTGGAGAACACAGTGCATCTTTCTATGCCCCAACAGATTTTCTTTTGGAACTCCCTGCTACACTTCATCAGCCATTGTATATTTGCAATGTGATCCCTGGTGCCTTTTCCTTTCCTGAATCCTGTTTAGACCTCTGGGATTTCTCTCTCCATGTGTGGTTATAATCTATGTTGCAGTATTTTGAGCACAATTTTGCTTGCATGGAAGATTAGTGCTATGGTCCTATAGTTGCTGCAGTCTCTTGTGTCTCTTTTTTTGTGGATGGGGATGTATATTGATCACTTCCAATTGGTTGGCCATCATTTTGTTTTCTATATCTGTTGACATATAATAATAATAATAATAATAATAATAATAATAATAATAATAATAATAATTTTTATTTATAGCCCGCCCCTCTGCTAGGCAATCGGGGTGGGTTACAGCATAATTAAAACATAAAGAGTTAAAAACAGACAATCCCAATCCCCTAACCCTCCCACCCCTTAGAATTGAATTAAACTAATATTCTATTAAAAACCATATACAAACTTTAAAACAATATAAACAACAAGGCAGCGGACACCATTTGAAACAAAAAATCGAGGTGGCTTGCCAGGCTTCTCATGTCCGGGAAGTTATTCCGGGAAGGCCTGCCGGAAGAGATCTGTCTTTACTGCTTTCTTAAAAGCAGCAAGCGTAGTAATGAGACGGATCTCATCCAGCAGGCCATTCCATAGCCTGGGAGCAGTCACGGAGAAAGTCCTCTGGGAGGTCTGCGACAGCCTGGTCTTCATGGGTTGGAGCAGGTTCCTCCCAGAGGACCACAGGGTACGAGGGGGCTCATATTTGAAGAGGTGGTCCCTGAGATAAGATGGACCCAAGCCATGTAGGGCTTTAAAGGTCAAAACCAACACCTTGGACTGTGCCCAGAAACTAATTGGCAGCCAGTGGAGGGATTTAAACACCCTCCTAGATGTACCAATAATTAACCTGGCTGCCATATTTTGGACTAATTGCAGTTTCCGGGTTAAGCACAAGGGTAGCCCCATGTAGAGTGCATTGCAGTAATCCAGATGTGAGGTTACCAGAGCATGTACTACAGTTTCCAGATCCTTCATGTCCAGATAAGGGCGCAGCTGACGTATCAGCCGAAGCTGACAACAGGCGCTCCTGACCGTCGCATTCACCTGACTAGTCATGTGAAGCGACAAATCTAAGAGCACCCCCAAACTGAGAACACAGTCCTTAGAGGAGAGTATGACTCCATCCAGGACTGATGACTGTATTCCCAAATCTGGTTTCGGGCCTGTCACTGTTAGTACCTCCGTTTTGTCTGGATTTAACTTCAATCTGTTTTTCCTCATCCAATCCATTACCGCGACAGTTATCAAGAGCAGAGATGCCATCTGAAGTCTGGGCTGATGATCTGGTCATGGAGAAATATATTTGGGTGTCATCAGCATACTGATGACACCACGCTCCATGCCTCTGAATGATCTCACCCAGCGGCTTCATGTAGATATTAACATCGGAGCCAGAATGGCGCCCTGAGGGACGCCACAATTAAGCTTGATTTTGGATGAGCAACTGTCCCCGAGCCTCACCCTCTGGGATCTACCTGAAAGGAAGGAACAGAACCACTGCAAAGCAGTGCCTCCGATTGCTAACTCTCTCAGGTGATCCAAGAGGATGGCATGATCTATGGTGTCAAAGGCCACTGAGAGATCCAAGAGCACCAGCAGGGTCACACTACCCCTGTCGATGCCCAGGCGGAGGTCATCAGTCAGAGTAACCATGGCGGTCTCAACTCCATATCCTGTCCTAAAGCCGGTTTGAAATGGATCAAGATAATCGGTTTCATCCAAGACTGCCTGGAGTTGGGAAGCAACTGCCCTCTCGATCACCTTGCTTAAAAAAAGGAAGCAAGGAGACTGGTCTGTAGTTATTTCTATCCAAGGGGTCCGGGGAGAGTTTTTTCAGGAGGGGCCTAACCTCCGCCTCTTTTAAGCAAGATGGTACTCTACCCTCCCTGAAAGATGCATTGATTGTATCCCGAAGGAATACTCTCAATGCATCACCACCCTGGACAACCAGCCAAGATGGACAAGTATCGAGAGGGCAAGTCATCTTCCTTACCTTTCCAAGCAGCTTGTCCACGTCATCGGTTCTCACAGATTGAAATTGATCCAGTAAAATGACATCAACGGAGTTGCTGGATACCTCATCTATGGATTCTGCCAAAACACTGGCGTCCAAGTCAGCTCTTATCCGAGAGATTTTACCTGCAAAGTGGATGTTAAATGCCTCACAGCAGGCTGTCGTTGGGTTAAGTAGGGGATTCGGCGCAGGAGGTACCTTCATCAGCTTCCCCACCACCCTAAACAGTTCTGCCGGGCGAGACTCTGCAGATGCAATACGTGCAGAACAGAAGGATTTCTGCACTGCACATAAAGCCTCCCTGTAGGAATCAAGGTGTTTCCTAAGGTGAGTTCTGTCAGATAAGAGACGAGTCCTTCGCCATTTGCACTCTAGTCATTGTCCAGCTTGCTTCATCTCCCTAAGCTCCTGTGTATACCAGGGCTTATGGTTAGAGGCAGGCTGGAAAGGATGCTTTGGAGAAATTGTGTCGATAGCCCTGGTGAGGTTGGTGTTCCAAGTATCCACCAAGGCTTCAACAGAATCACCGGCATTCCCAACCATTAAACCCTCTAAGGCTTTCTGGAAACCTATTGGTTCCATCAGCCTTCGAGGGTGGACCATTCTAATGGGTCCGCCACCCCCGGGGGGGCAGACAGTGGCTCTTAGCTCCGCCTTGACCAGGAAATGATCCGTCCATGACAATGCAGAGGTTTTTGTAACCTCTGCCCATGGATATTCCTGTTCCATACTAAAAACCGTATCGAGGGTATTACCTGCACAATGTGTGGGCCTGTCTACCAGTTGGGATAGGCCCATGTTTGTCATGGTATCCATGAACTCCCAAGCTGCGCCAGTTAGGTCTTGCAAGCTGGTTTCGAGTGGAATGTTGAAGTCACCCAGGACCAGATGTCTGGGTGACTCCAGCAACAACTCAGAAACCAGGGCAGTCAGCTCGGTTAGGGAGTCTGTTAGGCAACGGGGTGGCCGGTATACCAACAGAATCCCCAAACTATCCCTGGTTTTCAGGCTAAGGTACATACACTCGATGTAGGTTGTTTTCTGGATAGGCTTCCTGGTCAAGGTAAGGTTGTTTCTATGAACTAAGGCCACGCCGCCTCCCCGCCCACTTTCCCTTATCTGCTCACTGACCGTGTACCCAGCTGGGAGAGCCTGCCCCCATGTTGCAGCGCTGGCATCCCCCAGCCAGGTCTTAGTGAAGCATGCCAGGTCGGCTGCCTCATCCACGATAAGATAGTGGATGAGATGGGTTTTATTTTTAACCGACCTGGCATCACAGAGGAGCAGATTAAGGGTCTGTGGAATGGTTGGGGTGGTCTCCAAGTTATCCTGGGCAGCAGAGTGAACTGAAGAAGGGATAGATATTAAACATCGATCCCTTCTTCTTTTGTAACATTTCTTCACTCTACTGCCACCATACCTTCCCTGCCCCCACACAACCTCAATATGTTGGTTAGCACATATGTTGGTTAGCACTAGAGTTGACTCTGTCAGTGTGGGTTGCAACAGTTCTATTGGTATATTTGTCAGTGTGTGGATGATGGGTGTTGCAGTGATGCTCTTTGACACCCAGCAGAATCTGCAGGACAAGCTGGCTGCTGTGATCCACAGCAACTTTGTATTTCTTACCATCAACTAGCTCAGCTTCTTTTCTTCAGGCAATCCTGTCTTCTTCAGTCAAGAAGACACATTGTAAAGTCCAAAAGTATAGTTTTATTAATGCATATAAAAGAATAAGATAACTAAGTAAAATCCATTGTGATGAACTTATCCAGCTCAGCCATGAGAAGTTACATCTTTAACAATCCCAAAAGCATAGGATCCCAACTTGTTGTTGTTGAAAGTTAAAAAGAAGTTACAGATCCATGATTCCAGATCAAGGAGTTAAATTATAAAAGCAGTATAAGCATACTATAAGCCAGGGGTAGGCAACCTTTCCCCTTTAAGGGCCGAGGGACTTCAGCTCCCAGAAGCCTCAGCCATGTTGGCCAATAGTCCCATGTTGGCCAATAGCTCCTGGAATTCTGGGAGCTGAAGTCCCTCGGCCCTTAAAGGGGAAAGGTTGCCTACCCCTGCTATAAGCCATAACTTAACTCCATGGTTAAAATCACTGCCAGGCATGCACACACTCACTGTGTTTGTAAATATAAACATTCCAGAAAAAAGGAATCTCTAGGCCCTTCCCATACTCCACCTTCTGGGTGTTAACCTTATGCTGATTGGATAATGCCTGTATGATGTGTATTAACCCAGCCTCTTGCTGTCCATCATCCCCCATGTGACTGCTTTTCTCATGATCTCAGATGTTGATATATTTGTTATCTCTTTGGTCTCTTGCTTCCCACAACAATACCTGTGTCTATGTGTTGTATCTATTGGAAAGTTCATGTTTCTGTCTGTGCAGCCATCTGGTGCTAGATTTCTCTTTGTTTCTCTAGATGTTCTCATGAGGAAAATTCCACACCCACATCTTTACATTTCACCTTTGACTGTATAACCCATCTATATTCCAACAATATTATCTGTTCCTGGTGTCTTGTTTTTGGTCATTTCTTTTATTGCAGCTTCCACCTCAGTTTTTAGAATGGCTTCATATGGCTCTTCACTCCATGTGTCCTTCATTTTGTCATCTCTTTTGTATAGTTCTGTGCAATGCATCTAACATCTTTTTATTCCTTTTTAGTCTTGAATCATATTAGTTTTATTGTCATAGAGCTTCCCAGTCCTTGGTTTGAACCTTCCCTTGATTTCTTGAATCTTGTGGAATAGGTCTCTCATTCTTCCCTTTTTGTTGTTGTCTTCTATTTCTCTACATTTTTCATTGTAATAATTTTCCTTATCTTTGTGCACTAACCATTGTACTATTGTGTTCATGTTTCTTAGTTTATTCCTATTTCCTTTTTGTTTTGTTTCTCTTCTTTCCTTAATTGCTTGTAGCATTTTATCTGTCATCCATGGTTTGTTCACTTTCCTTTTGTCTGTTGAAAGTGTCTTTATACATTCTTCTTTTATTATGTCCCTGGCTTCAGACCAAAGTTCTTCTGGTTCATGATGTATTATACTTAGTACTGCAAATCTGTTCCTTATATTGTCAATGAATTCTGTGGAAATGTTGTTTAAATCATATTTTGGTATGATGACTCATTTTGTTCTCTTCAAATGTTCAAAAACCATTTTGTTAGCATTGCACAAGTGAAATATCCACCCCAAAGTCCCACAATGCAAATAAAATAAAATAAATATAAAATGCATTTTTCCCTAATCTCAACCAGCAGGGACAAAATTTGTGAAATGTTTATTTCTTGCACGTGAGAACAAAATAAGTGAAGATTTGCATTGTTGTTTTTCAATGCTTGTGATGCTTTCACACAAGAGATTTATTTAGGTAATGCTAGTGTTCTCTGTCCCCTCCCAACTCTGCAGTTAGAATTAGTAATATAGGAAGCTGCCTTACACATTAGACTACTTGTGCATCTTTAATCCCAATGTACAGATAAAGTAGGATTACAATTTCCAGAGAGGGTTGACATTTGCTTCGCTGAATGTGTTATTGGTCCAGACACATTTCCTGAGTATTCATCAAGCTCCATATGTGCTGAGGCTTCTACAATGGGACTACTACTTGTTACTGACTAGGCTGGCTACAGTGCTCTGTGTTCACCTCTACAACAAGTCCACCAAGCAATCAGCTGTTCACACTTCAAAATGTATAGAGTCCCATGGGGTCCAGTTGATCATCCCAAATTTCTGCCCTGCTTCTGTCTTTGAAATCTCTACTGTGCGAATGTGGGAATAGGAGAAAAAAATGCTTATCCTGTTTCATCAAAGAGAAGAAGGTGTTGAAAGTGTCTTTGTGTCTAATGGAGGGATGGGTATAAAATGGCAGGTCAAAAAGAAGAGGAGCCCAGCAGCAGCAGCACCAGCAGCTGCTACCAGTGTCAAACTTCATGCTGCTAGATGGCTGGCAGCTGCTGCCACTACCTTTGAGGAGATGGAAGAATTAAAAACAACAGAAGGTATAGTGGAGTCTGGAGAAGAAGTGAAGAGTCAGTGAGAGAGAGGCTAGAGTCTGGATAACTGAACTGGAGAAGGAATGTATTTCCTTCTTTTCATCCATCTAATAAATTAGAATGATTTAGGGGAGGACAGCCTCAAAAATAGAAGGGAACATTGTGGAAAGTAACTGGGAATCCTATAGGTGGATTTTTGACATTCAAACTTTCTAATGCCATTAGGAGTTAGAAGCAGACTTTGTGAGAATTTGGAAAAGGTGTCTCTAAGTCCATACATAAACTCACAGCTTGGTAGATTTTTCTTATGAGTGTGTGTGATTGTGGTGAATAGAATGTCAGTGTGGTTCCCTTACACTTTATTAGGTGGCAAGGGTGGGGATAAAAAGTTCCCACAGGACTGCCAGCTAGAATTAAAGTGTAAAAGGAGAAAGGTGGCATAAGTTTGGTGGCAGCACTGGGATATGAAAAGATCCAGTGGCTAATAGTGTTTTAGCATCAGGATTTGACAAATTCGATAGCCAAAAGTGTGTTTGAATTAAAGGGGTCTGCATGTAAGATATCAGATACCCAATAGTTGGTCTAAAGTGAAAAGGTTAAAAAAACCAACCTTTTTAAAACTAGGCATTGGTATCAGTAAAGTGATCTCTGAAGTTTTCACACAAGGATATTTTTAGGAGATTACTTGGAAACTGACCATACTAGAAATTAACTAGTCTCTGAGGTAAATGTGCTGAGGTATTGGTAGGAGACTAGTGATAAGAGTAAAAACACAATTGATTCCTGAGGTATGAGTTGTGGTAAAGTAAGGAATCACTACTCTGGCTTCAAGATACAGGTGTTGTCTTTAAGTTCAGTTGAGGAACTGACATTTTAGAAGTATTTCCTGAGGTAAAAGTTGTGGGTAATTGTAGGGAAATACTATTACTATGCCTCCTAAAAAAGTTAAAATCCCAGCAGTGGCTGAATTGGTGGAAGGAGAGGAGGTTAGAGAAGAAATGGAGGCTAGTCTTGACACTGCCCTTTCTGAACCTCAAGAAAGTTTGGAGATGGAAAATAAAAGAAAGAATAGAAATGGCTAGAATTGAAAAGGAAAATGAGAGGCTTTAAAAAAAAGGAATATGAGAGGCTTTTGAGGGAAAAAGAGATTGAAAAGGAGCAACAAATTGAAATATAAAGATTGAGGGTAAGACAAATTGAAATGGATTTCCAACTTAGGATGAGAAGTCTAGAACAGGGAATTCCTCAAACCCAGATGGTAGCTGAGGTAAATAGAGCACCTCAGATTGATATGAAGAGACTTCCCATATATTATAAATGGGACAGTATTGGTTTCTTCTTCACTAATTTTGAGAGAACTTGTGGAGAATTAAAAATAAAAGAAGAAGGATGAATTATATAAGATCCCAGATTTGTGGTGGTCTCACTGAAATTTATGCTGAGATGAGAGCAGAGGAAGCTCAAAACTATGAGTTATTCAAAGAGATGGTGAAGCAAAGATTTGGATTAACTCCAGAACACCACAGAAGGGAGTTTCGAAAGGTAAAGAAAAGACAAGAGGAAATTTTCTCTTAACTGGCATGTAGGCTAGATTATTATTTAAAGAGCTGGGTAGATGGCTACAAAGTAACATCCAAAGAAGAATTGCAAAGCTTAATAGGCTTGAAGCAATTTTATAATGTAATTCCCCAAGAGTATAAATGGCTAGTTCAAGAGAAAAGGGCCAAAACAGTAGCAGAAACTGCTAGAATGGTTGATGAACTAGTATTAATTAGGGGAGATGACGGGGGGATGACAAAAAATAAAGAAGGGTCTCAGGGAAAAGACCAAAAGGACCCCAAAACCTGGCAAAACCCCACAGGAAAGGAATAGTGAGGGGAAAAATTATAAACCCTGGCATCAAAGGAAAACACCAGAATCTGAGAGGAATAGTTTGGGGTTAAGAGAGTGTGGTCCTGAAGACCAGAAGAGGGATAGATGGTCGACAGAAAATCAGTCAAAACCAAGCCAGAGATGTGGTTATGAATGTGGGTAAATAGGGCACTTGAAATTAAAATGTCCAAAAAATTATCAGAAGAATTTAAAGTCACCTATCAAGCCAGCTTATTGTAACAGAAGTTGGTAATACAGCAAAAGAATATTAGGAGCCAGAGAAGCTGGGGTTGCCATGGAAATGACAGTTGGTAAAGCAACTGACTTTACAAGGGAATCTTTTCCTAGGACGTGCCTATTTGTAACAGCCTTGCCTGAGGGACTCAGTTTTGAGGAACACAGAGAATTAATACAAATAAATGAGACGTGGTTGTGGGGTTGTGACTCTGGATCTGAAGTGTGTATAATTAAACCACACTTAGTAAACACTCAAAATATATGCCCAGAAGAAATGATGATCTTAAACGGTTTAGGGGACGCTGCATTTGTAACACCAGTAGCCAAACTAGACATTTCCTTCAGAGGATACAAACTGCAGTGGAAATTTGCCCTCTGGGATGACATTCCTGTTCCATGTATAATTGGAAATGATTTGGACAGGTATCTTAGATTCACTTTAGTGATCACTAGACAAATGAAACAGAAAAAAAGCTTCTAAACAGGTCAATCAAATACCTGAAGAACAAACTGAACAAGATGTGGTCACTAGCTATGAGAGTGGTATAACTGAGATAACAGATGAGGAGAGTTGTGAGGAAATTAAAATGGAGAACCAAGCTGAATTTGTTCAAGAACAAAAGAGAGATGAAAGTTTAAAACCTTTGTTCACTCTAGCTGATGAAGAAGTTAATGCAGAGCTGAGTGAGAATCACCATCACAGATTTAAAATCATTCAAGACCACTTATATACAGAGGTTCTCAAGTGTAAATATAATACTCAGAAAGAAATTCAAAAACAGTTGGTAGTCCCTCAGAAATATAGAAGCCAGATACTGGAAATAGCCCATTCTAGTTCATTTGGAGGTCATTTAGGAATTAAGAAAACTGCTCAAAGAGTCTCTTTAAATTTTTATTGGCCAAAGATGGGACAAGATATAAAATCTTTTTGTAAATCTTGGGACATTTGTCAAAAAGTGGGAACAAGGCAAGATTGAACCAGAGCCAAGCTGTGTCCTTTACCAGTCATGTAACAGCCATTCCACAGAGTAGGCATTGATATTATTGGGCCGTTACCTTATGCAACCCAGAGAGGGAACAGATACATTCTTACTCTAATGGAGTATGCCACAAGATATCCTGAAGCAGTAGTTTTGTGAAATATAGAGACAACAACTGTGGCTAATGCTCTAATAAACATTTTCTGTAGATTAGGATTCCTGAGTGAGGTAATATCAGATTTGGGAAGTAATTTTACTTCTAAAGTGATGCAAAAGTTATGGGAGGTCTGTGGAGTTAAACATTTAACCACAACCCCTTATCACCCCCAAAGTAACGGGCTTATAGAGAACTTTTATGGAACTTTAGTCAACATTATAAAATCCTATACTGCAGAAAACCAGAATGCTTGGGACAACAAGTTGCAATATCTGTTGTTTGCCTATAGAGAGGTTCCGCAAGAAAGCTTGGGATTCAGCCCATTTGAGTTAATGTTTGGACACAAAGTAAAAGGACCTTTAGACAACAAGAGTGGGAATCTCCAGAGGAAAGAGAGATGTAAGATGTGGTATCATATGTCCAGAACCTGATGACATCCTTAAGGCAAGCCTTCAGAGTTGCTGGAGAAAACTTGAAAACAGCTCAAGGTCAACAAAAGACTTGATATGACAAAAAGGCCCAAACTCGAGTTTTCCTGCCAAGAGATGAGGTGATAGTCCTTTGACCAATGAGAGGAAATAAACTTCAGTATGCGTGGACAGGTCCAGTTCAAGTAACAGAGAAGAGTGATGATATAAACTATATAGTGGAGTTGGGAAATGATGTGGGGTGTAAATTGGTGCATGTAAATATGCTGAAGCCCTATGTTAGGTGGGAAAATTTGGTATTACATGCTGTTAGAGATGGATAAGGAAGGCATTGTCTTTCCTCAGTGGAAATTTGAGACTGCGGGGAAAGAAAAGATACAAGAGGTTACTCTTGACACTTCTCTTACTCCCCAGCAACAATCAGAGATATGGAATGTGTTAAAAGAATTTGATGATATTTTCTCAAATGTACCTGGAAAAGTACAGGGGATATATCACCATATCAATACTGGAGAAGCAAGCCCTGTAGCCACTCCTCCGTATCGGGTCACCGGTCCGTTAGCAGACAGTATTGGGGAGGAAATCGATGTAATGCTGAAGATAGGGATTATTGTACCATCCAATAGTCCTTGGGCTTCACCGGCAGCATTAGTAGAAAAACCTAACCATACTATCCAGTTTTGTATTTACTATAGGCGGTTAAATAAAAGCACCCAAACTGACGCCTATCCTATGCCTAGAACTGAGGATTTGATTGAAAGGATATGAAGGGCTCAATATATCTCAACGTTATATCTGACAAAAGGATATTGGCAGGTACCCATGTGCCCCAAAGATCAGATGAAAGCTGCCAATGTTACACATAGAGGCTTATAGGAATTTACAGTGTTGCCCTTTAGATTAAAGAACGCTCTGTCGACTTTCAAAGATTGATAGACAACATTTTAGTAGGGCTAAAGCACTGTGTGGTAGCATACATTGATGATATTGGTATATTTAGTAACTCCTGGAGTGAACATCTACACCATCTTACTGCAGTATTAAAAGGCTTAGAAAGAGTAGGGTGTCAGTTAAAAGTTCCAAGTTTCACTTAGGCAAAAGAGAAAGCCGATACTTGGGATACATTGTAGGTAGTGGGACCATCAAGGCAGAAACTTCTAAGGTGGAAGCCATAGTTAACTGGCCAAGGTCTATGTCCAAAAAAAGGTGAGGTCATTTCTGGGATTAGCAGGGTATTATTGACTGAGGGAAGATAAAACAAACCCCAGATTGACTGAGGAGGGATAAATAATAATAATAATTATTATTTATATACCGCCCAATGGTTGCCCAATCTGGGCGGTTTACAGAATAAAAGCAGTTACAATAAGCAACACATCCCTCTCCCCCTTAAAACAGTATTAAACAGTAATATAGTTAAGAATCATGAAAACAATATACAACAATTAAAATAATAAAAACTGTAGCTCGTGATCCCGTTGTTACACTACGGGGGAACCAAGGTTTAGATAAAGGAGGGAATTGCCCAGGGCCGGGCTATTTAGTCTGGGAAGGCTTGCCGGAAGAGATCTGTCTTGACAGCTTTTTTGAAACTGTCCAAAGATGTTAGTTGACGGATCTCGTCTGGCAGGTCATTCCAGAGTCTGGGGGCGACAATGGAAAAGGCCCTCTGGGAGGTCATGGAAAGCCTAGATCTTTGAGGCTCTAAGAAATTTCTCCCAGAAGACCGGACTGCGCGGGGGGGATTGTATGGGAGGAGGAGGTCTCTGATATAGCTTGGACCCAAGCCATTTAGGGCTTTAAAGGTAATAAGCAACACCTTGTACTGGGCCCAAAAGCAAATAGGCAGCTAGTGGAGGGACCTCAAAACCGGAGTGATGTGGTCCCTCCTAGATGTTCCTGAAACAAGTCTGGCCACCATATTTTGAACTAGCTGTAGCTTCCGAACCAAGCACAAGGGTAGCCCCATGTAGAGCGCATTACAGAAGTCAAGGTGGGAGGTTACCAGTGCGTGCACAATGGTCTCAAGGTCCCTTACTTCCAGAAAAGGGCGCAGCTGGCATATCAGCCGAAGCTCATAACAGGCGCTCCTGTCTGTCGCATTTACCTGATTTGTCATCAGGAGCGACGAATCAAGGAGCACCCCCAGACTGCGAACACAGTCACTGGAGGAGAGCGTGACCCCGTCCAGGACTGGAGGTTGCAACCCAATTCTTGGTTTCGGGGCCACTACTGTGAGCACCTCCATCTTGTCTGGATTCAGTCTCAATCTGTTTTTCCTCATTCAGCCCATTTCTGCCTGAAGACATTCATTGAGAGGAGAGATGCCATTGGAATTTGAGGCCGACGAACGAGACACGGAGAAATAGATTTGAGTGTCATCAGCGTATTGATAACACCCAGCACCATAACTCCGTATAATCTCACTCAGCGGCTTCATATAGATGTTGAATAACATTGAGGACAAAATAGCTCCCTGAGGGACCCCACAAGTGAGTTCCCTCTTACTGGAACTACAGTCCCCGAGCAGCACCCTCTGGGGCCTACCTGAGAGGAAGGACCGGAACCACTGCAAAGCAGTGCCCCCAATTCCTAACCCCCTCAGGCGGCCCAAGAGGATGCCATGATCTATTGTACCAAAAGCTGCTGAGAGGTCTAGGAGCACCAACAGGGTCACACTTGTCAGGTTTTGATGGGATATATAGTCAATGTTAAAATGTTGAAATGTAAAGATGTGTGTCTGTATTTTTCCTTGATGAGAAAAACTGCTTCTTGAGGCCAGATTCACAATAATCAGCCCCAGGTATGTGTGAGTCAAAACAAAGTTAGTTAACAAGCAAAATTCTGTGAGAAAGAGATTTATTTATACAAGGGTTTTTTCAATAACAAAGAATGTTTTGGGAACGGCAGTCACATGATGTAATATAAAGGTTAGAGGTTGGGCTAACACACGTCATGAAAGATCAACCAATTAGCCTGAGAGGGCTACACCCAAAGAGGTGGAGATATGTGGTCTGGAATTGTTTTTCTGGGAAAGCACTTCACTTCTCTTAACTTTTCAACTGAATGGATTAACTAACAATATTTTGCTGATGCTGTAACTTGACTAATTTTTCAAAATGTAGCAGTTATAGTTTTGTTCTTGTTTAGCCATTCTGGCTAAAGTGAAAATGTTATTGTTATTATTATTTCTTTTTTGCTCATGCTGATTTTTGCAATAAAAGAAGAAGCTTGCTAAAGCTGCATTTTGGTGACTGGTCTGGAGGACTGTTTCCTGTACATTCATCATCATTAAATTTCAACAAGTGGTAGCGGAGGATGGTTTTGATCCATCGACCTCTGGGAATGGAGAATGGCTTTTAAAGGCCGGAAAAGTTTTCTTTCCCTCTCTTACTTTGCCTACTGAGGCTGAAGCCGGCTGGAACAGCAGAGTGGCTGGAGGGAAGCGGCACACAGACACGCTGGAATTTCAAGCTTGATTTATGGCCAGCAAGCAGTGGCTGTAAGTACAAACTATCCTTATCTGGAGGCTATAAATTTCAAAGGACTGTCTCTATTTAAGCTGTTAAGCAGAAGGAAAGCAACAAAATTAAGTGGCTGGTTTGAGGCTGCATTTTAAAGAGACAGCGTCCTGGAAAAAGGCAGCTGGGAGGGGCAAGCAGTTTTCAATGCTTGTGCCTAAATAAAAGGGGAAAAATTAAAGATGGAAATGGCAAAATTCCCAAAATTGACTGCTGATATTTTTTCTTCGTGGAAATATTATGCAAAAGCGCCTTTGACCCGAGTTGGCCTTTGGCAGATTGTACAGATAGGTCCTTCTCAAAATCCAACTGCAGCTGAGATAGAAAGCAATTCCAAAGCTGTGGCAAATCTCCTTCTCCTTCTTTCTGAGGGGCAATTGAACCATGTGAAGGATTTAATGTCTGCAAAGCAAATTTGGGACACTGACGCAAATTCACCAGTCCTCAACAGATCTAACAAAGATGATGTGGGGAAAAAGACTTTTTTCTTGTAAAATGAAAGACAAAGATTCAGCAGAAGGTCACTTGGACCGCATGAGAGAACTGTTTGCTCAGGTTCAAGAAAGGGGCATAGATCTGGAAGAAAATTTAAAAGTTTACATTCTGTTGGCTTCTCTAAATGAGAGCTTTGATAATATCCTGCTCGGCCTTCAGGGCCTCCCGGGAATGCAATTGACTATGGAATTAGTTTGCAATAGAATTTTGGAGGAGTCCCAGAGGAGGAGATTTGAAGCAGAGCAGCGCTAGCAGGGACCTGCAGCTGCAAGACCTCCAAATGCCACAGAGGGAGTTCCCAGAGAGATGCTGACTGAAAAAGCAGCAGTTTTAAAAGGCAAGATGTGCTATTATTGCAAGAAAATGGGACATTTAAAAAAGGACTGTAGAAAGCTGGCAGCAGATAGCAGGAGAGGACAGCAGCAGCAGCCGCAGCAGCCACGTCCCCCTGGTGGCCACAAGGGAAACAGCGCTAACAAAGGAACTGTTGCTGTGACCAGAGGCTGTGACAGTGTGACTCAAATTCAACAACCCAGCCATTGGATTTTAGATCCTGGGTGCACGACCCATATGGCAAACAACATTGAACTGTTTCAGAACAGAAAGCCAGCAAATGTTACTTCTGTTGCTCTGGCAGATGGGGCAGCCTGGAAGATTCAAGAAATGAGAACTGTTTGCATTCCTAGTTTTGGTAAAAATTTTGAAAATGTCTTGTATGTACCTAACTTGCAAAACTGTTTAATTAGTGTTTCTGCTTTGACCACAGATGAGTACAAATTGAGTTTTGAGGGGGATCAATGCTTGATTTTTAAAGATGGTGAGATTTGTGCTAAAGCCATTAAGAAAGACAAGTTGTATTACATGAAAGATAAAGAATGCTGTGCCATTGCACAAAATGAGCCTTTGCATTCAAATTGCATTCACTATTATCACAGAGTGATGGGTCATGTTGGTTTTCTAAATCTTTTAAATTTGGAGAAAATTTGTCCTGAATTTAAGATGTCACCATGCTCAAATCACTTAGAGTGCTCAGTGTGCAGCAGGATTAAGTTGAAAGCTTATCCTGTGGCAAAACGAACAAAACTAAAAGCTAAAAGACCATTTGAATGTGTACATTGTGATTTGGCTGGGCCAATATCCCCGACAACGCTAGGGGGCAGCAAATACTTCATGGTGATTGTAGATCACTTCACAAGATTTTCCTATGTGATTCTTTTGAAAGAAAATAGTGAAGCAGGAGAGAGATCCAAGGAATGGGTGAACATGATAGAGAGATAGTATGACTACAAGGTGGAAACTTTGGTCACAGACAGGGGAGGAGAATTCTTGTCTCACAACTTGAACAATTGGTTAAGAAAAAAGGGAATTAGGCATTTTACCACTAATCCTTGTACCCCAGAGGAGGATGGGATTGCTAAACGTAAGATTGCCATATTAAAACAGATTAAAAATTGCATGATGCTAGATGCAAATGCTCCTGAGCACCTTTGGGGGGAGGCAATTCTCACAGCTAATTTTTTGACAAACCGCACTTGGAATTCTGCTGTGAAGAATACTCCTTACCATATGCTTCACAAAAGACCACCCAATTTGAAATATCTTAGAGTGTTTGGGCAGTATGCTAATGAGTATATACCTGCAGCTTTCAGAACAAAAGGTCAGCCCAAATGGAGATGGCTCGTGTTTGTGGGTTATTCAGGGAATAGTTACAGGTTTTACCTAGGTGGAAGAGAAAATCTTTTTTCACGAAGCGCGAACTTTGAGAAACATTCTGGGTTGGAAAACATACATTCAAACAAAGAAGTGTTTCTTAGACTGGGTCAGTTAGAAACACAGACAACAACACCTGCCAGAAATGGAGGGGCAGTGAAGCAAGAGTCAGATTCTTCAGAAGGTGAAGCTAATACATCAGACAAGTTGTCACATACACACCCACCAGCACCTAGAATGACAGAAACAAAGAGACAGAGAAAGGGATGCATCAAGTACAGATACTGAGGATGATGAAGGAAAGACAAAAACAATAGTTTTGAGGAGGACCACTAAGAGTTAGGAAACCTCCAGATCGCTTTAAGGTACAGGAAGCCAAGGCTTATACAGTTGTGGTAGATGAACCTGAGAGTTACAAAGAAGTACAAGATTGTTGTGATGAGGAAAGGTTAAAATGGGAGTCTGCAATAGAGCAAGAGTTCAAGTCTTTGGTAGATAAAAATGTGTTTGAAATTGTTGACAGGCCTGCAAATCACAAGGTGATAGGTTGCAAATGGGTTTACAAAAGGAAGCAGATGCCAGATGGTAGTCAGAGATACAAGGCCAGATTGGTGGCTAAAGTGTTTGCACAACAGAGGTTTGAGAATTTTGACAAAACTTTTTCTCCAACAGCAAAGCCTGAGAGTTTGAGATTGGTGTTGGCTTTGGCTGCAAGGAGGGGCCAGTTGGTGCATCATTTTGATTTTGAGACTACATACTTGAATGCAAGTCTTGAGGAGACTGTTTACATGGAGCTGTTAAAAATAATGTTGTAGGAGTGTTGAAAACAGTCTTTTAAAACCAAACATCTAAACCTGGAATTTTTTAGCAAAGCTTTTTTATTGTAAAAGAACAAAAGCAAAAAACAAATAATAATAATAATAACATTTTTATTTTAGCCAAAGCTGGCTAAGCAGGAATAAAATCTATCTGTTATATGATTTAAGATGTGTTAGTAGCATTATCAAAAGAATGGTTTTATTAGTTTATTATAGTTTAAGAGCCAAAAAGCAAGTGAGTAGCTTTTTGATTTTTAGCCCTTAGTCTCACAAGACTCTATCTTTTTGGGTGTAACCTTTATAAGCTGATTGGGTGATATTATGTGATGTGTATTAGTCTAACCCTTAATTATAATAACAAATCATGTGACTATATTTTTTATAACAAAAATGTGTTTATATAAACCATAATATAAACAAACTTTCTTTTCTATAGAATGGAGTCCTGTTAGCCTCCTGTTTTGGCTAAATCACACCTGGGACTGATAAACTGTGAATCTAGCTCTCAGAAAAACAACTTTTCACAGCATGGAAAAATACAGACACACATCTTTTACATTTCAACATTTTAACATTGACTCTATATCCCATTTAAACCTAACAATCCCCTCTTGAAATGTAAGATGTGTGTATGTTGTACACTAAACTAACCCTGTTATAAAACTAACTTAGCTCAATGGCTAGGCCTAAACTTAAGACATGCCAAGTAGACGTGACATCTGTTTGTGTCTATCAATGGTCAATGCCTTTGTCAAGATGTCTGTTTGATTATGAATTGACTCAATGTATTGTAGACTCACAATTTCCTTTTGTACCATTTTCTGACATTTTGATACCTCACACCAATGTACTTTGTTTTACACTTTATGTTCTCAGCTTCAGCCATAGCAATGCATGTCTGAGAATCTTTATTTATCATCACTGGATCAGCACATTTTTTATTCAGATCTTTCAACAACTGTCTAATCTATTTAATCTCATTAACTAACTCAGATAAGGCCCCGAATTCTGTTTTTTTTGTACTTTGTGTTATATATCTCTGTTTTTTACTTCTCCAAACAATTGCATTTTCTCTAAACTTAATCAACAATCTTGTCACTGACTTTCTATCCTGTAGCTCAGAAGCAAACGAACTGTCAACAAAACATTCAAGACCAGCTCGACTGTTTTGCAACTTTAATTTTCTGTCTATGTTACCCTTCAAATATCTCAACAAATGTTTTACTGTTGTCCAATCTTCCACTGTAGGACAATTTGCCTTTCTTCTAAGCATGTCCACGGCAAAACAAATGTCAGGCCTCGTGTTATTAGCAATAAACATCAAACTTTCCACAAAGCTCCTATATATTTTTGAATTTTTAAACTCCTTAGTCCCTTCACTATTTATATAACCAACAGACATTGGACTTTTCACTGTTTTTGTATCCTGTAATCTATACTTTTTAATCAAACTTTGAATTTTTCTCTGTTGACTCAACAAACAACTCCCATCTTCACACCATTTAACATCTATTCTTAGATAAGACCTCAAAACTCTAAGATCTTTGACACTAAATTTCTGTGACAATTTCTTCCTAACTGTCTGAATTTTTTGCTTTGAATTTGTTGTTATACACAAGTCATCTATATAAATCACCAAGACCACATCTCATTTTGTGTAAACACATGCATCAGCTATACTGCGTCTGTAACCTAGCTTTACCAACTCTTCATGAATGCAAAGATTCCAGCTTTTGGCACTCTGCTTCAAACCATACAATGTTTTCTTCAACTTGTACACCTTGTTATCACCATTCTGTTGAAAACCCAAAGGTTGTTCCATGAAAACAGTTTCATCAAGACTTGCATTCAAGTATGCAGTCTCAAAATCAAAATGATGCACTAACTGGCCCCTCCTTGTAGCCAAAGCCAACACTAATCTCAAACTCTCAGGCTTTGCTGTTGGAGAAAAAGTTTTGTCATAATTCTCAAACCTCTGTTGTGTAAATCCTTTAGCTACCAATCTGGCCTTGTATCTCTGACTATCATCTGGCATCAGCTTTTTTTTGTAAACCCATTTACAACCTATCACCTTGTGATTTGTAGGCCTGTCAACAATTTCAAACACCTTTTTGTCTACCAAAGACTTGAATTCCTGTTCCATTGCAGACTCCCATTTTTGTTTTTCTTTATCACAACACTCTTGTACTTTCTTGTAACTTTCAGGCTCTTCTATCATAACAACACAAGCCTTAGCTTCCTGCACTTTAAAACGATCTGGAGGTTTCCTAACTCTAGTAGTCCTCTTCAAAACTATGGTCCTTGTTCTTCCTTCATCATCCTCAGTGTCTGTATTTGAAGCTTCTCTGTCTGTGTGTCTCTTTGTTTTTGTCATTCTAGGTGCAGGTGGACGTGTGTGTGACAACTTGTCTGATGTGCTAGCCTCACCATCTGAAGAATCTGTTTTTTGCTTCACTGTCCCTCCATTTCTGGCAGGTGGTGGTGTCTGTGTTTCTAACTGACCTAGTCTGAAAAACACCTCTTTGTTTGAATGAATGTTTTCCCACCCAGAATGTTTCTCAAAGTTTGTGCTCCTGGAAAAAAGAATCTGATTTCCACCCAGGTAAAACCTGTAACTGTTTCCTGTGTAACCCACAAACATCAAACGTCTCCATTTGGGCTGACCTTTTTTTCTGAAAGCTGCAGGTATGTACACATTTGCATACTGTCCAAACACTCTAAGATATTTTAAATTGGGTGGTCTCTTGAAAAGCATGTGGTAAGGAGTATTCTGTACAGCTGAATTCCAAGTGCGGTTTGTCAGGTAATTAGCTGTGAGAATAGCCTCCCCCCAAAGATGCTCTGGAGCATTGGCATCAAGCATCATATAATCTTTTATTTGCCTCAGAATGGCTATTTTTCGTTCGGCCAGACCATCTTCAGCCGCACAAGATGGGTTAGTAGTAAAATGTCTAATTCCCATTTTTCTTAGCCAATTAGTCAAATGAGTAGCCAAGAATTCTCCTCCTCTATCTGTGACCAAAGTTCCCACTTTGTAGTTAAACTGTCTCTCTATCATGTTCACCCATTCTTTGAACTTCTCCCCTGCTTCACCCTTTTCTTTTAAAAGAATCACATAAGAAAACCTTGTGAAGCGATCCACAATCACCATGAAGTATTTACACCCTCCCTGAGAGGGGGGGTCAATTGGCCCAGCAAGATCACAGTGCAGAAATTGAAATGGCCTCTGGGCTCTAAGTTTTGTTCTTTTTGCCACAGGATAAGCCTTCAGCTTAATCCTGCTGCAAACTGAACACTCCAAGTGGTTTGAGCATGGTGACATTTTAAACTCAGGACAAACCTGCTTTAATTTCAAAAGATTTGGAAAACCAGCATGACCCATCACTCTGTGAAAATAATGAATGCAATTTTCATGCAAAGGCTTATTTTGTGCGACTGCACAGCTTTCTCTGTCTATCATGTGGTACAGCTTGTCTTTCTTAATGGCTTTAGCACAAAATTCACCATCTTTAAAGATTAAACATTCATCCCCCTCAAAATTCACTTTGTACCCATCTGAGGTCAAAGCTGACACACTAACTAAACAATTTTGCAATGTAGGTACATACAAGACATCATCAAAATTGGTACCAAAACTTGGAATGCAAACAGTTCCCATTTCTTCAATTTTTGGCCCTTGTCCATCTGCCAAAGCAACAGAAAAAACATTAGCTGGTTTTCTATTCTGGAACAGTTCAATTTTGTTTGCCATGTGGGTGGAAGCTCCACTGTCCAAAAGCCATACTGTGTGTGGCTGAATTTGGGGCACACCATCTCGGCTTTGAATTGTGGCAACAAATCCCTGGTTAGCACTGTGTTTCTTTTGTCCACCAGGGGGACGTGGCTGCTGCTGCTGCTGTGACTGCTGCTGTTGTTGGTGCTGCCCCCTTCTGGTATCTGCAATTAATTTTCTGCAGTCTTTTCTTAAATGTCCAAATTTTTTACAATAGAAGCACATTTTTCCCTTTGAAATTGCAGCTTTTTCAGTTTGCATCTCTTTCGGAGTTCCCTCTGGGACATTGTGAGGCTTTGTAGTTGCAGACCCCTGCTTTCGTTGCTCTGCCTCAAACCTCCTCCTTTCAGCTTCTTGTAAAATTCTCTCACAGACCAATTCCATAGTTAATTGAGCAGCAGGCAATGCTTGCAATCCTAACAGTATATTATCATATGATTCATTGAGGGAACCCAGGAGAATGTAAATTCTGAGGGTTTCATCTAGGGCAATGTCCCTTGCTTGAACCTGGGCAAACAAATCTCTCATTTTATGAACATGAGTCTCTGCAGAATCTTTGTCTCCCATTTTACATGAAAACAATCGCTTTGCCCAAATCATCTTTGCTAGATCAGAAGAGGACTGATGAATTCTAGCCAAAGTGTCCCATATTTCTTTTGCTGAAGTAAAATCTTTTACAAGATTTAATTGCCCCTCAGATAAGAGGAGTAGGAGGGTGGCTACAGCTCGAGAATTTCGGTCTTGGTCAGCTGCAGACGGAGCAGCCCCCAACCCAGCCTGCACAGATTGCCACAAACCCTCCCTTATCAAAAGAGATCTCGCATAAACATTCCAAGATGCATAATTTTCCGTGTTTAGCTTTGGAAACCGGGCTTGTTCCATCATTAATTAATTTTAAAATAGTCCAGCACAAGTCTTAAAATTGACGGCCCCTCCCGGGTGCCTTCCTCCAGGACTCTGCCTCTTTAAACTGCAGCTTTTCACAGCCTCCGGCTAATTTGCTGCTTTTCTTGCTGCTTTACAGCTTTGAGACAGCTTTGAAACAGTCCATTTAAACTAATTGCCTTGAGATAAGGGAGGTTTTCTACTTACAGTCCTCTGTGGAGCTTATGCCATAAATCAGACGTGAAAAATCCAGGCTCCTGCCTCCGCGGCTCCCGGCTGTAGAGCTGCTGCCATAAATCAAGCCTGGAATTCCAGCCCGTCTGTTTGCTGCCTCCTCCTAGCCTTCCGCGGGTCCCCGCTGGCCAGGACAGGAAAAAAAGTTGCTTTTTAAACTCCAGGTTCTGCAGCAGAGGTGTCGTGGATCAGAACCATCCCTCTGGTACCACATGTTAAAAATAATGTTGTAGGAGTGTTGAAAACAGTCCTTTAAAACCAAACATCCAAACCTGGAACTTTCAGCAAAGCTTCTTTATTGTAAAAGAACAAAAGCAAAAAACAAATAATAATAATAATAACATTTCTACTTTAGCCAAAGCTGGCTAAGCAGGAATAAAATCTATCTGCTACATGATTCAAGATGTGTTAGTAGCATTACCAAAAGAATGGTTTTATTAGTTCATTATAGTTCAAGAGCCAAAAAGCAAGTGAGTAGCTTTCTGATTCTCAGCCCTCAGTCCCACAAGACTCCACCTTTCTGGGTGTAACCTTTACAAGCTGATTGGGTGATATTACGTGACGTGTACTAGTCCAACCCTTAATTACAATAACAAATCATGTGACTACATTTCCCATAACAAAAATGTGTTTACATAAACCATAATATAAACAAACTTTCTTTCCCATAGAATGGAGTCCTGTTAGCCTCCTGTTTTGGCTAAATCACACCTGGGACTGATAAACTGTGAATCTAGCTCTCAGAAAAACAACTTTTCACAGCATGGAAAAATACAGACACACATCTTTTACATTTCAACATTTTAACATTGACTCTATATCCCATTTAAACCTAACAGGAGCAACCTTTGGGATTTCAAAAGAATAGTGACAAAAAGGTGTACAAATTGAAGAAAGCTTTATATGGTTTGAAACAGAGTGCCAGAAGCTGGAATCTTTGCATACATGTTGAGCTGGTGAAGCTAGGTTACAAACGCAATATAGCTGACGCGTGTGTTTACACAAAAGGAGATGTGATCTTGGTGATTTATATAGATGATTTGTGTGTAGCAGCAAATTCAACGCAGGAGATTCAGACAATAAGGAAGGAGTTGTCAAAGAAATTTGGTGTCAAAGATCTTAGAGTTTTAAGGTCTTATCTAGCAATTGATGTTGAATAGAGTGAAAATGGGAGTTGTTTGTTGAGCCAACAGAAGAAAATTCAGAGTTTGATAGAGAAGTGTGGATTACAAGATGCAAAAACAGTAAAGAGTCCAATGTCAGTTGGTTATGTGAATAGTGAAGGGACTAGAGAGTTTGAAAATCCAGAGATGTATAGGAGCTTTGTTGGGAGTCTGATGTTTATCGCTAATAACTCCAGACCAGACATTTCTTTTGCCGTTGGGATACTTGGAAGAAAAGCAAATTGTCCTACAGTGGAGGACTGGACAGCAGTGAGACATTTGTTGAGGTATTTGAAGGGTATCATGGACAGAAAATTGAAGTTGCAAAACAGTCGAGCTGGACTTGAATGTTTTGTTGACAGTTCGCTTGCTTCTGAGCTACAAGATAAAAATTCAGTGAGAAGATTGTTGATTAAGTTTGGAAAAAGCACAGTTGTTTGGAAAAGTAAAAAACAGGGATACGTAGCACAAAGTACAGGAAAAGCCGAGTTCTGTGCCTTATCTAAATTAGTTAATGAGATTAAATGGATTAGACAGTTGTTGAAAGACCTGAATGAAGAATGTGTTGATCCAGTGATGATAAATGAGGATTCTTAATCTTACATTGTAATAGCTGAAGCTGAGAACCTGAAGTGCAGAACAAAATACATTGGTGTGAGGTATCAGAATGTCAGAGAAATGGTACAGAATGGAATTGTGAGTCTGCAATACATTGAATCAAAACACAATCAAACAGACATCTTGACAAAGGCATTGACCATTGATAGACACGACCAGATGTCACGTCTACTTGGCATGTCTTAAGTTTAGACCTAGCCATCGAGCTAAGTTAGATATATAACAGTTTTAGTTTAGTGTGCAACATACACACATCATACATTTCAAGAGGGGATTGTCAGGTTTTGATGGGATATATAGTCAATGTTAAAATGTTGAAATGTAAAGATGTGTGTCTGTATTTTTCCTTGATGAGAAAAACTGCTTCTTGAGGCCAGATTCACAATAATCAGCCCCAGGTGTGTGTTAGTCAAAACAAAGTTAGTTAACAAGCAAAATTCTGTGAGAAAGAGTTTTATTTACACAAGGGGTTTTTCAATAACAAAGAATGTTTTGGGAATGGCAGTCACATGATGTAATATAAAGGTTAGAGGTTGGGCTAACACACGTCATGAAAGATCAACCAATTAGCCTGCGAGGGCTACACCCAAAGAGGTGGAGATATGTGGGCTGGAATTGTGTTTCTGGGAAAACACTTCACTTCTCTT
Organism: Phrynosoma blainvillii; assembly: GCA_026167975.1. Classification (NCBI taxonomy): domain Eukaryota; kingdom Metazoa; phylum Chordata; class Lepidosauria; order Squamata; family Phrynosomatidae; genus Phrynosoma; species Phrynosoma blainvillii. The sequence continues at coordinate 119,267,217 of JANUYF010000004.1, read as the reverse complement.
TTAACTTTTCAACTGAATGGATTAACTAACAATATTTTGCTGATGCTATAGCTTGACTAATTTTTCAAAATATAGCAGTTATAGTTTTGTTCCTGTTTAGCCATTCTGGCTAAAGTGAAAATATTATTATTATTATTTCTTTTTTGCTCATGCTGGTTTTTGCAATAAAAGAAGAAGCTTGCTAAAGCTGCATTTTGGTGACTGGTCTGGAGGACTGTTTCCTGTACATTCATCATCATTAAATTTCAACAACACTACCCCTGTCGATGCTCAGATGCAGATTGTCAGTCAAGGCAACCATGGCAGTCTCAACCCCCCCCCCCCAAAAAAAGTAATGTAATATAGTTTAATAGGTAATGCATTGTATATGTATAAATGTATTGTGTATATAAATGTTGTTGATTATTGAATGTTATTCATGATAAGGTTTGGTGGTAAGTATAATTTGTTACAGGGATTTATGGGCCCACGTAACTGATAGGTTATATAAGTCCATAAACTTGCTAAAGGGGGGAGCTGTATGATGAATAGAATGTCCAGCTGGCCAATCAGGAGGCAGCTGAGAGCCAGCCAATGGGATTCCAGCTGGGAGCATTTAAAAAGCCTAGGCTGACAGTTGGTGGTTAGTTAGAGTTAGTGTTGACAAAGTTAAGCCAGAGAGAGGGTTGTGTTTTAGGGTGTTCCTGAGGGAACTGTATTTTGGGGAGGTAGAGTCTAGAAAGGAGAGACTCTGAATACTCACAGAGCTCTAAAGAAGAGAGTTGCTGTGGTGTTCTTTCCAGATAGTGCTAGCCAGTGTGGCTGAGGTACTGTGAGTGAATTAGAAACAAACGTTATAATTTTGTAACCAAGAAAGACTATAGAAGCAAGTTCTGAAGCAAGCTACATTTATTACATCCTAAACTTTTCTTCTTGTTCCTACATCACTTGGCCTATGTTTTAGTCACAAAACACACTACTAATATTTGGAGGATTTGGAGAGGGACATCATACTAAAGATAGTGTGGGTCCCTTACATTTCATTAGGTGGCAAGGGTGGGGATAAAAAGTTCCCACAGGACTGCCAGCTAGAATTAATGTGTAAAAGGAGAAAGGTGGCAGTAGTGTGCGCCAAAGTGATGCAGAGTCTGGGAAAAGAATTCTTGGTGGTGGGGGGAGGGGAGGAGGCTTGTACAAAAATTGTTTTGTGGAATTACAGCTCCAATCATACCAACTCTAGAACTAGTAATCCAGCGGTTAGGAAAATAGGTTTTCTCTCTCTCAGAAAGTATTGTTGCTGGTGTAGCAATAATAATAATAATAATAATAATAATAATAATAATAATAATAATAATAATTTATATCCTGCCGCTCTGCAGAGCAATTGGGGCGGCTTACAACATTAACATTTCCATACAGATAAAACATAAAAATCCTGAATCCCACCTGTCCTTTAAGAAGTAAGGGTTCTTCTTCTTCTTCTTCTTCTTCTTCTTCTTCTTCTTCTTCTAGGCTTGATGGTGCTGGACCTGGTGTCTCTCCCCCAGATGGCATCAGATGGAATGGAGGGAGGGCTCTTCTTATTATTCTAGGCCCGATGGTGCTGGGCCTGGTGTCTCTCCCCCAGATGACATTGGATGGAATGGAGGGAGGGCTCTTCTTCTTAGTCTAGGCCCAGTGGTGCTGGGCCTGGTATCACTCCCCCAGATGACATCAGATGGAGTGGAGGGTGGGCTCTTCTTCTTAGTCTAGGCCTGATGGTGCTGGACCTAGTGTCACTCCCCCAGATGAAAAGAATTTATTTTCAAGCATTAGACAGCAAATCTATCTTGGGTAATGTGTGTTTAACTCTGTGTCTCTCTATTTGTGTGTGTGTTGGCAAGCTGACTTTTTTAGATTATTAGATTGTGTGTGATTTATTTAAGTGGCATGCTCTGAGCAACTATGGTTTATGCTTAGTATATCATGTTTATTATACAGGTCCTGCCCATGTGGCATCATTAGAGCTCATCATATGATACCACCAGACTCCACATCCTCTGACATAACCAGAAGCCATTCAAAGAGCTACTATGGCTACCTCCTATTTTTAAATTGAGATGTATGGGGCCAAGCCTGAAAGATGATATATGAAAGTATGCGCTTTATTGCTAATGACCCACCTCCCACACTAAGGAAATATAGGCTAAAGATAGGCTGACATGCAGAAGTGTAACAGAAGCAGAAGCAAAAGAAGTAAGGAAGGAAATAAAACGAAACTAGGAGAGGAAATGATTATTCCTATGAATGCTGAATACTACATTTTTACCTGTTAGAAAGACATGTGAAAATTTTCACCAGGAGTGACAATGGATGCAAATAATACTTGAATATATTCAGAAGATGGTCAAAACTTGGTGTTTTAAGAGGTGGAAAGCCCTATCAAGAAGAATTGTAGATTGCTGAGAATCTATACAGTTTGGAACTTATTCTGTGTGCAAAAAGCATATTTTTCCCTACAGAAAACATTATTTTCTGGGTAGACAACAGTGTTTCTTTACAAAAATAACATTTCTGCACAGACAACAACATTTTTGCACAGAAAATAAAAATTTTCACAAATTTTCTGCAAAGAAAAAAACATTGAAAATCTTGCTTTCTGTGCAGAAAAGTGTGTTTCCTGTGCAACAAAATTAAAAGAAAGAAAAGAAAAGGAGAAAAAGAAAAGAAAAATGTATGTTTTTGGACAGAATAAGTCCTAGTGTGCAAATCTGATGATTTACCAAAGGAAAAGATTTTGATGATTTAATATAAGAAGGAAAATGGTAAAATTATTTGTTTGTCTCTGAGAATGAAATATAAAAAGAGTTACAACCTAAGACAGACCCAGAGCTTCATTTCTGAGAACTTCAAAAAGTATAAGTCAGAGCAAGATCTGTTTCTACAATTAGTGAAGTGGCCACCTGAGATAGCACACACTGCAGAGCAATCATAGTAGGCAACACATCTACTCCAGGTCAGCCACCTTGCTATTTGCCTCTGTTAGATGATGGATCCATGTAAACTACAACAAAGCTCATTTTGGAGCTGCAAAACTTGCCTATAACCACAGATAGCATGAAAATGCTATCCTGTCAGTAGTGCTGAAGTGATATCCAAATAGCAAGTATATTTGGTTTTTGTCTGTGGAGTGTGAGGGTGTGTGTGGGGGGGGGGGGGGGGGGAATGCTGATTTACCTTAGGCAGCAAAATATGTTCTTACAATCCTGAGAAAAAGGTAAGAGGATCAATGTAAAGAGGATAATTGACAGTGCTTGTGTTCCAGGAGAGTTAGGTTCTCTAATTTTTGTGAAGCCCTGTGGCTACTACTTTTAAGCCTCTTGCTTAATTTCTAATATTTTGAACACTGTTGAACTATAGAGGTAATGCCCAATTTGTGGATTAAAGTTGAAATGGGAAAAAATCTACCTACCTCCCTCTTTCTCTCTCTTCAGAAGGTTTCTGAAGTTTTTATGTCTGTAATGTGGGAGGGGGGAATAAAATGAAGAAGAAACAATCACATTTTAGATTAGAAGGAGCTGGGGATGTCTTGTGTAACACCCTGCTAAGTTAACAGAATCGAAACAGCAGTGGTTTGCATAATGGTCCATTATCTTTATAGTTTGAGGGAACATGACTCACCACTCAAAATTAAATAGATGAATTTTTAGTTATCTAGAAATAACTAAATAACTTAATTTAGCTAGCCAGTATCACCAGGTGAACTTTCAGAAAGGTAATCAAATTAATTGAGCATTTTAATAGATGTTACTGATACTATTTTGCAGAAATCATGGGGAGGACTTAGCTTTGGATTAAGTCACAGGAAATGGTTATTATCAACTGTCATGGAAAGTAAATTTACCCCTATGGATTAGGGAAAATAGCTCTTTTAATTTTTCATTTGTGAGCTCATCTGTCTCATTGTTTGTGAAAGTTATCCAACTTATCAATGTTCCAATTATATAAAAATAAAATGACATATCACGGAAAGAACTAATAAAGAAAGAAAAAGCCACATAATTTATTCTAACACATTCTTATTCTAACACTTTTTCTTCTAACACATACTGATTGCTATATCACCCTCTAGAACTAAGCCACACTTAATTCAGTGGGGCTTAATTCCAAGTAGGCATGTATAAAATTGTTCTAATTATTATAGCACTGATTTGGTGGGTTGAAAAGAAGAAATAAGGCTATTTCTTGAAGCTGATACTCCCTGCCCCCCCATCTGTTGTGCTACAAATAGCTACAAATTGAGAATTATGGGTGGATTCCTGTTGGAGAATTACATCTTTGGGCAGTTTCATAACTTCTGTATCCAGTAGAGGGCTGCTGTTATGTTACTATGTAGCAGGGCTGGCAAAATGAGTTTTGTGCAATGGAGCTAATGCACAATAGGACTGATGCACAATGGAATGCAAATCCTATCAATCTTGATGTACATTACATTAGTCTTGATGCCATTGGGCACCAAAGTGCTTTGGGCACACTTCCTGGTGTCCTCTTACACGTCTTCACAACTCACTGACAGGGTTTCTTACCACCTCTGCTACTTAACTAAGGGCCTTTACAGACTGCCAGAAATAGTGCAAATTGAGGCCACTTTAACTGTCCTGGCTCAGTGCTAGGGAATCATGGAAACTCTATTTTTTTTTCTGGGACATTGAGCCTTCTCTGTCAGAGAGCTCTGGTGCCACAATAAACTACAGTTCCCATGATTCCTTAGCATTGAGCCAGGACAGTTAAAGTGGCCTCAATTTGCACTATGTCTGGCAGTCTGTAAAGGCCCTAAGTATATGTAAAGTTAAATAATATAGAGCCTGTACAGACTGCCAGAAATAATCCAACTTGAGATGACTTTAACTGTCCTGACTCAATGCTAGGGAATCATAGGAACTGTAGTTTATTGTGCTACCAGAGCTTTCTGACAGAGAAGGCTCAATGTCTCAGAAAGAAAACAAAAACAAACTACAATTCCCATGATTACCTAACATTGAGCCAGGACAGTTAAAGTGATCTCAAGATGAATTATTTCTGGTAGTCTGTAGAGGCCCATAGATAGCAATACAGTATTCTTCCATGCATGCTTTATTTCCTCTAGAAAAGTGGACTTTTTCTTTCTTCCCTTTCTTCTTTAAAAACTCTTGTAAAAAATTGTGAAAAATAAAATAAAAGAGGGGTTTATTTATTTTTATTTATTTATTTATATCCCGCCCCTCTGCAGAGCAATCGGGGCGGCTTACCACATTAAATTTACATAAAGATATGTTAATACAATGTAAACAGAACCTACATAAAGATATGTTAATACAATATAAACAGAAACCCACCTGCCCCTTAAAAGGTAAGTTTTAAAAGATAGTCTAGGCTGGTTGGTGCTGGGCCTGTTGCCTGTCCCCCAGATGACATCAGATGGAATGGAGGGAGGGCTCTTCTTCTTATCCTAGGCCCAATGGTGCTGGGCCTGGTGTCTCTCCCCCAGATGACATCAGATTTGAGAACTCAAAGACCAAACTGAAGCTTGTGTTCCAGTTCAAATGTTTGCATATTACTTGTCAATGAGAATCTTTAAAGGATCTGATTTCACAATTTATAATTCTTAACTTTTTCATTCATGCTTCACTATTTTGGAATTTATTTACCATGTGATATTTTAATAATCTGTGAAAACATTGCTTCTGTTCATGACAGAAATTTTATCACTCAACTCATCCAGCATGCTAGATGCAAAAACCAAATTGTGATTTTTACACAGAAAAAGTAAATGCAACACAATTATTCTGTCATTTTGAAAGTACTGCATTTTTCTAGCTTTCTTTATTTTGAATCTTTAAAAAATGTATTTGGTTTGGTACTTGGGACAGACTAGGTGCTCATCTACATAAGCCAGAATAACTGGGCCGCTCCTGGAGTTTTCTGGCCCCAGAGCTGCCCTGTTTCCCTGTGTTACCTCTGCACTCCATAGCAATGCCAGGTGACTGTCTACACGTGTCCCAATATGTCACTCAGTGACACCACTGCTGGCACAAGTCACTCTCTCTAAGATAAAAAATGAGGTGCTCAGCATTGTTAATATAGCTGGGTACCTCACTATGAGAACTCAAAGGGGTGACTTACACATGAAGCAGAGGTACCAGGTAACACAGCAGGACACATGTACAAAGAGTTGCCCAGCATCGCTAAGAAGTGTTGCAGGTTTTCCTGTGAAATCTGGATCAAAAGATATGATTTTAAGTAATTTAAGGAATAGAAAGGGTGGATTTAGTGCACACTTGGCCTTCCATCTTGAAGACAGTTCATACTCAAATTGGGAATTTGGTCCAGCAGGTTACGATGAGGATGGGGGAGAACTGCTTCATTTGGCCAGTATAGGCATGCCCTAGAACTTCATTGACTCTTTCATTTATATATTCTTAAATTGTTTATGCCCAAAGCTGTCATGGAGCATTTCCCATTTTAGTTTTTAGATCTGGTCAGCTCCAAAGCCAGGAAAAATCTGGCTTGATATCAAGGTGTTGGTAAGTGGAATGACAGGTGTGTCCCAGACTATTCCTCCTCCTTCTCCCTGCCTACTCCTCTCTGATTGGAAGAAGGTGTTCATGTGTATAGATTGTTGCAGCAAAATCTGAACCTGGTTCCCAACATATAAGTTCCCAACTCAATACAACACTATTGTTCTGGCAAACTCAGGGATTTTTTTTTTTAAATGTTCAGACATTTTCCTTCCATAGCATAGTTCTTGCCATGACACCTTCCATCTGTCATATTTTCTTTGCCATTTAGAATAACAGGAAAATCCATCCTGGATTTATCATGATGCACACAAAATGTAGAAGAATTATGGGTGTTTTATTTTTAGATGGCTGTCTTCATGCAAAACATATTCTGTGAAGTATATTAATAGTAAGAAATGACTAGAAGGAGGACAGATGATAGTGACATTTAAGATTAAAAAGAAGAACTTAGGATAACTTGCAAGAGTAAATGAACATGTTCCTTCATGGTGTGGATGCCTGACTAAAGACGTTCTTCTTGATCCACCCACTATCTGTCATGGTTTCCCCCTTCACAAACTTCAAAAATGGTATCAATAGTGTTCTCAGAAGCAAACAGAAGAAAAGGCACAGATGTTTTTCAATTCAGCTCACGTGATTCATTCAACATCTCTTTATCCTCCTTGTCATCACTCAGCAACACAAAATCCCTTTCCTTACACACAGTGACATACTTAGCACATTTGACACCCAGTGCTGATCATATTTTAACACCCCCAACACAATTACAGTACTATTCGTGAAATGTAACAAAAATAATAATAATAAATTTTTATTTATAGCCCACCCCTCTGCGTGGCAATCGGGGCGGGTTACAGCATTTAAAACAGACAAAGTTAAAACATTCCTTCATCCCGCAATCCAACCTTCCCATCCCCTTAAAACAGAATTAAATTTAAGAAAATTAAAATACAACAATGCTATAAAAGCAATAAAACAATAAAAAGAGAATGAGCAGCAATAGGGACAAAATAAAAACTCATCTCCCTAGAGCAGAAGTTATTCTGGGAAGGCCTGCCGGAAGAGATCCATCTTCACTGCTTTTTAAAAAGCAGTAAGAGTAGTAATAAGACGGATCTTGTCCAGCAGGCCATTCCATAGCCTGGGAGCAGTCGCAGAAAAGGCCCTCTGGGAGGTCTGAGTCAGCCTGGTTTTTATTGGCTGTAACAGATTCCTCCCAGTGGACCGAAGGGCACGGGGGGGGGGGGGTCATACGGGGAGAGGCGGTCCCTAAGATAAGATGGACCCAAGCCATGTAGGGATTTAAAGGTCAAAACCAACACCTTGTACCGCACCCAGAAACTAAAAAATGTTTTTGCTGTCACCACTGCCATTACTGTCCTAATCTTCAGGATATCAGCAACCTCAAAAGCGATGGGCTTTCAGTAGTGGGGCTGATTTCATGTTTTTGCCTCCACCGTCACTGCTACTGTCCCCAAAGAGACAGGCAGTAGCAGCAGCACTGGTGTTTATGTTGCATCCTCCTCCACACTGACTCCCCTTCCTCCTACATGTCATGCCACCTGGCAGCCTCTTCTGGTTCTGGAAGGGCTGCTGACCAAGCGGGAAAGACAGGCAGAGGCAGGGAAGATGTCCATAATCACCAAGGCTCAGTGAGTGGAGAATGAGACACTTACCTTGCTTGCTAAAAGTGAGGCAAGTATCATCTTTCTCTGTCCACTGAGTTTCACTCATCACCCCACACCTTCACAGCTCAGTGGGTAGAGAAGTAGACTATGGTGACTATGAGCAATCATCCCCTTTCTCTGCTGAACCATACCTTGCCTGATGTTTTAGATGTTTTGGGACCAGTGGAATCACTTCAATTAGGGTGTCACTTGGTGTGGCCCACATCTTCACATCCCTAGTGATACCTCTGCTCACACTGTTGCAATAGTGCTAAATTAGAGCAGACACTGACACTTATCCTGAAGTAACATACTAAAAGGGTTGTGATGGCTTATTGGTTAAGATGCCAATTCTGATGGTTGCAAGATCAGAAGGTTGGCAGTTTGAGGTCTGAGTGCTGCATGATGGGGTGAGTTCCTGTCACTAGTCCTAGCTTCTGCCAACCTAGCAGTTTGAAAGCATGCAAAAATGCAAGTAGGTAAATAAGTACCACTTTGGTGGGATGATAACAGCATCCGGTGCAGTCATGCTGACCACATGACCACTAGAGCAGTCCTTGGACAACACTGGCTCTTTGGCTTAGTAACGGAGATGAGCACTGCCCCCTAAAGTCAGTTATGACTAGACATCCCTGTCAAGGGACTACCTTTATCTAACATTCTAAGAAAATGTTGAAATAATGGAGGTATTTAAGAGACATCTGAAAATATATTTTATTTTATTTTTAAATGAGGAACTAAATTGTACTAGGAATGTTTACATTTCATATCTGTTGGCATATGACCTATGAAGGCTCTCCATGGAATGGGAGTACTACTCATTATATGTTCTATATGGTCAAATAATGCTGAACTGCTTTCAGAAAATGTTGAATTCAGCAAGTTCAGCGAATCATGACATAATATGCCCCACAGCAGGGATGGAAATAATATTTGAAAATATTTGGTAAATGGTTGAAAAATATGTTTCTTGAGTTTCAGGAACCATGACAAGGGGAATCCTGGATTTATGATAATCTTGCAGTTCAGGACTTGTTCTAAGCAAAATTCATACTTTCTTTGAACAGGAAACAGCATTTTCTATGCATGAAGCAGCATTTTCTGAATAGAAAATAATATTTCAGGAAGCAGGATAATAGAAGCATAGAATCATGGAATCATAGAGATGGAAGAAACCACAAGGGCCATCCAGTCCAACCCCCTGCCAAGCAGGAACTCAAAATCAAAGCATCCCTGACAGATGACCATCCAGCCTCTGTTTAAAGACCTCGAAAGGAGAATCCACAACACTCCAAGGGAGTGTGTTCCTCTGTTGAACAGCTTCCATTGTCAGGAAGTTCCTCCTAATGTTGAGGTGGGATCTCTTTTCCTGTAGCTTGCATCCGTTGTTCCAGGTCCTATTCTCTGGAGCAGCAGGAAAAAAGCTAGCTCCCTCCTCAATATTACATCCCTTCAAATATTTAAACAGGGCTATCATATAACCTCTTAACCCTCTCTTCTCCAGGCTCAACATACCCAGTTACCTAAATTGTTCCTCACAGGGTATGGTTCCCAGACCCTTCACCATTTTAGTTGCCCTCCTCTGGATACACTCCAATTTTTCAACATCCTTTTTGAATTGTCGTGCCCAGAACTGGACAAATATTCCAGGTGGGGCCTGACCAAACAAAATACAGTGGCACTATTACTTATCTTGATCTAGATACTATACTTCTATTGATCCAGCATAAAATCGCATTGGCTGTTTTAGCTGTGGCATCACACTGTTGACTCATGTTCAACTTCTGATCTACTAGGACTCCTAGATCCCTTTCACATGTAGTCTTGTTAAGCCAGGTGCCTCCCATCTTATATGTATGCATTTTATTTATTTGTTTATTTATTTATTTATGTTGGCCCTAAGTGCAATACCTTACGTTTCTCCATGTTGAAATTCATTTTGTTAGCTTTGGCCCAGCTTTCTAATCTATTAAGGTCATTTTGAATTTTCATCCTGTCTTCTGGGGTATTAGCTATTCCTCCTAATTTGGTGTCATCTGCAAATTTAGTAAGCATGACCCCTATTCTTTCATCCAAGTCATTGATAAATATGTTGAATAGCACTGGAGCCAGGACAGAACCCTTTGGCACCCCACTCCAGGATGAAGAGGAGCCATTGCTGAGCACCCTTTGGATTCAGTCAGTCAACCAATTACTAATCCACCTAACAGTTGTATTGTCTAGCCCACATTTTACTTTTTTGTTTGCAAGAATATTGTGGGGGACCTTGTAAGGACCAAAAGCCTTACTGAAATCAAGATATGCTATGTCTACCACATTCCCTTCATCTACCAAGCTGGTAATTTTATCAAAAAAAAAAATCAGATTAGTCTGGCATGACTTGTTTTTGAGAAACCCATGTTGATTTTTTGTGATTATGGCATTCCTTACTAAATGTTCTTAGGCTTCTGATTAATGATCTGCTCTAGAATCTTTCCCGATATTGATGTCAGACTAACTGGACGATAGTTGTTGGGTTCCTCTTTTTTCCCCTTTTTGAAGATGGGGA